>JAJPGS010001817.1:1200000-1800000 GCA_028654335.1 Alnus rubra
ATCTTTGGACAGCTGTTTTGTTTCTCCTTTGGTAATTAGTTTTCACAAGTTTCTTGTTCTTTTTGTTCCTACTAGTTAGGCGGCTTCTCTTGTATACTCACTATGTACCTGGGAACGCCTTACGCTGTAATGTATCTTGATTACTTACTAAAAAAAAAAAAAAAGGAAGAAGAAGAAGAAGTTGCTAGTTCATTTTTAAATGAAGTTTTATCAGAGAAGGGGTAATGGTGATTTCCAAAATAATTAGAACCGTAATTGTATTCATGTAATTTTTGGTTGAAAGACTGCCTTGCAGATGCCTCATCTTCCAAGGTCAAGTCAGATTTCTTCTGTTTTTTTTACGCATCCTGCCATGTTTTTCTTGGAGTAACATGCATTGGATGTCCAAAAGGAAAAGCGCTTGCAGGATACATGGACTAAGCTTCTTATCTGAACTGATTTACTAAACAAAAGAAGCAGTTTCTTTCCTGTATATTTCCTTTTCTTCATTCACTGCTTTTGACTTAATCTCTGCGTGTCTTTTTGGTAGGGAGAGATGGTTTAACCCACAACATGCTGAATGATATCCATAATCATTGGAAGCATGCCGAAGCAGTGAGGATAAAAAGTTTAGGTGTTCCCACTGTGGACATGAAAAATGTGTGCACTCAGCTTGAGGTATTGTGTTTCCTTCTAATCTAGAAACTCTTCTTTTTCTTTAGCATGAGATTTGCCTCAGAAAGAACAATTGGTTGTTTCACAGCTTAACATTGTATTTTAGCTTTTCATGAATCTATTGCACTATCGCCCTGAGAATTTTTGTACTTTCTTGGTAGAAATTACAAATACAAGTTCCACGTTTGATTCAGGATAAAACATTTGGAAAGATCATCCACAGACATGGTGGTCTGCTTGTATTATATAGAGGCAGGAACTATCATCCCAAGAAAAGGCCTGTGATTCCATTAATGCTGTGGAGACCCCACGAGCCCGTATATCCCAGGCTAATCAAGACTACGATTGATGGGTTGAGCATTGAGGAAACCAAGGAAATGAGAAAGAGAGGACTAGCTGTTCCCGCTTTAACAAAACTCGGTATCCACTGCTTATGAATTTTTAGTTTAGTAGTTAACAGCAATTGATCTGTCTTTATTGTTCACTAACTCCCAAGCTGCAACTGCAGCCAAGAATGGGTATTATGGTAGTCTGGTACCCATGGTCAGAGATGCTTTCCTCTGCTGTGAGCTGGTACGGATAGACTGTCAAGGTCTTGAGAGGAGTGATTACAAGAAAATAGGCTGCAAACTCAGGGTAAAGGACTTTAAGCTCAAGTTGTATTCTCAGCATGAGTGTTCCTATGTTTACTAATATGACATACTGATCTATTTGATCTTTTTATTAATATGTTGCCTATTAAAAAAAAATTTATTTGTTTTAAGCAAGAGAAGAAAGAACTTTTTGGGGAAACTTTACTTACACCCCCTTAAATATAAGCGATTTTGCAATCAAAATCTCAAAGTTTAAAAATTTGCAATGTCGATATTCTATGTTTTAGTCCCTTTTAATTTCGCCAATTTTTTGTTAAAATTCCCAAAATAGCAAAATGCCTTGGACTCACCCACGGCTAGACCCACGGCCACCCGTGCATCACCAGATTTTTTTTACTTAAAAAATTAAATAGGGCACTTAAAAATACCGTTGAAACTTCGAGATTATAATTGCAAAATCGCTTATACTTCAGGGAGTGTAAGTAAAGTTTCCCGGAAAGTTTTTCTCTTTTTTTTCTTCCCCTGAAGTGTATCTTGTAATATTTGTGAAATCTACATTCTCATCCGAACTACTACTAGTGATCAATATCACATATTATTTGCCTAATTGTGATGAGAAGTATACTGAATGGTCTTACTTATAAAAAAAAAAAAGTATACTGAATGGTCTCGATATTCTGTGTACATAGAGGTTGCTCTGGGACATATAGCTTAGTTGGGCGTAATTAAAGAAAACAACTTGTGCACTTTCCTACTGTTTCTCTGTTGCTGCAATGGCTTTCAAAATATCATGTTATGGGTGTATAGTAGCTTGAAAATCTCGGAAAGATGGGATTGTTTCCTTTTTTTTCTTGTATGTCTGTGTGTTTATAACTTTGGTGGCCTTTTAGATTGCAGAGACTCTTTGAGTAATTTATTTTTTTGATTGCTCTGCTATGTTGATGCAGGATATGGTGCCTTGCATCCTGGTGACATTTGACAAGGAGCAGATTGTGGTTTGGAGGGGGAAGGACTACAAGCCTGTAGAAGATGGATACTTTCTTCCAGATCGTGAGTCATTTGATGATCCAGATGGTAATTTGCTTAGTAGGGCTGAGGGACGTTACAGCTTGGATGGCACCAACAGCGAACAGGGCTTCTACTCTGGGGATGATGACTAGTTCCTTTAACGCTTCAAATTGTGCTTGTGTTCACCATTTTTCGAAGGTTGAGTACAAGGAAAGCGATGAGTAATTGCAGGGATCACACTAAAAAGGGTTTCAGCCTTTTCATGCGTACTACTTTTTGGTGCTCTTCTCCTGATTAGGATCCTCTCATTATTTGCCTTAGTTTGAGGGGGAATTGTGAGATATTACTTATAAGACTTATCTGACCAAATAAAAATTAGGTTGTCCAACTACTTATCTGATTAGATGAGTCTCATAAGTGGTCTCTCATAATCACCTGTTCAAATTCAAATAAATAATTTGAGAGGATTTGATCCGCTCTTCCCTCTTAGTATTATTATTATTATTTTTTATTTACCGTCACATTTTCAGGAAAAGAAGCAAAGAAGGATGAGAACAGAGAATGTGTAGGGCATCAAATATTTGAAAGTCAGGCTTTTCTTTTCTTTTTTTCTTTTCTCTCTCTCTCTCTCTCGCTCTTTTTCTTTTTTCTTCTTCTTCTTCTTCTTCTTCTTTTCTTTTCTTTTCTTTTCTTTTTGTTTTTTTAGAGAAATAGTACAAAAAACTTTCACATTTGCACTCAATGGTTATTCATCTAAAATTTAATAGTGAAGTCTTTTGTTATTATTATTATTACTACTACGAGAGATACATTTATGTACATCATTTTCTCAAATCAACCATATTTAATAGTTAATTTTTAAAAAAATATGTATGGAAGATGCACCGAAAATGTACACATTCCTCGTGCCAACTACTGGTTTTGGCTAGGCCTGAGAGCGTGTTTTATTGGTGCAGTAAACTTCAAACATGACATGAGTTGAATTAGGGTTGGCAATTCGGATTGTTGTGTCCGGTTCGGGTCGACCGGCAACCCGTTTACTCGTTTAGACCAACTCGAACTCGACACAATTAGTTAAATGGATTGGCAAGTCAACCCGTTTATAAACGTGTCATAAACGGATTAAACTGTTTATGACTCGGACCTATTTCGCTTAAACTCAAACTCTATAACTTCGTGTTGTGTTCCTATCAAATTTGTGGGTCGTGTTAAAAATTGCCAACCTTAAATTGAACGGAGGTAAAAGAGTTTGTTTTTGTAAGTAATCATTCATTTAAGAGATACTAAACTTGTTTACCGTTTAATTTAAAAAGACAATTGTACTTTTGAGTAGAGGAAGACTGATTTAAAAGGGAAAGTGAAAGATTCCGAAGCGCAAACCAACAAGAGAGTGGGGTGCAGTGGGTCACCAAGAATGCGTCAGAAGCTACTCCATGCCCATGGTGACCCAAAGACACAGAGCCACCACACCGACCTTTCCACGCAAAATAATCTGCCGACTTCCAGGCAAGTAAATTCTGACCAGAAATAACAAAATTAAAATTTTATTTAATATTTCATGTTTATCTAGTTTTGAAAAGCTCCATCCTTATTATTATAACCCTAAATATATATATAAAAAAAAAAACAAAAAAACAAACACAAATGCAGAAGACATGTACTATAATCATTGAACAGGAATAATAGCAGCGTGATATATGGATTATGGACTATGGACTAAATAATAAAAGTCGTAAATTCTATTTTCATTAGTGGCTTATATTATATTTTATTTAAATTTTCAATGAAAAGATTCTCAAAATAAATAATATAAACAAAACAGATCTAAACAACATTAAAAACTCTTGATAATTAATGTTATCATGCTGGTGCTTCTATTTTGATTATATTATTTATACATAAATGATTTGATCAGGGTCAGACGAGAAGTATAAGGCTATAAGCAGGCCTTGATTCAGAAAAACCCGAAAAAAGAAAAAGAAAAGGGAAGATGGAAGATGGAAGATGGAAGATGGAAGAAGAGATCCCCATCCAATGCACGTGGCAACAGAAAAAGTGTTTTCTAGACAGCCAAACAAATATATATATATAATATCCCACCAGAGACTCATACAAAAATAGCACAGAACCCAAAATAAAAGATATAAAACTGTAAGAAAAACCCACATAACTTTACCTCCCATTACCACCGAAGACTGAACTTTCATCCTTCCGCAATCCCCACCCACCAGCAATGGCGGACCATGATCTCTCCTCACCTCTTCTCTCTTCCCAGCCCTCCAATCCTCCCCACCTAATCCTCACCGTCCAAGACTCTGACTCTCGCAATCACTCTAACAACAACAATCGCAATCATCGAAATGGACGAAGTTCTCACGACAACAGCAAAAACCCATTTGAGTTTCTCGGGTCTAAGGGGCTGGACGTGCCCGTACCGGCCATGGTGGACCCATTCCGCAACGGGACTCCGAGGATCGTCGGGTTGTACGAGTGGGTGAAGATCATGGTTTGCTTGCCGATTGCGGCGGCGAGGCTCGTGCTCTTCGGGGTATGCTTGCTGGTGGGGTTTCTGGCGACGAAGGTGGCTCTGCAGGGTTGGAAGGACAGGCAGAGCCCCCTGCCCAGGTGGAGGTCCAGGATCATGTGGGTAACCAGGATTTCCGCCAGGCTTATTCTCTTCTCTTTTGGGTATGTTGGTCTTCTGGGGTTTTGTTCTTTTCGTTTGGGTTTTGATGATTGTGGTTGTGGGTTTTGAGTATGCTCTGTTTTTCGTTTGATTGGTGGGAAAATGGAGGAAAACACAGGAAAGTTAGGATTCTGAAATTCTAGTGGATAGATTGTTGATGAAAAAAATGGAAGAAAGACAGACAGTTAAGATTTTGAGTTTGTAGTGATATGGAAAATTCAAATATTTGAATTCAACCAAGTCAAGATTTTTAAGTTTCTGGAATTAGACCAAATACTTCTATTAGGTTCTGGCTTATATTTGTATTGTAGTTCTTCTTTCTATCTTCTGTGAAGTTGATTCTGCATTTATTTGGGTTCTCAAATAGTGGAATTTTCTTTTTGTATGTTGTGTTTTTGTTGCCTGCAGCTATCATTGGATAAGACGGAAAGGAAAACCTGCTCCGAGGGAGACTGCTCCAATAGTTGTATCTAATCATGTGTCATACGTCGAACCCATCTTCTATTTCTATGAGTTGTTCCCTACCATTGTCGCAGCTGAGTCCCATGACTCCATACCTTTTGTTGGAACTATTATCAGAGCGATGCAGGTAATTACATTTCTACAATAAGTGAAATTAAGGGTGCATTTGGAATTGCGATTTCGTAGATAAAAAATGTGATTTTAAACCGAATCACAAAAAATGGATTGTTTGGGATTGCAATTTAAAAAAATGCAATTTGATCTGCGTTTTCAAATTGTAGGTAAGGAGGTGCTTTTTCAAAAACGCACAATTTTAAAAGCTATATTGTGATTTTAAAGCCCAAACTATGATTTTACCAAATGCTTAACTGCGTTTTTAAAAATCACATTTTCAAATCTCACATTTTAAAATCGCTATTTTGAAATCGCACATTTTGAAATCGCAAACTTAAACGGGCCTTGAGCTGATCAAATTAGTTCCATTGAATTGGATTCAATAGTTGTGGTTTTGAAGTTCGTTTGTGTTCTCAGGTGATTTATGTTGATAGGTTCTCACCGTCATCAAGGAAGAATGCTGTCAATGAGATAAAGGTATAAAGCTTCTATAATTTTTACTGTCTTATCTCTATTTGGTTTATGTGTCATTAATGATTGCCCTGAGCTGTATCCCTATTCATATCTTTCAACACATCATAAAGTTCCTATTCCTTAATTAAATATGAGTTGAAGCTTTTGCTTTTGAGATCAATTGCGGATGAATGCAAATAATTTCTATTGATTTTATTTTTTATTAATTTTCTGGAAAGATGATGTAATTGTGCTTGTTTGTTGGTTTTTCTTATGAATAAGAGAACTTTTATAACCAACAAACAAGCACAATTACATCATCTTTCCAGCAAACAACTGGAAAACAGCAAGGCTAAGGAACAGGCTCCAAAGCCAAGCAACAGCTACTCTGCAAACTACACAAACAAGAACAAAACAGCATCTACACAAAAGACTAAATGAAAATTCCCATATCAATCCCCCATCTGCACCAAAGTTGGAGAAAAACCCCTACCCTGGTGCTCCCCTACCTCCCCTACTATTGCTTCACCTATATCCTTAAACAGTTTCAACTTTCTATGTATCACTAAAAGCCTCTTCGAGGATTCGTTGGATAGTTTGAATCTTAAGTCCACTATTCTGAATCTCACCCTCCTCCAAACTCAGTTCCTTATTATTCTTCAAAAGCATATTAGGCCAGATTTTTTCCTCCAAACCATGTTGCTGCTTACTACCCATACTCAGCTTCTGCACTGTTTTATCAACTTCCACAACCTTTGACACTTCTATATTCTCAACATAATTGCTATTGATTTCTCTACAATGCTTCACTTCTTGGAGCTTTTAGATTATGGTAGTTAGATTTCTTCTATTCTCTTATGTTTTATTTTTATTTTTCTAGGGGTTTTCTATTGTATTCTTCTCGTGTACTAGGGATGCACTCCTCACTGATGCTTTTATTAATTCTTTTTTCTTATTAAGATTAATAAAGGAATAAAGGAAGTGCCTTGTCCACGAGAACCTACTTTTTGCATGTCTTGAGTTTTGAACTCTGTATCTGTGTGAGATTTTGACACTTGATGTTAATATGACATTTACTGGCATATATTGTGTCAGTCATACTTGCTCTGAAGTCCTACAGCAACTCAGACACTCTGAAATGCAATTTTTCCACCATTTCCTCTATGTGGCTTTGTGAGTGTACCTTTTAGTCTAGTTATACTACACCTACAAAGCACAAGATGATTGAGTCTATGCAATGTAGTTTTACTTTCAACGTTGTAGATTGTATTGCAATGACCATTTGATGTATGCATTCCCTGATTAAGTGGTAGTGAAACTTGCCAGCCATTTTCATTCTCAATAGCGCTTAATTCTGAATATATTCAGAAACCGTTATTTAGAAACAGAAGCACTTGCATACCAAATCTGATTTCGAAATCTCTTTAAGGGTACTTTAGAAATTATTATTCAAATGATTTTTATCAATTTGTAAGCTATATGATACAGAAATGTGGTTTCAAGGATCTGAATACAGAGAAAGGCTTCTTCGGGTAGATTTCCTCGATTGCTATTATTTCCAGAGGGAACCACAACTAATGGAAGGGTCCTTATTTCATTCCAACTTGGCGCATTCATCCCTGGCTACCCAATCCAACCTGTAATTGTACGCTATCCTTACGTACACTTTGACCAATCATGGTAGGACACTTTTCTTATGTCAAATTCATTTTGGTGCTGTCTCTAATGTATCATACTAGCCTTGTGTAATGTGGTATGCTATTCCATATAGGGGGAATATCTCTTTGGGAAAGCTCATGTTTAGAATGTTCACACAGTTTCACAATTTTATGGAGGTATGTTGTGCTGCTGGATTTGTATTTTTTGATGCTACATTGCCTTGTTCTGCAAACTCTTGTATTAATTTGAAATTAATCTGAGACATTTATTTTGTACTGAACAGGTAGAATACCTTCCTGTTGTTTCACCACTCGCTAGTCAAAAAGAAAGTGCTGTCCATTTGGCTGAGAGGGTGAGTATCTGTTTATAATTGATTTATTTCTGCTGTGTTCTCGTACTGTCAGATATACTTGATAGTTTTTAAATGTGTAAGCACATAATGAATCTATTGTCTTGCTAGAAAATTTTCATGTTTGAACTTCTGCACAAGTGTGTCCTGTCAGTTGACTTTTTCGGGTTAATTTGGCCAAACCACGTGGGCACTAGGTCCAATGTGAGTACTGAGTAGGATCACTTTGGTACTTTAAATATATACGTGTCTGTGTGATGAAGGCTTGTGGGTTTTAAAGCATGTTAAATGTAGCAATTGTACTTGATTTAACATTTTTTTAAGCTTTTTAGTTGAGTTTGTCTTATCAGTTCTTTTACCTTACACATCCATTTCCTCTTTCTTTTTTTCTTTTTTTTTGCTAGTGCTTTCCAATTTTAATTTTAATATTTTTTTTTTATATGAATAATAATTTATTGAAGAAGAAGAAAAGTTTGCATACACGAAAAGTTTACAAGAGAAGCAACCACCCTAATGGAGTCGAAAATCTAAAAGGTTAACAAAATCTACAAGAGAAGAAGAAGAGAAATTAGGGATAAAAGAGATGGCCCAATCTAAAAGGGAACTTAAGGAGGAGGAATTAGATATTTCTTGTCTTTTCTTTTTCTTTTTCTTTTTTTCCCTTTTTCAGTATTTTTTTTTTGTTAGCTCTGAGCTATTAATTGCAGGCACAGATATGGATGTATGTAAAGTAGGATGGAGAGCTTGAGTTTAGGATCTTAAATGAAGCATGTAAATGAATGCATAAGGGTCAGGGTTGTCTTCAGCGTCCGATGGAGTTCCATGGGAGCGCCCTTCGGCCGGACGTGACGTCGGCGGCAGATCCTGGGGTGGATATGGTTCTGTCTCTTTCCAGGGCTAGATCCAGTGATCGGGTGCTCGTTCCTGTGGTCGAGTCAGTCAATGAGGGTGCAGTCCCTTCCTCTCTTCCGGCGCTGATGTTGCGTCCGCCGGTGTTTCTGAGTGGTATTCCTTCTGGGGTGCGGCCTTCTTTAGTTTCAAGTTCTTCCGAATCAGGGCTCATCCTTCGGCAGGCATGGGTTCTTCCGTCAGCTGGGGTGAGGTCGGGCGTTGAGGTTTTTCAGTTTGGGGAGATTGGTGACTCGTCTGTCGGTGCTGGGCGTGATCTCGTCGGCGTTGCTCTTAGTGCGCCTTCTGGTAATTCTTCGTATCGAACATCGTCTCTCCGTCGGCAGGCAGGGATGCTTGCAGATGTCCCTGCCTTGGGAAGGAGTTTTGGTGGGGTTAATCTCTTGGGTCTTCCTGGGGTTTCGGTTTCCTTTCCCTGTGGTCAGTGGGTTTTGTTTCCTCATTGGCCAAGACCGGTCCCCTTGGTGGTTGGGCACCCCCAGTTAACTAGTTTATCGTCTAGGGTCGTTGAGGTGGGGGAATCTTCAAAGGGGGTTGATCCAAAAGGAAGTGTTGTTGGGTGCCCCCTGGTTTCTGGTTTGCCATCTGGAATCGTTGAGGTGGGGGATTCTTCTAAAGGGGTTGTTCCAAAGGATAGTGTTGTTGTTTACTCAAGGATTGTGGAAGAGAGCAAGTCGTGTTTTCGCACGATGGGAGTTTCGTTCGTGGGATCTGATCAGAAGGGATTTCTAGATTTTTTGGCTTTGATCGAGGATGAGCGCTTTGACTTTGAATCCCCTCCTAAGAAGGATAAGGAGATAAAAAGGAAAAAGGGGAAAAGAGAGGTCAAGAATCTAGAATGTTCTATCAATTTCGATGCTAGGGGAATGGGTTCTAGTCGGGACAGGGGCAAGAAGATGGGGGTTTGATGTAATTTTCTTTTTTGGGTTTTTCGGATGTTTCCTTTTCTTTCTTTTCTTTTTTTTCTTTTCTTTTTTTTTTTCTTTTTTTTTGTCCTTTTTGTATACTCCATGTATGCTTAGGGGCGCCTTTTACGCTTTTTAATAATATTCTGTTTATTACCTATCAAAAAAAAAACAGTATCCACTATGGGATTTTGCACATTTGTAGGATGACTTCTCCTGAATGTTTTTCTTTTTGCACATCATGCCATTGGTTGTAAATTATTTCTTACAATTGACACATATTGCGTATGCAGACTAGCCATGCTATTGCAACTGCGCTTAATGTTATACAAACCTCGCATTCCTTTGGGGACTTGATGCTTGTTATGAAAGCATCACAATCAAGACAGGTTTGCATTTCTTTGCTTAATTTTTACGCCCATTACAATCCATCTTGCATATAGGTGCCTTTTATGATCTTTATGCTTTTTCTTCAAGGAACAATGCTAGAAAGTGGACAATTACAGATAAAATGTCAGATTTATTATTGCAAATGAACTTTAAATTTGAAATGCACAATTAAATCTGAAATAATCTGCTTATTTGTTTGGAGGTCTAGAATGAAGAGCTAGGCTGGAGGGTGTAGTTGGAATGAAAAATGCAGAGAATTCAATTATATTTATATCCATGTATTAATAGAAAGTGCTTCAATTAAAGAATCTACTGAGGAGACCTTTCATATTGGTTAGAGTTGTGAAAAGAAATTTTGAATCATTTAAATATATCAAGATGTAAGTAACAAGTAGAAAAACTCAGACTCTGTTCTCTGGTTGTATGCATGACATCTGTTACAGTTGAGTATCCTTTATGTTTGAGAGCTACACTAAGCCTTGAGATCCTCCGTGATTTATTGTACTTGTTCTAGAGTTGCAGTGGCTCACATTGAGTCATGCTCCTTAGCTGATGAGATTGCTGCAGTGTAAGTCAAACTAAGGAGATAAGAAGACAAAAGATTTACTAAATTTTCAATAAATGCTGGGCAACAAGAAAACATGATATGTAATATTTTAGTAGTTAATGTTGAAATGTTTTATTGAAAGAATTAATAATTATTAGACTTGTTAGAGAAGCTCATGATTGGGAAGTCGATGTTTTTGCCTCTTTCTTCCAGAAGCTGGGCTCCACCAAGGTGAATATGGAGAGGGCAGATTGTCTTAAATGGGTCCCATCCAAGAAAGGTGTGTTCAGGGTGAAGTCATTTTTTGGTTCTATGATGTGTGCTGGAGGTACTCGGTTCCCATGGAAGTGTGTGTGGCGGTCTCAGGCTCCCCCGAGGGCAGCTTTCTTCACTTGGTCTGCAGCTCTAGGCAGAATTTTGACCTTGGACAATCTTAGGAAGAGGAACTTAATTATTGTGGATAGATGCTGTCTTTGCAAGCGGGATGGGGAATCAGTAGACCATATTCTTCTGCATTGCGATCTGGCCTCAGCTTTATGGAACAACATTTTCTCACGCTTTGGTATTGCGTGGGTCATGCCTAGGAGTGTGCTTGACTTAGTTGCTTGTTGGTGGAAGTCTGGGAGATCTGGGAGCGCTACTTCTTGGAAGATGGTGCCTATTTGCCTTTTTTGGTGTATTTGGAGAGAAAGAAACCTTAGGTGTTTTGAAAATCTAGAAAGCTCCCTAGAGGAGGTGCTAGAGTTGTTTCTCCATACGTTGTATGTCTGGTCGATGGCTTATTTGTACCCTTTATCTATCAGCTTTGCTGAATTTCTTACTTCTTTTTCGCTTTCTAGTTAGGTGTTTCCTGTTGTATACTTCTAGTGTACGTAGGGGCGCCTTACGCTTTCAATAATACTATCATTACTTATCAAAAAAATAAATAAATAATTATTAGACTTGCTCTAAAGGTTTATTATAATTTTGGCATACAACTAATGTCAACAACTCAAATTGACTCCCAAAAGCCTCAAATTAACAGTCAAATGCTGCGGTTTGACTGCCTCATTCCTTTTTTCATTCTGCTCTACAAGAGTCATATCCTTTTAAGTCATTTGACAATCATGTTGTTGGCTGCTGTGACACTCAATTCATTTAATCTTTCCTTATTTGTGCATGTATTTACAACTCTGTGAAATGAAGTTTGTGGTAGGTAGAGTCCAACATAAAAGATCTATTTAGCTTTTACACAGTGATAAAGGACAGATCAATGGATTAATTACAAGAT
This sequence comes from Alnus rubra, assembly GCA_028654335.1. Taxonomy (NCBI): domain Eukaryota; kingdom Viridiplantae; phylum Streptophyta; class Magnoliopsida; order Fagales; family Betulaceae; genus Alnus; species Alnus rubra. The sequence goes on from JAJPGS010001817.1 coordinate 1,212,000, forward strand.
TTTCTCTATTTATTTGCAGATCTCGATATTAGTTGCATTTGTTTGCTGACATGGTTGCTGAATGGTTCTGCATTGCATAATAATTTTTTAATGGGTTTGAGGGTTTATGATCTTTCTGACTGAATTTTAAGCTTTACTTGTTATTAGCGAAACTCAACAATACTAGTATTTGGCACTGATATATCACTATCATACTATTTGCAGGAGAATCCCTCGAGTTACATGGTTGAAATGGCTAGGGTGGAATCAGTGAGTCCTCACACTGAATTGCCTCACTTTGAATCATTTCTTGTGTTATAAATGTTAGCAATCTGGATCTGTATTCATATATGACGCATCCTTGTATTTAGAAGTTAATTCTTTATAAAGTTGTTCCCTTTTGTCTACTTGGTCAAAAATTATTTTTTCTTTCCCTTTTTCTCTTCCTCATAATTAATCTCATGAAGACAACTTTTTATTATTCTTTTTTTTTCTGTGAACATTTACGACTCTGGTCTCTGGCCAATTGTACATATGGCTCTGATCATCTGTCACCTTATAGAACTATTTAGTACAGAGGAGTGAGTTTCTTTGAAACAGTACCCTTTGGTCGTTTTCTTCATTTCCATAGACCTTTTTACCAGTATTCAATTACAAGTTTTCCATTAACCATTCTGAATAATTGCATAATGATATTTACTTCTAGTTTCTGCCTACACGAGTTGGTAGAAGCCAGTTCTTCCTGTAAAACTATTAATCAGTGAGATTGCTGATCTTTACCACTTTTTTGGGAGATAATGATCCAGTTTTGTTTATACATATATGTACTTGATTTATTTGAAGGAGAGGTAAAGTAGGCTTTTCTCTTGTTTTGCAGTTGTTCCATATAAGCAGCTTGGAAGCTGTGGACTTCCTGGATAAATTTCTGTCGATGGACCCCAACCCAAGGTATTATTGAAGCATTTTCTTAAAAGATTTGGAAAGTTGTTTCTTAGTTTTGTCTTTTTGGGTGAATGGTATGCACAAATTGTGTTGTTTTTGGTTTTAAGCTATTATGATTAATTCTTTGCATGAATAATTGATGTTGTTGACTTTGCTGTCATTTTTTGTTTTCAAGTTTAAATTCAAACATTTGGCTGTTTTGCATGTTACCAACTTGTGTGCAGGTCATTAATTAGGCCATGTATGCTTTTGGATTGAAGTAAAGCATATCACTTATGTTAGCTCTTTGAATTTTCCTTTTAAAATCTCTTTCATTTCCTAAATACTGATGCTCTATTGGTCATCGCCCCTCCCAAATATGTGTGTGTGTGTGTGTATTCTTTCCTTGATGTGTTTCCCTTTATCGTTCTTCCTTGGTTTTTATTTTTATTTTTTTTGTTGGGGGGAGTTTTTTGGGGGGGAAGGTGTTTGTTAGGTAAGGAGTCTGAGCTGCGGTTCAGATAGTTTCTTATTTTTTTTCCTTATTTTTTTTTTCCTCTCCCTCCCTTTTCTTATGAACTTTTAATGCTGAGTGGAACTTTTTCATTAAGAACTAAGTATTATTGCTTTTCTTTTATTTGCTGATTCAAGATATTCATGTATCCCTATTGAACTTGGTATCTTTTGTTTGTGTGAAAGTGTGGTTTGGAAATTTATGTTTATGTGAAAGAGTGTGGTTATCCTTTTTCTTTCTTATGTTCTTATTAAAATGTAATGCATTACAGTGTTAGTACAATCCTCCATGATCTGGGTTTTTTGTGTCTTCATCAGACCATTTGTTGACTTTATGTCGGGACATCTCAGCAATTTTTTTTTCCTATGTAGAATGGTTCTCAAGTTACATCTGCATTGCATGCAGCAGTGCACTGTGTAGTAATTCTTTTTATATGCATATAAGTTAATAAACTGATAATATGCTAGGAACCACACTTCACGAAGCGAAGGTCACTATTCGAATCTCTCATTCCCCAATTTTTAAACAACAAAACAAAAAATGGGGGATATGGCGAAATTGGTAGACGCTACGAACTTAATTGGATTGAGCCTTGGTATGGAAACCTACCAGATGATAAGTTTCAAATTCAGAGGAACCCTGGAATTAAAAATTGACAATCCTAAGCCAAATCCTGTTTTCCGAAAACAAATAAAACAAATTTAAGGGTTCATAAAGCGAGAATACAAAAGGATAGGTGTAGAGACTCAATGGAAGCTGTTCTAACAATTGGTGTTGACTTCGTTCTGTTATTAAAGTAATCCTTTTATCAAAACTACATAAAGAATGATGGATAACTGGGGGTTGACTACATTCCGTTATTAAAGTAATCCTTGTATCAAAACTGCATAAAGGATGAAGGATAACCGTATATACATATGTATAGGTACCCCTTGAGGCCAATTACTTTTTTAAAAAAAAAAAAAACTGACAATATGCTTAATGTTAAGTGCCATAAAATTTTTATGACTCATAAACTTCATACTTTTGTGATGCTGTATTAAGTGCCAATCAAGATATTCCAAATGCAAGAAAATCATTTTCAGATAACCCATTAGATTCTCACTATTTAATCCTGTTTGCAGTGGCCGTGTTAAATTTGATGACTTCTTGAGGGTTCTAAGACTCAAGGCTTGTACTCTTTCTGAAGAGGTTAGTTATCCAAATAATTTCTTTTCGTCTCTGGAACATAGGAATGTTTGGCTCTAATGTCTTTTTGTGATCATTCATGCTTTCTTGCTATAGGAACTCTGAATTAAAAGATGTTCAAAGCAGAATTCTACATATGAATTTGTTTTTGATGTAATGGATTAGCCGACTTCATGAGTATTGATGCTTTTAGTTGTCACATCGTACTACAAAATCATTTTCTTTAGAATGATTATCTTACGTTTTAATTTCTAGTACTGGTCATTACGTCAGTAGGAGGCTGTCAATTGATTTGACAACTGTTCTATTGGTCACCACTTATCATTCTCCTTACAGCCTTATATTTTGACCATTTCCCGTTGGAATTACTTAGTATAGCATTATGGAGTTTTTATTTTTTAGCTTGATGTGCTTTGTGGTAAGGTCGTTATTGGTACAAATGACACATAGTAGCACAGATGTCAGTTTCTGGCAATAATAGGTGTTTACCTTGGGGAAAAAGATAACAATGGTTGCTGTATAAATTCAGTTTTATTGCTTGTTCCATAGTAAATAGTTAAAAACTTAACAAAGATCATGTTGACCTTGCTGAACAGTAAATTTGTCTATTTGAACAATACAGATTCTTAAATGTTTCCTTATACAACTCAATGCAGCAAAGCATTAATCCCAACCTATTAGGGTCAGCTAGAAGAACCCTTTTCCACAAATGTTTCCTTATATTAATAAATTTGTTTTACTTTTTTCCATCTCTCTTTCATAATGAATATTATTTTTGGACTATAGATATTTTCGTTCATTGACGTGGAGAAGAGTGGAACGATCACATTCAAGCAGGTAATCCTCCCTCAACTCTCTCTTCCATCTAACTTATCCAAAAAAAAAAAAAACTCTTCCATATATGCTTTTACATGCTTGAGTGCTTGTTTGAGTGTTCAACCTTTTTACTTATTTCTTGTTTCGAGCCTATGTAAGCATAGCTAGGTTCAGACACATTCACAACATACAAATCATCATATGATCAGGGCTAGATTTTAAATAAATTTAGATTTATTATTTCCAAATCATCATATAATCATCCTTCAACTCTCACTTGTTTGTTCTTGTTTCTGGGCTGAAACCTTTTATATTGCAAACTTTGGTTCCAGTTATTTCATGTTAGTTATATTATTTGTTCCTTGCAGTTCTTATTCGGATCAGCACATGTCATGAAGCAGCCATTGTTCAGGCGAGCCTGTGAATTAGCCTTCGCTGAAAGCAAGGCTGGAGAAAATGATTACATACTAGAAGATGAAGTACTCTGCCCTTCCCTTCTTTTTCCTTTCTTATTTCCCCCCTTGTACATATTCTTGGTTGAATTCTGACTTGCACATTCTTGGTTTCTAATTGCTTTTTGGATCAGTTGGGAGATGCCCTTAGACCTGCAATGCCAGACTTGAATGCAGATGAGGTGAGTAATACACCAACCTATGCATATTTTTAGGCTCTCTCTCTCTTTCTCTCTCTCTCTCTCCCCAACTTAATGGTAGTACCCATTTCGCATAATATACCTTGGAGAATTCTGTTTCCATAGTCTACATAAAATTGTTCTAGCTGTGTCATTTATAACATGGCCCAAACTTGGCCATGCTGGTTACTTGCAGGTCCATGGGCTGTTCAATTTATTTGATTCCGATAATGATGGGAAGATCAGTAAGGGTGATTTTGATTCCTGCCTAGGAAGGAATCCTCTGCTGATAGCACTTTTCGTACCTGGTTTTCTGCGCAAGGGCTTGTCAGAAGCTGGTGATAGGATGCTGGAGGTAGTTTCATGAATGAGTTTTCCATGCTTTTGTAGTTTAGTGATCTTTTACCCCCTGATTATTGGTTTTTGGCTTTTGGGAGGGGGGGTAGTTACCATGAGATTAGTATCCGGTGGGGGGGGGGGGTTTAATATTTTTAATCTTTCCCCTGTAAAATGCTCTCTTTAAGTCTGTTTCCATTCAGTTTTTGTATTAATCTTTATTTTTTTTACTGATATTTACAAGCTGATATTACATAAATAGTTTGAGAATCTCACATATTGTGCTTAAACTGGTCAAACTCCTTTCCTGGTCTTATACTTTAGTTTGATAAATCTCACATATTGTACCAACATTGAATTTGCGCTTGAAGAAGAGAGTAAAATTTATATCTTGCCCAATAACCAACAACATATTAACACTAGGCTTGGACTAGACGCAGCTCAATTCCAGGATTGCCTTGTACTCCCTTGGCTGCGCTTATCTTATTATGACATAGAAAAGCAGAGAGAGAGAGAGAGAGAGAGAGAGAGCATAGAAGTGGAGGATATCCATATCCATGTTTAGGTGGAGTTTGGTGATCTCATAGTGGAGGAGTCAAGCCTTTGTATTCAGGGATGCAGCAGGACTACAGCCTTTCAGATCCTTCGACCAACTGGCTCCCGTGAAGTTCCTGCGAGGTGGGAGCCATATATCCTACGGTCACTAAAATTGTTCCATCAAATGGTTGAGAGGAGTGTAGAAGATTTGAAGAAGTTAAGAGATTGCCTTTTAATTCTGGTTTAAATTATCAACCCTGTGTGTACGTGGGCCGCTTCTATTCTTTGGACTAGTAAAATGGAGAAATGTGGTTTTGTTGCAAAGGAGATTTGATAGGCTGCTTGTCAATAATATTGCTTCTTTTCTCTCGCTTCTTGAAAGCTTTCCGATGTGGGACGCCAGATACGACTCAAAGATCACATCTGTGTAGGGACGTCAACATCAAAAGATGCCCGGCCCATGACCTTGTTATTGAGTGATTGACAATTCTCGTCACTCCAGAACCTACACCACCGCCAATCTCCTCATCACACAAACACCCAGAAACAAGAACCCACCACCGTACCGTAGCTCCTCCAGGCATGCCGCTAGCACAGAAACCACTGCCACTGCAACCCAAGACCCAAAACCACCACCGTGCTATTGCCATCCACAAACGAACCAACCACCGAGCCGCAACAACCATCTCCGGCCTTCCCTCCACCAAACAACATCGTAACGACCACAGAAGAACTGCGCCACTCCTGATGACCTGCTCCGACGGTAGCCCACCATCTAGAAAGCACCGTAACAGCGCCCACGAGCTCCCCTGCATTGCACCACCTGCAATCCTGCTCCTTTCTCTTTGTAGTGGTATTTTTCAAAAAGTAACAATTGAATTTGTCGGACACACGTGGATGAAGGATCAAAATGTACTAAATAGTAGGTCTCTTTATTTATTTATTTAAAACGAATTAATCTAAGGATTAGTTAAAATTATCATATTAGTATTGTTGAACAATCACTCGATCAAGGCAAGACATCCCATAATGGAAGCCATCACATTGGTGAAGACAGCAATAGAGGGTTCTCTCGCTTGATAGCAAAAATAACAAGTAAATATCTCCCTCCAAAAATAAATTTTCACAACCAGATGCAGCTAACTGAGAGGCAAGCCAGCTTTTGATCAACTGCCAGAATAATATGACCTTTTTCATCGGTAATAACTGCTAGCAAAATCACCATGGACAGCAACCTCCACTACACCTTTTCCTTTATTTCTCTGAGCAAGCTTTTATGGTTAGCTACCAGAGATTTACTATAGCATTCATGAGTCATGTCTACGTAAGAATGCTTAGATCATGATATTGTCGTCACATTGGTGAAGACAGCAATACGCCTTTGTCATTAATGTTGGGCAGAAGTATGAACTATGAAGGTGCCAAGACAACCAAATTAAGGTAATTATGCATAGCATAGCGGTTTAATAGATAGGAAATATAGTTAATAATTGCATTAGCATTTTTTTTTAATATATAATATATATTATATATATTTAATTAAATTTATTAAAATGACGTCGTTTGTAATGTTTTTAGATTTTTCTGTTAGAAAACTCTTCTAATTTAATTCGTTATATGTTCTTCCTTTATTATTATTATTTTTTACCTTTGCCAATTATAGATAGATGATGAGGAAGCTAAATATTGTATAAAATAAAAATTTTATGGCAAAACGATTAGCAAGTGTAATCTGAATAAAAGTATTCAACTATAAATAATGACTATTTGTATTTACTATAAGTAAGAATTACAACTTCAATGCCCAAAACGTCTATTACATTATATGCGGATAGCGGATAATAACCACAATAACATCACGGATGCGAATCATAATCGGGTGATGCGGATATTGTTAATAACGGCATCCGCATTTTCACCCCTAACTGTAAAGCATTAATCACATATACATACATCTGTATATACTAGGAGTATTACACATATTCCCAAATATTCTCTCAACTGCTCACTCTCTGACGTGGTATTGAAAATTATCATTGTATAACTGCACTTTCAGCATATTCTATAAAGCATGTTCCCTTCCCTGAATAGAGGGAAAATCTAAAAAAAAGTAAAAAAAAAAAAAAAAAAAAAACCACGTACAGCCTTTCCTAAATATTGGATAACACTTTAGCTTCCCTATCTATTATTTTAACACAAAATATCTCTATTCTCTCCCTCTCCTCCCTTTGCCCTTCATTGAGTGTTATGTTGGAATTTTGTAAAAAATGTGAGGGTAGGTAAATAACTTGTATTTTGAAAAAAATAATATTTTACTATTATACGTACGAAAAATATAAGGAAAGTTATTATGGTGTGTATTTGGATTATAAATGAAAAAAATAGTTATGTTCTCTAAATTTATAAAAAATAAAAGAGAAGCTGCTGAGAGCGCTCTAAAAAAAATGAAAGTACATGTAGTATTCAATGATGATTTTCACTACCACATCAATAAATAAGCACTTGAGAGTAAATGTAGCATTTATATATATATATATATATATATGTGTGTGTGGTATCTGAAAAACCCTATCTTAAACCCTTAATTAGTCAATATATCTTTAAGTACAAATTGACTTCTAAAAGATGGATATTGATAAAAGAAGAAGCACATTATACAACAATTAAATGGAATTCTCACTGTTGTTTAGATAGAAACCAAAAAAAAATAAAAAATAAAAAAATAAAATAAAAATCGATCCTATGTAGGCTAAAGGTGAAGAACAATCAGTCGCTAACTAACACCGACACAACCATCACCTTAAAAAAGTCAAAACACCATGGAGCTCATCCACTCTTATTTATGATTCCCTTTAATGATTTTAACGTGAAATGACAGCCTTTCTTTAACCCATTAACAATCGCCTGAGGTACACTCTCTCTCTCTCTCTCTCTCTCTCTCTCTCTCTCTTGAGTCTTTTCCTTTTCTTGTTCTTTACTCAAGACGTTTTTTCCACCCTCTTCTTCGTTTAAACCTTTTATATATATATATATATATATATATATATATATATATAAAAAAGAAAGAAAAGGGAAGCAGAACGAGATGTATAAGCTAGATCTTTACTATTGAATTGTATTATATTAAACTGTAGTACAATGCTCTTAGTTTATATGCTACATCTTTACAATACTCTCAATTGATAAAGAAATTAAGAGTGATAAGCAAATAAACCTAAACTAATTAAAGAATGGAATAAATCCTACAAGCAGGGACGGAAGAGGGGAGGGACGAGTATAGGCCATGTTCCCCCCCCCCCCCAATTCCTAAGAATAAAAAATGAATTTTTTTTAGCCTACTAGTCCTCAGCAACGAGATTTTTTGACAATTGCCCATAATAGTTTTTGACTCAATAACTACCTACAAGAAAATTGAATAAAAGAAAATTAAAAATGATAATCTAATCTCTAAATTTAATTACAATCAAGTCTAAATGAGAAATATCATTATAAGAAAAATAAACGAATGTAGTATGAAATATATATTATAACAAGCCCCCTGAAGGAGGAGGAGGAAGTCGAGCGCAGTTGTACATGAATATATTATTCAAATGATATTTTGGACATAATTCACGAAATTAACTGATTAAGGTTTATGGGTTTGATCCGTTTAATTAAATGAGTTAAGTTATAATTGACTTATATAGTCTTATACGCATGCATCAACACGACCCGAACTTAACACGCTACATAAAGACTATTAATTTTTTACATGATCCACAGAATTAACAATTAAAATAAATGTATCTAATCTATTTAATTAAATAAATCAAATTAAGCTCAACCTATATATTCATATGTATCGATATGATCCAAATCCTAATCGTTCTCGTATTCTTAATTAGTCCATGAGTGAAAGGGTAGGAAATGGCTCCAAAGTCATAGAATTTATAGGGGATTTAGATGCCCCGTGGATTAATTTATAACCATGCAAGCACGTACGGTTGAAGACTATATATGTGTGTGTCATATGATGACAAGTGTAAGAGGTCATCATATATATTTGCATTGAGAAATATATATATATATATATATATATATATATATATATTTTATCAATAAAAAGAAAAGAAAAGAAAAAAAAAAATATATATATATATATATATATAAACAAAAGATATGACAAAAATACTGGGCGTGAGTGATTATGACGTTACATATGACAAATTTGTACGAGGCGTGATTGCCTTTATTAACCAAACCAACCACTATTAGTCTAAGTCTAGTGGTCCTTCAAATGGGTTGCCTCTTCTTCTTTCCACGAAATTTCACTCATTTATAGCCATATCTAACTTTTCTCAAGTACCCCAACTTTTATTTATTTATTTATTTATTTATTTTTAATTTATTTTCTTTTACGTTGGAAAAAAGTAGCCTTCATTTTTCTTGCCCAAAAAAATAAAATGAATAAATTAGGCCCCACCCTTACCCTCATAATGCCAAGAGTACAATTTAGTTGACTGATAAATTACATTTAATGTCCTCGTGTCCCGATTACTTTTATCTATGTTCGGTCAGGTAATCGGATAAGCCTTACTTGTTCAAATTGTTCGAACATTTGTCTGAGCAGGTAGAATTCAGATATTTTCTCATATAAGGTTGTTGGTCGCACTTTATTGCATGAATTTATTAAAATATTAATTAAATGATTAAATTTATTATTTTTTATCAGCTTAAATTTTTAAAATATATAGTGATTAAACTTGATATTAGAGCAAATATCTTGATTCGAATAATTTCAATTAAAGTAGTTTACATGTTATTTGATCCCACATGTATGAGAGAATATTAAAATATTAATTAAATGATTAATTTTTTTTTTTATTTTTTTTTTATAGATTTAAGCTTTTAAAATAAGTGATGATTTAACCGGATCTAAATCCGAATTTTAATCCTACTTCCTTAGTAAATTACACTCATTTAGCGAATCTTGCTCTTGTTAGCTTTGGGGAGGAAGTACTATTTAAGCGAGAGCGACTTACCTTAAAGGTTGGCTTCTTTGGTAACCATCAATTTTTTAAAATATTTTTGATTATAAAAATATTATCTTCTATACTATCAGGTTAATTATGACTTTTTCATCCATAATGAAAGATGATAGAGCTTCTAATTGATTATTTGGTAGTTTATATTGAGACATAAATTATTAAAAATTTCACTACAGAAATGATAGTTGATTAATTTTATTTCATGAAAGATCGTCATCGAGCCTAATTTGAAAGAGAAGCAAAGTTTTTTTTTTTTTTTTTTGATTTTTTTTATATGTTTATAGCAAATTATAAAACTTTTGTATTCAAAAAGTTTTTTTCAAAACCAGCATCATTGACATTCGTTAGTGGACAAAACATAATTTATATATGTTTCTCTAACTTAAGAGATATTAATTGATTTCGCTTTGACTAAAGAGGCCAGATATATAGGTGATTTCGCCAATGAGTATATATATATATATATATATATATATATATATATATATATATATATATATATATATATATATATATATATATATATATATATATATATCTTAGGTAATAATCAAATTAATATAGCTGTTCATGATAACCTTTTTCTATTAGCATAGGAAAAAAAACCTTATTACAGGTTTTTTTTTTCTTTACTGTTGTTGGATATGAATGGATATTTTTCTTTAAAATGGTCGAGCAAACCACCATCCTCAACTAGGGGTCCGCGGATTAACCTTATGCAAACGAGGCTTGTTGAATGCACCACTCCGCTAAACTCTAGGCAACAAATGAGTAACCCCATTCAATTTAGGCACGTTGATCGAGTGTACTACTACCCCTACTCAACCCTGGGTTTTGAACGTATAATCTCCGATCGAACTGGACTTGCCTTAGGTAAACTTTTGTACCATAAACTTTTTACTTTTCTTTATTTATAAACTTTTTTTGAAAATAACATATTAAAATATACTGTGTACTATATATACTTTTCTTAATATTTTGAAAGCCGTTTTTCTCACTTAAAAATATTGTAAAAAGCAAGCTCATATCCACAAAATATTCAAGATAAAATATTAATCTCACGGTACGTAAGTAAATGCATGCAAATAGTTTCATTGCTGGTAAAGAGCTAGATTTACTTGCAAATGCATGTACAAATTTAATGAATATTCTAGCAAGTGAATAAATTAATTTATTTGTTTTTTTTTTTATTATTTATCCTGGGTATCAAATATTAAGGGTGACATATTAAAGGAAATGTCATACACCTCCAAAATATAGTGTTAGATATTCTTGGAAGCCACAAGCTAGTTGATTCCACCCACGAAAGGTGGAGTATAATTCGAATTCTCAAAGAATGGTGTTGGGGATAACTATAAAGTTATCTACAAATTGATGAGCTAGTCTACAATTGGTGAAATAGTTTAATAAAAATATAACTTCTCAATTTATCTTAATTATTTCACTAATTATAGATTGTCACATTAATTTGTAAATAATTTTGTTTTAAAATTTGTAGTAGTACTCGAACCATTTCTATTCTAGAAACTATATATATATGTTTGTCCATAAGACATTTTAGTACACTTATTTTCACTTTGTGAATTGTTATTCAATGCCTATAGGACCCCGCAGTCTATAACTCTCTTAAAAATTATTATGGCAGTACATATTTTTTACGAAAATGAATGTCACATGGACTGTTACATGATAGTCCACATTTTAATGGCTAATTAATGTAGTAAGTGTCACGTCCATTTGTAAATGTGTAAGTGTAATGTGAATTGTTATTAGTGGCTAGCAAGTATCACGTACACAAACTCGTCACATCAATATAAGGAATTTATAATAAAAATTGTAGTATTCTTAAAAGCATGTCAAAATATATCTTAGTATCTGTGTGGTTTAGACGGATTTTGTTTTTGTTTTTTATTTTTTATTTTTCAAAAAAAAACAAAACTATTGTTCTAATTAATTCCCCACCGGCCAACTCCATTTCCAAATGGTATATTCCCATGCAAATTGCAATATTTCAATGGTCCCTCCTCTCCTTTGTCTATATATATAGTACCATAAGCTAGACAAATATTTTCACGGGGCACCACTGCTGCCACACAAATTTCTTTAACAAAATGCACATTTTTCGCATTGTTTTCTTATCTTTTAATAATGTTATAAAATGTGATAAGAGTACTATCTATCTGAAATAACGTTATAATTGGTCAAATTAATTCACTCGATCTATAATTAATATTTTTCAAAAAAAAAAATCAGTGTTCAACTTTTAGGAATCCAATCCTCCTCCCCTTCCTTTGAAATCTAACATTAGAAGGTGAATGTATATTGTGTTTAACTGTTTGTATTTTGCATCAATGTCCCTCTCAAGTTAAAGATTGTATAATTACCATAGACATTGGATTTTTTTTTTTTTGTAATTTGGGGGGATTTTGATGCAATCTTTAGTTCGGGGGAGGGGGGAGGGGCTGGGACATTGCAAATTGAGTGATAGTTTAAAAGAGATATGTGTATGAGAAATAATGTTGACATAAAATATTTCCTTGTATTCTACATATCCAAAGTCAACATCAAATAATGTTGACATGATTTACAGGCAATCAGTAGGAGAAATGCTTTCTTATATTCTACAGATTTAATATACGGTTGATTTTTAGAATGAGAGGATTGGAGAAGGATGAAAGTGTACTAAATAGTAGGCCTATTTATTTATTTATTTAACAATAATTGATCTAAATATTAATTAGAAATATCATATTAATATTGTTGAACAATGATCACTCAATCAAGGCGACACATCCCATAATAGAGGCCACCACATTGGTGAAAATGGATTATAATTCTCTCATATTATCTGCTCGAATTGAAAAAAATTCAGGTAAGAGATTATGAGAGACCACTTATGAGATCCACTTGACCGGATAAGTGGTCTCTCATAATTATCTACCCAAATTATCTCAAATTTAGACAAATAGTTTAAGAGAATCATAATCCGGTGAAGACAGCAATATAAGGTTCTCGCCCAGACTAACTATACGTCTTTTCATTTATTTATGACTTTCTGTGAGATAGCTTTTATGGTTGGTTGGTAGAGCATTATTATGGCTTTCATGAGTCATAAATACGTAAGAATGCTTAGATTATAATATGGTCGTCACATTGGTGTGAAGACTGGCCCCGTTTAATAACCCCCTCCCCTTCCTTCCTCCTTTTTTACCCCTCCCAAAAAATATCAACTTCAAAATATTCTTAACTTTTTTTTACTTTTTATATTACATCAATAATTTATTATTATTATTTAAATAAAAAAACCCACTACAATACATTTTTTTTTTTACTTTTCCGTATAAATTATTTATATTTTATATCACATCAATCACTTTTTTCCTTTCGCTCAACAAAAAAAATGCTCCCCATAAGAGGAGGGGAATGGGGTTATTAAACAGGCCAATACCTCTTTGTCATTAATGTTGGGTAGGTAATTATGCACATGCAAAAGTATGAAGGTGCCAAGACAACCAAACTAATTAAGGTAATTATGTACAGTATAACGGTTTCATAATATGCGAATATAGTTTTTTTTTTTTTGATTAACAGGGAAAATGAAAAATAGGATGAAATCACAACACATCGAAAATCTAATAGAAAAAAGTAGACACAGACAGTCTTTCAAGTTTAATCCAGTATACGAATATAGTTAATAACCGCATTTGTATTTTTTTAATATATAATTTATAGTATGCAAATATAGTTAACTATGCAAAATTGAGTATTAGTTTGAATGAAGTATTTGATAACTATTTGATGGCAAAATAAAATATCTTCTAATTGTTATTTGATAAACTTTAGTCTAGAGTAATTTTTGGTTCATAAAAAACAACCAAAATAAATAAAATTGAGAAAAATAAAACTCAAAGATAAGAAAACAAAAATGTAAGAAAAAAAAAATAATACACGAAAAAAGAGAAGCTTTAGTACTACTCCGACGCTTTTACGGTATAGAATTATTGTTTTCAAGATAAATAATGGACATTAATTAGAAGTAAATGGTCGTACGTTGTGGCATGCATGGCTTCAAACCATCAAACTTCGGATTTTTGGGTCTATGCCTATCATTACGTACGTACACAGTAATTCTTGTTGCCTGTTGGTATATTTTAATATTTTTTTTTTTTGATAAATTACTACTTATTTTAAAATTTTAAATTTTAAATTAATAAAAGTGATAAATTTAATTATTTAATTAATATTTTAATATTCCCATTTCCGTGTGGCTCAATTTTTGTTGGTATATTTTAATAAAAATCAGTAAAAGAAGTAATTATTTTCATGTAATTATATATATATATGTACCTTTTATATATATACATGTCATGTGTGGTTATTTATCTGAATGCATCTCTATGCCAAATTAAATCTCATATTATTTGTGAAATTGTTATATTATTATGAATTAATTAATTGATTTATTATTTTATAAACTAGGAAACTAACACCAACGGCCCCCATGTAGTGATGGATGATGCATGTTTTATATATATATATGTCTCATTAATATTATTAAAAATAAAAAAAATAAAAAAAATAAAATTAGAGATAGCTCGACTCACCCACTATGGTTGGCTTATGGGAGAAGGACAGAAATATGAACTCCGTTTTTCGAGGGGTTCATTTTACATAAAGGCAAACCTAGAAATGCATTTAAACCTAGGCCTATAAAATATTATTTACCCAAATAAAATGGCTACAAAAATGTTAAAGATCTCTCTCTTTAAAATTGTAATACCTTAATGGCTTAATATTAATTAGTGAGGGAAAATTCAGGGTGTTACACTAAGTCTAACATCGGGTATTTACTAAGTGTGATTATACTTTAAAGCTGTTTTAGAGAGTTTTAATTGCAACTTGAATAATTATTTTGGAGGAATAACATATATGTAACTACTTTTTCTAAGTCGTTACAAATTCTATTAGAGTAATATTGTAACACCATGTGACGTTGATGCACTATACATACACTCTTAGGATTAATTCGTTTGGTTCGCGGAATGGGTATTCCATTAGAAAAATGAATAGTTATTACTAGGAATGAGGAAGAGTGAAATGAAATAATTATTCCAATTCTTTAGTTTGGTGACAACACATATACCACAATTGGAATTGACCCAAAATTACTAAAAAAAACCTACATAATTTCTTTTTTTTTTCTTTTTTCTTTTTTTAAAAAAAAACCTCAAATCTTAAAAAAAAATAAAAAATAAAAAATGTTGGACCTTAGATCTATGGGTAGTCAGCCGGCCACAGATCTGATCTAAATTTTTTTTTTTTTTTTTTATAAAAATGTTGTCTATTTCCTCGTGAATAGATATTCCTCTCATTTTTTAGAAGAATAGCTATTCATTTTCGTAAGGGAATAGTTATTTTCATGGAATTCAAAAGAATAGATCCTTACCAAATAAGGGAATAATCATTCTATTCAAATGACTTATTCTACGAACCAAACGAGACCTCATTTTTACACTCATAAGTGTATACTCTCTGACATAACACTAAAAATCATAATTAGATTTTGGACGAATTACTATTGAATTTTAAATCCAATGATAACTCTTTAAAAAAAAAATAAAAAAAATCCAATTGTAACTTTAGTGATACGGTAGGGAGTGTGCGTCACGTTTCTTTTCGGATTAATAGCACATAAATGACTAACGTTTTCTCTTACTCGTTTTGGGTTGGGCTGGAGGAATTTTCTCCCACCCGGATAGGAGGGGTAATCTTTATTTAAAAATAAATAAAAAATAAAAATTACGCAATAATGAATTGAGGGAAAAAAATTGCCAGTAGGAAAAGCCTAATAAGGCAGCGGAGTTGGAGGAAATTAGACGTCAGTCGAAGGCATGGCCCATGACCCCGAGGTCCAATCTGGACCCTTGGATGTAGAAGGAATATAAAATGAGAGGGAACACCGGAACATTGCACGCCATGTGGTCCCCCCTCACAAACAACGTTCGTACCCAAACTCTTCTTCCAACCGGTTTGGAGAAAGCCAATGCACATGAATGGCACGAAACGAACCACTTACTGACAGGTGTCAGCACCACCTTATCCAATAAAGTTAATTCCATGCCAGTCGATGCTCTTCACTTTAATAACAGCCAGCAGGAACAACGGTAACAATTATTATTATTATTATTATTTTTTTTTTTTGTCTGGGGACATGTTTATCCCTACAATTGACAAATGGAAACTAGCGATGATATTAAAAATTTTATTAATTATTATTTCCGAGTTCCGGCTCATTTTTATTTTTTTTATTTTTATTTATCGTATAAATTAATTTTTGTTAAGGAAATGTTATTTATGAGTTATAAGTATAAAATTTTAAAAGTAATTTATTTAGCTAGCTTAAATTAAGTAAATAAAAATGGGGTCATTGATTTATTAAATAGAATAAGTTAAGAAAGCTATATTATTAGTTGCGTCTATTAATTTATTTTTTTTAAAGTGAATAATATTTTTGAAATCTCAAAATAGAATAAAAAAAAAAATTACACATATTTCCGTCAAACTACCACTTAATTTTCAATGTCTTCCTAAATTATCAATTGTGTCAATGTCTCACTCAAAAAAAAAAAAAAACAATCTCAATTTTTCCCTTAAAACCAATAAAAAGACAAAAATGACCCTAATTTTTTTTTGAATAAGACAAAAATGTCCTTATAAACTTGAAAAAAAAAATCAAAAATTAAAGAAAAAAAAAACGATTTTTATTTAAAAAAAAACTGGAAATTATAAAAACAAATTTTTAGAAAACAAAAAAAGGAAAAAAAAAAAAAAGAGAAAAACCAGTTTTTTATGAAATTAAAAAAAAAATAGAAAGATTTTTTTTTTTTAAAAAAAAAACAAATGAAAAAAAACCAGTTTTAAATTTTAAATTTATCTTTTGTTTTTATAAATTTTTGTTATTTTAATTTTTTTTTAATAATTTATGTAGTTTATATTTTATTTTAATAATTTTATGAAAAATATTTTTGTCATTACGAGGACATTGACATTTTTTTTTTAATAGTTTAGAAGGGATATTAACACAATTGATAGTTTAAAAGAGACATTAATAATAAAATAATAATTTAAAAGGATTATGTATACTTTTCTCTAGAATGATTGATCAGTAATATGAAAGCGATAAAGTGAGGGAATAAGAGAATTTATATATCGGTCAATCATTCAATTTAGGAAAAATGACTAAATTGGTCAATGTGATCGACCCTCTAACAAATAAATCCACGTGGTTTGAAAATAGAAATTATAGATTTCTATCCTATGCTTCTAGAACAAAATGATTCATCTGGATAAATTCTGATAAGTTTCTTTTTATAGAATTCTTGTAAAATTGGAAGAAACAAAAAAATTATTTTATTTGAAGATAGTTGACCACCCCTATAACGTACCTATAGGCTCTTAGGGGTGGTTAGTTATCCTCTTGGGCCGTTCTAGGAGTTGTAAACCACTTCCAATTGCCTTTTGGGATGGTTCATCAACTACCCTCGAAAGTAAGTTAGATGGGAATGATTCAACAACCTCAAAATCGATTTCCAATCAAAGGCACTTGGTGGTGGTCGATTACTTCAAAAAGGGGTTAGAAGGGGTAGCCTACACCGCACCCTAAATTGTTATTATTGTTTATTTGAAGGAAATTTTATAATTTCCCAATGGTTACGTCGAAAATGTAACGTCCCATACCGCCTGCGTATGAAAACAATGATGTGGTTATATGCATATTCTCACACTTCCTGACGTAAAGCGTTTTAATACTGTGATGATCATGAATCTATCAGAACTCCGTAATTAAGACTGCTTACGCGAGAGTAGTACTAGAATGAGTAATCTCCTGAAAAGTCTAATTCGGAAGAACGACCCAAAGTAAATAGTGTTGTGTCATTGAAAATGCATCGTTAACGAAAACTTGTAGAAATGGATAATTTTGATATAGAGGGGTACAACATGGATTAATGAGTTTATTTTTAAAACAATATGGATTTATTCGTTTAAAGGACAGATTTGGCAACTTTAAATTTATTTATTAAATAATGCGGCAGTTAATTACCTCACCACATAGTTAATCTATCCTTAATCCTTTATTATCGTTATTAAGACGGCAGTTTGTTTTTCTTTCCTTAAAATGAGGCAGAGATTAGAGTAGGTACAATTAATTAAATTTTGACTTGGCCTTTTTTTAGTCTTTGTCTTTTTATTTATAACTTTTTCTTTGAGCCCAGAATTCTCCAAATAAAAATGGTCCCCCACCCCCAACATGCAGTAACCTGCCCCAGCTCCAACCAAACCCAGTCCCCTACACCAATCTCACACGTGTAGAACATGACAACGGCTTTTCTTAATAGAATCATTCTGTAAACAAAAAGAGAAAATGTTAATATTAAACAAAAATAATAATAATAACCGATATTCAATTTTTTTTTTATTTTATTTTTTATTTTTATGAAGAATAAAATTGTTATCTTTTTACATAAAAAGAAAATATTTTACAACTTTAATAATAATTGGAGGAGGACATTCGACAAAATTAAAAAGTTCACCGACATCAGAGAAAGGAGAAAAAGAAACAGAGGACGGGGGTGACGCGTCACACACGAGCGACGAGGCATAAGTGGGTGTGGGAACTGTCCCCCACACCACACTACAGTACTACACTCCACTCCTTACCAAAAAAGAATTTTTAATTTTTTAATATTTAATTTTTTTTTAACTCACCAATGAAAAAAGAAAAAGAAAAAGAAAAAAACAAAAAAGGAAACTGTCCAGTCTGGGCCCCCCACACCAGCCCACCCCGCAATATTTTATGAGAAAGAGAAAGTTAATGTGCTATGCGTTTTCGACTCCTGATTGGTCCGCTAAGTACGTCATTGTACGGAAGATGTTGACGTGTTTCTAACATTGTACTATCTTTCCCAAATTTTAACTTTGCCCCGCCATCTCTCTGCTTTTTTTTCCATTTCTACATATATTTTTATTTTTTTCTCTCTTCGTTGCTTTTTCATCGCTTTCGTCTTTGGTCAGTGGTTTTCAGTTCACTGCTACAGAAAATAATTATTATAATACTAAAAAAAAAGGCAACAGTAGTCCGCAGTCTCTCTCTCTCTCTCTATTTATTTTTCTATTTTTCTATTAGTATCAAAATTTCTTTTTCAGGTCTGTTTTCTGGGTTTTACCAAAACAAGCAAAGGATGAGGTTTTCTGTTACCAAATTTATTTTATAATTTACACCTATATGGGCTATATAGACTAAAAGGTTAGAGAGAGAGAGAGAGAGAGAGATAGAGACGAATAAGGAAAGGTGGATGTGTGTCTGTGTTTCGCCTATTTGGTGAATGGTGGTGACTGAGAAGAAAGGGCTTTTACGAAGTCAAGGATCAAGAAACGCCTACCTCTCTATAATAATATCATTTTTCTCTTTTTCTTTTTTTCTCCTCACAATCCCCAGATTTTCCTAGTTCTCTTTCTATTTTTGGTCTTCTTCTTCCTCTCCACTCGGGGTAAAGCTTCCTGGGTTTTTGCCGATTTGGTAAGATTTCCTTTTATTACCACTTTTAAGTCTTTTCCTTTTGTCGTACAGTTTCTTCGCTTGTTGAGAATTGCTTGAACAGCTGAAGAAGACTGGTTTTTGTGTTGTCTTTAGGGATTTGAATCAAACCCCACCTCTATATTTCATCTTCTTTTCTCAGAAACCTCCGTTTAATTTCCTTTCTTCGTCTTCTTCTTCTTTTCTTGTCCACCTCCATCTCTCATCTTTATTATCGCAAGACTACATATCCTTCTTCACCCAGGCACCTATTTTTTTTTTCTTAAATTTTATTTTTTTGACTTGTTGGCAGCTATGAATCTGTAATATATTTCTTTGTCTACTTGATTGTGGTCACAAACCTCAGATTTGCTCCGTCTTCTTCCTTTGATTCCTCATCGAAGGTTTAATTTCTGGGTTTTGCCTATTTGGTACGAATTTTTAATTTCCTGTTCAGATTTTGTACCTCTTAGACGCTTTTTTTTATATGTTATAGAAGACTAGCTCGTCCTATCTGCACTAAAGATTTGTGTGTGTTTGTGGTGTAGTGAGCTTCATTTTCTTCTCCAAGGCGTAGAGATGGTGAGAGGAAAGACTCAGATGAGGCGCATAGAGAACGCCACAAGCAGACAAGTCACCTTCTCCAAGCGGCGAAATGGGCTGCTAAAAAAAGCGTTTGAGCTATCGGTTCTTTGTGATGCCGAGGTTGCACTCATAATTTTTTCCCCGCGGGGCAAGCTCTATGAATTTGCAAGTTCCAGGTACAATTAATGTTTCATTTCCATAAATTGTTTGTGAAATTAAGTGGGTTCTTTTACTGTCATTGTGTTCATTTAATTAATAATAAGTTTCATGCATATTTTGGTGTGGGTTTTTGCACTTTAGGGTTGAATGATCTGAAGCAAACCTTCTCTCTATACAAGCCATTAATCCTTGAAAACTCTCTCTCTCTCTCTAGATCTCTCTCTCTCTCTCTCTCTCTCTCTCTCCCGCTCTCTGTGTGTCAGGCATACGGATCTTAATCCCTTCTTCATTTTAGAACGATCTTATCAATCCTCTTTGCCTTCCTCTGAAGGTGGCTTTTCAATTGTCTTGTCTATATTCAACTAAGCCCAAGAAGAAGAAGCTAGCTGACTTATTGCTGATAGTGCAATTGTGCAAGCCTAGAGTTTGTATGGATACAATTCTCATCTTCTTAGTTAGTTTAAATATCTGATTTACTTGTAAAAAGAAAAAGAAAAAGAAAAGTCATAAATGGGTTTTGGATCAGAACGTACGCATAAGAAGTCTACGACTACAATATTTACACGAAGTGTAACGAGTAGTCGAGTACTAAGTACTAATATCTTATAGGGCTTATTATTAATAAATTTTAAGTAGATAAAATAAATTGTACTTTCTTTGTTTGATTTGTGGAGCATATATATATATATAGTACATGCAAAGTTACTTGGGCCGTGGGTCAGAGTGCATTATGTACGTGTTCCATTCACAAAACCATTGAGCAGGCTAGGAATCCTCAGCAGTTAGCTTTCCAGTGGTTGCATCGATGCAACTACTATTATACATGGTAAAAATGTCTAAAAACTTACATATAAAAGCTACAGTCACGTGCCATGAAGTGATGTGTATGCAACTACTATAAATCGATCCCCCACCACATATATAAATATCTCTCTTGAGAGTTGAAATCTCTTCTATATCTATATGAAAGCAAATCTTAACAAAACAAAAGTTGGAAATGGACATTTTCAGCTATCATTATGCTGTGAGCTTGATGTTTTAACATGTGATGATAAATTTAATAGAGAATTGCTGATAGTCTTATGGCTTCGGATATATATATATATATATATCTTCATTTAATTTGTGAATCTTCGTTCTTCCTCCTTTTTGTTTTTGGTAGGAAGTGAACTCACAAATGTTGTACTCTCTCTTAGGCGGGTAAACGATCAATAGATTTATCAGCGTACAAGACGCTAAAATAATAGCATGCAGCCTCAAAGTCGATGCATATTTTCTTTCCTTTAAATTTTGTTCTTTTTTTTTTCGTTTGAATTTAGTTGGGCTCATATATAACAGTGACTCACTCAATCACAGCTTGTAACAATAATAGGAATGACAAAAAATAACGATAATAATACTCTTGTTCTATATATTATTATATCAGCATCATTGATAAGTATGCATGGCGCCTTAGGTCTTCTCTCAACTTTGTAGGTTTGAATCTAATTTAAGACCTGTATACTTCTAGGGTCTCAAACCTGATGCGGTATGAAAAATAAATAATTGGGTCTTTTAGTTTTATTTATATTATTAGTTTTATTTAGGTTATAAGTATCTAATTTTATATTTTATTTAAATTTTACTAGTTAGTGTTATTTTATAATTCAATAATGAGTTTGATCAAAAGCCGATCAAATTAGGGTTAGGGTTTTTGTCTGTATTAATTTAAGTGTTCTTTTGTACTCGAATTGATTAATAAACATTTTTTTTTGAGGTGTAACTTCTCTTCTTCCTCTTATTTTTTTGGTGGTGTGACTCCGCCAACTTTTCTTTCTTCTCCTTTATTTGGATTGTGTGACTCAATCACACAATCCCTTTTCTTTTTTCCCAAATTCCTTTTGTCCTTCATCAATTTGATGTCAAAGCAAACAAGGTCCAATTTCCTCACGTTCAACGACCATGGAGAACAAATCACAACACCAACTTGAAGATTTGCGTTTTTTTTTTTTTGAAAGGTGAAGATTTGCTTTTTGATCTTGAGCCTATTGAACTTGTGCACTTGATACACACAATCACCAAACGTATGAATGTTGTGTATCACCAAGTTGTCAAAAAATCCCCATCTCAAATCAAGAACCATCGCCGCTGCCGTCATAGCCCATCACACCACTAATCCCACAAATTGCAACCGCACAGCACAAGGTTGTGCAACCCATCGGCCAAACCGATTGCAAGGAGCCCACCCCACCAGAATCCACCCACTATTGCCCATGATTGCTCCACCCAACAATACACATCCTAGCTGTAGAACCACTGCGACACAACTTGTCGGCTTTCTCTGCCATCTGCAAGCCCTTGAGAGAGAGCTTTGTTTCTACGTCGTTTCTGCCACCAGTGCCGCCACTCTCTCCTAGCAATGCGTCGATCCCTTGGTGCCATGCACAACCACGCTCCACCTGGTTCACACACACTGGCTATCGTCCCAATTTCGTCTAGCACCACCACATCTCGGCTGCGCCTCTACCAAACTCACCAATGCCGCCACCACCCAACCACAGATTGCAGGGCGCATACTCCATTGCCTTCGATCTCTATGTGATGTAGGAGAAAATCAGGCATAAGATTTGAAAATTATTTTTTTAAATAAGATTATCACAAGAATGGAAAGAATTATACAAAATATTTGAATATTATTTTTATAATAATATATTTTAATTTATAAATATTTTACTTTGTCTCCAAGTTTAAGGTTATTTTTATTTTATTTTTTTCTTTTTCTCCAGGTATTTTGTTTGAAAAGTACTCAAACATAGCCCATATACATGCATATCTGTATTATTTTGGAATGAAGTTTTGAAGTATCAATTAAATTTCAGTCTTTTAGAGTTATTTTTCAGTTTGCTTATTTGGGGTTTTTATCTTCCTTATTTGTTATTTTTTCTCTTCCTGGATCCATTTTTCAATCTTCAATTCTTAGTTTCCGCTGCAATCATACGCTTTGAGAACAATCTTAGTTATGCCCAGCGTTTGTTGGTATCAAAGCTTAGCGTCTTCTTAGAGTATTTTTTTTTTTTTCATGATTGGTGGTCATGAGCGTGGTTGGTGTGGACATGTTCCGAATGAGGAAGTCTCCTACCATGAATGTTGTGTACAAGATGTGATGATTGAAGACTTTCAGAGGTTGTTTGTGGAGTTAACCCAGCATCTAGTAGCACAAAACATGGAGATGAATTGCGATATTGACAGTCGCAATTCAGAATCTATTTGAAGAACCTGTATCACAATCTTGTTCTAGTTTTGGAACAACGTGTTCGGGATGAGTGGCATGGATCGAGACTTAGGTTTCAGAGTTGAGCTTTCAAAATTTTCTGGCACTCTAACTACCTTGACTGTCGTTAGCAAGTCTCAAGTTTATCTACCAAATCTATCTCATGTGGAGGAGAAAGATAAAATTATCGAGGAAGATTTTTCTGTAGATTGGGTATCTCCACCGATCTATGACATATATCCTGACGAAGCAGAGGATCTATTAGAAGAAGTAACTTCATTTCTTAATACCATAAAAATTGTTGAAGAGAATAATGTCCACCGTATGTTTGATGAAAGTTCAAAGATTGAAATATCTCAATGGGATCTTGAGAGAATTAATTATGTTGATTTTCTTGGGATTGAAAGTTTGATGTCAAATTTTTCTAAACAAAATCTTGACGTTCGTTTTGGCATCTTGGAGGAAAATTTGATTTTTCTTGGTCAAGAAAGAATTGATTATTTTTGGAAAAAATTTATGGAGAGCGAATTTATGACAATCAATCAAGAGCTTGTGAAAATTATTTTATCTCAAGTTGGTGCGAGAACCTCAGATTTAATATTCAGAGTCAAGTTGCCAGTTGTCTCTCTTTTGGTATCAAGTTGCTTTGGTGTTGAGAAGTATAAAAGTGAAGTGATCGATTGATTGGACGTCTAAAAGATCGAGGCAAAGATGATTCGAATTCGAGGACGAATTCTTTTCAATCCGGTGAGACTGATATAGGAGAAAATCGGGTATAAGATTTGAAGATTATTTTTTGAATAAGATTAGCACAAGAATGGAGAGAATCATACAAAATATTTGAAGATTATTTATATAATAATATATTTACTTTCTCTACAAATATTTTGCTTTGAAAGTACTCAAACATAGCCTATATAAAGGAACGTCTGAATTATTTGGAATGAAGTTTTGAAGTATCAATTAAATTTCAGTCTTTTAGATTTATTTCTTAGTTTGCTTATTTGGGGCATTTGGGTTTTTCTCTTCCCTATTTGTTATTTTTTTCTCTTCCTAAATTCACTTTCAATCTTCAATTATTAGTTTCTGCTGCTATCATACACTGTTAGAACAATCTTAGTCCTACTCGGCGTTACTAGGGTTTCTTTGTGCTGCGTCGATTGGTTCTGCACCGCATCTCAGCTGCCTCTATGCCCCTGCATGTTTTGTTACAGTGGTGTGAGAGTGGCATCTATGAGTTTTTGTTTGGCTCATCTGAAGGGAAAAAAAAAATCGATTTTGTGAAAGAAATCAGCGGGTCAACCTAAATGAGAGATTGGGCCAGCAAAGAATTTTGTTTTTTTGAAGACTTTAGAGTTGGGTGTGGACCAAAGCATTCTCAACACATATTTTCCTTGTTTTAAAACTTGAGCTCAAGTTTTGTGAAAGTAGGGAGAATTATGCAGGATGAAAAATAAATAATTAGGTCTTTTAGTTTTATTTAGGTTATTATTTTTATATTGGTTTTTAGTATTTAATCTTATATTATTTAAATTTTAAGAGTTAGTGTTATTTTTTAATTCAATAATGGGCTTGAACCAAAGTCAGTTAAATTTAGAGTTGACAATTTTTGACACAACCCGCGAACCTGGCACGAACGCGACACGAAAATACCGGGTTTGGGTTTAGGGTAATCGGGTTGACCCAATTACGACCCGTTTATAATTGTGTTTGGCGGGTCACCCACGGGGTGACCCGCCAGACACGATTATGGTCACCCAAATACGATTATAACCTGGTTACATATAAAAAAAAAAAATAGAAACTTCAGGAAACCTAGCCGAGTGCCTAGGCCTTTTGCACTTTCACTCGTTTCCTTTTCATTTTCACTCCACAGTCTCTGGAAGAGCTTTTTCTCATCTCTGGCAGTTGACTTCTTTGTGTCGTCAGGTGAAACGACGCCGTCTGCGCTTGGCTCCGGCGCCTTCTTCTTGGCCTGCTTGGACGAATCCTTGCTATCGGTCTCGAAAATCGGCCGCTTGGTCGTTGCCGACGAGGCAGGGTTGGATCTGGGCTTGGTGGCGGCCTTCAGGGCCGAGTCTTCCATGGGCTTTTGATGCGATGGGCTTCACGCTCGTGCTCAGGGTGGGGGGTTTTGGAAACTAGGGTTTGTTTAGAGAGAGACAAAGTGAGCGAGGATTGTGATTTGTGTGCGGTTTAGCTACGATTTGGAAACGAGATTGTGTTGTTCAGAGAGAGACAGTAAAAGCTTTTCCACAGCCTCTGGATTGCTTCTCTCGCCGGATTGTGTTGTTTGCTTCTCTCGACTGGACAATCCTTCATCCTTCTTCTTCGGACGATTGTCACAACGGGTTACTCGGGTCGTGTTCGGGTAACACAGTTGGCAAGTGGGTCGTGTTTGAGTTCCAGCATTCAACCTGATTAATAATTGAGTCAGGTTCGTGTTGGACCCAATTGTGTAGTCGGGTCGACACGAACCCGACCCGCCGAGCCGAATTGTCAAACCTAGTTAAATTAGGGTTAGGGTTTTTGTCAGTATCTATTTAAGATTTTTTTTTTTTTTTGCAATCCTATGGAGAAAAATTAGAATTAATGAATAAATAGATTTTGTTCTGTGAGGTGTGACTCATCTTCTTCCATTTATCTTCTAGTGGTGTGACTTCGCTAAATTTCCCTTCTTCCCCTTGTCTTTGGATTGTATGGCTCCATCCCCTATTCTTTTTCCTCAAATTCCTTTTGTCGTGCATCAAACTATTCTTGAAAAATAATAATAGCCCTAGACTCCAACTACCACCTAGAGGGTGGTTGAATAGGTGTAGATCAATATAATGCGGATTTTTAAAATTAGCAACCACAAAAACATTCACCAATATAATGAAAGCAATAAATCAATCAACATAAATAATTTGGTGACGAAGTGAAAACATTTTGAAAAAGTCTTCAAAAGTAAACTAATCCGGGACAGCCAAATCTATGAAATCAATCAACTAAAGAAGAATAAAGAGATTACAAGTTGTTCACACTTACAAAACTTTTGTAGTTGACACACCCTTGTACTGGATTAGCTACCGACTTGCTCTCTACTGCAGTAGCTATTCTAGAACCTCTGTAAAATTCTTCTTTTTGATCTCCTTTTACCTGAACTTCAGTAGAGTTCAGTTGTTGATGAACGATTTTCGTTTACCACAAAAACTCTAAGAGGAGCAATTGAAAGCATAAAACCTAAACTTTTTCTCTGAGTATTTCTCTAGAAACATTGCCTCAAGTCCTTCGAAAAGTCATGCTCCAAAAGCCCTTAAATGGACTTGAAAAAATAGCCCTCAAATCTGAAAGTCGGTTTTCCAAATATTGTAGTTTTTACTTTTTACGTGCTCGTTTGGATGAAAAGGGAGCTTGTTCGTATGAGCCTAGGTTAACTTATAAAAACACGAATTCCTGTTGCAGTGTGTCACTATGAGGTTGATGATGAGCTTGCAGACGATGCATTTTGTTAAGGCCTCGTTTGTACCCATTGCAGACCATCTTCTCAGCTAGTCTTCAAATTGCAACTTGTTCATAAGCATTACAGACGAGTTTGCAAACGAGCCATTCTGTCCATATTTTCAGTCTTCTCTACGCAGCTTAGTTTGATCTAGTAAACACTGGAATTGGAAAACTTTCATGAAATACAAAGTTGTATAATTTTGAGTCAGCTTTCGAACAGCATCAAATTTGCAACAATAGAAGCTCGGAATGAAAATTTGTGACAATTTTAATCCGACTAGGTCAATGTTGACAGCATACACTAACTTTAATAATCATGTCTTGGATCAACTTTTTCACCGACGTAACCCTTAGATTAAAAACTTACAACAAAAAATGTTTTAACATTGAATTTATCCATACTAAAAACCTAACAATTCTCACTTAACCTACTGTGTTAATTATCTCGTGCATGCGGCTTTCCCTTATGAGAATTTTCTAATTGAATAATCAAGACAGGTTTTTTAATGTCTTACACTTGAGCTTAAATTAATGTATTGGAAGCTTTAGCCCAAGTACGGTCATGACTTCTTTTCATTGCTAGGACTCTTCAATTTACAAGGTTGGTATTTTACTCCCAAAGAGTTACTAACTTACTATCACGAGCTAATATACAATATTTTAATGTCCATTACAATCCAAATCCACACAGAGATGGCTTGAGTTCTCGTGAGAGAGACCTGCAGATATAGTGTCCTCACAGTCTAAATCCACACAGTAATGGCCTGATGTCTACGATAGGAGAACTTGGGTTACGCCCATAAACCCCAAATGCTCAAATGGGCATTGTCCACCGTTAGGCAGTTGATTACCAACCGACAACCTACCACCGTCAAGTATTTGATTCCCGATCAAACCTCCCTCAAGCCATCAACTACCCATGGATTTGCAGTATCTCAAAGCCCATATGCCCCAATCCCTGTCGCTGCCCAAATAGAGCTACCACACCAGGGACTGAGTAACCACCATTCCACAACTATCCACTGATTTGTAGTCGACCACTGACCCCTTTGGTACTTCCAACCTTCCCTTTGAGCACCAGATGACAATTGTCCCAAAGAGGATCGCAACCCTTGTTTATCAGCCACCTACTCAGTCCGAGCAGTTAAGTGTACATGTGGTGTTGACCACCCTTTTTTTATCATCCTCCACGCCAAGCCTTGTGGCGGGGCTATCCTGTTATTCATGGTGGGCGAGTTGACCTCCCATCGGGCCAAGGCTTTGTGAATAGAAAAAAGAAACTCAAAGGGAGAGAGTATTTTTGGTATTGTAGAATAAAATATATAATAAAATAATATGAAAGAGAAGAGAGAGAGATAGGGAAAGCAGAAAGAGACTAATGGGCTACATCTTGAATGAATTGTATTACATGAAATTGTATTACAATGCTTTCAATTTATAGAGAGACTAGGAGTGAAGAACAAGTAAACCTAAAGTAGAGCTAAACTAATTAAGGAATGTAATAAACCCTATAAGAAAATAGAATAAAGGAGAATATAAAATGGTAATCAAATCTATAACAAACCTAAATATTATTATAAGAAAATAAACTAACATAATATGAAATACATATTTTAACATGCTCCCTCAAATTCAAGGTAGAAGCTTCTAGAAACTTGAGTTTGCAAAGAGAAGGAATTAAAGGTGGCTGAAGTTGATGGTTGAATCAAGGCAGTATTGCGCGTGAAAGACTGACAATGGCGGTTGGAGAAATGCTGTAGAACAAAGACAAGCGCTAAAAAATCCCGTGAAGGGCCAAGTCGCATTGTGCTAGGGTTCGCCAATGAATTAGGTCGTGGATCACAACAAAACTAGGCCGAAAAGCACTGCATGAGCTGGATGACTGGGCCAAATGAACTCCAAATTTCTGTCATGTGCAAAAACCTCAATGAATTGTTTGGTGTACTGCTGTCATAGTGAGGAAAACTCCGAAGAAATGCTTAGAAAAAAAAATTGCACGTTGGAGAACAGAGGCACCAGGAAAATAGTGGCTACGATACCATGTAGAAAGTCATTAGAAAAGCTCTAATACCATGTAGAATAAAATATAAAATAAAATAATATGAGAGAGAGAGAGAGAGAGAGCGGAAGCAGAATGAGACGTATGTGCTACATTTTGGCTGAGTTGTATTCATATTAAATTGTATTGCAATGCTCTCAATTTATAGAGAGATTAGGAGTGAAGAACAACTAAATCTAAAGTAGAGCTAAAGTAATTAAAGAAGGGAATAAACCTTACAAGGAAATAGATTAAAGGAGAATATTAAATGGTAATCAAATCTATAATTAAACCTAAATGAGAAATATCATTATAAGAAAATAAACTAACGTAATATGAAATACATATTTTAACATGCCCCCTCAAACTCAAGGTGAAAGCTTCTAGAAAATTGAGTTAAAGGTGGCTGAAGTCGGTGGTTGGATCAAAGGCGGGGCCGCGAGAGAAAGATTGACAGCGATGGTTGGAGAAATGTCAGAGAACAGAGACAAGCCGCTAATAAATCCTGTGAAGGGCCAAGTTGCATTGTGCTAGGGTTCGCCGGTGAACTAGGTCATGGATCACAACAAAACCGGGTCGAAAAGCACTGAATGAGCTGAATGACTGGGTCAAATGAACTCCAAATTTCTGTCACGTGCAAAAACCTCAATGAAGTGTTTGGTGTACTGTTGTCACAGTGAAGAAAACTCTGAAGAAATGCTAAAATGGGGGAAAAAAAAACTGCATGTTGGAGATTTGAGGAACCAGGAAAACAGTGGCTATGATACCATGTAGAAAGCCATGTAGAAAAGCTCTGATACCATCTAAAATAAAATATAAAATAAAATAATGTGAAAGAGAAGAGAGAGAGAGAGAGCGAAAGCGGAATGAGACATATGTGGTACATCTTGGCTTAATTGTATTATATTAAACCGTTTTGCAATACTCTCAATTTATATAGAGATTAGGAGTGAGGAACAACTAAATCTAAAGCAGAGCTAAACTAATTAAAGAAGGGAATAAACCCTACAAGCGAATAGATTAAAGGAGAATATAAAATGGTAATCAAATCTATAGTTTTGATTACAATCAAACTTAAATGAAAAATATTATTATAAGAAAATAAACCAATGTTGTATGAGATATATATTCTAATAGGTATTAAAGAATGTTTGGGGTGAGCTACAATGCCAATCTAGCTGAATGTTATTTTAGGGAATCGGTAGGGAAGCCAATGCAATGGGTTTTGGGGGAATTTTATCCAAATTTAGGAAAGCCAATATACTCCTTTAAAATCTACTAGTCTTACCAGGATATCAATCTAAAGATCATTGTACATATTTCACAGGTAGTCTTACTAGGATGTGAATAGGTTGAGCACTATCTGTGAAATCTTTGGCAAATGCTTTAAAACCTTCATATTGTGTATATTTAACTGATGTGGGGCAAAAATAACGTCCAACAGTTTGTCTTCTCCTTATCTAAAACACATTTTGCTTTTTGATTAGCTACTTTTAGGCAAGCATTATAGTTTATGCATTCTTTTCTTAATCATTTATCTCTCTCATTTTGCTACTATCATTTCTCTTTCTTCTCTTTTGGTGGTTTAAGAAAACAATAAAAAAAAAATACTGAGAAATAATATTTAAAAAAAATAGAGAATGAAATAGAAAATCTGTTGAAATACAAAATGAAATACAAAATGGTGCTTTTTGATTAGCTAAATAACATTACCGGAGATGCTCTTACAAATTAACTTCAAATAATTGAAAAAAAAATGTAATAAAAGTCTACAAAATTAACAGGATATTAGGTCTAATCTAAATCGTCAAATATTTAACCAAATGGTAGTCTACCAAACATAATAAAATACTCTTTTTTTTGTTTGATAAGTAAGAGAAATTTCATTAAAAGCGCAAAAAGCGATCAAGTACACAAGTAGTATACAAGAAAGGCAACTAAGAAGAAGAAGAAAACAATACTTGAAAATCATTAAAGCTAATCACTAAAGGAGCAAGGAATGCAGGCGTCCAAGAGTACAAAGAATAAAAGAAAAAAGAAATGAGCTCCTCAATGATTCTTTCTTTGTCCTCGAACTGTCTATCATTGTGTTCCCTCCACAAGCAATATAAGAGGCAACAAGGAACTATCTTCCACACAACTGCATTCCGAGAGTGACCATCCATCTACCAGCAAGCGAAAAGACCAACCACTCGACGAGGCATAACCCAAGATAGACTGAAGCGGCTAAAGATGACATTCCATAGAATGCAAGCGACATCACAATGGAGAAGAAGGTGATCCACAAACTCCCAATTCCTTTTGCACATACAACATCTATCAATCACAATAACACACATCTTTTTAAGATTGTCCAAAGTAAGGATCTTCCCTAGCACTGCCGCCCAAGCGAAAAATGCCACTTTCAAGGGAACCTTGGTACGCCAAATACTTTTCCAGAGGAAATGAATTGTCTCCTTATAGGCAAGAGTCTTATAGAAAGATCTAACATCAAACTTCCCTTTGTGAGAAGGAGATCACCAAAGCTTATCTTCCCCATCACGATCTAAGCTGATGGAATACAGTAAGGTAAAGAAAGAAGCCAAGACGTCCACCTCCCAATCGTGTGCCGCTGGAGTAAATCTGACATCCCATTGAAAAATCCGCTCTCCAGAATCAAGTGAGTTGCCACGAACGAATTCTTGTCGCAAGCTATGTCATACAAACCTAGAAAAGCTTCCTTGAGGGGCATCTCTCCGCACCACACATCATCCCAGAATCTGATCCTGGATCCATTTCCCAAAATAAATCTAGTATGGCTACTAAATAGACTCCACCCCTTCCTAATGTTCTTCCATAGCCGCACTCTGTGAGACCCATGGGGGTCTAAGGAACACCAACCAGCCCACGAAGAACCATACTTTGCATCCACAACTGATCTCCACAAGGCCTCTCTCTCATGCGCATAACGCCACAACCACTTCCCTAACAAAGTCTGATTGAAGATCCTCAAATTCTTGATACCAAAACCACATTCTGAAAAAGGGGAACAAACTGTGGACCAGCTAACAAGGTGATATTTGAATTCTTCACCTAAACCTCTTCACAAGAAATCTCAATGAAGCTTCTCTATACGAATAGCAACACTGGATGGAATAGGGAACAAAGAAAGGAAGTACGTGGGTAGATTAGATAAAGTACTCATAACTCTACCACCCTTAGACAGATACATCCGTTGCCAACTAGCCAACCGTCTTTCAATCTTACCAACTACATCATCCCAAATGGATTTAGCCTTAAAATGGCCCCCCTAAGGAAGACCAAGATACTTTAAAGGTCGAGAGGAAACACCACAACCCATGATGCCAACCAATTCATCCATATTATCCGCATCACCCACAGGAACCAGTACTGACTTGGCCAGATTGATCTTTAAGCTTGAAACAACTTCAAAAGACAATAATAAAACCCGAAGAAAACGGAGATGATCAGGATTAGCCCTGCAAAAGACTAAAGTATCATCTGCAAACAACATATGAGAAATATTAAACACCCATAATAAAATACTCTAGATAAAACGTAGCGATTCACACTCAAGAAATCAAATTTCCAAAACCCTTAATACTTTCTGAAGTTTCTAATTAGAAGGATTTGTAAACAATATCAGGTAATTAAATCAAGCTTTTCAAATAAGAAAGTAAAATATTCATTTTCTTGTATTTCCGTAACGTTTATTAAATATTTTTGTACATATAAATAACAGTTTATTGTTAGCTACAATCCCTAAATTAACAAACCTAATCCTCAGGTAGTTGGCACTGATTTATTAATCAGACCCTAAATCACATTATCCCTTGAATTAGGACACCCTTAATTTCGCACTTGCCTTAGGGTTTTCCAAACATAAATCCAAGTGCTAATAGCTAATTTACACAATGTTTTTGAAGTATACAAACTCTTCATATCAACAATAACTTTGTTCAAAATCATATATCTCTCATCAAATAGAACATAAAATATAAAAGTATTCAATGATTTCTGGAAACTGTATTTCTTTACAAAATATCACATTTGATATTTTAGAAAAATCCAAATTAATTAACCATATCTATTTAATCGCAAGCATATATGCTTAACAACCAAGAATTTTTTATTTTTTTTTTATTTTTTTTTTTATTTTTTCGCGTTTTTCAACCAATTCAACTTGATCCTACCAAAAAAATAAATAAATTCAAATATCAATACCTATGACCAGATTGCAAAAACCACTATTTTCTCGAATTACATATTTCCTTTAATTAATGATCACTTTTTTTCCCAAATTAATCTCAGTTCAAGCAAACTTAGATTATTATAAGGTCTTAATAACTCACTTCAGGGCTTAGATTTTATATGAATCAATTCCATAAAAACTACAACTTATAGTTCATACCGATACTTTAGTTTCCGATAATTTTCAAATTAATCACAACCCGCTCAAATTAGACATTCACATAAACGTACAATTTAAACATCTAATTTCACAATTTTTAGGCAATTTTAGGCAAGAGCTGAAATCTGTGAATTTTTTTTTTTTTTGGGTAAGCCCTAAAAAGTAGTTAAACTAAGAGGAGAAAGACAAGCAAAGTACTAAGAGTTAAGGGTAACGGAAGGCATGCAAAGACCCAGAGTGAAGGAACAAACTGTTTCCTTGCAAGGGGAGGGTCACAAGAGGAATTCACCGTAGCCATAACACAATATTTATTCTCATAACATACAGAGCCAGCATCAATAGAGATTTCCCATGGAAAATCCAACAATTCCTTTCCCGCCAGATCTCATACGCAATGGTAGTGAACATCAGTTTGGTAATCATACTGGAAAGAGAATTTCCCTGAATACCAGAAGCCAACCATTGATAGGTTCCTTCTCAACTCATCATAATGGGTAGGATATTACATTTTCCACACAAGGTAAACCAGACAGAGGAAGAATAAGGACAAGAAAATAAGAGATGATCTAGAGACTCCTATTTCTGTTCACACAGGACGCAGTTCGTCCCCATAGAATGTCCATGCTTAATTACTAAAGTCATCCTTGGTGGGGAGCCTTCCCTATACCCCAAGGTTGCAATTAATTGGTTTGTCACACTTGAAGCTACCCACATAAATTTTTTTTGCTCTTCTCTGGGTTAGGAGCCAGGCCGGACATCTCCTTAAAAGAGTTGGGACACTCCTTAATGAGGGTGATAGAGCCTATATCCCCTTTGCAAAAGAGGTGTAGATCATACACAAAACATATATAGGAAATTTTCAATTTCAGACACCTCCGATAGTACTTGAAATGCCCATTCTTTATCATGTTCGTCATCAAACCAAAGTAGGCTTCTATAGTTAAAACAAATAAGTATAGGAAGACGGATCTCCTTGCCTCAGAGCCTTAATTACCTACCTGGAAGAATCTCGTAAACTCATTGATATCACTGAAGAAAAACTTCAGGAAAGCTTTTGGCCTAAAGGAACCCTTGGATAAAATCTCAATTTACTGTATCAGGAAAGCTGTGCAGTACGTGTTCACCTTCTGCCCTTGCTTATGAACACTGATTTTGCACAAGTGTTTTATTATATAGGGAACCAAGCAGGAGTTTTTGTCTTAGGTTTAATTAGACTATGGTCAATTTGGTCCAAAGAGAATTTCAACCCCCACACTGAATAGCTGACCAACTCACTTACACATGCGGTCAAGCTCAAACCTCACAGAAGTAAGAAGTGTACGAAGTGAACAAGCATAGTCTAAATGTTCCACACCATTCGCACAAAACATAAATCTATCACACAATTATTTCTCATACATAGACTACACAGAAAGTGTGATTTGTCATCACTAAGTGCAAATGAGAATTTGATGCAAGGTAAGGTGCAAGTATGGAATAATTGAAGAAAGAATACCTCAATTTTCAAACTTTTTTTTTTAATAAAAAAATTGAAATAAACATGCAATCTTAACCTATGCAAAAGACAAAATGCAATGCAAAACAAAAAATGAACAATGGATGCCCTAGAAAGAAATGTAATGCATGAAATGCAACCTAGGTGTGCAATGAGACCACCTAACTCTAGGTAGGACCATCACCACTACCCTCAATGGGTGAATGGTATCAATCTTAAAAACCCAAACTTTTCTAATACTAGGTTCATATTTGTTACTATGAACCTTGTGTTTTTCCAGTTTTTTTCCAACCTAGCTATGACTTCTTATATCATTTTGAAAAACCCCTCAGGATTAATCCTAACATGGGAGTTATCACTCATATTCTCACAAGGTCTTAACAAAAAATAATTTGGTATAATGACCCACCTTACCACAATGGTGGCAAGTAGGCACAAACCTTTGTGTAGATTGTCTCCTAGTAGGGGGCACAACGTTGCACTAAGGGCAACCATCATAACAACTTTTTGTGAGCATCCTTATTCCAAGATCTTTGGGATTTCAACTAAAAGCAGTTTGGTCTAATGTGACCAACAATCCCACATTCGTAGCATATAGGAAAAAACTTGGCTGAAGTTTGTTTGCTCAAAAAAGCCTTGGACTTGGGCTTCATATAATCATTCAAACAAACATTTTTTTTCCCTTGTCCAAGTAGGCTACATTAGCCTTGAATTCTTCAAATTTCATAGGCTTTACAAATAAAGTAATTCTTTCAGAATTAGAAGCAAGTGAAGTAGAAAAAACAAATTTATCAAAACCCAAACCAGACTTGTCAGAATTATGCTTTTGAACATTCAACATCCTTTTGAGTTTATCACTAGAGAATTTCTTTAAATGATCTTTAGAATCTTTCAATTTATTCTCAAGTGATTTATTCTTTTCAACAAGCATAGTATTTTCAGATTTCAATTTATCACAAGCAGCACGAGCATCATTTAATTTGACAAGCATGTTTTCCTTTTCAAGTTCAATCTCATTGAGTTTCTTAGAAGTTTTTTTATTCAATTTTTGCAATTGAATAAATTCCCTCTAGGATTTTTATGATTGATTGTAATGCTGCCTACTGAATCGTATGGCAGTGTGTTTCGTAGAAGTTTTTTTTTATTCAAAAATGATGTGTACCATTGAAGTCATGCTTGTGTATGTGTTGCATGTGTGAAATAACTTTCCACTTAATAAACTTAATACCTGTAACTTGTGAGGGGGTCTAGCTTTAAAAAGAAGTCACAAGTGGAGGGTGAATTTCTCTCATACACCAAAACTCAATCCTTATTTGTAGGGCATAGATACACATTAAAACACTCCCCCTAACTTGTAGCACCAATTTTTATCTAAGTCCATTTGGTATGTTTGCCTTTTTCTGCAATGATTAAACCAGGCCTTTTCTATAAGGACATTAGATTCAATTTTTAGCTGTGCAGTGTCCAACTTTTGCCCTTGCTTATGAACACTGATTTTACTATAATGCACAAGTGTTTTATAAACTAGGGAACCAAGTAGGAGTTTTTGTCCTAGGTTTAATTAGACCATGGTCAATTTGGTCCAAAGAGAATTTCAACCCCCACACTTAATAGCTGACCAATTCACTTACACATACGGTCAAGCTCAAACCTTCCACACCATATCTAAATGTTCCACACCATTCGCACAAAACATAAATCTATCACACAATTATTTCTCATACATAGACTAAATACAATGAACTCAAAAGTGTGATTTGTCATCACTAAGTGCAAATGAGAGTTTGATGCAAGGTAAGGTGCAAATATGGAATAATTGAAGAAAGAATACCTCAATTTTAATTTAATTTAATTTTTTAATTTTTAATTTTTTTGCATTGCATTTTGTCTTTTTGCATAGATTAAGATTGCATGTTTATTTCAATTTTTTTTTTAGACAAAAAAAAATGAACAATGCTTGCCCTAGAAGGAAATGTAATGCATGAAATGCAAACTAGGTCTGCAATGAGACCACCTAACTCTAGGTAGGACCACCACCACTCTCCTCAATGGGTGAATGGTATCAATCTTAAAAATCCAAACTTATCTAATACTAGGTTCATATTTGTTACTATGAACCTTGTGTTTTTCCAGTTTTTTTCCAACCTAGCTATGACATCTTATATCATTTTGAAAAACGCCTCAGGATTAATCCTAATATGGGAGTTATCACTCATATTCTCACAAGGTCTTAACAAAAAAAACGATTTGGTATAATGACCCACCTTGCCACAATTGTGGCAAGTAGGGACAAACCTTTGTGTAGATTGTCTCCTAGTAGGGGGCACAATGTTGGACTAAAGGCAACCATCATAAACGACGACTTTTTAGGAGCATCCTCATTCCAAGATCTTTGGGATTTCAACTAAAAGCAGTTTGGTCTAATGTGACCAACAATCCCACATTGGTTGCATGTAGGAAAAAACTTGGTTGAAGTTTGTTTGCTCGAAAAAGACTTGGACTTGGACTTGGGCTTTACATAATCATTCAAACAAACATTTTTCCCTTGTCCAAATAGGCTACATTAGCCTTGAATTTTCAAAATTTACGAGCTTTACAAATAAAGTAATTCTTTCAGAATTAGAAGCAAGTGAAGTAGACACACCAAATTTATCAAAACCCAAACCAGACTTGTCAGAATTATGCTTTTGAACATTCAACATATTTTTGAGTTTATCACTAGAGAATTTCTTTAAATGATCGTTAGAATCTTTCAATTTATTCTCAAGTGATTTGTTCTTTTCAACAAGCACAGTATTTTCAGATTTCAATTTATCACAAGCAGCACAAGCATAATTTAATTTGGCAAGCATGTTTTCCTTTTCAAGTTCAATCTCATTGAGTTTCTTAGAAATTTTTATTTTATTCAATTTTTGCAATTTAATAAATCCCTCACTATACGATTTTTATGATTGATTGTTTTTTTTTTTGATAAGTAATTGCAATTTATTAAAAAGCGCAAAGGGGCGCAACCCTTATACACGGGAAGTATACAAGAGAACCCCTAAAAGGGACGAACATAGAATAAATTTAAAAAGTCTACATAAGTAAAAACACTCAAACTGTGATGGGGCGCTATCCAAAAATATAATGTATTGAGCAATCGCTTTGGTAGCTCCACCATAGATGTCTCTACATTATCAAACAGTCGAGCATTCCGCTCCCTCCAAATACACCACAGCAAGCATAGAGGAGCTAACCGCCAAGCCTCTTTAGCATGACCACACCCAATCGCCGCCCCCCAACTATTCAACAACTCCAACACCGTTCGTGGCATAACCCACTCAACCCCAAATAAAATAAGAACGTAGCTCCAAAGATCCCGGGCGACCTCGCAGTGAAGCAACAAGTGATCAATAGACTCCCCACTCTTCTTACATAAACAACACCACTCAATTACTATAACATTCCTCTTACGCTAGTTATCATGCATCAATATTTTGCCCAAAGCAGCTGACCATACGAAGAAAGCCACCTTTGTTGGAGCCTTAACACGCCAAATATTCTTCCAAGGAAAATATGGAACACATGGGTCATCTTTCCTAATAAGCTCTTCGTAGAAGGATCTCACCTCAAATACACCTTTTTTAGAGGGATTCCACACTAACCTGTCACCCTCTCCATGTCGAGCCGAAGTGGAGTATAGTCGATCGAAGAAAGAAAAGACCATATCCATCTCTCAATCCTGGATTTGTCGCGTGAAGAGAACATTCCACTGAATTACACCATTATGAACCACCAAATTATCCGCCACCATTGCATCTTTGTTCCTTACTATACTAAAAAGATCTGGAAAGCATTGCTTCAAGGATCTATCCCCACACCACCAATCTTGCCAAAAACTAATATTTGATCCATTCCCCACTTCAAAACGAACAAAGTTGCAAAATTTCTCCCGCCCCCTCCTTATATGTTTCCATACACCCACTCCAAAAGAACCCGATACATCTTTTGAGCACCACCCACCCTTTAAACTCTCAAATTTGGCATCAATCACCAAACGCCATAAAGCCTCTCTCTCCCTACCATATCTCCACAACCACTTACCGAAGAGTGCTTGATTGAACTGGATGAAATTGTGAACTCCCAGCCCACCGACATGCCTAGTGAATCGTATGGCAGTGTGTTTGTATTTAGAATAGCAATTGATGTATATCAGAATTACAGGATAAGTATTACTTAATCATTATCATAACAATACAAGATAGAAGCTAGTGTTTTATCATGAGTGATCTTCTGTTGACTTTGTGTCTATTTTTCTTATCTTCAACTGTGACATTATCATCAAGTGCGTGAGAGTTATCTAATGTAATACTCATAGAGATTTTTATAAGCCACTTGACAGTCATCTTCCTCCTCCGACTCATCCTTAGATAATTCGATAAAATGATCATCGCTTCACTCTTGGAGGCTATCGATAGAAGCAATGAGAGACACATGGGTTCTCACTCTCAATGTGTGTTGCACATGTCTAACTCATCCATATATCACAGCAGGGGTCAAGGATCTTACTCAGGAAATTAATCTCAATAGGGTGAACCTTGCTTTGATACCAATTGAAAACGCAGAATTTATACCCCAACTCAAAATTATGCAACAGTAAAAAAAAAATATCAAACCACTATAAAAGCAATAAACCAATCACACATCAACACACCATATTTTTGTTAATGAAGTGGAAACCTTTGAATAACACATTAAAGGTAAAACCACTGCAAGGCTACCAAGCACAGGAAATCGACACTAAGCACAGAATTTGTGGTGCATGCAAAGTACACTTATGACCCTTGTAACGACTTAGACTTTCGTACGTAGACAGACACCCCACTTGCCTCCTACTGTAGCAACTCCAGCTTCTTACTGGACAATTTTTGTTCTTGATCTCCTTACCGACCCACCGATAGACTTCATGTTGTTGTTGATGTAAACAACTTGTTGTTTGATCACTCCAAGAGATTGATACTAATCAGCTCATGCCAAAGGTATCTCTTGGCACACAATGAATATTCTAAGCTCTCCGTGTATGAAACCACTCAATATCAGCCTTGCTTAGCTCTACTTAGCTTATAGAAAAATGTGCCTTCATCCTTTTATAGAGTTGTGAAAATCAACCATAAAACCTACAATCGGTTTAGGTTTTATATGGCGTTGTTCAGACATTTTAATGAGATGTCCAAACATCCTTATGGTTTCAATCCATAAAATAGCAAGCTGTTCGGACACCATCGAATATCTCAATGGACGAGAACTTCTGTTTCTCAAATTCGTCCGAACATGTGCGAACGTCGTAGCAGACAAAACCTTTTGTTGCATGGTTGAACGGGCCAGCAGAGGAAACATTCTATTTGGGCACCGTCTGGACATCAGCAGACGAACCAACAGACGAGGCTTTTTGTCATGTCATCGTTCCGGACATCAGCGAACAAGCCTGCGAATGGAGCTTCATGTACTTGATTTTCTTGAACCTTTTTCAACCCAAATCCTGAATACAAATCTACCCAACCACAAATTTCAAAGGAACTTGTTTTGAGCGAATAGACTAATATAAATACCTAACCATATTAATCCCACCCTAAATATTACAGTACAAATAGTATTATATTTCAAGTTGTTTTTTCTTTTTTCTTTTTGTTTGTTTCTTAATTTATATAATATTGTATCAAAGTCCCATGAGCTTAACTACACATACTTCATGTGCCACTTCTCGCTTGTATCTGTGTCTGGATCTTTAATGGGTTGTGTGGAGTTTGATCTCTATGTGGTGTCTGTGAGAGGTTTGCAGGCTAAGACAAAAACTTCATTTTCACCTTTGCTCAACAATTGCTCAAGCAAACAATAGGTAGAAACTTTGCTAGAGTCTCGCTCAACGGTTGCTTTAGAGAGAAGCAAACAACAACTTCGCATGATAGTTGCTCGAGCAAGTTTGTAGCAATTTTATAGAGGGTGATTTCAACTTTCGACCTTGGGGTCTTTAGCCCTAGCCCTAGTGATTGTTGAATAGGGAAGCTGGTGCGCGTGTACGCACATACACACATAGTGAAATACTACGACTACTTTGTGGACGTAGCCCTAGTTTGGGTGAACCACATAAATATGATGTTCCTTGTTCTTGTATGAGTGTTTGTTCTTTGTGTTATTGTTTTCTTAATTTCTTGTCTCATTTCCGAACAAATTGGTATCAGAGCCTCATTTGGATTTAAGTGGGAGTGATGGCTGCAAAGGATGGAAAGGTCAAGATTGAGAAGTTCAATGATACAAATTTAGTTTCTAGAAGATGCAGATTGAGTATTATCTTTTTTAGAAAAATCTGTACTTGCCTCTCATAGGAAAAAAACTAGAAGGGACGAAAGATAATGAATGGACACTCCTTGACATACAAGCGTTAAGGGTTATTCGATTGACTATTGCTCACAATGTTGCCTTCAATATTGCAAAGGAGAAGACCACGCCATATCTCATGCATCCCTCCTAAACATGTATGAGTAAAACCTTTTGCCTTGAATAATGTTTGTTTTATGCATAGATAATTCAATTTGAGGATGGCATAAGGTGCTTTGGTAGTTGATCATATGAACGAGTTTAACACAATCACAACCCAGTTGAACTCTGTAGAAATCGTCGGTGAGTAGTTCATCATGGAATTTGAAACTGAAGTATGATGATGTTCAGACCTAATTTCGAGTGACGGAATTCACAAGAGGGAATTAGGGGAAACATTAGGAACTGGATTAGATCTCAATACCGAGGCTAGCGGGAGAACATATGACAGAAACTCAAATTGAAGTGTCATTGTGATAAACAGATGCTGCATATGCAAGAAGATGAAGGAGTCCGTGGACCATCTTCTTCTCCACTGCGATGTGGCTTCTGCCTTGTGGTACTTTCTTTTCAGTCGCTTTGGGTTATGCCACAACGGATTATCGATCTACTTGCTTGTTGGTGATCTTCGGGCCGGTTGAGGAGTGCTACGGTGGAGAAAATGGCGCCCACTTGCCTCTTTTGGTGCTTATGGTGCTTAATCAAACCTTATTGGGGAAATGGATCTGGAGGTTTTCTCAGGAGCGCGATGCTTTGTGGAGATCGGTTATTGAGGTGAAGTATGGGAGTGTGAGGGGAGGTTGGTGTTCTTTACCGGTGACAGGGCCTTATGGTGTCAGTGTTTGGAAGTTTATTCGTAAGTGGTGGGATAATGTTGCCAAGTTTTTGCGTTATGAGGTGGGTGATGGGTCCCATATTCGCTTTTGGCATGATCTATGGTGTGGGGACAGGCCTCTCAAGCTCTGTTTTCCAACTTTGTTTACTATTGCGCGTTCTCCTGATGCTTGGGTGGTGGATAATTTGTCTACGGTAGGAGGTGTGGCTCATTGGAATGTTCTCTTTACGCGCAATGCTCAAGATTGGGAGTTGGAGATGGTGATGTCCTTTTTCGAACAGTTATACTCTACTCGGGTTCGGCATGGGGAGGTTGATAGGGCGGTGTGGATTCTTTTCAAGAGGAGGAATTTTGAAGTGAAGACCTTCTATAAAGCCTTAGTTTGTCACGAGACGGCTTCTTTTCCTTGGAAGGGTATATGGCGTGTTAAAGCTCCGAAGCGGGTTGCGTTCTTTGTATGGACAGCAGCTTTAGGGAAGATTTTAACTCATGACAACTTACATAGGCGTGGAATTGTGGTGGTTGAGTGGTGTGTTATGTGTAAAAAGCATGGGGAATCCGTTGATCACCTTCTTCTCCATTGTGACGTGGCTCGAGTTGTTTGGAGTTTTTTTTATGGTTTGTTTGGGGTGGAGTGGGTTATGCCTAGGAGCGTCTTGGACTTATTGAGTGCTTGGGGTACTTTGCTGGGTCGTGGTCCTGTTCACCGTGTTTGGAAGCAGGTTCCTCTTTGTGTGTTTGTGGGGCTTGTGGCGGGAGAGAAATTCTAGGCTTTTTGAGGATGTGGAGGTTCAGGCTGAGGCTCTTTGTAGAAATATGTTTAATATGTTGTTTTTTTGGGTGTCGGCGAATGGCATGGGTAGTATGTCGTACGCTGATTTTTTACTTTCTTGTTCGTTTCGGTCCTCTAATTAGGGGCTCCTTTGTATACTCCCTGTGTACTAGGGTTGCGCCCCTCTGCGCTTTTTATTGAATTCTTACTTATCAAAAAAAAAGAAACAACTGAACCTTTGAGGACGTGGAGAAGATCCCTGAGGAACTTTTATCCTCCTTCTATCACACTCTGTATCTTTGGACTACGGCTTATGCGTTCCCATTATCTATTAGCTTTTTTGACTTCCTTACTCGTTTATCTAGTTAGGCATTTCCTTCTGTATATTCCCAGTGTACTAAAGGGTGCCTCATGCTTTTAATGAGATTGACTTATTACTTATCAAAAAAATTCTTCAAAGAGAAGCAAGTCAAAATCTGGAGCTTGCTGGAACTATGGTAAGAATGGGCATTGGAAGAAGGATTGTTGATCAGTGCCAAAGAAGAAGAATGACAAGGGTGAGCAAGAATCAGTAAATGTCATGACGACAGATGAGATTCAAGATGCTCTAATTTTAAGTGGTTTGTCCTATAGAATCGTGGATTCTAGACTATGGGACATTTTTTCATTTTACCTCACATCAGAAAATCGTGGAGAACTATGTTAACTGTGATTTTGGGAAGGTTTATCTAGTGAGAAAGAACCCTTGAACCCAATGGGCAAGGGCGATGTTCGAGTTAGATTGCCGAATAGAGCTACATGGAAGATCCGGAGTGTCAGACATGTTCTTGGACTAAAGAGAAACTTGATAAGGAAGGGCATGCAATGACTTTTGTGGGTGGTTTCTAGAAAATCACAAAAGGAGCTATGGTTCTATCTCGTGGAAGCAAGACATGCACTCTCTGTATGACGAAAAGCACCAAGAAAGCTGTAGCAGCTGTTGATGAAGGTGGAGATTCAAGTCTATATGATTGTGGGCTTGGGCATATAAGCGTAAAGGGGATGAAGGTACTTCTGTCTAAGGGTAAACTATCAGGTGTGAAATCAATTGATCTTGGCTTGGGTGAGGATTGTATCTTCAAGAAACAGAAGATGTCAATTTTTCCAAGGCCGACATAATGCCCAAGGCAGAAAAATTAGAGCTGGTTCATACATATGTGTGGGGGCCTAGTCCAGTTTCATCTCTTGGAGGTTCATCGGACTATGCTACCTTCATTAGTGACTCGACCAGGAAGATATGAGTTTATTTATTGGAAAATAAATATGATGTCTTTGATACTTTTAAAAAGTGGAAGGCTAAGGTCAAGAATGAGACATGGTTGAAAGTAAAGTATTTGAGGTTGGACAATGGAGGGGAGTATGGGGATAATAGGTTCAAAGAATTCTGTGTTAATAGAATCAAAATGGAAAAGACTATTCCAGTGCCGCCGCAACATAATAGTGTTGCAGAATGGATGAACATAACTCTTAATGAGGGTGCCCGAAGCATGAGGATACATGCTAGATTGTCCAAGATGTTTTGGGCTGATGCAGTTAACATGTTGCATACCTAATTAACTGTGTACAATTTGTTCCTTTGGATGGACGAATACCAGAGGAGACTTGGAGTGGAAAGTAGGTAAGTCTTTTCACATTTGAGAGTGTTTGGTTGTGTGTCATATGTGCATATAGACTTTGATGCTGGAAGTAAACTTGATCCAAAGTCAAAGAAATGCACTTTTATTAGGTATGGCAATGGTGAGTTTGGTTATCAATTTCCGGATGATGAAAATGAAAAATCATTCGAAGCAAAAATGTCATATTCAATGAAAAGGTGATATGTATGAGGAGAATTCTACATAAGATG
This sequence comes from Alnus rubra, assembly GCA_028654335.1. Taxonomy (NCBI): domain Eukaryota; kingdom Viridiplantae; phylum Streptophyta; class Magnoliopsida; order Fagales; family Betulaceae; genus Alnus; species Alnus rubra. The sequence goes on from JAJPGS010001817.1 coordinate 1,256,793, forward strand.
TTGAAAATCATGAGTATTGTTAGGGAGATTATCACTCCCAAACACCAAATGAGCACAAGTAAGCCCATATCAGAATTTTGGGCCTAGTCTATTCGACCGACCGAGAAGGCCCGTTAGGATAACCGATTCGAGAAAGGCCATCCGATTATCATGCTATGTCCGAGGATCATGGAGATCATGGACTCCGTTAAATCCGGGATTCAAGTCCCGGATTCTCAGCATCCCCTTGTGGAGCCAAGCCGAGAGGCATGCAAAGGAGGTTAGGGATCCCAAAAGATCCGTAATCCCGAGATAGTCTCACCCTCAACTGTGGATCCCAAGAAACCGCGATCCTCAGAGCCATCTAACCGCATCAGTACGTCTATAAATACAGAAAAACCCCAGGTATCAAAAAAGGATATATGTTTATTCTCTGAAATTATATTGAATACTCTCTGAAATCGCTTACTGATTTAGACATCGGAGTGAGATTGTCGGCATCCCCCGCCCAGTTATTTTATTTTACAGAGTAAGGAAGAACAAGACAAATCACAAAGTGATGCGTCACCATACCGAAAAACTGCATCAACAAGTATATTTAATTAGAAGATATTCTTGGGAGTGATGTACAAAATAAAGTTTAGAACAATCCAGAAAGTGCGGTTTCCCCCAGTGAAGCCTGGCACACCTACTATTGAGCTTAGACGATCCTCCATCTCCAGAATTAGTAGCTACACAGTGGTATTCTCCTTCCTTGTATTATTTATTACTATCTAATAGTGGGGGCCCTGAATGTTATAATGAAGCACTTATGTCGAATCAAACATGGGAGCTGACTGAGTTACTACATGGTAAAAACGTTTTACATAACAAGTGGGTTTACAGGATCAAAGAAGAACAAGATGACAATAAGCTGTACAAAGCTAGATTGGTTCTGAAGGGTTTTCAACCAAAGGAAGGTGCATGAATTATAATGATTTTCCGATACCTTTAACTACAATGAGATTTGCTCTCTAGTTGTGAAGTTAACTACAATAAGATTGGTCTTTGGAATTATGGCTATAGAGGATTTGCATCTTGAGCAGTTAATTGTAAAAATTGCTTTCCTTTGTGGTGATTTGGAGGAAGATATTTACATGAAGCAAACACATGGATTTGAAGTACCGGGCAAGGAAGGATTGGTATGTAAGCTAAAAAAGAGCTTGTATCGTTTGAAACAAGCCCCAAGACAATGGTTCAAGAAGTTTGATGATTTCATGTGTAATAGTGGTTTCAAAAGATGCCAGGCAAATCTTACTTTTATACTGAGAAGTTTGATAACAGTTACATTATTCTACCCTTGTATGTGGACGATATGTTGATTGCAACGTCAAGCATTTAGGAGATCAATAATTTAAAGAAGCAGTTGTCAAGATGGTTTGCAATAAAGGATATGGGTGTTGCGAAACAGATTCTTGGGGTGAAAATTATTAGAGATAGAGAGTGGCTGGTATATATTCTGAAGTTGTCACAAGATCAGGAGTATGTTAAAAAGGTCCTAAGTAGATAAGGGAGTGTTATCACTTGAGAAGATATGTGGAAGCCAAAATCCAGCTGACATGTTAATCAAGGGTATTACCACCGAGTAGCTGAGGCTTTGTTCAGCTTCAATTCGTCTTTGAGCTTCAGAATAGAGAGATTTGTTGCATTGCTGGTTATGTTTTGGAGATTTGTGGAGTTTGGTATTGTGGTGAGATCAGTCTCCAAGTAGGAGATTGATGGGTTATGTGGGGCCTTGGGGTCTGTAGCCCTAGCTCTACTGATTGTTGAATAAGGCAGCCCCATATATGATCTATATATATTTACATACACATTGTTGTAAACTACAAAAAAGTCTATATATAATCTGTATTCTTTCATCGTCATAGTAAAAGCATTGATGTAACTCTGTGGACGTGACTTTAGTTTGGATGAACCACATGAATTTGGTGGTCCTTGTTCTTGTGTGTGTTTGTTCTTTGTGTTCTTGTTTTCTTTCTACTGTTTCGTTTCTTAACAATCTTGACCTTTTCTTTGCCCACTAATGGCACCATCAGCCCTTATAAGCTGTTGGCCTGGCTATTGATGACACCATCAACATTAAAAGCTACTGAACTACTTTTCAGTAAATTCTCAGACACAAACGACACTGTATGTGCTCTTACGTAACACCCAAAGTCTTCTGCTCTGAATCACACAAACCCACCCGACGACGCCAAATAGCTTTTTCTTTGGTATCCAAATGTCTAAAAAGTAAAAAAACAAGTTTGGAATTCTGGTCGTGATACCAGACTGTTGTATTGATTGTACATTTATATACAATTACATGGTAAGATAACAAAGATATTTGAGTTTGAAATATACAGGAAAGAATGAGAGAATCTGCTGTACAGATAAAGCCACTGTAAATACATGAGAAACCATAAACTTCAATTTGTTAAGGACTCCCTTTTATGATTGTATCTGCTGCCTGGAGTCTATCTTTATTGGTTGACACTTGAATTATACATGCGTGTGATTGTTGGACATCATCTTCAATAGCTATTTCAAACGAATTATTTGCCCGGCCTCTTCAATAGCTGATGTCTCATCCGCCATATCTGCTGCATTATCGGCACTGATATTGTGATTATGGTTAACATAAAATGGGCTCAAAGGTTGCGTATTTACCAGCTTGTGAATTCGCTGCCATGAAAATAGGTTCATGTATTCATCCCATCCGATTCGAACCAGTTTGACAATTATAATTGTTGTCATTAAAATTGAGAGTAATGCTATTTAGTAGACTATTGTGCAACTGTCATACAACTTGATGATGTGGTAATAAAAATCAGTCATTGAATCAATACATATTGTTCGATTAATTTTGTTGATAATGCAGCATCTTTTTTCAAATAGACTGATTATGTTGTCCGTATGAATTGACATCTCAGGTGATTGGAGTCTGTTTTGTTATAGTAGAAGCCAGTTTTTATTACATAGTTATTAATTTTGGAGGCCAAACAATTTGACTGCTGATCCTAATTTGTATCAGCAAAAGTAGAATAGGCACTGATTACAGTTATGGGTTTATTCTTCAGCATGCCGGAGACCATAGATCGCTACCGAAGGCATACAAAGGACACTCAGACCAACAAACAATCGGTTGAGCAAAACATGCAGGTCGGACCATTTTTCTTAAATTGTTTGGGAAGGAAATGAACATTCAGAACATGCAGCATCTTGAAAAAGAACTATTAAACTGAAAAAAAAACCATTTGAGCTGATATCTTCTTACTTTCGTTGGTTGAGATATGCATGTAACTAGTCGTTTTCTCTCTCAACAAAATCATTTGAGCTGGCCATGTCTTCCTTATATCTGTTTATCTTGCTTTTAAGATGATACTGGCAGCCCCAGATGCCTTCAAGCTCAGAAATGTTGCTCCATAAAAGCAACGAGCGAACATGTGTCACCTTTGACAGGGCCGGCTAATAGGCTAGGCAAATTAGGCAATTGCCTAAGGCCCCAAATAGTGATAGTATAATTAAATTTCTTTTTTTAAAAAAATAAATAAATTAAAGCCCCAATTATGACAAAAAAAAGTTAGTCAATGCTCTTTAATTAAGGCCCAAATTATGGTAAAAAATAATATTATGACAAAAAAGTTAATCAGTGTTCTTTAATTAAAGCCTCAATTACTGTAAAAAAATAAATACAAATAATTGAATTCCAGTATATTAAGGAAGAAAAGAAAGAAAAATGGAATGTTACATTAATTGTACCCCTAATGCAGTTATTAAACTTATAATTTTACATAAACTTAAAACTAAGACTAAGTTATCCATTAAAATAATTTTTAGAATGAAGTAAATTAAATTCTACATAAAAAGAATTATATGTAGTTCAACACAAAATATGACATCTATTGAAATTAAATGTCTCATAACAAAGATGAATTTTTCAAATCGTTCGGAAAAAATTAAATATTTAAATATAAAAAATGCCCCACCTATATTTGTCCCCTTAGGCCTCAAAATCAATTGAGCTGGCCTGACCTTTGATATGCCATGAGCTAAAATTTCTTCTCCTGTGACGCCTATGATTATAATCTGCTATTATATAGAACTGTCCTTTGAGAGAATATGAGATAGTTGACATTGCCTGTGAACATGTTTATTACCATGCTTTTTGTTTTTGTTTGTTTAAAAAATTTGCAAGTTTTATAGGATTGATACATTACATTAACCTGTATTTTTCACCAAGAAGATTCCAGATTTTCTTTCCTTTTTGTGCTCACTATCTCTAGGTGCTTGTCACACTGCTTTTGTTGAACTCGACTTTATTTGCAATGGCAGCATTTGAAGCATGAAGCGGCAAACATGATGAAGAAGATTGAGCTTCTTGAAGTTTCAAAACGGTTCCTAGCTGGCCTAGTTCAAATTTTTTTGTACCGTTGACATGTTGTATGAATTCATTGAAGTTTTATGAACCTTAAATTTTGATTGCCCTCAGGAGACTCTTGGGAGAAGGTTTGGGATCATGCTCCATCGAAGAACTACAGGAGATTGAACAACAGTTAGAGGGGAGCGTCAGCAAAATTAGAGCAAGAAAGGTTAATTTTAAAAGCCATCAAAATTGAGTTTTCATAAATTTTATGAAATAAATGCTTAATCTTGGTCTATACTTTCAGACTCAGGTTTTCAAGGAACAAATTGAGCAATTAAAAGAAAAGGTAAACTGTTTGATTGATTCATATGTTGGCCTAAATATGATTTTGTTCTTGCTTCTTTCCTCAAGTTCTCAGTTCTCAAATTGAGCACCACAAGATTTTTCTCAACACAATGCTTCATTATTTAATTTCTTATATGCCTTATTTTCTAATTAAAATTCAGGAGAAAGCCCTAGAAGCTGAAAACACAAGGCTCTGTGAGAAGGTATACTTTACTAATTTTTACTACGAGTACTATTATCATTATTGTTGTTGTTCTTAAATTGAACTTCTCACGCTTTTTGGAGACTCTGCTGCATATGCTCCGTGAGGTAAGGAAGACAAATAATATACAAGTTGAGATCTTAGAGCATCCCCAATGGCTTAGCCGTTTTACATTTTTAGCTAAAATAGCTAATGAAAAGCTCAAAAAGTAACTCCATCAGCTTATCTAAAAGCAAATGCAAAATCCGTTCATGTGGCGTGACACTGTACACTTACGCGTCTCTCTCTCTCTCTCTTTAACATTTTTTCTTCCTTCTTCTTATTTCTCACTTCCGGCGTTCTTGAAAGAGATCCGGTGGAGGACTACGTGCCGGTGGAGATTCACGAGGAGGCACCACCGGCTGAAGGCCACGGGTTTCATGGCGATTTGCAGGTCGATGATTGTAGGTGGATTTGCGATTTGAATGTCAGATGATGGCAGGTCGATTTGCAGGAACACGTCTTATTTTCGTGTGAATTGGGTTGCAATGATTTTCAGTGGGATGGATTTTGCATTAGCCGAATGACCATTCCATTGTAATTTCTTTGGTGATGGTGGATTGGTGGAAATCGTTTGATTTTCGTCTAAATAAAAAAGAAAAAAATTAAAAATTTATTTTAATAAATAGATAAGAGATTTAGATAAGCTGGTGAATGCTAGTTTTGAAAACTGGTTTAGCTTAAGTAGAAAAGTTAGTTTAATTAGTTAGCCATTTTAGATAGAAGAAAATGCTCTTACAATTTTTAAGATCGACTCTTTTGAACAATCCAGTATGGAAAAGTAAAATATAAATCTCAGCCATCTGCTCTATAACTTCTTTCTATAGACAAGAACCAGATGCAATGTTTGCCAGTTATACAGGTAGGCCTTTCCAACTGAAGGACCCTATGCATTGCTCACTTGGGAAACTTGGAGCAGTTATTGGGAAACTTGGAGCATGGTTTTTCTCTTTATAACACCTTGAATTAACTTCTCTTTGCAGTGTGGTCTCCAGCAGCAACAAGGATTGAATGAGCAGAGAGAGTTTATACTTTACGAAGAAAGTAGTCCAAGTTCAGATGTGGAGACTGAATTGTTCATTGGACTGCCAGAAACGAGAGCAAAGCGCCCTCCCTCACGAAATTGACGGTGTCCTCAATTTATGCCATGTCTTCCCAAAAATAATATATTATTATAGTCAGACTGTTTCCAATAATCTGTATTAAATTGTTGAAACAACTGAAATATTGCAATTGTACTGGTTACTGTAAGAGCTTGATATTTCGTTTGCTGAAAGTAACAGCTCTTATTGTGATCAACTTTACTATCAACATATTGTATTATGGTGTATATTTCATTTTATTACAATTGTCCAACGTTCTTTTTTGTAGGTTTCCTTGTTTCCTTGACTTAGATAGCATTTGGGTTGATATGTAGGAGGATTTCTCTCGGTTGAATCAAATGGGTGCAGTGCATGCATGCATATATGCCACCATCTGGCTAGCTAGGGTTGCTGCGATGCATGTATCTTCTGAGCATTATATTAGTAAGAAATACAGGGAAATAAGAGAAAAACGAAAACAGAAAGAGACCAACGAAAGAGTGCACTGTCCTTAGCATTATTACAAAGTGGTTTTTGTCAACAGGTGAGGGAATGCTGAGCAGCTATATAATGTGTGGAGGTGTGAGTGTGGCTGAAGGTATTTATATTCTTCTTGGTTTCTGACCAACTTCTAAGGAAGGAACTGACAGAGACCATGAAAACTGAACTATTCAGAGAGAGGGTCTCCTACAAGAGTTGAAAGAAAAATGACATCATGGAGACAATATATGGAAGTGGCCCAGATATGGATATGGAGGCACACCAGGTATAGAGATCCCAAAGGCAGATGGTTAGAAGAGGCTAAGATTAAATTTGCTGCAGAATAAAAATGAGGGCGCCTGCGTGCAGCCCACATGAAACACAGCAGCGTGGGGAGCACGCGCGGAAGCAAGTTGTAGTCGGAGGGTAAAGTGGGAGCCGATGAGGGTAGTGGAGAGGCCCGTTGTAGGAGAAAGATAAGGGAATATTGCGATAGATCTAGCTATTGTAAATGGCTATTTATCCTGGCTATTGTTAACAAGCATTTTTTTTTTCTTCCCCACAAACACTCTAAACGTACACATCCAAGCAGCGACCAAGCTAAGGACTTGAGTCATGCAATGGATCCAAAACACTAGTAGCCAATCATCAGATCAATCCGATCTCTCACTCTTGCACAAAGGTAGTACCAGCAAACTTCAATGGACTAATTAATATTATTAACTTTTTTATTTGGTTTTTTTCCCTGGTCTGAAGAATTATTACCAAATAAATATATACAGGCAAGTAAAAGATCATATGATTGAGTAGTTTTAAAAATTTCTCATGTCACTTTTGTGTCCCTCTAAAAGTAAGGTGGCTTTTAAAATTATCATTTGATCAAAATTCAATAGTGATCAATCACAAGTTAAATTGTGATTTTAAACCACGTCATTTTTGAAGGGACACAAGAATGACTTCTACCATTACTCATCGAGAACCTACGGGTTCCTCAATATTGAATCAAGTTGAGACTTTTGATAGAATTTGGAGAGCGGCTTCTTTAGAGGGCAGTGCAGGTATAGCTCCTCTCTCTGTCACTGTGATAGAACCACAGGCATTTGCAAACTGGAGAGCCTCTCTCAACTGCTTTTCATCCTGCAGAAGAAAAATCAAAGAATACTATGATGTTAACACAGCCTTCAACCTAAAAGTGAAACGGACTACATCAAACAAATTATAACAATGCCAAAACAGCAAGCACTGACAATTTGTAGAGCCAGTTTATGCATGTCTATGTGTGTTTGGGATAGAGAGAGAGAGAGAGAGAGAAATTTTATAGTACTCAAACGGCAAAAAAAAAAAATGAAACAAACACTAGACATGTTATATTGCTCAAAAGCCAAAGAAACATTGAATTGTACCTTATACAGATTTGGATCTGAAGCCAAAATGTTCAAGATTCCACCGACAAAAGAATCTCCTGCACCAGTCGTATCGACAGCATCAACTTTAAAACCAGCAACCTTGCCCTTGAAATCCTGCACAATGGTAAGAAGGAAATTACTCCTGATGAGATAGAAAAGCAAAGCTACAAGCTAGCTATCTGTTTGATTAATATGACATCATATATCATTAGGATCTACTCTTAAAAGACATGGTCTTGTGAAGCACATAAAAAGATGCTGAAGACCTAGAGAGACTCGATTATTAGAAAGAGAACAGAAAAGATTTATAATCGTTGTTAACCTAAAATGTGAATGCTGACCTTTGTATAATATCTGCACCCTTCTGGCCCTTCAGTTATAAGCAAAAGCATAAGATTTGGGTGGAAAAGCTTCTTCAGTACCACATCATCGTCATAAGGATCATCACCTCCAGTCAAGAATGCAGTTTCTTCCTCATTTATCTGCAATTTCCCCAAATAATTCCGCAGTGCATATGCACGTAGTTACTTGTAAGACGAGAATTTAATGTAAGACTTCAGCAAATAGTGCCCAAATGTTGAAATATGTACCTTTATAATGTCAGATTGGTTCCATATGCTCATAATTCCTTTTCGAGCAGCCTCTGCAGATGGCCAGAGTGGCAGCCTCAAATTTGGGTCATAAGATAGAATACAACCAGACTTCTTAGCAATATCCATGGCAGCAAGATGAGCAGACCTACAAGGTTCCTCAATCAAACTAATTGATCCATAATGAAATATGCTTGCCTGCATCAAAGATTATCAGAAAGAAAAAATTTACATTTCAGCTGCAAGCTATCATAAGGAAGTTCCATACCATTTTTGAGATTAAAAAGAAGATTTATTCATCCAGGATAATCATCAGACCTGGAATTTAAGCAACTTCTAGAAAAATCATGAAGTTCTTCACCCGACATTTAACAATCGTTTTCTATCTGAGAGTCAGGAATATGTTCTGGTTTAATAACCTCAGCAAATCCATTTGATGTAATAATTGAAAGAAGAACTCTTGAAAAGTTCCAAACAAATCATTTTGAAGTTGAACATGTAGCGTTGGCAGTTTCTTCCCTGTGTTGTTATGTTGGGTTGTTGGTTTTCTTTGTGTTGCTGGCCTTGCTTGGTGGTTTTCTAGCTGGATAGTTTCTTGGTTGTCTTAAATTGAGGGGTTAGGGAGCAGTTTGCTTTGCTTCCCCTGTGCTTCTGTGATATTCTTTGGTTTTGTTTTTGTTAGACAGGAAAGGGCAAGTGTCCCTATGAGATGTCCTAAATTTAAAACATTGCATTGATTCCTATAAACACTGTATTTCTTAACAGTTCTAATAAAGCTTACCTATCCAAAAAAGAAGTTGAACATGTATATTATGTGAAAGCTTACTATATTTTCTTTTTCTTGTTTAAGTTTTTCATCCAGAAATACAATTGTAAGTTGAATAAGAAAAGTGTTGCCAGTAAAAGACACTATACTTTGTTCCTAACTGATAGTAAGAGTTGAATCAAGACCTCACTTCCCACTCAATTGATGCCTTTAGCACTATGCTACTACCTAGAAATGGTAAAAAGTTTAACTCAACAACCAAATTAAAGGAGTGATAATGCAAGCCACTTTCATTCTACATTCTTTTAAGTAGAATGCTGGTATTATACCTTCTTAATTAGGTTTCCATCAACTTCGTTTTTGTGAAGAAGCATATCAGCACTTGGATTGCGATAAAACATGAATTCACGCTCGCCATCATTTTTCAGAGTAACAAATGCCAGTGCTGTCCTTGCATTTGGGTCGAAACGCATGCCAGAACTGTCAACATTATTTTGTTTCAGAATGTCAGCCAACATGTAGCCAAACTCATCTTGACCTACCTGTGATGTAGAAAGTGGAGAATCAGTGGTGAAAAAATTGATTGAAACAAAGAGCTGAAATGCAGAAAAGAGTTAGATGAAGCTATAACATGTCAATGTAATTATTATGCATGGACAATTGGAAGACAAGGATGCCTTTGTTCACATTGAAGAAATAAAATTAACCACAATTAGGCACTTATCATACACTTTGAACCATGGACCTCAAAATTGGTGTGCATAAGCCTGGAATGACTGAGGACATGATATTTATAGTAATGTTCCAAAGAAAATAACATTCTGTAAGTTGATGTACTCATAATACTCTCATACCCCTTTTCCTTTTCTTTTCTTTTTTCTTATTCTAGAAGATGGAAATACTTAACACCCATCATTGCCTCTCATAAGCAGTACTGAAGAAAAGAATGAAAAAGTCAATCCAATCAAGCACTCTTGTCAAGTAGCCAACCAATACCCAGGATTAAATGTGGTCTCTGTACACAAACATGAGTCTTGGAGTATAATAAAAGGCAAGATAAGAGTCCTGATGAGTAAGAATTTAGGTTGAAGTCTTCAGGAAATTTAGAAGTAGATATAATATTAGCACATAATACTGGGTGGGAAGATCTTTAAATGATGAGGATTAAGCTAGAAACTTGACAATAAGGTAGCAAAAAAGCCATGGAAACTTAAAATGCACCTTGCCAATAAAAGCTGCTGAGCCTCCTAGTCTTGCTATCTGAACAGCAACGTTAGCAGGAGCTCCACCGGCAGCTTTCTTAAAACCAGGTGCTTCTGCTAGGGAAACTCCACCAACAGTCGGCACAAAATCAATCAACATCTCCCCAAAACAAACAATCAGCAGTTTTCTCTCCTGGGTCCCTCCATTTTTATCAACAGCTTGTGGTTTAGATGAAACCTTTGAAGAAGTTGTAGACAAACCTACATGAGACAAACTGCTGTAGATGAACAAGAGATGTATAGAAAATGGCTCTAAATACCAATATTAATATGAGATTGCAAATAGATATGAATGAGATGACATATTTATTTGAGATCTAAAACTGATAAATGTATAGAAAATTGACCCACCTAGAATTTCGAACAGAAATTGCCTTAAAACTTACTTATTTTGAGATAACCTCATTTACCTCCAGCAACCAACCATGCTCTGTTTACCCCCCATCCCCGAAAAAAAAAAAAAAAGAAGAATCAAATTGTTTTCAAGCCCAGTGAGGTCCATCAAAATTATGTCATTTAGCTCAAGCATCAAAATGGGTTTCAAACCAAACTGAAGAAAAAGAAAACATCAATAATTGTGAACTAAAACTGATTCAAACCTAACAAGGTTCATCAAGATTAATCATTTAGCTCAAGAATCAAAATGGGTAAAATGAAAATAAAACAAAAAACTAGCTAAACAACTGCTAACGAATGCTAATTGAAACCCAATAAAGTCCATCAAAGTAACCTCATTTTACTAAGGAATCAAAAAATGGGGGAAAATGTACCATATTGACTTGTTAACCAAAACCGATTAAAACCCAAGAATGACCATCAATTTAGTTCAAGAATTTAGATTGGCACGAATGAAAATCAAAAGAAACAGCTTGGAGCAACAGTTACGGGACTTCTCACGTTTAACAGGAAAGCAGCAAGCTGACATCTTTTAGCATTCAAGACCAACCAAAGTTCAGAGTGTTAGGATATATAAACAGAGAACCAAAAAACCAAGTATATAACGTAGTACTACAACTTGAATGAGATCATATATTATGAGAGGCAACGAGTAATACCTTTCAATTTATACATTGTTGATCGAGCCAGTTGTTGTCAGTTTCCTAGTAATCCGCAGCATACAATGGAGGAAACGAATAATATCTTTCTTATCTTCGTGAATCGTGAAGTTTGTTTGGAATTCCGATTCTTGAAGCTATATGACCGATTCTTTTCATTTCGCTCCAACAAAACCACCTGCGACTCATGCTCCAGGTTTCTGTTTAGGGAAATGATAAAAATGCTTCTGGTGTACAATAAGTATACTATCCCAAGCACGTTGGAGTGGGATCCAATGTTTAGACCTCACTCCAACGTATCTTGAGATAGTGCATATATTTGTTGTGCACTAGACGTGCATATATCATTTTCCCGTATGTTTATGGATGGGATTACCATCCTGTTCTTGGCTGTACGGTAAGTTCAGATATTGCCACATCATCATTAAGTGGGTCCAGACACTGACATTGTTTGCTACCCATTTTCATATCTCTTGATCGAGGCGGACACAAATACATGAATCGCGTCTTGGACAAGCTAGCATCGTTCGTCTCTCATTAATTAGCTTAATTGATTCAGATTAAACTAATTAACATCCCTTTTGCCTTGTACCTTTTTTTTCTTTTTTTATTAACAAAAGCTATCCACATGTCACATTAATAGAAACTGTCCATTATTTCACTAACAAAAACTTCCAATTAATATATATATATATATATATAGTCTTTTTTGGGATAAATATAAATTTATTGATTAAAAAAGAAAAAAAAATAAAAAAAATAAAATAACAGCATAGGGCTACCTCAAGGAGAAGCCTACTCCAATGGAGGAAGGCTGCAAGGACAAACACACGAGAGGTCACCCCTATCTAGTCTAGCTTTAGAATATCCTCATAAAAGCCCTGCATCCTCTGGAAAAAAGCATTTTTCTTGGGAAAATAAAACTTATCCAAGAGATTGACTCTAATCCTGACCAAAAAAAACTATCTCAGCTTATAATTGGTTGCAATCACATTAAGATGAACGTACTCTGCATGTAATTCTTTTCAATGAGTTCTTCATTCTTCCCACATTCAAAATCCCAATGTTTTGACAGATTTATTCCGAATGACTCCTCACCTGTAAACAGTGCGGCCCACACTCATGTTTACAGTCATGCTGACTGTATGCTTACATATATATAGAATATTGTATGTTATTCCCATTAGAGGGATGGTAGATAAACTTTGTAAGCAATCTCTTATACATACATGTAACTATGTAAATATGTTTGAGACAGTGCAAATCCCAATACAAAAGCCATAAAGACAATCATTTGATCAAATTATACTCTTTAAAATTTGAAGGGTGTTGAAAGAGCCCATCCTGGGATGAAGTTATGATCACCACCAGCCATGTTCTTTGCAGCAGACGACCCCTCAGATGGATCATAGTGATTGTACCTGTTCAAACAGTGACTAATCCCTCAGACATGTGTGGATGTATGTATATATGTATGTGTGTATAATTTGCAACAGAGAGAAAGTAAGTATACCCTATTTGTAAGATAGGCTCGGGTAATTGGTACTCCATGGGGTTGGTTTGAGAAGGATGAACATGAAAATGGCTATTTCCAGCTGCAGAGCTAGAGCTCCATAAGTTTTGGATTGCCTTCAGAGTGTATCCTTCTGCCTCGAGCTGAAACATTTTTAACGGAGGGCAAGAGATTAAGATATAATTTTGAATAATTAATGCTATTTAATAAATTGGTATACGATTATCATATAATTAAAATTAATTGATTTTCAACGCTATATCATTTCAGCTGTATATCATTCCTATAATAGTTTCTCTATAATATATACTGCAAAGGGACAACAGTTTAAGGATGACCTTGGTCTTAAGCTGCTGATTGAGGTCTCCAAGCTGTCGCTCCTGCCAAATTGAATCACAAGGCCCCAATAATAGGAAAATATATATTGCATGTGAGAGCCAGTTTCTAAAGAATAAAAACAAATATATATTGCATGTGAGAGCCAGTTTCTAAAGAATAAAAACATCAACCTTAAACAAAGATTTACAAGATCTGAAAAGTCGCACTGATCGATGATACGACATTTAACGTAGTAAAATTCCTTGCTTTAACACAAGAGTAAAAGAAATAGTCTGTGTCATGAAGTGGAAAGGTTGGAAGAAAGAGAGGCTCAATCTAATGCAGTGCAATTTTGTCTTTTCCTTCATGTGATCGAATTACATGGTACAGTCACAGCTTTAGATGATGCGAACAGAATTTCGGTATGTCTGTTGGTCAAGTTTAACTTGTAGCATAATCAGACAAAAAGAAGAAAATAAAAAAGATCATAACTAGCTTGTAGCATTATTTGTTCTCCCCTTTCCTCGTATACGTACGTGTAAGTGAAATAAATTTAGTCCATGATCACTAAAAGACCATGCTTTCTCAAAGTCTATATAAGCTTTATCATAATATTGCACGATTTTCATACAATCTGATCGAGCACACAATTTTGTGAACTAACAGAAATTAACCTTGTTCATCCTTTTGCTTCCAAGATCATACTTCTATTAAACAACACAAAAAACTCAAAAACTTCCAAGTCACCGGAGTTTCAGGTTGCAAGAGGAGACTCTATAGAAGAATTAGCTCGAGTTCTTGACCAGTTTGTTGGGTACAATTCAAGTTACTTCAAAGGTTTTGTAAAAATGATTGATTGTAAACTGATTCTTTTATAGTGGATAAGTTTTCTAGGTCTAGTTGCACTGGACTGGTTTTATTACTTTTGAAAAGTTCTGCAAAAAGATTCAACTTTGTCACGTTATTATGCATGATTTATTTTCTACTTTCGTTAATTCTGGTGATTGTGTGTGGTTCCAATTCTTAATTGATTGAGTTTATTGAAAAACACCTATTCACCTTGTCTCTAGGTGTTGTTTAGGGTTGTTGGGCAAATTTCAGTTAACATAGTTGAGTCTGAACCCATTGGTCTAAGTTTTTGGGTCCAAAATGGTACATTATAGTCTTACATAAAGACTCTCTAAGGTGTTAAGCTCATTTACAAGTATTATCAATTAAAGTTGATGGTGGTGTGTGGTATGGTAGAGTGACTCAAACAAGAACAAGGGTCCTACAATAGGGACAAAGGTGAGGTGCGGGCATGGACGAGAGTCCTTGGAGTACTTAGGGGCAAAGGTTTAGGTACAGGCACAAACAAGAGTCTCTAAAGTAGGGGCAAATATGCATGGTGTGGGCAAACACGTAGCATACAAGTGATCTTGGAGACGACTCTTAAGCTTGATAAAAGTCTTTCATTTGAGACGAAATATAGTAATATGGTGATGGGCTCACACATAAAAGAGAGATTGTTGAGTATACACGTGTAAGTATAAAAAGATTGAGTCTCATATTAGAAAGATGTCACAAGTGTGAGTTGTCAATGTAAAATAGTTGGGCCAAAACCTATATACTTAAGCTTTTGAGTTGAATGATGTCTTAGGTCGATCTCACTGAAAGACTCCTTAATGTGTCAATCTCCGTATACTACCCGGTTCTGTCTTTACGGTTGATCCACATCTAACGCGCGTAGCTAATGTTTGTCTTCCCATCTCTCCTCCTTGAGACTCCACAAGATATTTGTATATGTCCAATACTAAAAAATTAGTCTTTCTAGTTAAAATTAGTCTTTCTAGTTTTTGAGTGTACGATCTTGTCAACTGTGGGTAAGATTAAGGGCAAATCCTAATCTTCATGATGCTACATATTGAAATAAGATCCTTATTATTCTTAGCAATTATTTGAAGAAATTAAATTATTGACTTTGCTTACCTTTTTGCGAAGATCTTCCATTTGTTCTATCATAACTTGTGTCTGCAATCATGAACAAAAGACAAAGTTACTTAACTCAAATTCGCATTATTTCTTAATCTGCTGAATATAGTTGACATCATGAATTTTATTTCTTATTTGCAGAATTGTTTGAAACAATATATAAGAAAATTGTCTCATATAGTGCAATAAAAGTCGAGAAATTAAGTAAAGATATTTACCTTCCTTTGCCTAGCAAGTTGCAGAGATCCTTCAAGCTGTTTCTCAAGGGTTTGCAACTCTTTCACGCTCAATGGTCCAAGATCTTCTCCAAGCAAATGTCTTTAAAAGCAGTACATAACCAAGTCAACAGATTTGTTGAAAAATCCAAATTGAACCCACAAAAGGCAGGCTAATTACAGTCGCAATTATAGATTCTAGCCATGAAGATATATTAATCACATATAATTAGAATGATCACAAACATAACCTTTGAGTTCGCTGAAGAGATTCATATTTAGTCTTTAGTTTTGATATCTCCTGGTACCAGATCTGCATTAACAAACGCAAAATATAAAATAATTAATGTATAAAGAAAAGAAAATGTTATTTATTTATATATATATACATACACCATTTTTGTTCAATAAGATACCAAAGTGGTGGATGAATATGCGCCAACTCGAGATGCATACTAGTGTAAATTTTTGTATGTCTCCATGAAGGAATCAGTGAAACTGTGGCTGACATCCAAATGTTAAGAAATCTAGAGAAGATACTATCGATCTCCAATTATGGGTGATAATTTATGTTTGCGTGTGAGATTCGGATCGTGTCGAGACATATATAGTATAAGATTTATAGTTCAAGCCTAATCCGATCCATTTTAATTAAACGGGTTAGACCTCTCAACCCTAACCTGTTAATTTCATTAAAAAATTTACAGTCTTTATGTTGTGTATCGGTTCGGGTCGTGTTGAAGTATGGTATAAAACTATATAAATTAACCATAACCCACTAATTTTTTTATTGAATTTGTGTCTAATTCGTATAAAAAATTACTAGCCTTATATATCCCCAATTCAGTATTTGTTACTTGTAAACTCTAATTAGCAAAACAGATGAAGATAAGAATAAATATAAAGCTACAGTCATCATAAGAATTTATTTAAAAAATAAAATAAAAAATCGCCATCCTAAATTTTATTGAAAACCTCACAATGTATAGGTTTTTCCTTTTTCTTTTTTCTTCAAAAGAAATAAGATCATTGCCCAATGGTGCAAACATGGCATTGGAAAGGTCGGAATATATTCAAGGGGTTCAATTATCATTGACAAAATAGATAAGTGAACCAAAAAAAAAGAAAAAAGAATCAAGATGAAAAGGACACATTTTTAATTAATTGAGATCTTTAATTTTTTTTTGTCTATATATGTATATACTTTTATATGTTTCGTTTGGTTTGTGGAATAAATATTCTATTGGGAAATAGTTAAAATAATATTCCATTGGAAAATAGAATAATTATTACTTGAAAAAAAAAAAAGTGAAATGGAATAATAATTCATACTCCTTAGTTTTGTGACAATACATTTGCTTTAATTCGAATCGAATTAAAATTACTAAAAAGTTCTTACATTATTTCTTTTATTATTACTTTTAAAAAAGAAAAACTCAAATTAAAAAAAAAAAAAAAGAACTAACTATTACAAGGAATAAACCTGAGACCTACCAAATAAAAGAATAATTATTCCATTCCATTTTGTTAAATTATCACTTGTTCTAAAAGCTTAAGCTGGTAGGAAGATGTAAATTTAATCATTTAATCAATACTTTCACACATTTCGAAGGTCTATTACGCGAATCAAACGAGGCCTTAACAATTATCCTAATGTTGTTATTAGTTATATGCCACATATATATACAACACAGTCTTGACTCACCAACTTTTAACTCTTTATGTTGCACTTCCACTCTTCATGGACTATAAAGAATTCAAGTACCAAATGAAGAGGAAATAACAATTAATCAGGAGGAAATAAGGAACAAAGAGCAAAGTTTAATTTCAATTTTTTTTTTTTTTTGGGATAAGTAAAAATTTATAAACAATAAATATTTACAAGATGATTGCATATATAAAGGGAAGACCTGACGAACCACTACATAAGAGGAAGGCTAGGAATGCAATCAAACTACTAGCAATGAGTAGGAGAAATTAAAGACCCAAAAATTAATGAACAGACAAGAGAGGGATCGGAGCCTATGAAGATTTAATCTCGGTTGCTGATCGAGAAAATGATAATCAATGTCTGAAATCTGTTAATCATTCATATAACATATGGATGAACTAATAAAATATAAGTTCAAGAGAGAATTTCGGCAAACACAAACCTGTGACGTTTCATGTTCAGTGCTGTTGTCGTGAGGATCGAAGCGACAACCCTGGTATCGCTCTAGTGTTTTGTTTATTCTGCAAAAATCAAATACTGGTAATTGTCAACCTGTGATTGTCATACAAGTGTGAGTATTGAGTTTGCATGTGCTTGAGGTTTACCCGATAATAACATCATTCATGGTTAAGTCAACACTTTAATTAAGTTTATAAGAAATTATAAATTTAATTATTTAATTAATATTGTATTACTCCTTTTACGTGTAGGTCTAACCGTTTAAACTTTGTCTTAATAAATAATAGGGGTGTACATGCGAACGGATATTAACTACTCGCACATGCGGGTGCAAGTGCGATTATAAAAAATCACTATCCGCATATGCGAATACGGATAATGATTTTAGTGTATGTGGATGAGGTTATTAACCGCATCCGCATACCCGGTATATATATATACATACACATATTATATTTAATAAATTCACCAAAACGATTTTATTTTTGTGTTTAATACCAAAATGACGTCCTTTTGGGTTAAAATGATTAGGTATAGGTTATGTTTACGTTGGTTTGGTTGGATGTGTTGCTTTCTTGTGTAATTACATTTACTTGGGGAAAATAAAATAAAAAAACAAAACAAAACAAACAAACAAACAAAAGTAATGTGAAATCAATCTATTTTTCTAAAGACTATGGCTTAAAAAAATAGAAAATAAAACAATCCCAAAACACTAAAAATCAGCCTAAATTATTTTCAAAACCATTTAAAATAGACATTAATAAAGACCTAAAGAAGACTCAAAAGACTAAAATAGACTCATTATCTAATATGTGGATAGCGGAGAATAACCGATCGTCCGGATGCAGATATCTAAAAGTGATATCCGTATTTGCAGATGCAGTTCTAGATATTACAAATAACCGCATCCGCATGTACACCCCTAATATGTAGATGTAACTTGTTGAATATTTAATTGAAATGAGAGATGAATGATGGAGATAAAGTTCGAACTCAGATACCATGAATGAAATCAAACATTTCTCATGTGCATTACTCATTGTATGGAGATGAACAAAAATATGCAAGAAAATGAAACCAAAACATTTTTTATATGCTTTTATGTCAGGTGTGTAGTTTATTATCATTAAGTACAAACGACATTATATCATTAACTCTTGCCTTATATTCTTTTCAATGGTGATTTACCTCACATGAGGATTTTTTTTATTTTTTATTTTTGGATAAATTAATGGATAGACCCGCAAAAGTTTTTCCTTGTTATAACCTATATCTTTAGAAAATCAAAAGAATACTTTTTCTTTAAAAAAAAAAAATCTGGAAAATCCAAAACAAATATTATACATTTTCACTAGAGCAACCTAGCTAATGATGAGAAAGCTAGGTAAAAAATAAGAAACAAAATACAAACCAAGAAACGAAACAAGACCTTTTCTCTGGCCAAAAGTTCAACAAATTAAGCCTTTTTGGTGCTAATTGCAGGTCTCTTGTTCACTGAAAGGTTAATATTGAGAGAGAGAGAGGGAGAGCTCTTTTTCACCAAAAGAGAAAAAGAAAGGAAACTTACTGGGAGCTGTGACTTTGGTTCAATATGCAAGATCATCGATCATACACAATATTTGGCATTTCATTTATGGTAGCATACATCACTCAGACAAAATAGTAGCACCAATTTTTGCTAAGAACGTACCCTGAACTTCAGTACTGATGACATATAGCAATTTTAGGTAACATTTGAGTGAAGGCTAAAGTATAATTCGTATCTATCTCACGAGTACTCTGTCACCCTTTGTTAATCTTTCTAAATTCTAATGAAGAATTATAAGATCATTAGAATAATTAGAGAGAGAGAGAGAGAGAGAGAGAGAGAGAGAGAAGTGAAACTAAAAGATCTGAGAATTAGAGATATATGACCAGAAAATTCAATATCTATACCTTTAAGTGCTTGATTACTAATTCCCAGCTTTTAGCTAGAAAAATAGAAATGGCAAAATAAACCCAAAATATAGGATGTCTTTATTTACCACTGTTAAATCATTTGGAGAGAGAGAGAGAGAGAGAGAGAGAGAGAGAGCAAAATAACTCAATAGAGCTGAGAATCATCAATCATGGGTGTGTTTGATTTGCCACCCCAGCATTAATGAAAGAGATGAAGATAGAGATCAAACTACAGTGATAAACCCAAAGGATCAAAGGATCAAAGGATCAAAAGATCAAAAGATATGAAGACGAATTGGCATTCCTTGGATTCTGGGAATTCTATTTGATTTGCCACCCAGCGACAAAACTTTAACCTTTTCCTAGAGAGAGAGAAAGAGACATGGAAAACCCTAGATCTTACACAGTGGTCCAAAGAGAGGGTTTCCTTGTCAGTAATTGGACTATAGTTGAATCATGAGTCCATTTCTTGTATAAGAAGAAAAAACTTGTACTATTCCATCAAAACTCCATGAAAACCTAACCCACAACCAGAAAGCCACGCTGCCACAGAGAGACACAAACACACACAGAAAGTGAGTGTCTGAAGGAAAGATGAAACGTGTCGATCTGTGATTGGAAAAGAGCTGATAATCTCCGCAATTCATGAACCCTGCATGCCTTCCTCGATCCAAAGGCATGGAACCCAGAAGCCCAAAAGCACAAAAACTAGAAAAGAAAATGATATTTCAGAGAGAGAGAAAGGTATCGGAGAGATGTGTTGAAAAGATCAGCACCTCTGCCGAAAGGTTTAGAGAGAGAAAGCAAGAACAAGCCGGAAAACAAGTTTGTTTCGACAGAGGTAATGGAAGAGAAACCCATAAATCAAACACCAGAAAAATAAACAAATAAAAAAAAAGATATAGAAACGAATAGTAGGAAAAACCCATGAGAGAGAGAGAGAGAGAGAGAGAGAGAACAAGAAATCAAAAAAAAAAAACCTTAAAAAATAACAAAATATTGCTGAATGGAACAGGATATAGACTACCAAAACTGTGTGAACCAACAACATTAGGGCGAGAAACAAATAGAAACATTTGGACATATATCGAGGGGATCAATTTATCATAATGACAAGGAAATATATATATGTTCTACAAAAGAAATGAAAATCTAAGAGAAATAAAACCGGAACTCCAAAGGCAAAAAAAAGAAAAAGAAGAAGATAATATATATATATATATATATTTTTGGTATAAACCAACTATTTTTCCGTTTGGGTAAGTACCAAGAAGCATAAATCAAGTAACCAAATCAAAGAAGTGAGCGCGAGGAGTATACTTTTACGAACGAGAGAGAGAGCAAGAGAAAATCAGTGAAGAAGAAGCAAAGATCCAAGAGATACCTATAAACCCAAAAGCGAAAAACAGTTGAATTCAAAAAGATAGAGAAAACTGCAAGAGATAGAGAGGCAGGGAGGTCTACCCCGCGTTGCAGCTTCCAAAGTGATAAAGCTTGCCACGGCTAGAGAAAACGATGACAGCAATCTCAGCATCACAAAGCACAGAAAGCTCATGAGCTTTCTTGAGCAAACCATTCCTCCTCTTTGAGAAAGTAACTTGGCGGTTGATCTTGTTCTCTATCCTCTTCAGCTCAACTCTCCCCCTCCCCATCCTCTCTCTCTCTCTCTCTCTCTCTGCAAGCTTCTCTCTCAAAGAAGAATGAAAAATGTATTGGTTTGAGGTTTTACAAAAATGGAAAAAGCTATTAGTGATAAGGGCTAGCTAGCGCTACTCTGAGAGAAGTGGGAGTTGTAAGAGAAATGAAATGAATAATGGGAGACACTGAGATCTTCTTTTACCACAAAATGGAAACCCAGTAACTCTTCCTTTTTTCTCTTATTCTCTTTTCCATTTTAGGTTTTAGGCTAGGCTGTGAGAGCAGAGTTGCCTCCAGTAATATGGTAAAATGCACTCATCCCCACGCGTTTTATCTTTTACTGTGCTTTCACGCGCGGTCCCACGTGGAGGTGCTTGTTACATCTATCTAGGGAGGCAGTGGGAAGGGTTTAGGATTGGAATCTAGACCGAGAGGGAGCCGGTTAGTGATTTTAAGAGGGGTAAATTGGTAAAAAAAAAAATTACTATTTTACCTCTTTAAAATAAACTAACTGGTTCTTTGAAATGGAGAGGATCCGTTTTCGGTGAAATTCATATCTTTGAACGGATGGTTGGACAATTTAAAATTTATTTAATTAGGTAGATTTTATAAAAGACTCTCTCACAATTAACTGCTTAAATTTAAGCAATTAATTGATGTAGATCCTAATCCACGAGTTTAAAGAGTCTTTCGAGTTTAATAAAATTAGCCAAAATAATTGAAAGCATTCTCATCTAACTGGCTAAAATGGGGGTTTAGCAATTAGGAGAGAATTTTGGTGAGCTGCTAACAAAAAATATTTAAATGGAATAGTAAAAGTAGATAGTTAAAATATATAGAGGATGGGGTAAGTGCTTCTTAGAAAAGTTGGTAGGTAAAATAGAAAAAAAAAATTAATAAAAATAATTTGTTTTTAACTAAAATATAAATAAAAGTTGCTAATTAGCTGCATGCGAATGGTTTAGGATTGCAAAAACCATTGTGATGCAAACTAATTTAAATGTTATTTTGTGTTATTAGTATTGTAATTGGAT
The DNA here is from genome assembly GCA_028654335.1 of Alnus rubra. Taxonomy (NCBI): domain Eukaryota; kingdom Viridiplantae; phylum Streptophyta; class Magnoliopsida; order Fagales; family Betulaceae; genus Alnus; species Alnus rubra. The sequence goes on from JAJPGS010001817.1 coordinate 1,279,183, forward strand.
GGTTTAAAAATGCTTTTTAAGCTTAAATTGACTCGTGTACGTTCCTATTGCTTAAATGTTGGGTTAAATAATAGTGTAGAATTCAATATTGAGTAAATTAATTAGGTTGACTCCATTTAAGCAAATATAATTAAAGGATAATTGCATCATTGGTCCATGTGGTATGCTATAATTATTTTTCACTCCTTATAGTTCAAAAAGTACATGAAAGGTCCTTGTGGTTAACAATAATTACAAATAGATCACTGGAATCAAATTCTGTTAAAAATTTTAACAGATTCCGTCAAATACCACGTCAGCGCCACTTGTCGCCAATAAGATGGCAACATGTGTCCATCTTAATAAAAAATATAAATTTATTAAAAAATAAATAAATATACTTATTTTTTTTTAAAAAAAAAGAAAGAAAATAAAGAAAAACGGGAAGGTAAAGGGGTGACTAGGCACCCCCGGCCACTTGGGAGGCTGCGGCCACCCCCAGTGGCCATCGGGCCACCCCTAGTAGATCCAGAGGTGGCTCGAAGGCCACCCGCAAAGGAGTGGCCCCCAGCCACTCCTTTGCCTTCCCCTTTTTTTAAAAAATAAAATAAAATAATAATAATAATAATAAGTATATTTATTTATTTATTTATTTTTTAATAATTTTTTTTTATTAAGATGGACACGTGTCGCCATCTTATCGGCGACACGTGGCGCTGACGTGGCATTTGACGGAATCTGTTAAAAATTTTAACAGAATTTGACTCCAATGATCAATTTGTAATTATTGCTAACCATAAGGATCTCTCATGAACTTTTTGAACCATATAAAATGAAAAATAATTATGGCATACCACAGAGACCAATGGTGCAATTATCCTTATAATAAAATCAAAGAAAAGAGTAGAAAACTGGTTGGGTTTATCATGTATATATACATTAGTGAAACGAAATTATGATAAGGATTTTTAAAATTTTGGGAAATCAGAAATATTGTGCTTTTTCGGATGTTAATAAAGACTTCAGTATTCAATTTCCCCAATTCAATACCCAAGTCTACAAAGAAAAAAATTTGCCAGGACTTAAGTGTTTGGTTAGAATTTTTTTAAACAAATTAAATTTGCAAAAATTCTAATGTTTGAATCTTTGAAAATTTTATAATTTTTTTTTAAAAATATAAATACAGGGGTATTTTGGAAATTTGGTAGGATTTAACGGAAAATTCTAACGGATGACTTTCTAATTGAGACTTTTTGAAAAATAAATACCTTAAATTAAGACGTTTTGAAGTTCAAATATCTTCTTTTAAAAATGGTAAAAGTACAGTACCATAGAAAAAATATGAGAAAAATGGTGATCGATCGAGGTCTTAATTAGATTCAAAATGTTTGTGAACTTGAGTATTAACTTGGCCAAATTTAATACTCAAGAGCAGGACAGGTTTGCAATTAATATTTTCTCACAAATTCAAGTTTGGAAAGGCTTTTTCCATCCCAAATTCAACCCGATATCATTCCTAAATTTGTCACTTACCATAGCTTTGAATTGGTTTGCAGTGAAAATGCCAGGGAATCCATGGAGTTGGTTTGCAGTGAAAATTATTTGGAAAAAATGAATTTTACTCCAAGTAGTTATTTCTCAGAGGTGATTATATATATGCAATTTGGATACTTTTATCCTGATAATTTAATTTGTACTCCTCCATTGTTAGATAAGGATCGATATAGGAAAATACATACAGCTTCATATATAGGAGTATATATATCTCATGCTCCATCACACCTCTCAATTTTAAGTGAAATAGAGATGAACTATTAATTTCATGGTCCAAATTCGATTTAACAGCATGCATGGAACGGTGTACACAGCTAAAAGCAAAAATAAGGGAGAAAAAACAACTAAAGCCAGCTAAAAGCTGAAGAGGGGTGGATCCCATGTAAGGAATATTATTTAATCATATTCCTAACCCAATACATAATATAGTAAAGAACACTAGCTGTTAATTAATTAATTAGCAATTAACAAAGATAAATATTAGAGATACTATAAACAACTGCTAGCTACCAACTAAATTAAACCAAAATATCACTACACACAATATATGGGTGAACAAATTACCTTAAACTTTCACTTATAAGACTTAGAATAAGTAATTAATTATGCCTTATTTTGATCATATTTGGGTTTCTACTTTTATGGCTTAGCAACAAAGATAATTGGAGATTGTAAATTAATTAATGAATAATATAGTTAATTATCATATCAAATGAGTTGAACTTTTGAAATTTCTATTCTAAAAAAAGGGGAAGATGATATATATATATATATATATATATACAAATTAAGATTGATAAATTTTATTTGGACAAACAAAACCTTGATATATATATATATATTATCAATTCCATGCTCTTTATCCATTTCCATGGCTAAAGACCGTAGAAATTAAATGATTGTGATATTTAGCAATGGGTACCTTTGGATCGATCCAAGCCAAATATCTCCCAGAAACTTGGAAATTCGATCATTACCGTGCATGTTTGCTTCTTAATTTGTTCAACTACAAAAATGATGGGTACGTGTACTTAAAATATTGAAGCTTTGTTTTTATTAATAATGCTATAAACACTTCCTCTTCTCTATGTACTTCCTCTTCGCTCTTGACGTGCATGGGAGTGCCACGTCGCACTTCCAATTTAGTGATAAAAAAAATAAAAAATAAAAATTGTTCCCATCTTTTGGTTAATTAGCACTATTCCCCACCACTAGCTACACAATGATAATCGGAACACCCGATCGATTTGATAATTGTGGCAATTAGATGTAAGACATCGATCTAGTAGTCGCGGTCACCCCAGAGTTTCAGTTGCGGTGGCCGACCACCTCCACCTATTTGAGGCTGGGTACGTACTTTACAGTGGCATGTTGCATTGCCCATGTTAAGAAGTATAGAGAATAAAAATAAATTAGGAGTGTCGTCTCTAGTGTTTTCTTTTTTCTTTATATATTAGTGAGTATTGTGAGGGGCCTTTTGGGATTTGGGCGGTTTTTATAATAAGTTGGGGGATTGCAGCCTAACATTCACGCCGATCCGATGGATTGACTGTACGTTATATATATACTGAGGCAACAAGGCTTGCAAGTACGTACTAAATCAATGGGTGCATAAATTCTCCAAGTTACGTACACGTACATGTGATGGGCGAGAATAGTAATGTTATATACCACGTGTTTATCTAACAATGTTAATCATGTGGTCGTCTTAATCAAGTTTGTTTTATTATTATTTATTTTTATAACAGATTAATATAATAATTAATTCAGACTGCCAAATCACTGAATTCAGTATAAAACGACAACCGGACCACCAGTTTGGATATATGGACCTAGGGATCTAAACAATAAGGATTTGGCCAAGGTAGGTGAACGTACAGACTTAAAGATCCAAATGAAAAGACGTTATTGCCACTGAAATTTGTCAAAGAAAAATCTATTAATTGGAATATATATATATATATATATGCATATTGTTGCGCGGGTGGATTTGATCGAGTACTTTAAGATAATTAATTATGATGATACATTTTTGTCATAATTATTATCAGATCGACATGCAGTTAATTAAGACTTAATTAAGAGGGTGATTACCATAAAATTAGGTTTTGTGGCCCGGTGAACAAATTTGTTAGAAAAAATATGTGAAGGTTTTTAGAATCACGGAAGCTATGAAAGATCACTCACAGAGTCACAGAGTATCACGTAATATAATTAAGGTATTTGAAATGAGATTTTATTGAGTTATATATTATTCGGACAGAGTATTCTTCAAAAAACTTACTCTTAATTAAGTTTGTTTTAACATAAAATGTTCTCATAATAATGATGGGTTTTTCATGGCAGATGTCTAACCGGCACGAATGCGTCAACATGAAACGAGTTCTTGACATGCAGATCGAGCATTTTGTCTTTCATCCTCCGACGTTCGGACTTCTTCTTCTTTTTTATCGATTCCAACACTTGCGATCTCATGCCTGAAACCCTCGCGATTGAATTGGAAAAAGAGCAAAAGCAAGAAAGATGGATTGTTATCCATATGAAATTGATAAGAATTCTTTGGCGATTGGAGAAAAAACTGTAGCTAAAGTAGAGAATTGCATGTATTTTTTCAATAGTTACTTTGACTATTATTATTATTGGGGATGTTCTTACTAGCTAGTTAATTACAAAAGTCATTACTAGCCTTGTGCTCCATCGTTTATTATTTATATATATATATATAATAATCAATCATCCATGTGATTTTATAAATAATATTATAATTTAATAGATTAATTATGATCTATTTTAGCCCAAACCGTTTAATTAATTAGCTGGATTTCGATCTCTTTTTTCTGGATGAATTGAAACCCACCTTTCAATTCATTGGTTGAAATGTCCGATCGATATGAATGCCACCACCACCCACTTTCCATGCATTTCTAGTGTTGCTTGGTCAAATTTTGTTCCGTCAAGAAATCCCATGCATGGGTATATATATATATATATTAAAATATATATGAAAGATGACGCGCGTACGTCCGAAATTATATTATATAATTAATTTCCACTTCTTTTGCCCATAATATTCCTCACTTTTGACACTATATACATGACTTATTCTGCAAATCTTATGAAAGAAGAGTAATTCTATTAAGTTTTTTTTTTTTTTTTTTGGTCCCTCTAAAAAGAAGATGGCTTTTAAAATTATAATTTGATCAAAATTTCATAATTAATAATCAATTACAAGCCAAATGATAATTTTAAAAGTCACATCATTATTAGAGGGACTCCTAAAATTACTTTACGAAGAAACCTAGAAGTAATTATATGTATATATTCTCTAGTTTGAATATTACGAGTAATGTTATAAACATTCTCACTTAGTGGCGGAGTCAATACTTTTGTTCAGGGGTCAAGATATATATCTTTTTTTTTTATAAATGAAAAAAAAAAAGCACCATCTCACTAGCGATTTTCAAAAAAGCACAATCTCACTAGCGATTTTAAAAAGCAGATTTTCTGCATTTTCAAATCGCAATTTTTAAAAATGTAGTTTCCAAACGATTTCTATTTTGCGATTTGATTTAAAATCGTACTTATTGTTTATGAAACGCAATTCCAAATGCACCCTTAAAGTCAGTTTGAGATTGTGCCGGAGAGCTTAAAAAACATGAGAGAGCTTTTTAGAAAAATCCTTATTTTCAAGCTTATCCCAAAATGCAATTTTGAGCTTTTTTAGAACCAAAAAGAAAAAAAAAAAAGCTTTTAAGCTTTTTTACCAAATGGACCTAATGTTTTTGCTTGGCATAGCTTTTTATGTACTAAAAGCATTTTTAAGTTCCTTAACGCAATCTCAAACAGATTTTAAAAGTTAAACTGCAATTTTACAAATTGATTAACTACGTTTTTAAAAATCTCATTTTCATTAACTACATTTTAAAATCATGCATTTTATTTCTTCAAACCATGCATTTTGAACTCATTAAATCAAACAGACACTAAGAAACGCTCAAGTCCCACAATATGGTAGGTAGCATAGTTTTTATTAATAAAAATTTTCCCTAGAGCAAGGTTAGCTACCTTGTGAGTTAAGATGTGCAATAATAGTTTTTTCATACAATCTTTGGTCCATCTTTGTTGTTAGTTCCACATCACTAGCTTTTATACTGTTGGCTGTAAGTAAATTCTACCCTAGAAATTAGAAAGCAAAACCAGGTAATTAAACTAGTAATTGTGTACTACATTTGTAGTTACCTTTTGTTAATAATATTAATACTAATAAAATTAAAGGGGTATGCCTAATTTGTATACAATCTATAAAGAGTTCAGTCTCGTTTCTGATTATACAGTAGTATGAACCCAATACAGAAATTGAGGTTGAACAACTAATTAATTATAAGGTGATTGTTAGTTAATCCCGTAAAGAAGGTTTGAATTCATGATTTCTGCTCCAATATTATCTTGTTAGATTTCATTAATCTCAAGAGCTTTAATTAAAAATGGAGATAAACTATAGAATGAAGATTTGAACTCAAAACTTGATCAATTTTGATATAATGTTAAATTACCGATTATCCTAAAAAATTAAGCCAACAAAAAATAATGAATTTAATCATTCGATTACGAACAATCATGCACTCTCATACTTTCCAATATAATGTAAATGATTATGCTGTTACTTGCATTGAATAATATAACATTATTGAATCAAGATGTTTTTTTTTTTGTTATAAGTGATAAAATAATGGAAAGTACCACGTGATAAATCTCGATTCTCATTTGCTACTACTAAAAGGAACAGATCATCAATTACTTTTTTAGCAATGAAAAGAGATGCCAATGGGGAAATATAATGATGAAAACTAGTATAAAATACTATCTGCTTAAAAGGTTTTATTTTATTTTTTTAAAAAAAAATTTAAAATTTATTTAACAATGAGTAATAATAAATACAAACAAACAACACAATTACAAAAACAGAAAATAACATAATCTAATGCTCCGTTTGTTTCGACGTAAAATATTTTCGACAAAATTATTTTTTTCTGAAAAAAAAAATGATTTTCCTGAAAATATTTTTCAGCGTTTAACTCGTACGAAAAAATCACTAACGACGTAAAACAGAATTCGATTGTACTGGCCAGACTCATGCTCGACTTGCTAGAATCCAGTTGTACTGGCCGGATTCAGGTTGTACTGGTAAGATTCCGACAGAAATTTCCAGATTCCGACCATATTAGTCAAATTCTGGCCAGTTTGGCCGGAATATTGTATGCCGGAATCCGACAGAAATTTTGGATTCCGACCAAACTGGCAAGAATTTGGAAAAAAATGGCCAGATTCCGGCCAAACTGGCTGGAATATAGTCTGCTGAAATCCGGCGACATAGCCAGATTCGACAATCAGATACTAAAATTTGGAAATTTTCTGCGGTAGAGTCGGGTTACCACTTACCAACAAACTCCAGTGCCTGACGGTGGCGGATTCTCACAAACGTACGTGCGAAAATGAAGAGTTTAAATTCAAAAAACCGTAAATCGTTTTTCAAAAAATAAAGAGTTTTTTTACAGTCAAACTGAAAATGATTTCCGTTAACAATTATTTTTCGTCTCAATCAAATACCAAAAAATGCTGAAAATATTTTCTAAAAAATATTCTACGTTGAAACAAACGAAACATAAAATACAAAGATTAAAAAGAAAATTTAATCTTGACACCGAAATAGTCGCAGTGAAGAAGACAATAATGAATATATTTTGCGAACAAAACTAATTGTAATGACTTATTATGAATATTGAGTTAAATAATAATAATAATAATTGAGTGACCTACGGAGGGAATACCGGAGCTGTTTGGTAATCCATTATAAAATTTCTAATTCTCATTTCACTCCTCCCAAAAAAATCAAATAAAAAACATTATAACTTTTTTACACTTTTTATATCATATCAATAATTTTTTATTATTATTCAAATAAAAAAATTTATTACAAAACAAAACTATTTTACTTTTCTATAAAATATTCTCAAATTTTATATCACACCGATAACTTTTTACTAATATCCAAATAAATATTTAATTTTTCACTTACTTACCAAACAACTTCCACAATTAATGACCAGTAAAGTTCAAAGGCATTCGAGTCAAAGCTGTGGAAATACTGACCAATAAAGAGATCACAAAATCAATCAAACATGTGGCCTGTGGGGGCATTCCAGCACTTTCAAATGTCAGATTTCTTTGTCCTTTCGGACAAAATTAACATGGTTACGTCATACATATATGGGAATAGTTACAATATATAACGACTAACGTATGCTATGGTGCATTGGCATTAATTAATATTTTTCAACAATGGCGTTGGCCTTAATTCCTCCTGGTTGCTGGAGTGTCAGCATCATTGTCCCTTCTTCTTCCTAGGAAGATGGTATGAATGGCTCATACATGACCTACCAGCCGCATGCATGCATGCCTATCACATGCATGAATGGACGTTATATAAAGCTGATAATTAATAAATTATAAAGACCTGCAACTTTGATTTGATTGATTCGTATTTATGGTAGGAGTTAGAGGTCATTTTCATTCAAATGGTGTACAATTAGATATGCTACCATACCTACCGTGTAAGAAAATACCATTACAAATTTCAGCAAAAGTATTTTATATATATATATATATATATATAACAGCATTAATTAAGCAAATCGTACAAGAAATCAAAAAGGGATGAACTAAGCAAACTGACTAATTTTAGATGTTTAGGGGATAAACTTAATTAGCAATCGTTATCTCATTAATTTTTTCAAAGTATAATCGGAGATGCGTGCAGTGGCAATCCCAACTTATATTCTGTGTGCACTGATAATTATAATTGTCTTATCTTGATGGCATGCAGTAATTATAAGTGAGATTAATGCAACTATGGCACCCTTGATTAACTGCCTTTCATTCACCATTTGGTTGATTTCATACATTAATTAAGTCATCATTTGTTAAATTATTCCTTGTTATAAAAGTTTAAATCGATAGAAATATGTAAATTTAATTATTTAATCTAATGGTGTAAAGTCGGCCGGTCAGTAACCAATAACTGGTTTGGTACCCAGTTGAAAATAGTCGGTAATCGGTCCTACTGAACTGGTTACCGGTTTTAAAAAATATTGAAATCAGTTATATATATTTTAAAGGGCAAAAAAAGTCTAAATTAAGCTCAAAAAGTAAGCCCAATACTCAAATTAGGTCTAAAAGATCTAATTTTTTTTAAAATTTTGGTTACCAATCCGGATAAATGGATATCGCCGATTATTAAATAACCGGTTAACCGGCTACCGGAGCTGGTTGGCGATTTTGGCCAACCATATCCAGATTTTCACCTCTAATTTAATCAATATTTTAACACTATCCCTCACGTGTGGACTCAAACTTTCTTTTAATAGGTGAGCTCATCACATTAAATATTTAATTGAAATATGAAATAAATAAAAGAGACAGGATTCGAACTCTTAAATTACCACTTGTAGTAAAAACTTAAAATGATAAGAAAAAGTAAATTTAATCATTTAATTAATATTTTAATATATTATAAAAAAATATTAACAATTTTATTTATTTATTAGCATATATAGTTAAGAGTTTGATTTTTAACGTTGTAATGACGAAAGGACATCCCATGGTCACATGTACATGTCTACTCAAAAGACTGTAAAAATATCTGAGAGCATGAAGAAGTCTCTCTCATCTGTCATAGGATTAGGACCCCCCCCCCCCCCCACTCCACAACCTGTCATGGACGTCGTCTTTCTGTTCACGCTGCAACTGCTCCCTGCCATCTCCATTCTTTCAACTTTGTGACCCTTTGGCATCCATTGGAGCGTGCTCCTCACGCACGTAATGATGTAAAGGATTTAATGATTCAGAGAGAGAGAGGGAAAAATAAACACTTGCCCCAGCCCAAAGAAAAGGACTCGTAGGCAGAGGAAAAGGTCAGAAAACCTAAATCCTTGGAGAATAACTTTTTATTTTTAAAAAAATCTACGTACCCTTTCAAACTACCTCTTAATCAATGTCCTCCCAAACTTTAATCGGGACAATGTCTCTCCAAGCTAATAAAACATTGATAATGTACTCCAATGCCAGAAAAAATATAAAAATAATCTTATAAGTTTTTCAATAAAACAAAAATACCACTATAAATTGAAAATAATAAATAGTTTTTGTTTTTTTTTTTTAAAATAAAATTTTTTATACTTTAAAAAAACTAATTTTTATTTTTTTAAAAACGAAATTTTTTTATTTCTTTTAAAAAAATGATTTTTTTTTTAAATTTTTAAATTTGGCCACCATTAGTTTTTATGTATTTCATTTTATTTATTTATTTTTATATATTTTTAGTTTTTTTTAATTATTATTATTATTTATTTTATTAAGGATATTTTCGTTACTAGAAGGAATATTGGCAATTTTTAGTAGTTTAGGAGACATTATCAATTGAGTGGTAGTTTGAGGGTACGTGGATTTACTTTTTCTTTCCTAATTTTCGGATAACAGCTTTGGTGCCACCTTTGTTACGATTACTCCGATCCATTTATGCAATATTTGTCTCTATACATGAGGCTAATATGCATTAATTAGGATGCATTTAAATTGAAAATAATAAATAATTTTTGTTTTTTTCTAAAAAATATAATTTTTATTATAAAAAAAAAAACTAATTTTTTTTTGAAAACGAATTTTTTTTTAAAATTTTTAAATTTGACCACCATTAGTTTTTATGTATTTCATTTTAATTTTTTTTAATAGTTTTAGTTTTTTTTAATTATTATTATTTATTTTATTAAGGATATTTTCGTTATTAGAAGGAATACTGACAATTTTTAGTAGTTTATGGGGCATTGTCAATTGAGTGGTAGTTTGAGGGTAAGTGGATTTACTTTTTTTTTTTTTTTTTTTCTTTCCTAATTTTCGGAGAACAGCTTTGGTGCCACCTTCGTTACGATTACTCCGATCCATTTACGCAATATTTGTCTCTATACGTGAGGCTAATATGCATTAATTAGGATGCATTTAGTGGCATTAATTATATATAAAGTAATGTTTCTTACACAACTTTTTTTTTAAGATCAACCGTTGAACATTTATGGTCCACATTTAGGAAAACAAATACAATAGTTGATCATAAAAAAAAGTTATTAGACTTGTGCACGAAACATTATTCATATAGATATAGCCAGCAGGACAATAACTATATAATATCAGGATTTCATTTCACAAATTCTAAACCCAAATATATGAAAAATTACATCTAACTAGTCAAAGTTTTACATCATCTATATATATTTTTGATAAACTTTCCATTTAATTAAAATAATTACCAATGAGTTTTTTCGTCTAAATTTTATTAAAATACTTGGAAAAATATAGCTCAAACTAATAATTTTGCTTAGAGTACTTCCAATGACGTAGTCATTTTGCATTTTTAGCTAAAATAGCGGCTAAGCAAATATTTAAAAGTCTCATCCATCCCATTATGCAAACTACATGCATTTTGCGTTTTTGATCCACTTGTAAATAGTGTCACGCCACACGTGTGATATATTAGTTAGGAGAAACTTCACTTAACCCTCTGAACTTGAATCACTTTTGCAATATCCCCCTCAAAGTTAAAAATACTCTTAATTAAGTGTATCATACTTCTAATTGTTTACAATGTCACCCCTCCGTTCGGATTTTATGTTAAATACTAACTGAGGCATTTGAAAATTATCAAAATACGTACCCTCAATTTATTTATTTTTTTTTTTAATTTTTACTTTTTAAGTAAGGGCAAATATGATTTTTTATAAAATAAAAAATAAAAAATAGGGTTATAAAAGTCATTTCATTCATTTTGTCGTCTGATTTAATCTCAAACCCTAACAAAGGGGTAACATTGCTGAAAATTGAAAGTTGGAAAACAAGATACATCAACCATATATCAAAGAACATGCTAGGCGTTTGATTTTTTATTTATTTAATTTTTGTTTGCGAAACAATGCATTCTTTTTAAGGTGAAACAACGGTAAGTGCAATCACTTGAAAGTTCTGAACTCATAGATAATATAAGAAAAAAATATAAAAAAGCCCCCTAAACTAATAGCCGATTTTAAAATAGCCCATTGAATTTTCAAGTGTGCTAAAGTGATTCATCAAACTACCAAAGTGTGCCAAAAATACACATTTTATCAAAATATTCCTACAAAACTCTCTCTTTATTTAATGCATGAATAAAGAGAGAGAACCTCATATCTCTCTCTCTCTCTCTCTCTCTCTCTCATAATTAAGAGAGAGAACCTCCTCGGACCTCCACATCCTCGATGGCTTCGCCAAGGAAGGAGGGATGATTTTCTTTATCTCTCTCCTCCCTCCCTTTGGTCTCTCTCTCTCTCTCTCTCTCTCTCTCTCTTCTTTTTTTCTTTTCTCCACAGATCACTACGGCAACTCCATCTCCGCCACTCAATGACGGAGAGAGGGGGGGCCGGTGGGGGCCATGGCCCCCCCTCAACTCTTAAGAAAAAAAAAAAAAATTAAGGTATTTTTTTTAGATGAATCAAATAAAGGGGTTTTTTTTTTTGCCTATTAGCCCTAGCAAGATATATTTTTTTTTTTTTTCCTTGGCCCCTTCCCTTTTATCATCTGTTCAACTATTGTCAAAACTTTTTCCTTTAAAATTTCACGGGTAGCAATGGACATGCCTGAGAAGGTAACAATGGAAGGATCTTTATAAAGTTGTAGAAGCTTTGTTCAAAATAAACGAAAAGGGTTTAGTCAAGTAGTGCATTGAAAGAAGACATGTGTGAATTTGAGAAGTCACAAGCTTGACCAAGCTCGATTTCTTAAGAATGTGTGGAAAAAATAACTAAGACCTTTTTTATTTTTTGAATCTTTGGACAGCGGTTTTCTTTACTTTTTTTTTTTTTTTTTTTTTTTCTAAAAACTCTTTTCACTTTTGCTTATTGATTTTTAATTTGAATGGAATAATAAAAATATCAAAACTGGGTTATGTTTAATTTACTTAAAATTTGCCTTTATATATATACTTTAACCCCTACTTAAGAAAAAAAATTATTTGGCCCCCTCCCATTAAAATGTCTGGCTCCGTCCCTGCTGCCACTGGTCCGTTGATCACTGCCTCCGTGCCTTGCCCCAACGTCGGCCGTTTTGTTCTTGCTTTGATTGGGGTTTCTATATTTGGTCATTTCCAAACCATTTTTTGGCCCATTTCATATTATTTGTTTGTAATTTATGCATTGTATTTTCATTTTACGTATGTTGTTGGGTAGTCCACCCCTTTTCCAGTTTTAAAATTGTTCACTCTCTCTTCTTTTCAGTTTATGAGTGAGAAAGATCCTCTACTGTAATCATTTTCTTTATTGATTATAATAAAAAAAAAAAATACCTTTTCGAGAAGGAAACAGAGGCCACTAAGGTTCAGTGAGTGGTTGGTATAATTTTATAGGCTAGTGGGCTTGGTCGTGGGCCCAAACCAAACCGGCAAGCGTCAAAAGAGTTGAAAGAAAATGGGCTTTTAGTTTTTGGGTGGGCTCAGACCTTCAGGGCCCACGGATAATACACCTCCAATACAGAGGAAGGGGGCGCGTGTGCTTTGTGCCTGCGAGAGAGAGAGAGAGAGAGAGACAGCGATGGCGGGACTAGGAGAAGCACAGAGGAGACAACAAAGAGGGAGACTGCTGGGCCCACCTCCAAGAGGACCTCCCGCTTTTGCTCGCCCTCGCTTTGAGCCCGTCGACCGCGAAAAGGTGCCCTCGCTCTACCTTAGGGTTTCTGATTTTGCAATCCTTAGTTTTGTATTTCTTCTGCTCTGCCGTAAAAAAATTATTATATCTTTAATCTTTGTTTGAATTTCGTTCTTGAATTGCTTTTGCAGACATGCCCGTTGCTGCTTCGGGTTTTCACTCAGGTATGGTCGTTATTCGCACTGTGGACTGCGTTTGCCTTTTGTTTTTCTTCTTTTGAGTATGAAATTGGTGTGGGAAACTCTTTGCAATGTGCTTTTATGATCTACCTCTTTCCATATGCGTACAATTATCCTTTTCCCTTCCCTGTCGACAGTCATGGTTATCAAGGAAGAAGAGTTATGTAAGGAATAGTGCAAGATGTAATTGTTAAAGAAAATTGTATGAGATTTGAATTGAAAACAATCTGAAGAAAGGCGTGTGTTGTCGTTAAAATCTTCTAATTCTCTCGTTGTCTGATCATCAGTGTGTTATGTTTGTCTTCCTTGTTGAGTAGTGCTTCGACCCTTCTTTCTAAATGGGGGTGCCCGTCCACCACTCAATCACGGCAGAAAAGTCTGACCTTTTTTTTTTTTTGGCCTTGATATTCTGATTAAAAAGACCATGAGTGCTTAGTGAAGAACCAGTCTTGATTGTTGTCTTTGGCATTGATTTATGTGGAAATGTTTCTTCAAACCTGTTGAATTTTCTGTAGATTGGGGGTCATCATAGCGAGGGAGACTTTGCAGTGAGAGGCAAGGAGCCCAAGGATGAGGTTCAAATTTATACCTGGAAGGATGCTACTCTTCGTGAGTTAACTGATCTGGTATGCTCTCTCTCTCGACTCTCTATATATGTCCCCTGTGTGTATTTATTGATGTATATATATGCATGTGTGCTTTCTTTTGTATTGGTTTAGGTATATGTGCAAGAAAAGGCATGTCGTTGTTGTTGTGGTTGATGGGTATCATATGTGCAAGGGGGATGGGGAGTCCGTTGACCATCATCTTTTCCATTTTGAGGTAGCTTGTGCATTATGGAATGTGTTTTTCAGTCGTTTCGGGCTTTCTTAGGTTATGCGTAGAAGAGTAGATGATTTGTGTGCTTGTTGGTGGATTGGTGGTAGCACTCAAAGTGGTTGTTGTGTGGAAGATGTTGTTTTCTTGTCTCTTGTGGTGTTTTTGGAGGGAACACAATGATAAAAGTTTTGAGGATCGTAAGAGGACATTGGCAGAATTAAGTCCTTATTTTTTTAGTACTCTTTATATTTGGACATCTGCGTTTTTAGCTTGTTTTGTGCTTAGCTTGATATCTTTGTTATTTTTTCTCTTTCTAGCTAGGTGTTTCTCTTGTGTACTTTTACCCGGGTTACGCTTTTCGCTTTCAATGATATTTCGATTACTTATAAAAAAAATATTATATGTGCATTTTGTACGTCTTCATATCTAAATAGAAGAGGAGTTCCACATGTTTAAAATTGATACAAAAACTTTTCTGACAACCTTCAGCATACGTCACCCACAAGTGAAAATCTTAGGTTAGTGAATAGTCTACTGTTGTCTACAATGAAGTTTGTACAAAGTCCTAATATGTGTTATCATTTAAGCAGGACGAAGCTTATATCTGACATATTTCTTTCCCTCCGATCGCTTCAAAAGTGGATATTGGTTTGAATTGATAACTGACGAATTTTTATTTCTTTGTTACAGAAGTTATTTCTTCTTCATTTTTAATTTTTTTGGTTCTGTAGTTTATTATGTTTCTTTTA
Source organism: Alnus rubra (assembly GCA_028654335.1). NCBI lineage: Eukaryota > Viridiplantae > Streptophyta > Magnoliopsida > Fagales > Betulaceae > Alnus > Alnus rubra. Next base: position 1,294,243 of record JAJPGS010001817.1, read on the forward strand.
CAGGTCAAAGAGGTAGCTCCAGCTGCAAGGAGAAAAAATGCAAGACTATCCTTTGCTTTTGTGTATCCTGATAAAAATGGCCGTTTTAAAGTGAGAGAGGTACTCTGCGTGTGTGAGAGTGAATAACATAGCCATAATTCTGTCTGTGTCGATTTATGTGTTATCATTTATATGAGTGAGTTCAGAAACTATTCTAATATGTGCATGCATTAATAAGTGGGTACACGATTTTAATTCTGCAGTATGATGAACAATAGTTTTTTTTTTGATAAGTAAGTAGAGAATTTTATTAGAAAAACGCAAAGCGCAATCAAGTATACATGGGGTATACAAGAAAGACAATTAAGAAGAAGAAGAAAGCAATACATGGAAATCGTTAAAACTAATCTCTAGAGGTGCTAGATACGCAGCCGTCCAGGAGTACAAAGAATGAAGAAAAAAGGAAATGAGCTCCTCTATGGTTCTTTCTTTGTCCTCAAACTGTCTATCGTTGCGTTCCGTCCACAAGCACCACATAAGACAACAAGGAGCCATTTTCCACACGACCGCACTTCGGGACCGTCCCCCCGACCACCAACAGGCAAATAAGTCTATCACCCGAGAAGGATACTGATGAACAATAGTTGACCAGATATATCTTTTTAGATGCATGATTTTCTATTCTTTCTCCTACAACTCATCTCCATATTACTGTCAATGAATTATGCTGAAAAGATTGAATCCAGTGTGATGAAAAATTTGGCATGTGGAGAAATTGCTGCATGAATTATGTTTTTGTTTCCACTATGGTGTATACAATCTTATTCAATTCACATTTCTCAAATAGTTTACTAGTATTTTGTAATATATCTGAACTGATCTTAAAAATGAGGAATGGCATACGCGTACTAGAAAAATCTTGGGCCTGGTTTGTCTTTTGTTAGTAGAGAAAATAGGACAGGAGAGGGGGACGTTGGGAGGACGATGCCTCTAAATATGCTTGGGATGATTTTGACGTGAATTTCCAAAGTGTTGAAAACACTTCTAAACATGCATTGCTTGTAATTCAGATGCTTATGACATTAATTTCCAGAATTAATTGATTGAGATTCTGGACAATCACAAGCACTTTTTTTTTTTTTTTAATTATTATGGATCTACTACCAGAAACTCAATGCGTAATTCCCGAATAATCTCCACTGTTGATTCATATCTAACTTTCCTCTCTCTTCCAGAATTCTGTGTTTTTCTGATTTAACTAAATGTTGTGGTTATGACTGATGTCCTGATGTTCTTCACAATGTTGACCAAGCCAATTTCTAATATAAGATATCCCATCTGCCAATATCATTATCTTGCTATGTTTTAACCTTTCTCTGAGGGGAAAAAAGTGGATTTGCATCATTGTATATTTAACGTTCTGGTTTATTTGAGAGCTGAAATGGTTATGATATCTGTATCAGAACTCAAATACGTTATTTGGTTGTGTGGATTGACATCTTAGCTCTAAAATCTGTCTCATAGAAAGAATATTGTATTTGTATTTGCAAGTATGCTTTACTGGTTGATGCATGAATGATACCCATAATAAGGTTCTGACTGTGGAATACTCCATTGACTCATGTGAAGGTGGGGATGACCTATTCGTTTGGAAGTGGGAGATTAGATGATGGCAAGACATTGGCTGAACTTCGGTTTCAGGTAAAACAGTATGCTCTTTCGGTTTCATGTATTGGGTTGAACAATGCTATTTAGTAGACTATTATATGACTGCTATACAATTTGATGATGTGACAGTGAAAATTAACCTTACGATCAACATTTGAAAATCCTCACGCAATCCCAGTTGTATGACAATTATATAGCAGTCTACTAAAAAGCATTACTCATTTGGGTTATACTCGTCATTCGTCACTAATTTGTGTTTTACAAGTGCAGATTGGAGATTACTTGGATGTGGGTATTCTGTAGGGAAGCTCTCTTCTTAATCTGATATATTGTTCGGGTTGCTCATATGTGTACATAAAGTGGCTAGTTTCAAGTTGTTAGACGTGATGTGGACGTCAATTACACCCATGTTTATATGTAGTATCGCAAATTGAAACATTTTGTGGGTTCGTGGAATATTATATGAAATATGATTTTGAAAACTGATGGAGATTGGTTGATGTGTGAATAAATAAGGTTTGAAGCTTTTTTGTAAATTTGGATTCTAGATAGTGAGAACGGTCAAAAAATTCACGGTTTGATAATACATTCAACGACTGATTAAATAAAGAATAAGTTTTCCTCCAATCGATTGGGTTGGAAAAAAATTTCAAATCCAGTCTATAACATTGACATTTATTTTTAGGATAATTTTTTTTTACAAACCAGGTCGGTTTGACCTACATATAAGAATCATAAGATTGATATGTGTTCATTGATATTTGAGAAGCACACATTATTTAAATAGCATGTGCATCTTATATATATATTTTTAATATCATTAATAAAAAAATATGTACTTCTTACATGTTTAAATAACACATTATATATAGGTCGTAGAAAATTTATGTCTTTAATTTTAGAGTGCATGCGTAAAAGGAGAAATTTTGTTCCCTTTAATTTAGAAGAAAAATTTATTATTTTAATTTTGTCAAACCGACCCCACCCAACATGATGCTTAAAATAAGACGAAAGGTAATAATTAAGTGTTTTAATATTATCTCTCGCCCTTTAAAGACAAAGGAAGAGTCACGAACGATGGAAGCCATGAACACAGTAGCATGAGGATGACGCTTGGATCCAGCTAATGTGACAACGACGTCGTCGTAGGCTTAGTAGCAATCTTCGTGCCGTTATTGGAGCAAGGAGCGCCTAAATTAAGCAACAAGATAGGACGGGAAAATCAAAATCAAAACCCCAAAACCAAAAGTTAAAAAAATCCCTGTTTCTCTCTCTCTCTCTCTCTCTCTCTCTCTCCCGCTGGGGATTAGATTTAGGGCAACGAAATTAACGCATTTTTATTTTTAACCAGTTCACGAAAAGATATCACACATTCACACGTCTTTAGCATTGTAGCTTCGTGACCTCCTTCAATTCTTCAACATTCTGCTTTTTCAGCAATCTGCTTTCCAATCACGCTTTCTGCATTATCCTTCTTCTTCCACACGCTCTCTTTCTCTCTCTCTCTCTCTCTCTCTCTCTCTCTCTCTCTCTCTAATGGATTTCGAGTAGCAAGAAGCACCAAAAGCCTCCCAATTCACCAACATCTCCTCGCAATTCCACTCGTAATACACTCTCTCTCTCTAGTGGCTGTTCGTAATTTCCTGCTATCCCTCTCTCTCTCTCTCTCTCTCTCTGAGTTACCTTTTCTATCAACTTTAGGTTTTCCTTGGGAAATGGCGATGAAGCGGGGACTATCCGGTGCGGGCGGCCACAGAAACAGAGGCGGTGGATCTCGATTCCCTTTAGCAATTCTCATTGTCTTTGCGGTGCTCGTGCCGTTGCTTTTCTTCGTCGGCCGAGGGCTCCGCGTCACTGGTCAGTTCTTAAACCATTGCTATACTTCTCAAATGTGGAAGGTTAATTTCTGGATCTCACTTAATCTAACACACTATTGCATGTTAGATACTTAATTTAGTATTTTGGTACAGATATATATATATATATATATATATATATATTTGCTTTCAAGAATCGACATAATTACTTCCCAAAAGGCAAATTGAATAACGATAAAATTGTGCTCTAGCTCTGAGTTGAGAATAATGCTATATGTTGTTGAGGTAGTGATGCTCGAAACAATGCTCAAAGTTTTGGATAGGAAGTATTTGTTTTTGAATCTTAATAACCGTGAGTTCTCATTGATGGATATTTAGCGCTGGATACTTCTTTAAGGAGGCTTTGCTCAGTGCATATGTGGCATTAAGTTTATTTGGGCAGTAATTTTATTGATTTTCAGAGCTAAGGGTGGATGGGTTTTGCTTTTGATAGAGGAGAAGTGCTTCCAATACAATGTTAGTTGTGCAATGCCACTTGCAGGGTAGCTTGAATTTGTTACTACTCAATTCTAATTGGAGTCAAATTTTTTTGAATAATATCATATCCGGCCATTCCCTCTCCTTGAAATTTTCAGTTGGAGATAGTTTCGGTTCAGAATGGCATTTGAGTTTGACCAATAGCGTTTTCACAAGAATTATGGATAGGGACCTTTAGGAATGTCAATGATGCATCTTTACTAGTTTCTACTAGATGTTGTGCTGATGGTGTACAGTGGCATTTAGCTTTTGGTTCCTTATATTTATCTCACCCAATTGGTAATGGTAAAAGTGGAGGTAATGAGTCTTGTAGCCAACCTAACTACAATCAATGATAAAGTACGAGTATAGAAAACCTTATGATCAATATTATTCTATGATGAAGTTCACGTGATGTCCAACATTATATTCAATATCAGAAGTATTTAATAATAAATGCTCTAAATGAGATATTATGTCATTTATGCAGACCAGTACGCTCGCTAGTAAAGTTACTATAATATGTACTACTGCCCTAGCAAACTTCATTCATGATCCGAAGCCCGAGGGATTAATTTTGTGTCTTCACTGTGTGTGTAATTTACTAAAATCATGAATGGATTAGCATGTACTAGTATGCTAATCTTTGCATGAGTTTTGATTTCTGTTTCTGTATGTCTACTCATCTCTAATTGTGAATTTATGTTTACTTTAAAATGATTATTGTTGTTATTAGCTGTTGCAGATCGAGATGATCTTTCAATTGGTACCAGTACACAGGTAGTCTTTTCAGATCTGTGTCCATTTCTAGTTCTGATTACATATTTTTTCTATAATGGCTTCTGTCTGCTTTATTTTCTTTACCTTAAAAATTTTGAATGAGTGGTGCAGAATGTGGATTGGAGAGAAAGGCTGGCACTGCAGCATGTCAAATCTATTTTCAAAAAAGAGGTAAGCAAGTTGATGAAGATTTAATTTAGCTATCCACATGTCTCCATTAAAATAAGTAGTGGTAGTTTTTGTATTGTCAGAATTTTCCTTACTAGATGACACTGATCATCTGTTTTTTAGGTCATTGATGCTGTCACAGCCAGCACAAGTGACATGGGCCCTTTGAGTCTTGATATTTTTAAGAAAAACAACTTGTCTGCTTCATGGAAAGTCTTTGGGGCCAAGACTACAGTTGTTGACACTTCTGAGGTTAGGATGACTCTTATACTTCTGCTTGAATCCACTGTTGTCTCTTGTACACTTTTTGTGCTGCTGAAAGCTTGTCAATTAATAGCTTTTGCTTTATTAATGTTTTTGGGTTTGTGATTGTGTTCAAAGCCAAACCAAGCGGCTGCAGACGTCCGAAAGGAAACACCTAAGAGAAAAAAGGACCATTCCTCAGGTGATAATATCTTTTGTAGTAGGATCTGCATATGTGCAATATTCTTTTACTTGCCTTTGAATCTTGAGGTTTCAATGTCTTTCGTAGTGGCATCTGCATATGGCTGATACTTTATTATTTACTTTTGATTTTATTCTCCTCTGCAGATGATCGTGCTCAATTTGTTGGTAAACCTGCGGACCTAGCCCGGAGGGTAATCACCGTCCCTCGATGCTTGCATGTTTTGGTCTCCATGTTCGACTTATAAATTATAGCAAATAAACTCTACGGTTATGATTTTTTCTGTTCATGGGCTGTATCGGTGTATTAACTGTATTGCTTCTTGAGTTTTGATATATACTCCTTTAAGCTATTCTGCAGCAATTGCGAGAGAAAAGACGTGAAAAGCGTGCATCTGAATTGGTGCGAAAGGATGATGAAACAACTGTAAAACTTGAGAATACAGCCATTGAACGCTCCAAATCAGTTGACTCTGCTGTCCTGGGAAAATACAGCATATGGAGAAAAGAAAATGAGAATGAGAACTCTGATTCAACGGTACGCTTGATGAGGGATCAAATGATAATGGCAAGGGTATATGTAAGTATCGCAAAGATGAAGAACAAAGTTGACTTGTACCAACAACTACAGACTCGACTTAAAGAGAGCCAACGTGCCCTAGGGGAGGCCACCGCTGATTCTGATCTACATCAAAGGTAGCAGAGTACTGGGCATGTAATGTCATTGAGAATGCTTCATTGTCTGCATTTATTTATGTCCTGTAGATTGATAATTTTGTCACCTTTTACCTTATTCCTTGTTCAATTTGTTTCTAGTGCACCCGAGAGAATCAAAGCTATGGGCCAAGTTCTGTCAGTAGCAAGAGAGCAACTGTATGACTGCAAGTTGGTGACTGGAAAGCTCAGAGCAATGCTTCAGTCAGCAGATGAACAAGTTAGGCTTTTGAAAAAGCAGAGCACATTCCTGAGTCAGTTAGCTGCTAAGACCATTCCAAATGCAATCCACTGCTTATCTATGCGCTTAACCATAGAATACTACCTCCTTCCTCCAGAAAAGCGACAGTTCCCCAGAAGAGAGAATTTGGAAAATCCAAATCTTTATCATTATGCTCTCTTCTCAGACAATGTCTTGGCTGCATCAGTGGTTGTCAACTCAACTGTCATGAGTGCCAAGGTGATGTGCACTGTCTTATTCTATTCCACTGGCTTAAGTGTGTGTGTGTGGTGGGTGTGGTGTGTGTATGTGAATGTGGGTGGGTGGGTATCTCTCCAAAATATTGAACACACTGGTTGATGCTTATTAAATTATTGTCCCTGATTGACTTATATGGGCTTGCCATTTCGGGTATATGTGGTTTCATATTAAAACATCTCCAGTTGGTTGCACTTCGGATGTATACATATTTCCGTTTCTAAGTACACTTGAGATATTTACACTAACTAATGGTTAGGTTCTTTAGGTGATTTTGTAATTATAGAGTTTTTGCTGAAGATGATTTATGGATAGCCTCTGAATAAGATGATTCAAGGGCCTGTGTTGGCATTTCTGTAAACTTTCCATAATCTTTTCCTTTTTTGAACTTCGCAATATCAGACTTCTATAAATGCTGTTGGGATATTTTTTGAAATTGTTTTGCGTAAGTGTTGTTAGGAATAGAACTGCTCGTTAAAACTATTTAAAAAGGGCAATGAAATGGTTGCCTTTTCTTTTTGACAATTGAACCTGTGTAATATATATCTTGTATATGTAAAATAAATAATAATAAATAAAGAGCATATATTTGACCAATACATTAGAGTTTTTGGTGAATCTTGTCACATTAGATAACGAAATTTATGCAAAAGCTTCTTTGGTGATTCCACCAGGGCATTATGGCTCCATATGCATGCCCTTGGTGATACCACCAATGTGTGCAATTCCCGAAATGGTCATTAAACTTGGGCCAGTCTGAAGTAGAAACAAAAAAGCCGAGTAATCTCCACTAATGGCTCCATTTCAGCTTAAATCTGCAGCATCAAGCCATGAAAAGTCTATTCATGGGAGTTTGGGTTTGGGTTTCCTGTTGTTTTAGAGAATTGGTCCTTGATTTTTGTTCTCTTTTCTCTAATGCTTTTTGGAAGAGAAAATGTCAGGGAATCTGGGAGTGAATTAGAAGTGGTGTCTATGGTGTGTTATTATTATTTTGTAAACAGTTTTCAATACTTCTCATACAAATTGATTGAATATTGAGATTGTTCCTGGCAAAAATGGTGCTAATAATGAGTCGGTCAGTAAGAGTGGTAAGGGAGGAGGGAAAGAAATAGATAGGTGGCTGATTGTGGATCAATGGAGTGCACACATAATGGGACTAAAAAATGTGATTCTAAAAGCAGGCTAACAGCTTTGAAACTTTTGTAAGGGTCTAAACTTTTTTTTTGATAAGTAAGAAGATAAGGGTCTAAACTTGCATATAGGATGCTGATACACAACATTAAACAGGCACTTAAAAAAATTGTTTGATCATGATTTTGTTATATTGAAATTATTTTGAGTGGGCCCTCTCTTTTGGTGGACCTGCCATGTTTGGACAGATGCCACATGTAATGGGAACTTGTTTTACTGAACTGAAACTCAGAAGGGAGTTGCTTGCTTTCTCGTTCTTGACTAAAATATGCTTCTTGGCTGCATTGCAGGACTCTTCAAAACATGTATTTCATGTTGTCACCGATAAACTCAACTTCGGAGCCATGAATATGTGGTTTCTGTTGAATCCTCCTGGAAAAGCCACTATCCATGTCGAAAATGTTGATGAATTTAAGTGGCTTAATTCATCGTACTGCCCAGTTCTGCGTCAACTTGAGTCTGCTGCAATGAAAGAATATTATTTCAAAGCCGCCCATCCAACCACCCTTTCATCTGGTGCTTCTAATTTGAAGTACAGGAACCCAAAGTATCTCTCAATGCTCAACCATCTGAGGTTCTATCTACCTCAGGTTTATCCAAAGTTAGATAAGATCCTGTTTCTTGATGATGACATTGTTGTCCAGAAAGATTTGACTGGACTCTGGTCCGTGAATCTCCGTGGAAAGGTTAATGGTGCAGTGGAAACCTGTGGTGAGAGCTTTCATCGTTTTGACAAGTACCTTAACTTTACGAATCCACATATTGCAAGAAACTTTGATCCAAATGCATGTGGGTGGGCATATGGGATGAACGTTTTTGATCTAAAGGAGTGGAAAAAAAGGGATATTACCGGCATATATCACAAGTGGCAGAACATGGTGAGGCTTCGAAACCTTGCATTTGTTTGCATCTGTATTTTGTTTCGTATACAGTCATCTTGCATATGGCTTATAAATTGACATAAATCTGGGGTTAATCATCAAGTTTGTATCTCAGAATAAAGTTTGTGTAAGAAATCTGCATATCATAATTGTTTATCTATTGAGTTTTTATTTTTCTGTGGTGGATTTAGAATGAAGACAGGGTACTTTGGAAGCTTGGGACATTACCTCCGGGGCTAATTACATTTTATGGGCTGACACATCCTCTTGAGAAGTCATGGCATGTGCTTGGTTTGGGTTACAATCCAAGCGTTGATCGTGCAGATATTGAGAATGCTGCAGTCATACACTACAATGGCAATATGAAACCTTGGCTGGAGTTGGGAATGACAAGATATAGGTCATACTGGACTAAGTACATTAAGTATGATCATCCCTTCGTTCGCAGCTGCAATCTAAGTGAATGAGCTCAAGTCATATGGTGAGATCCTCTCTCTCTTGCTGGCTGGCTCTTTATTTCTAACAAAAGGTTGCTTTAGCTTGTTTTAAGTGCACAGGGATAACATTTTAATTTTTTTTGTGCCGTAGTTTCCCCCGTTTTCATTCACTTTCCACATTGTTTATTCTTCTTTCTTTGTAATTCATTCAATTTGTTCCAATCATCTGTCACACCCATTGGACGAAGGTAACTAATAGTATGCCATGTTGACCTGTAAAAACCCCCTACTGTACCACATTTTGGAGCTAAGTCTGATTTCGACAGGAATAGGAGTTGAGTGTCATTTGAACAACTTGCACACCTTGAAGAATTCAATGTGTATGGGTTCTGATTTATGCTGTCCTACTCAGATGATGCTAGCTTGCCATGTTGTGATAGCTTTATTTGGTAGTGTTTTAAATCATTACCAATTTGATTTTCCCAGGTGAAGAATAAGTAGATAAATGTATTTTGAAATAGGTGTTTGCTTCAGCCTCCATGTATTCACTTCCTAAACAAATATACTTGGTTTTATCAGAACAGGTGTACTAATGATACCGATGATGCAATAACCACAACATGGTACGCCCCATCACCCTTGTTCCCCAAATTTATTTATTTTATTTTATTTTTGTTTTAAACCGGTTTCTTTGCTTTTATTGTTATATTCATTTTCCATTTTTTTTTCCTTTTAATAAATCAATTATAACAACACATTACACGGTGAATAGCACTCTTAGCTCTATTCGAAATAGTGGAGAGACATTACTTGTATATAAATAAATAAATACCAGTTTAAAAACATAAGAATAAAGGAATAACAAATAGTACAGGTTGCTTGAAAAGAAAAACGAACTTGTTATTAGATCACCTCCTACAGTGAAGGGTTCAGATGGAAGTTGACAAGAATTTTATACGCGTCAAAAAGTAGGCCATTTGGTTGAGCTGTGGATAGATTAGCCGGTTAGGTATTGCGATTGGGGATGAACGCACTTTTATGAGCTAAAAGGTATTTTCAAAGAAGACACAAATCATCAATGGAGGGTTTGACAAAAAGACGTAAAGGAAGCAGCAGTTTTAATATCACGAAAAGCCCAGAACCGGATTTTAAGGGAAAGAAAAGCAAGAAAATTGTAAAAACAGTGTTGCAGGGCAGGCTTCAATCAATGAGTGGAGGATTTAAAGTTAAGTCAACGAAAGGCCCAGAAGCATCTCCCTCCTATTGTGGGATTGAGTCAACAAACCACTCAAGGTGCAACCTTTGCTTTGCCCAGTTTTGTCCTTCCTTCGACTTGCTTCCAATCAATCGTGGCTGATAATGATTTTTGTGTTTAATTCCCTAAAATGTTTTTTTTTTTTTTTTTTTTTTTTTTTTTTTTTTTTTTTTTTTTTGTTTAGTCCAAGTCCCACTGCCACAAAGCCTCTCCCTTTTCAGTCTCTGTAACTTCCAATCCAAAATCATATCCAGTATCGTCTCTGCCCCCCATTATCTTTCCGCCTCAAGTTCCCGACCACACCCACCAAACCAGAGAAATCTCTCTTGTTTTGTCGTCAAAGTGAGAATATTATTGTCTCGATACTATCTCTTAGAATATAAAGATACTTTTCATGTCATTTTCTTTGTTTCCTATTTACCATTAGTTATTTTCTGTAATTAAATCCCCTCATTTTCCTACCCTTCTTTCTTATAAATAAGAGATTATTTGTAACACAAATATCAAGATGTGGCCCTATAACACATTCTTACATAGGCTTCGTTGGCCGAACCACCCCAAAACCGCTTACGCTATTTTAGTATAAAATTTCTACTCTTATTATTATTATCAATAATAATAGGCCATTGCTTTGGATTCTCAAACTTTACACCAACCCCTCTTTGAGTTTGGAACGTACCAACCTAATTGTTGTCATGACACTTGTCGAGTTTTGAAGAACTCCCATATTCTTTTACAAAAAAAAGAAAAAAGAAAAAGGGTTACTAATTGGCACACTACATAGCCGACTCTTCCATTAGACTTAAGATACGACCCTAAATAGTAGCAGCACAATTAATGCTTTAGTTGTTTCGGCGTAAAATGATTTTTAGAAAATGTTTTCGACATTTTCCGGTGTTTGGTGGGCGTGAAAATAATAGTCAACCTGAAAATTATTTTCGTTTGACCAAAAATATTTAGTAAATTTCGAAAAATGATTTACGTTTTTTAAAAGTGTAAATCATTTTCTCCAAACGGCAGACGTAATCAACCCTCTAAACGACGCAGTAGAATTACTCTCCAATCCATAAATAAGCAATATTATGTGTGGATGCCGATGCGTATATATATAAACTACATTCATGGTGTGTATATATATTCTCTTCTTTTTGAAGATACATTTCATCTTATTAACAAATTGTGCTAATGGGCAAAGATAACAAGGTCATCTTTCTTTAATGAATCACAAAACAAGATTTGATTGATCATGAAGTTTATTGATGAGCTTTCTAAAGAGATGATTTATCTAACTCCACTGATTAATGGATTTTTAAATCAAAATTTGAATATAACTTTGAATAATATTTAGAAAAAAAGGATATTTGTTCGTGGTTTCGTTCAATGTATAAATATCATTCAACCCACCATGATATTCTAAGGACCCCAACTCTACACGACGCAGTAGAATTACTCTCCAATCCATAAATAAGCAATATTATGTGTGGATGCCGATGCGTGTATATATAAACTACATTCATGGTGTGTATATATATATATATATATTCTCTTCTTCTCGAAGATACATTTCATCTAATTAACAAATTGTGCTAATGGGCAAAGATAACAAGGTCATCTTTCTTTAATGAATCACAAAACAAGATTTGATTGATCATGAAGTTTATTGATGAGCTTTCTAAAGGGACGATTTATCTAACTCCACTGATTAATGGATTCTTAAATCAAAATTTGAATATAACTTTGAATAATATTCAGAAAAAAAAAAGATATTTGTTCGTGGTTACGTTCATTGTATAAATATCATTCAACCCACCATAATATTCTAAGGACCCCAACTATATATTAATAAATACAATATATGGGGTAAAAAGGTCCTGATTTTATTCCAATCTCAAAGCGGTCACAACCTTTTGGGATGCTAAGATTGTCTCTTCTCAGATTGCCCAAAGGTGGGTGGATCGTCCACCGGCCGGCCAGTTCAAGTCGGCCAAAATTCAAATGATAAATCTAATGCATAACACCCAAACATGGGAATACAATTGTTTCTTTACCATTTTCGGTAAGAAAATGCATTTGATCATATGTTGTCTTGCAAATTAAGCTTCCTAATTTAGTTTGAACTTTTATGTACATGGTGTTTAAGTTTGAAAGCGCAAATCCTTTACAATCTGACGTGGCATTTATCAGGACTATTAATTATATCAGTTAGTAAACAATTAAATTTTAAAAATGTTATTTGCATTCTCCCAGCATACTCAATTGTGCTGACATGTTTAATCATGTATTATAACTTTTTCTTTGCAAAGAATTAGGTTTACGTAATATTCTCTTAGAATGTGATACGCTCCAAGTGGTTAAAGCTGCAACTAGTATATTTGGACAACTAGTGGAAGACATTCGCATGATTTTGAACTCATTTTCTAGTTGGCAGATTCATCATATTAGTAGAATCGCTAATAATGCGAGCGCATGGGTTAGCTAAGGCTGCCGTTAAACATATCATAGATCATGTTTAATTGGAAGAAATTTCTAACTGTATATGTGAAACTGTTTGTTAGAGCAATCTTCTCTATTTTTTTGATTGAGTAATAAAAGTATTATAATTTTATTCAAAAAATTCACCCTTGATTTATTTATTTATTTTTTAATTAAAATTGATCTAAAGGTAGATTGAACATAATGTATCTGTGTCTATCAAATTTTGTTGTTTAATTTTTTAACTCATAATATGTCACACGACACTCACGTAAACCGCCACGTAAATTTGTAACGAAATTATAATAAAAAATTGTATCCCCCAAACATTTTGGAAAGAGTACAGTTATGTCTATCAAATTCTTTTGTTTTTTTTTTCTTTTTTTTTTTTAATGAAAAAGTGCATATATAAAGTTGGTAGAACATTCTTAAAACATGACAAGACATTGAAATATGGATAATACTATTTATATAGCTTCTTTATATTTAGTTAAACGCTAGCTTTAATTTAAAATCAATGGTACGGATAAAAAAGTGGTGTAAAAAAAAAATACATAAATAGTAATTTACTATTTATTTATTTATTTTCCTGGGCAAAACAGTATTTTACTATTGAAATGACACGTAATGGAGCAAAATTGTCTGATCAAGCTGGCGGAGGTCAACCTCGTACGAATTAGGCATCGGCATTCCGGTTTGTGCTCCAAGCAAAATTGACTACTCCATTTTCCCTTCCTCACAAAAGTCGGCATAATTGGCCACTCAATGTGGTTTAGGGGCGTAGCCAAAAATGTTTTGGTGGGTCCGAACTTTGTATCTCTTTCGAATTGTGCTCAATGACGATCCGCCAAAAAATAAAATTTATCAATTATTGATCATTTTTGTAGTAAAATCTTTAGATATTTCATACTCAATATAAACTAGTAAATGATCTGCTAGAAATTCATATTTTATTCTATTACGTAATCTAATTTTTATTAGTGGAGTATATTTTTTGAGGGGTTGAGTTTTATTTTTGCCGGGGCCGGCCATCATAGATTAACCCTTAAAAAAATAATTTTTTTAGGGGGCCATAGACCCCCCACCCTCTAAGTGCCTCCACCCCTGAGGTGGTTTATCATATTTACATCACATTAATTTATATGACATGTTTTAAATAATTTATAATGTTAATTATTTAAAGAAAAAAATAATTATAAACTTTTTAAAGCATGTTATGTCAATGTGACATAATTTATCTAATAAAATATATGTTGCTATATGATTGTGATAAATAGGAAGTGGCATCAGAGGAAAACAAAACATTTTTCATCATAGTTCTCCCACTCAATTAAACACTACATATATAATATATATATATATATATACCTTGTTTTTTCTGGTTAAGGCACTCTAGCCTATAGGGGACAAGATATAAGATTAACACCCACATACACATAAACAAATTTCTAAGCAAGAACCCAATTGATTTTCAATCATCAATTTTATTTTATTTTATTTTTTTAAAAAAATCACCTTTGTAAATGAAATCACCTATATATGTCAATATAAAGGTAAGAAAAAAAAATACATATAAATGGTGAGAAATACTATATACCAGATAAATATTCACATTCTATCCATTAAAGCTGATATAGTGTTGTCTTCTAAAAATAAGTTTTTTTTTTTTTTTTGAAAAGACCAGGTCACATCAGTTTTAATAGATAAAGTTAAATATTGATCTACTCAGGGCCAGAGAGCCAGGGGTTTCTCCCAAAAAAAAGAAAAATTCTTAAAAATAAAAAAATAAAATTGAAAATTTTATCTCTAAATTTTTTAATTTTTTTTAGTTTTGGCCCCCCAAATCCTAAATCCTAGTTCCGCCCTTGGATCTACTATATATATATATATATATATATATATATATATATATATATATATATATAGCATTTTCCATAAGTAGAAATACTATATACCAGATAAATATTCACATTCTATCTATTAAAGCTGATGTAGTGTTGTCTTCTAGAAATAAGTTTTTTTTTTTTGAAAAGACCAGGTCATATAAGTTTTAATAGATAAAGTTAAATATTGATCTACTCATGGGCGGAGCTACCCCTGGCCCCCAAGGCCAGGGGTTCATCCCAAAAAAAATAAAAATTCTTAAAAATAAAAAAGAAAAATTGAAAATTTTATCCCTAAATTTTTTAATTTTTTTAGTTTTAACCCCCTAAATTAGTTTTTTTTTTTTTTTTCAATTTGGTCCCCCAAATCCTAAATCCTAGCTCCGCCCTTGGATCTACTATATATATATATATATATATATATATATAGCATTTTCCATAAGTATATACATAATATATACATATACATCTTTAATTAACCACTCTTCCCACTCACCCATCTCGATCCACTTTTCCACTTGTATTTTTCTTTCATTTTCCCTCTTTCTTTTTTTGTCTCCAACTAATTTCCTCAAATTTCTCTTTCTTTTTTAAGCTAATTAATTGGTCAATTAATAGATTCCACATCTTTTTGTTAATTACCTGTCTCCCCAAATGAGCATGAATAGGATCCTCTCCATTAGTGGGTTCGGGGTAAAATTGTCATTTTAATTTGACCCCAACTTCTTTATAAAGCTGATCTCTTTCCCTCTTTCCCCTCAATAACCAACCCACCCCCCGGCCTCTCTCTCTCTCTCTCTCTCTCTACAATATCCAAATATCCAAATATGCCAATGCTTCCTGCTGCAACGCCTTCCTCACCGGCAAACGAAACAAGGAATGAAAGCGAACAGAAAACTGTGGTTTTTGATGCATCGGTTCTTCGGGATGAAACCAACATACCATCGCAATTCTTATGGCCGGACCATGAAAAGCCATCCGATGATCAGTCGATGCCGGAACTTTTAGTCCCCCCAATCGACTTGGAGGGCTTCCTCTCCGGCGATCCACAAGCAGTCTCAAATGCTTCTCGGTTGGTCAATGAGGCATGCAAGAAGCACGGGTTCTTTCAAGTTATAAATCATGGGATTGATACAAAACTTATAGCTAAAGCACACCAGTTCATGGACGACTTCTTCGGCTTGCATATCTCAGAAAAGCAAAGGGCTCAAAGAAAGATCGGTGACCACTGTGGCTATGCTAGTAGCTTTACCGGCAGGTTCTCCTCCAAGCTTCCCTGGAAGGAGACACTTTCTTTCCGATATTGTGCCGGTGATCATCCTTCCTTAAAAATTGTCCAGGACTATATCGTCAATGCCATGGGAGAAGATTTCAAACAGTTCGGGTAAGAAATATATATATACTCAACTCAGATTCCCTTTTTTTGATGCTATATGTCTATTTTGCTTTTTCTCTTATGCTCTACTGTTTTGTTGTACGTGTATAGGAGTGTGTACCAGGAATACTGTGAAGCCATGAGCGCACTCTCCCTTGGGATCATGGAGCTTCTGGGAATGAGCCTAGGCGTTGACAGGAAGTACTTCAGAGAATTCTATGAAGGAAACGATTCAATAATGAGATTGAACTACTACCCGCCATGCCAAAAACCAGATCAAACTCTAGGAACGGGGCCACATTGCGATCCAACATCGTTAACAATCCTTCACCAAGATCAAGTCGGCGGCCTTCAAGTGTTTGTGGATGAAAAATGGCACTTCATTAGTCCTAACCTGGATGCTTTGGTTGTCAACATTGGTGACACATTTATGGTGAGATTATCAATATTAATTATGACTGTTATTTAGTAATCTGCTAGCTATATTTATCACTGCTACGATTTTAACTGACACTTGATTCCAACAGTGGTATAAAAGTCAATTGTGTTTAACAAATTTATGGAACATATATTGTGAATGAGAGGAGTAACGAAGATTACGTATAATATTTTCAGGCTCTGTCAAATGGGATTTACAAGAGTTGCTTGCATAGAGCAGTGGTGAACAAACAAACAGTGAGGAAATCTCTTGCCTTCTTTCTATGCCCGAGGATGGACAAGGTGGTCACTCCGCCAAGAAGCTTGATCAACGCTGAAAATCCAAGAACATATCCCGACTTCACATGGCCGAATTTTCTGGAATTCACGCAGAAACATTACCGGGCTGACACGAAAACCCTTGATGCCTTCTCCGACTGGCATCGACAGAATCACCCAGAAAACAAAAACAAGGAGTTTGAACTGTCCGTTGCCCGTTAAGGTTGGCATGAAGGGCCGGAGAGAGAGAGAGAGAGAGAATTGGTGCTTTTGGTGGGTTTGTGAGGAAAATGGTAACAGAAACACCAAAAGGAAGGCCCCCCCCCCCTTTGAAATTTGGTTTTAGTGTTGGAGGAATATATTATGTAATTAGTGCAAGAAGCAATTTGGAGGAATAAAGCTAGCTAGCTAGAGACGCGTCTAATTTTCCTTTTGTTAAAACAAGTATAATTATATTGAGTTTAATTTGTTCTCTTTTCTTCATGTTAACATCATATAATTATATTATGTAAGATTAATTAAAATGTGTCAAAATCTTTCAAATCTCTCTCTTTTATATAATAATAATTATCACGATCGATCGTTTTGTTGCATGGTTTGATGTAAGACCGAACAAATTAAGTGAAATCAGCTTATCAACCTGGTTGTGGTGGAGTTTACATCTACCATTTAAAACAGGCCTTACTTGAAAGCTGCATGCATGGCTCTTGCCCTTAATTTGTCCGTAATTTGTCCGTATAAAAGAAAAGGGAATTAAAAATAAAAAAAGGTGCTTCCAGAACCAAATAATTAAGAGAATCTCCTACCACGCCACTTTCCCTATTTTCACAACTAATTAAGAGAATCTCCTTCGAGGCCACAGTGAAATTCTTAAGTTATGAGAAAATCGCAAATTCTTGAGGATCAGATAATTTTCTGATAATGGCCTAGCTTGCATATACTAGATTAAGAATAACAAATTTTAAACTAGCTAGCTCGATCTATTGATGTAATATAGTAGAATTAATTAGTACAACTTTTTTGCCTTCGATCCTAGCTAGCTAGCTAATTGGTCTTACGACAACTCGTGATTTTATTTAATTACGAAGGAAACTACATTTACCCTTCTCGAACTAGTACGCAACGTACGTGCAATTATGTTGTTTTAATATTTCAATTTTTGCAATATGTACCCTAACAATCTACTACTCAATCGGTAATATTCTCCATCTATTAGGATTTTTGGTTAACTCAAACGGCAAGCGCGTCATATGACCCACACATGACATAAAGTATCCATTATACCCCGTGAATGGTTCTGGCCTAGTGCTAGATTTGATCAATTGGTGCAAATCCAGAGTCAATTATTTGAAGCTAGCATTGGGGGGGAAGATCTTCAGGTTTGGAAATCCTCTACAGGAAAGTATTCGCGTGCCTAGACTTGGGAGATGCTTTGAACTAAATTGCCGGAGGTAGGATGGCATAAGATTGTCTGGTTTGAGTTGGCAATCCCTAAACATGCTTTCATTCTCTGGTTGGTCTTTCGGAATGCCCTCATCACTAAGGTAATGATGTGTTATTGGGGTTACAAGAGATCCACTCTGTGTATGTTCTGCGCGCTTTGCTTGCCAGGAAAGTAGAGACCATCTCTTCTTTAGTTGTAGCTTTAGCAGGCGTATCTGGAGAAGTGTTATTGCTGATTGTCTAATACGGAATCCACATGTTGAGTGGAATTCAATTTGAGAGATGGAGTGATGCTCATCGATCAGCTTGCTACCATTTATAGGCTTTGTTTTGGAGGAACTGTTTATCATATTTGGAGGCATAGTAATGATTTGCTTCATGGGAATTTACTTCGATCTGAGGAGACTTTAATTGGTGCGTCAAGTGAAGAGGGACGTACGGTCAAGACTGCTAGCTCGTTGTTCGGCCAAGAAGATTAGGAATAGTCTTCAGCTTATAGATCGATAACTGGAATTTACAGCCTTTGCTGTCTATGTAGTTTTTCGGCTGTTGCTCTTCCTGTGTGTTTAGTTGCTCTTTTGAGTAGCTTTGTTCCAGAGTTTTCTGAAGTGATTGTAGACTGTTGAGTTTGGGTATAAAAGCATTTATTCATCCAAAAATAAAAAAATAAAAATTATAAAAATACAACTATATGTACCCTTAATTTAATTTTGGACGTGGGTTTGGTTGTGAGCTGCATGGAGAGCTTTTTTTTTTTATTTATTTATTTATTTTTTTTTATTTTTTTTTTTATCTATTTTTTAATTTCTTTAATCTTCTACAAGGTACTTTTATCATTTTGAATCATGTAAAATGTCTATTATGCCCCCACCATTAGGATTTAACAAAAAAATCAAAACAAAAAGAGACATTGTAAATTGCGTTATAGATTAATCGAAAGAGTACATTACAAAAATTGAAACATTGGGGACGGTGGATAGAAAGGCATTGCAAATTGCGCGGCAATTCGAAGCGAGTAATTAAGCTTATAGTTTTCCCTTAATTATGAGTTGGGGCTTAATTCATTGATGTAACCCCACGAATTTATGTGATTGAGATTAATTAAAGGCCAAGTTATTTGGATGATATGTACTAATAACAAATCAACTTACAACATAAGTCTCCTACGTACTCGAAGAAATTAATTGAGTTAATTAATCACCATTAGAAGAAACGCTATATATCCCTCAAATTACTCTTTGAAAATGTCTTTTGTAGATGAAGTAAAGGTAGAGGTAGAGGTAGAGACAGTCATGATAGAAATTAAAGCACGACTTTTCTTACCAATTGAACAGTTTCCTAGCTATTTCTACCAAGAGACACTCATGATATAGAAAAGCATGCATGCATGACTTAAAGTTACTCGAAAAGTTAGAAATTAAACGTTCCACATCAATCAACATCGATCATAATATATATTAATTCAAATTCTTGAACCTTGTAGAGCCTTAATTACTTTCTTTATCAATTTAATTCACTCTTCTTTATCTTAACTCAGTAGTACTCTTCTTTGTCTTATGTTTGACATAGTTTGGCCTGCACGCATGCACAGTACTATATATATATATATATATATATATATATATATATATATATATATGGTTAATGGATGCTGCATGCTTTGGCCAATTAGACGAGAGAATGAACTTCATTAATTAAATAAATTTATAGAATAAATAATTAATAACGATGTCATTCTCACGATTAACAGTTTAATTACTAGCTAATTGACTTGATTGGATAAGAAGCTTGTTTAATTTTCTTTTTAAAATAATTACCACCCAAAAAACAAATGACTTTAATTTGTGCATGCGATCGATGTCGCCTAAGAATGCCAAATGGTGTCATCACTTGGCATGATTGATACTTTTACCTGCCTTAATTGGATAAGAAACGAGATTGCTTTAAGAAAATAATTGTCTTGCGATGATTATTAATTATATATAATTGTCAGAATATACTCTAAGTTTGGCATTAATTGCCTAATCCCATGAGCTATCCACGTGCACCAATCCACACAACACTACAAGACCACTTCCATGTGTCTTTTTCATCTGACTTGGCAAACCTCTTTTCTTTTTCTTTTTTGAGAAAAAAGATGGATTTCCTCAATAATTAATTATTACACTTAATTAATCAATGTGGGATCGTAATAGCTAGAACCAAGGCAAAGTATCCATCATCTAAGAATTCAATTCACTTACCAGTTGGATAACTTTTTATTTGACCTAATTAATTAATGAGCTGCATGCCTAGCTAATTAATATTGAGTGAAAAAAAAAAAAAAAAAACATGGACATGATCGAACACCCATAAGATCTCAGCATTTTCATAATTAACGATCAGAAATGGGTAAAGATAATTAAAGGCACTCTCGGCTTGGCCCTTGTGCATGCGTACGTGTACGAAAGAGACAAGAAACATTGTAAATTAAGACGTTGTTCCTTTCTCAAACATGTAGAATAGCTAAATATTAAACACTCTAATCGCTATCCAATAGTTCAATGCCGCCTGATTACAACTATAATTATATTTAATTGCTGTAATATATTATATAGTCTTTTAATAAATAAGTAATTAATTCCACGTACATGATATATAGAGAGCTATTGAGTCGAGTTTGACATTCTGTTTGGTCTCCGGAACATTTAGTAGAGTAATTAAACTACTATTAAATTTCCGTCTATCTCGAATGCTTACGCAGAATATGAAGGGATCGATCGGATCGATAAATTTAATCATTTAATTTATATTTTAATTTTTTTTCTCACGTGCGGACTCAACTCTCTCTATCTCTTAATAAATGAAACTTAACACATTGTTGGGACAAATATAGATCTTCTCGGATAGTTGGGCCCAATCCGGAATGTGGGCCCTCTCTGATCCACCCGACCGGGCCCAAATATCGGAAAAAGCATAATCTACCCGGGCCCATTGAGGCCCAAGGGCCCAAGTCTGTTGCAACAGGCCTGAGTTGGCGATCCAAATGCTAGTTGGTATCCGCATCTGCAAGAGTCTCGGCAGTACCCGGAATCTAAGGGACACGTTGCACGTCATGGAAGTCATGCGTCTCGGCGGTACCCGGAATCTAAGGGACACGATGCATGTCGTGGGATCCCATGATACCACCGAGATCTACGGAATCCTGAAGAGTTGTTTACATGGAGCCACGTCTCCTCCAACCGCCTCGTGCACGAATTGTGAAGCTAATGGAACTGCTCCATAACCTCTATAAATACAAGAACTGCTTCAGATGCTAAGGTACATGCTAATCAGTCTCTTTGGCATTATTCTGCGCATTTACTCTCAGAACCATACACTTACTTAAGCATCGGAGCGGGTTTGTCGGAACCCCCCGACGCAGCTTTACTTTTCAGGTGAACCAGATACAACCGAGAGCAACTTAGTCCAACATCTGACCGACACGTCACCTACCGGAAACTGTCTCAACAGTTTGGCGCCGTCTGTGGGAACGACTTATATCGTTTTCCTAAAAAAGAAAAATCCGTTATGGTGAATACTCGATCAGAAACCAACCGAGTCCCTCGGGATGACCGAAATGCCCGAGACGAAGGAAACTCCAACGATCCCCAATTCACTCTCCTGAATGAAAGGATGGAGCAGATGGCCAAGAGCATCGAGGATTTGGCCACTATGAACGCTGTCCTCCAGGCCCGGGTTCCAGAACTTCACCGAACTATCACTGACCCAGGAAACCGAGAGGAAGGCAGCCGGGTCGAAGGCTCTGAGGAGCCGAACAAAGAAGAAGAAGTCCCAGGAAATCCTCCACCTGTTCAACCCGAGGCGGCAAGGGCGGTACAAGGCATGATTGCCCGGTTGGAGCAAAGATGCAATGTTCTAACCGCAGCTATTCAACGGAATGATAAGGGAAAAGCTTCACTGGTGGAAAACCTTTTGCAGAAGACCACCTCCCCATTCACCGAGGAGGTGGCAAATATTTGCCTTCCTGAGAAGTTCAAAGTCCCAGAGATCCCGTTTTATACGGGACTCGAAGATCCCGTGGAGCACCTAGATAATTTCAGAGCTCACATGGATCTCCATCGAACACCCGAGATGGTGGCCTGCCGAGCCTTCCCTTTGACCCTCTCGGGCAATGCCCGTGACTGGTTCAGGAGCCTCGCGCCAAATTCCATTCGTCATTTCGAGGACCTCGGCAGGATGTTCCTGACGCAGTTCATGGCCGGCAGAATCAGAAGAAAGCCCTCGGGATCCTTAATGTCATTGCACCAAGGACCCGAGGAATCCCTCAGAGATTTCTTTATGAGGTTCAACCAGGCTAGACTCGAAGCTGAAGCGGCAACAGATGATTTCATCTACGGAGCTCTCTTTCAAGGAATCCGAAAAGATGGAGCACTAATGGCTGATATAGCCAGGAAGCCCCCTCAGAATTTAGATGGCTTTATGAGTAAAGCCGAGAAGTACATTAACCAGGAGGAGACACTCCGAGCTCTGTTGGGACCCGAGGCTACTCGTCCATCCGCTTCCGGGAACCCAAAAAAGAAGAATCCTCGGAAGGAAGAACGGAAGCGGGTTCCAGAAGAAGAGGCCAGGCCGAAGCGGGATCAGGAGTCCCTAAGGGGTAACAACTGGACACCCCTCAATGCACCCATTATGGATGTTCTCCTGGAAATAAAGCGAGACCCGACGTACCGGAAGCCCAGACCGGTGCTCGCAAATCCGCATTCACGATACGCCGACCAGTACTGTGCGTTTCATGACACCACCGGGCATCGTACAGAAGCCTGCATATCCTTGAGACTTCTGATTGAACGTTTCATAGAAAACGGAAAACTTGTCCGTTTCCTCGCAGATCAGAGAATTCAGCAGAATCCGGAGCACGGCAACCGCCACCATCAGAATCGGCACCATCAGGATCAAAACAATCCCCGGGATGATCGGGGAAGAAATCAAGAAAGAGGAAGGGAGCCAGAACGCAGGCCAGATCCTCGGGCTGCGCGAGAAAGAAGTAGGAGCCGAGCCAGACCAGAACGGCAGGAGAACCTCCTGGAAATACAGACGATTTCGGGGGGTTTCGGAGGAGGCGGAGAATCTAGCTCGGCGCGGAAGGCATATGCGAGACAGTTACGGGATTTCGAGGTATACTCGGTGCAGAAACCTCCAAAGTCCCAAAAACGAGACGCACCAGTGATTGGGTTCTCGGACGATGATTACGCAGGGGTATCACTCCCGCATACCGACGCACTGGTACTGAGTCTGGCCATAGCCAACCATAAAATACACCGAGTCTTGGTTGACACAGGAAGCTCGGCTGACATCCTTTACAGGTCAGCCTTCGAGCAGATGAAGATCGATAGAAGTAAGGTGATCCCGGCAAGATATTCGCTTGTGGGATTTACAGGAGAGCAAGTACTCCCACTCGGGTCCATTGAGCTTCCGGTCACAGCAGGAATGTACCCGAGGCAGAGGACGGTGATGGTTCGGTTCTTAATAATCGACCGACCGTCTGCCTACAACGTTATCCTCGGGAGAACAGCTCTCAACGAATTTAGGGCTGTGACCTCAACTCCTCACCTGAGCATGAAATTCCCCACCGAAGAAGGCGTCGGTGTCGAAAAAGGAGACCAGAGGATGGCCCGAGAATGTTACAATACGAGTTTGAAGAAGCTCCCGGAAGCCTCGAGACTCGGAGAGAAGGACAAAGATGAAGAAAAATAGCAATCACCGTTGGGGGAGCCGGTCGAGGAACTGGAAGAATTCGAGCTCGGTGACTCGAAGAAGAAGGTCCGTATCGGCGCGCAACTTCCCCCTGAAATGAAGGAAGCTCTGGTTGCATTCCTTAGAAAAAACAAAGATGTATTCGCATGGAGCCACGAGGACATGCCGGGAATACCCCCATCCGTAATAGCCCACAAGCTAATGGTGGATCCAAGCTATCGACCGGTTAAACAACGAAGAAGGACTTTCGCACCGGAACGGAACCAGGCCATTGCCGAGGAAGTACACAAACTGTTGCGGGCTGGGTTTATCCGAGAAGTAGACTACCCAGAGTGGTTGGCCAACGTGGTTTTAGTCAAAAAAGCCACCGGGAAGTGGAGAATGTGTGTTGACTTCACCGATCTCAACAAAGCATGTCCCAAGGATAGTTTCCCGTTACCTCGGATCGATCTGCTTGTAGACTCTACATCCGGTCATGAACTTTTGACATTCATGGACGCCTTCTCAGGATACAACCAAATTCACATGGACGAAGCCGATCAAGAAAAAACATCTTTCATTACCGATAGAGGTCTTTACTGTTACAAAATGATGCCGTTCGGTCTAAAGAACGCCGGGGCTACATACCAGAGGCTCGTCAACCAAATGTTCCAAAATCAAATCGGACGAAACGTGGAAGTCTATGTTGACGACATGCTTGTCAAGAGCACACGAGCCGCCGGCCATATAGCCGACCTGGGGGAAACTTTCGAGACGCTAAGGAGCCATAAGATGAAGCTCAACCCGGCCAAATGTGCTTTCGGCGTTTCCTCAGGAAAATTCTTGGGATTCATGGTCTCACAAAGAGGAATCGAGGCGAATCCCGAGAAGGTGAGTGCTGTCCTCAGCATGCAACCTCCCCGGACCACCAAGCAATTGCAACAGCTGACCGGGAGAATAGCAGCCCTTAACCGGTTCATCTCCCGATCCACCGACAAATGTCTCCCATTCTTCAAGATTTTGAGAAAAGCCTTCGTATGGAGCAATGAGTGCGAGGAAGCCTTCAAGAAGTTAAAAGAATATCTGACCAACCCGCCGCTGTTGAGCAGCCCCATGGAAGGAGAAATCTTGTATCTTTACCTCGCAGTGTCACCCACGGCAGTCAGTTCAGCTTTGGTCCGAGAAGACTTAGGCATTCAAAAACCGGTTTATTTCACCAGCAAAGCACTCCATGGAGCCGAGGAGAGGTACCCTCGGATTGAAAAACTTGCCTTCGCCTTAATAATCTCGGCCCGAAGACTAAGGCCATACTTCCAGGCACATGCAATACGAGTGTTAACCGAGCACCCACTAAAGAAGATATTACAAAAACCGGATCTATCCGGGAGATTGGTAAATTGGTCGGTAGAGCTGGGGCAGTTTGACATAGAGTTCCACCCTCGTACATCTATCAAGGGTCAGGCGCTGGCAGATTTTCTACTAGAATTTAGCAATACTCCCGAAAGCGAAGAACTGCCCGAAAAGGAAACATGGGTAGCATATGTAGATGGTTCTTCGGCCAACCAGAAGAGCGGAGTCGGTGTCATGTTGGCAAGCCCGGATGGAGAAACTTTTCAATATGCGATCAAACTGGACTTCGTGACTACCAATAATGAAGCCGAGTATGAAGCACTTTTGTCTGGGCTTTCAATAGCTCGGGAGATGGGGGCAAGGAATGTAGAGATCAGAAGCGATTCTCAGGTGGTAGTCAGCCATGTGCAGGGTTCGGCAGAGGCACAAGGCGAAAAGATGATCCAATACCTCGATAAGGTACGCAAATGCCAATCTAACTTCCACAGAACCGCCGTAACCAAAGTTCCTCGGGAAGATAATGCCCGAGCCGATGCTCTTTCCAAAATGGGTTCCGGTACCGGGCCTGTCGTCAGAACATCCACACGGGGGGTGGTAATACAGACCAAGCCTTCAATCCTTCCACAACTCGACATGATAGAAATTGAAGAAGGATCAGATGAACCCGAATGGGCTACCGATGTCATTCAGTACCTCCGCAACGGTTCCCTACCCGAGGAAAAGCTGCGAGCTCGGAAGGTAAAAATGCATTCAGCCCGATACGTGCTTATCGGAGGAGTACTCTATCGAAGAGGATATACCGAGCCACTCCTGAAGTGTCTTAAAAGTTCTGAGGCGGAATACATATTAAAGGAGATACACGAAGGAGTCTGCGGGAACCACTCCGGCGCTCGGATGTTGGCTCACAAAGCAATGAGAGCCGGATACTACTGGCCAACAATGAATAAAGATTCAGTCAAAATCGTCTGAAAGTGTGATAAATGTCAGAAGTTCGCCCGGGTGATGAAGCAACACCCTGAAAAACTAAGCCCAATAACTTCGCCGTGGCCATTCGCAAAATGGGGGGTCGACATTGTCGGGCCTATGCCTCCGGGAAAAGGTGGCCGGAAATTCCTTCTTGTTGCGGTAGACTACTTCACCAAGTGGGCTGAAGCCGAGGCACTCGCCACTATCACTACCGCCAACGTAGTAAAATTTCTCTGGAATTCAATCATATGTCGATTCGGCATCCCACACGCTTTTGTCACCGACAATGGAAAACGGTTTGACTGTGGACCGTTTCGAAAATGGTGCGCCGAGCTCCGTATCAGAAATTATTACTCAACCCCGATATATCCACCGGCGAACGGACAAGTAGAAGCTACAAACAAGACTCTTCTCAGAACACTAAAGAAGAAGCTCGGCAAAAAGAAAGGAGCTTGGGCGGAATATGTACCCGAGGTGCTTTAGGCCTACCGCACTACGACACGCACTCCCACCGGGGCTACTCCTTTCTCCTTAACTTACGGTTCTGAGGCAATTATTCCTGCCGAAGTCGGATCACCCAGCTTCCGGGTATCATACTACAATCTGGGACTCAATGAAGAAGGAATCAAGCTGAATCTGGATTTGCTACAGGAAAGAAGAGACGAAGCGCAGGTAACATGGGCTGCGTACCAAGACCGAGCTGCCCGTTACTTCAACAAAAAAGTAAGCCCCCGAAAGTTCCAACTCGGAGATTGGGTTTTGAGAAAAGTGAGCCCGATTACCAAAGATCCAATCGAAGGAAAGCTCGGAGCAAAATGGGAAGGTCCGTACAGAGTTATAAGATGCCATGACAAAGGGGCATATCATTTGATGGATGCGACCGGCAAAGAATTACCGAGAGCCTGGAACGCCGAGCATTTAAAGAAGTATTTTATGTGAATTGCTTGTACTATGTTTACTGTTGTTACCGGGTTGGCACCGTCAATATATGTTTATTCTCAGATCAATTCAAAGCATGGAATCTCAGTTCAAATCAAACCAGACCAGATCAAATAAATGCGTTGCTCCATCGGTTCGAAATACAACCGACTATGAGCACGCACCGATCATTTCTCAATATTGACTCGGACAAATCACCAAGTTTGTCCGAAGTCATTAAGGAATGTCTCGGTTCAAGTCAAACCAGATCAAACCAGACCAGATCAAATCAAGGCGCTGCTCCCTCGGTTTGAAATACAACCGACCCGGAGCACGCCCCGATCATTTCTCAATATTGACTCGGACAAATCACCAAGTTTGTCCGAAGTCATTAAGGAATGTCTCGGTTCAAATCAAACCAGATCAAATCAAGGAGCTGCTCCCTCGGTTTGAAATACAACCGACCCGGAGCACGCCCCGGTCATTTCTCAATATTGACTCGGACAAATCACCATGTTTGTCCGAAGTCATTAAGGAATGTCTCGGTTCAAATCAAACCAGACCAGATCAAATACAACTCGGTAGCGTAAGCGAAACAAAAGTTTATATGAACACATCAAAATATCAAAGTATAAAGGTTAATTCTATATCATGAGCCAACCGGGTTACATCAGTTTTCATTCCAAAGTACAACCGGCCCAAAAGAAGAATAAATATATTACATAAGTGGGCTCCCTGTCGAGTCCCCAGCATCGCCAACCCCAGGTTCCTCGGTTTCTTCCCTACCGGGACTGCATTCCGAGACAGAGGGTCCCGAGGTTAAGTCATCTCGATAAGGATTGGGAGCATCATCGGTCCAGTCCTCCACATCCGGGAAAAATTCCACTCCCAGAGTCTGTAGCTCCCTGGTTGCTGTCTCGGGTAATTCAAGGAGCTCAGGAGTCACAGTCTCGGGATCAACCGTGTATACTTCCGGGTGAAGAAGCATGGTCCTTAATCTCTCAAAACCCCAATTGGATCCTCGGCCCCAGCTAAGACCTCGAAGCCAAGGAACAAGGGCGAGTTGTTTCTTGAAACGCCGGGACTTGGCCTTATAATGATGGCTCTTCTTCCGAAGTCTCTTACACCGAGCTCGAATTTCTTTCTGCTTCTCGGACAGAGAGTGCTTATCGGCCACCAGCGAGTCCTTCTCTCGCTCCAAGTCTGTCACCCGGGAAGACAGCGCCGTTTTGGCATCGTTAGCCTCGGTCAGATTGCTCAGTACTCTGTCGAGGGTTTTCTCACTTTCAAGTGCTTGAGCATGAGATGTTTCTGCCAGCTTCCGGGCTTGAGCCAGATCCAGGTCCCGAGCCTTGATTATCTGATCTCTGGTCTGAATATCTTGTTTCAGGGTCTCTATCTCGGACTCCAAGTCCGTGGTTCGGGACACCTCAAATTCCAGCTCTTGAACCCGGGACTGAAGCTCGGCTACCTTAGCCTCCAGAGCAACATGACTCCCAATAACAGACTGGTGGTCACGCCACAAGGCGACCGACTTCATAACGCACTGAAAAAGCGCAAGGAAAATTTCAAAAAAAAAAAAAAAAAAAAAAAAAAAGAAGGTATTTTGAAAATCACAAGGCTTGCCTGCAATTGGGTATGAAGCATCGCCTCCACAAGTCCTCCGGGGGACGCGGTCCCGGACATTGAGGAAGACCCCTCTGGGATTAAGCCCATTAATGTCTCTAAGGGGCAAGCTAGTAGGCCTTCCCTCAGAGAACCGATTAATGCTCCCCGTCGGGAAGTCTCAGCTTCCATAAATCCCGGAGAAGGATTTCGAGTCTCCGGTTGGTCCTCACAAGCCTCGGGTCCAGAGTACTCCGCAACTTCAACCCGGTCCAAACACTCTCCAGCCGGCACGGAAGAGTCTGTCTCCCCGGTCTCCAGATGACCCTCCGATGCCACCACCACATGATCCCCAGATTCCGGCCCATCCTGGGGTTGGAAAAATGTTTCATGCTCCACCGGTAAGTGATCCTCGGAGGCTAGACCAACATCAGATTCCAAACGAGCTTCTATCCTCTCAGTCGGAGACCGATCCGAAGTCTCGGATCTTTCAATCGGTTCTTCCCGTGTAGTTGGCAATGTGGGCAATACAAAACGCGGCCGACCAAAAAGAAGCTCGGCTTCAGTGGCCCGCGTAAGCGCATATTCTAAAGGATCCGAGGCAAATCGGGTCCTCTTCGGCGACTCGGACGTCACTTCCTTCCCTTTGCGTTTGGATGCATTCCGAACCTCAGAAGCCTCTTGCTCTAACTCCTCAGGATCGTCCCCGATTTCTACTACATCGGGCGCATGAACAACCACCGTTTCCCTACCAGACCCTTCCTTTGGATTTCCAACTTCAACAGTATTAATAACGGCCGATGAAGAGGTAGCTGGGATCATAGTCTCAGGGGCTCTAGTCGAGTCACTCACGAGATCGGTCGCAGGGGCAGAAAAGTTTAAGGTAAGGCTATCCCGAGGTACTATCGCCGTCCTCGGAGCTTGAGTCGCCTTACTTACCGTCCTCGGAGGGAGGGTCGCCTTGCCAGTCTTCTTTGGTTTGATGACCCTCTTAGTCCCGGGAGCTACCTTCAACGCCTTCGGTGGTGGAGTGCCGGCCGCTCCACCCTCAGATCTCTTCGGCTTTTGTTTCCCTTTCCGATCATACCAAACCTTCTCGGTAGGAATCTGATACCCAAGAACTTTCCGCATATTTTCTTCGGTGACTATGTTGTCATAGTCTATCTTCCTATCGTTCCCCGGAGTCTGAGAAAACAACAGCATTGCGGCTACCCTTCTCTTGCCGGTTGCATTCAAGGCCGGAGCTTCCCGCAGGTCAACCTGGATAGGATTCCAGACTCTTGATACTCTTTGGTCGGCCGGTAAGGGCGCTACCGACTCCCAATCTCCTGAGATCCGAAAAAAATCTGACCTCCAACCCCGGTTGTTAGAATAACTTTGAGAAAGGTATATAAAGATAGGGTTGTTCCTAACAGTGAACTCAACAACCCCTTCCCTCTTATACGCCGCCCGGTAGATGTTGAAGAACTCCGGAATTGTCATCCGAGCCCCCAACACCGTTTGCCACAGAATGAAAGAGGCGAAGAGGTATCTCCACGCGTTCGGTGTAAGCTGGCTCGGAGATACCCCAAGAAATAGTACCAACTCCCGGGCAATGTCCGGTAAAGGAAATCGCAGGCCAGCTAAAAGCATTTTCTCGTAAATAACGAGATCGCCCCCACGAATCTCCCGGGTAACAGGATTTTGGAAATGTAACAGAACCAAGGGGGGAATATCATAATTGTTTCGGAGGCGAAATTCATCCCCGGTACCAACCTTTGAGACTCCTCGGAGGTCGAGAGGCACGAGG
Source organism: Alnus rubra (assembly GCA_028654335.1). Taxonomy (NCBI): domain Eukaryota; kingdom Viridiplantae; phylum Streptophyta; class Magnoliopsida; order Fagales; family Betulaceae; genus Alnus; species Alnus rubra. The sequence continues at coordinate 1,324,783 of JAJPGS010001817.1, forward strand.
GGCATCTGACGTTCCCCATTATGGGGTACCACCTCGTCCTCGGATAATAACTCCTCTTCCTCAGACTCCGAGACGACCACGGCTGGGAGTTCCCTTGCATTGGACATGGTGCAGAAAGGACAAGATTAGGATGAATTTCCAAGAAAGAGATGCGAGTTCAAAGGAAGAAGTTGAAGAAAGAGTCAAAACAAGAATGAGAGATACAGAGGGGAAGGGTATTTATACTCCAGTGCAACCGGGATTAGCCGGTCATCAACAACCGGGAGACAGAGAGACATAACTGAATCTCATCCCTCCAAACCGGCAGTCGAACCGTCGCCGGTCACGCTTCTGACAACCACAGTGCTCCTCAAAAGGCGAACCGACGTCAAATCAAATTTAATGTACTGCTGACACACGTCGACAGGACCACGGCTTGACCGGTTGCAATCAACCGGAAGACGAACGGTCTCGTCCAAATTTCTTCTTCCAAAAACAGGAAGTCCAAAAGCCCCGGTGGTCTGTGCCAATTGAGACAAGACACGCCATGAAAAGCGAACCGGCGTCTAGTCGTACTTGACACCCGGCTCACGGATTTCAAGGAAATTCAAAAGTTTGAAAATTTGGATTTACGAGGTGAAAGGAAAAAGCGGGAATTCCGTAAAAGGAAAATGGCGTGCGAAGGCTCTCGGGTGGATAAGGTATGGACAAGTCAAAGCAACCGACAAAACAATACTTCCGAGATGGATACGGAGAAGGGTCATTGATCGCTCTCGGTATTATACGCCCGACCCAAAACTCGAGATGCATCAAAGTAAAGATCAATCAATTATTCCTAAATTCTCTCAAGTATAAAATTTACCTAAGAGAATTGGGGGGTAACTGTTGGGACAAATATAGATCTTCTCGGATAGTTGGGCCCAATCCGGAATGTGGGCCCTCTCTGATCCACCCGACCGGGCCCAAATATCGGAAAAAGCATAATCTACCCGGGCCCATTGAGGCCCAAGGGCCCAAGTCTGTTGCAACAGGCCTGAGTTGGCGATCCAAATGCTAGTTGGTATCCGCATCTACAAGAGTCTCGGCAGTACCCGGAATCTAAGGGACACGTTGCACGTCATGGAAGTCATGCGTCTCGGCGGTACCCGGAATCTAAGGGACACGATGCATGTCGTGGGATCCCATGATACCACCGAGATCTACGGAATCCTGAAGAGTTGTTTACATGGAGCCACGTCTCCTCCAACCGCCTCGTGCACGAATTGTGAAGCTAATGGAACTGCTCCATAACCTCTATAAATACAAGAACTGCTTCAGATGCTAAGGTACATGCTAATCAGTCTCTTTGGCATTATTCTGCGCATTTACTCTCAGAACCATACACTTACTTAAGCATCGGAGCGGGTTTGTCGGAACCCCCCGACGCAGCTTTACTTTTCAGGTGAACCAGATACAACCGAGAGCAACTTAGTCCAACATCTGACCGACACGTCACCTACCGGAAACTGTCTCAACACACGTGAAATATTTTAATTTATATTATAAGCTGCCTATGTACATGTCGATCATGCGTCTTTCTATATTCTAATCACACGTACCACTCGATCTCCAAGTACGTTCTCAAGGTAGGAATCAGTCTCAAAATGGGCACGTGGACCGATACTAATTAATTACGGTTTTAAAAATCTAATTAAACATTAAGAGAACTAACCGAAACCTAAAAAGTTAATTAAACATTTAAACTTAATTAATTATGGAGGGGGCGTGCCTCTCCAGCTAGCCCGTGTCATGACTCAAGAAGGCGTGGCGTATGGTAACTCGATCTTGCATGATCAGGTGTTACTCTAATTAAAAACAAATATATATGGGTCTGAAATGTGTCGTACGAGGCTTATTAGAGACAACCATTGAAATGCATATATGTGCGAAAATGGCGTGGAAAATGCTTGCAACAAACAGCGTGTGAATACGTGACATCAGAAATAGCGTGCTCTATTTCTAGAGAAGAAGATGTTGGAGATTTAAGAGTTAAATTAAAGCATGTGAAACAACCCCGGCCCAATCAGATTATGTAATGATGGAGGAAAAAGTGCTAGTCATATCTGTACTATCACTCTAAAAAGACTAGTCAATTTGAAGATTTCCTAAAATCTCTTATAAAGCCTAATTTCACCTACTAACTAAGTAATGTGGGACTTAGCAGTACTCATGAGTACTATTTCTTATAAACTATGAATTATGCATATCTTTTCAATATGAGACCGGAATGTTACAAACTTTTTTCCTTAAACCCCTGTCGTCCTCGATCATCAGGGCCACATCATGCAGTGCTCCTGTACCACAGGACCTGGCGTTACTAGCTAGGTGGCTTTGATACCATTTGTAACGACCTAGGAAAAAGCACTCCAAAATGACTAGTCAATTTGAAGCTTCCCTAGAATCTCTTATAAAACTCAGTTTCACCTAGTAACTAGGCAATGTGAAACTTAGCACTCATGACTATCTCTTATAAATTACTCACTCTATGTGAGCTATTCATCTCTTCCGAATATGAGATCAGAGTGGTACAAATTATATTTTAGTGCGAGAGAAGCTATATTGAATGTTTTATTATGCTCCAAGCTCCGTAACGTTTTCTAAAATTTATTGTATCAAAACATGTTAGTTGTTCTCATGGCTATCAATTTTTGGAAAAACAGTGGCTCTCGAATGCCAGTGTGGCAATGTTGGCCTCGTGTTCCCCCTTTTAGTGGTGGTCCGCGCATATCACGTTACCATCTAACCTTGCACATCTCCATGCTATGCGCAACACACACCACCACCATGAAGTGTCGTGCACAACCAGACAACAAAGAGACAGCGAAGGCCAGGGCGTACGTCAGGGTTGGCAAAACGGTTTGGTGTGTCGGGTTCAGGTTGATCCGCCGACCCGAACCCGACACAACCCGAATGATCCGATTTTTTTTTTTTTTTTAAAAGGGTTTTTTTTACCTCAAAAGAATAAAGAGCATACAGTGAGCAAATAGCACAAGCCAGAAAGAGCTTAATAACTAGACCCATAAGAGGAACTTAAAGCAGAACTACTCATCAGACACCTAGCATTGCTTGAGAATCTCGGCACAGCCAGACAAGGCCTTGTCCTTGATGAAGCCCATTGCATTGGCAAAACGATTGACCAATAAGAGAATACCAAAGCTACAGATCGACTACGTACAGCCACTCGATCTTCTTCACGAGCTTTCCCCATTTCATTATTTCAAAGCTTCTGTACCTCCTCATACAAACCATCTTAAGAAATTAAAACACTCAAACAAAAAATCCGATCCGTTTCTACTCTCTAGCTAGCAGACAGTCTCAAAAACTGGGATTTTAAAATGAACCCAGATAATTCCCAAACTTTGCCTCTAACCATTATACATCAAACATTGTTAGGAGCCATGTATAATGTAATATTCCCAAACAAATCAAACCCAGTATTCTCTGTGTAAGACAGAGAGAGAGATATTAAGCAAGTTTCACTGTGTGTAAGATGGAGATATATATATATATATATATATATATGAAGCCATGTATATGTGACGCTGCACCAGATGGTGTCGTTTTGCAGTGAGATCTACAATGCCGCAGTAAGACCGGCCAAGTGCCAAAGATGCAATGGGGCAATGGGAAAAATATTGGAGGAGAGGCACAAAGACAGCACCTTCGTCACAGCGTGCAACTCAAGAAGCATGTGTTTGGAATTTAGCGCTCGAGGTAAGTAATCACCAACAAGAATGCTTCAATGCTAAACTTATGAAATTGATCATCAAAAGAATGTGGGATTGGACTCGGTTGAACAATTAGGGAATGGCTTGCTATGATACTCCGTCTGTTAGCAGCGGGGTTGTTCCTAAGTCCCGTGGGAAGCGTAAACCCTACCGTGAAGGAGGTTAATTAAACAGATATGTCATTTTGAGAGAGTTATGACTATGAATATATCTATTATTTATGTATAATACATCAACATTATTTTCTGCCTTCCATATGATGCATGATTTTCTTTAAGTATAAATGTTCCTTAAATGATATATTGCTTAAGACACCATATTTATACTTTATTTCTATTAATGCTTGTCAATCAGAATGCAACTTTGTGCATATTACAAACGTGCATTTTTCCATAACTGTCATTTAATGGGCTCATTGCATGAGCTGTCTATTGCTGGTGATTTTACTTACTAAGTCGTGGACTTACATTTTTTTCTTTTTCTTTTCACCTGTAAAACATTATTGTTTTATATAGTAATTGGTGTTGTCGATGGTGCAAGGTGATCTAGTTGTCATTGGAAGATTTTCTTTGGTTTTGCAAGGGTTGTACATAAATGGTGCTTAGCGCTTTGGCTGTGTATTAAAAAAAGAGAGTCAGAGAGAATTTCCTATTGCGATTTTCTCAGATAATGAAGAGTTTGAAGTAACTCTCTAAATAGTTTTTAATAAAATAATTTAGGGGCGTTACTAGGTGCATTTTTTTTTAGTGTCACTACATGTATAATTCCACATAGAGATAAATGGTTATAATTGACTTATAAAACAATACTTGAGTTTCTTCTTTTTTTCTTTTCTTTTTCTTTTTTTCTTTTTTTTATTCTTTTTTTGTTTAATTGTTTGTAGTTGACCATATAATATGTTTGATATATTTCCTAGATGATGATGTTGCTTCTCGTGCACATGATAGGTGTTGGAGTTGGGCCGCCCGATTCAAGACCAATTGTAATTGAAGGAACTAGCCGAGTGAAGCCTGCTAGGGATCGGAGACCACTAACGACATCAGCAAGCTAGAAGCTTGAATGCTACTACGATCGACGTAAAAACTATTCATTGGCCTAAATTACGAGGGATTGTAAGAGGTTGATTGGACCCGTATTAAAAAGTGGATCTTTGGACTATCTCTTACTCGACAATCCCAGAGTATGGTTACAACGCACATGGTGATCTACAGCACTTGAACATAACCAATGTCCCATCAATTCCTCAATTTAAGAAATGAAAACACCACAACATGTTGACATGTGTTGTCTAGCCCAGCCAGCGCCCCTTTCTAGTAGAAAGTTCTAGGGGTAGGGAGACTAGCCATCATGACTACAGTCGACGTATAGCTCCTATATAAACCACACTTAGCCAATGTATGAGGGATTCTAGCCAATTTCTCTAAGTTTAAAAACTTTCTTTTGGTTCTTGTCATCTTCTACCTTATAAGCTACTTAATTAAGCATTGAAGCTATCCCCTGCCAGCACATCCCAGCAAGCTCTTTACCTCATTTCTTTCTCTTGTGCAAGAATCAGCTCATGTGTGATCGTGTCTGAAGCAGCTTAGTCACCAACCTAAAAACTGTCCTAACAATAGTGATGTGTTCTATAATCATTATGACTTAACTATGAACATTTAAAGAGCGCACACATTCACCATGTATTCGGTGTCATGGTGAAAAATGTTTTTGACAGGCTTAGGTTGCTCACTAACACGAGCAACGTAACCTCCTCTACTCTCTAACACTTTGGATTCGAGAGGGATAAAAGATGCTTAATCTAATGTAATCAAATAAGTCGAAGCATAATAAGACACTTATAGGGATGTTGCTATGCTAGTTTTGTTTTTACAAGATTTAGTATAGTTCTACTAACCTTTTCTGCAAGTGTGATCGTACGGTCTATTTTCCAATATAACCATGATGGAAAACACGTTGAGAGATGCATAGTCAAAATGGTGTGGAAAATGCTTGTAACAACGTGTATAGATAAAAAAAGAGCTCTCTGGTTTTTCCTATGCGTGTAAAGGCACTTAAAATGTGGATTTTGTGGGAATCGCTCTAATAATGTAATCCACCGCCGGGGATGAAAATGATGGAGATTCAAGAGCTAAAGCCAATCAGATCTCGTTTCAGTGCAAGAGAGATATTGAATATTTTATTCTGTTGCATAATGTTTTCTAACAGAAACAATTTTAATCACATAAATGAGAAAAAATAAAACTTATTCACATAACTAGTTTCGAACCAATTGTCATGAATGTATTTTATGCTGGGGGAGGGAGGGGAGGGTAGAATCATAGAAAACTTGTAAATACATTACTTATTTTTATATTAGTTTTAATCGGTCGGTGTCACAAAAATTACTCAGGCCGACTCAAAATAAATTATATGGTTTGAAATTACATAATGATTAATGAAAAATACAATTAAGTGACTTTTCTAAAATGATTTTTACATTATATAATATGGGATACAACTTTTTATAATTTTTTTTTTTTTTTTTTTTTTTTTTTTTAATTCGAGGAGTCAATGATTATATGGGAAACTAAATAAGTATGAATTTTCAATTTTAGGAAGTTTTGGGAGAATCCAAAATAGAAAAGTTATCCTTTATTTTGAAATGAGAGGGGGTAACACTTTTTGGACCCTTTTTTTTAATTTATTTTTTATCCAAGAGGGGAGAGGGGAAAGGGGAAGATTACGACGGTCTAAAAACACATATAGGGTGGCCAACCCTAACAAAGGCCCCGAAACAACCCAAAAATGGTGTAGCAAACAACAAACCAAAAGCAAGCGGAATGGGTCAAACAAATTACCCTGGCTAAGTGGCTATAAAACGAACCAAGGCAGTCATAAGGGACTGAAGACAGGCAAAGCAAAAGATTCCAGAAATGGTACAAACCCTTCCCAAACCCTTGCAAGGAACACGAAACTAGAACAAGCATAGAATGAGGCTAAAACTAAGCCACCAAAGGGAGGCCACACCACAACAAACAAAACCGGCAACCGCACGCTGACAGGAGAAGTCACCACAAGCAAGTGATACAACTGAAGAGCAAGGAGACTACGTCCCACAAAAAACACAAAGCAAAAAACAATGCCAAAATACAAATAAACAACCTAAAACCCCTTGACAGCAGGAGTGATCAAGGATCGCGGAATATGGCATGTGCGTGTAAGCCACACGTTGATGCGTGTGGGCCAGATGAAGTCGCAGAGGATGGCGGCGTGGAGAGAAGCGGTCGATGAAGACTTAGGCGAGGCAAGGCTCGTCGGAGGGGCAGATTAGCGAAGGATAAGAGATTAGGTTTTTAGAAAACCAGATCTGAAAAGCACGACAAGTCCGAGGTAGAGCAGCGGATTGCGGGGAGAAGGGCAGAGGGAAGACTGAGATCGGTGGTAATGTGGTGGAGAGCGAGGAGAAAACCAATGAAGCCCATTGGAGTGGGTGTCAGCGCTGTGCTAAGGAGTTCGACAAAAAAGGGTAAAAAGAAAGAAGAGAAAACCAAGAGGAAAATAGAAAGGAAACAAAGAAGCCAAGCATACGGAGGAAAGGGGAGGAGGATGGAAGCCGTACCTCCTCCCCGAAAAGCAGTCAATGAGGAGGCGGCAAGTCTCAATGCAAGAGACGGAAGTAAAAGCAAGAGGAAAAGAGAGAGAAGCTAACACTTTTTGGACTTGACTTCAATTCCCTGATGTATCTAAAATTTGTTGGTTTCAAGAGAGGCAAATCGTTCTAAATTGATAACATGTACTAATTGTACTGAGAATGTCAAAGCATTGTTTAGAATTGTAGAATAATTGGAAGTCTAGCATTTTCCTCTATATAAATATATATATATTGCAAAACCAATGGTGCAGAAAGTGAGATTCATATATACTTGAAACATAATGGCCTCTGGAAGGCCTCACGCCAATGCCTCAAGTACGTAGAAAATGCCAAATTTATTCTATGATGAGAGTTATATCAGGTTTTAATCAAGTTGACGACTGGACCATACGAAGAGATTCATGACAGAGTATTCATCTTTGCTTTTGAAACAAAGCCACAGACTACATATCTAACCAAAGCAGATTTTCTAAAGATTTATCCAAAAGGAACGTAATGCCAGTCATAAACTGCATATGATGAGCAATAATGGAAGATAGTGGGGAACATTGGTACTCCAAATAAATTTTTTTGATATTAATCTTTCAAACAGAACATGCTTGCGCCAAGCTAAAACAGTTCAGCCAAACTAGTATGATCTGAAGCTGCATTTAAATGTGTCTGTAGGCTCTATTGTTTTTCTTCCACCCTTTGCAACATTTTTTTTTTTTTTGGGGGGGTGGGGGGGATTCAAGAATATGGGTCAGTCTGCAAACGATATATGAATGTAATGAATAGTCTAAAGCTTCTAATCAAGCCCTTCAATCTCTCATGTCTCGCCTACATGCATAGTACTGCCAAAATAATAATATTGCATCTTTTCTTCATCCTTACATATACTTTAATTACCTCAATCTTGTATATCCTGCACCCATCCAGAAGACTCTGCAAACAAAACTACCAAGACTCTTTTGTGTGACTGATTTCTGTGGGAATTATTCGCTAGGAAAAAGAAATAAAGATAATCGTAAGGAGGAAAAAGTGAAATAAATAAATAAACAGTTTGCTAGAAGTACCACACACTAAATTTGCCATTCAACAGAGACAAATAACGTTTAAAGTGCCTACCAAAGTAGCTTATGACCAGAGCTTGTGTAATGACAGACTATTGAAACATGCGAATTATGCAGAAGAAAATCCTCCAGAAAATGCTGGATTCCACAAATGGAGAAAGTACGGATTTATTTCAGAAGAAAGCCTTGGAATTCCAAATCACGACACCCAAACCAGCAACTCTTTGGTGACAACTCCTCCTTGGAATTACAGAACCTTGAAACATTCCGCCCTAAAAGACAGATCTTTGGTGACAAGACAACACCCAAACCAGCAACTCCAATCTCTCACTGCACAAATCATCAAACAAATTCCTTCTCATCAGATATACCCCAAAATACTATGTTTTGACTACTCTTCATTCCTTCCCCATTGCTGGAAACACTTTGTTATAAAACATCTTCTATAGCCCAAAATACTCTGCTTGAATAATTTTTTATGTAGGCACACTGCTAATTGTGCAGTTTGTGAACCCTTGCTGAATGATACAGCTAATATCCAAGAGAAGTTTTCTTCATTCGCCTATTAAACACGACCAGAACTTGTACTGCATGCTTCTAATCTTAGAAATACAATAGCTCATAATCTTTTTCCAAACATTGACTTCTTCACTACACCAATCCCTATATCCTGTATCCATCACCAAAGGGATCAAACAAACTTGCAATTTAGGCTCCATTTTGCAACATGATTCTGGCTTAATCAGGATGCACAAGAAAGACAGCAAAACAAATAATGTGAATTATAATTGATTTGTGTATCGGACAAAACAGAGCTATCAGTTTTGTAAAAACAATTTTTCAGTAAGTATAACATGTTATATGAAAATTACCCAATGAGAAAAAATTTCAGTCCCAATGAAGAGGATCTATGTTCAGAGCTTGTACAATGAATTATAAAACTGAACCAATGCACTCATCCTGAAAATCATTTCCACAAAACTAGAGCCTTAGTCAGAATGCTTCAGAGAAAGATTAAGAAACGCACCTGCGAATTGAAGCCATTACTCATTCATCTATGGCTGCAGAGAGCAAGGGTTTGTTAGAAAAGAAAGCTTCCAAATTCCCAATCATTAGATCACGCAAAGCCTTGAAAGATTCTGGTGTAAAGACAGCCAAGTGCGGCTCCAAGACAACATTATCCAATGCAAAGAACTCCTTAGGAACATTAGGCTCATTCTCAAACACATCCAAACCGGCACCTCCAATCTCTCCTTCCGCCAAACACTGCACCATTTCCTTCTCATCAATAATAGCTCCACGTCCAATATTGACAATGACTCCTTCCTTCCCCAATGCCAATAGAACTTCCCGATTAATCATGTGCCGGGTTTGATCAGTCAATCCACAACATATAATAAGGGCATCGCTATTAGCTGCAAGCTCACAGACATTTGTATAGAACGGGTACGACACAAATACCTTCCTCTTCCTCGAGTTGTATGAGATGCTGCAACCAAAGGCCTCAAGCCTTTTTGCCACTAGGAAGCCAATGCTTCCCAATCCAACAATCCCAATTCGCTTGCCTCCTAACTGTAATTACCCGTCATCACCAGAGGATAGGATAAAATTTATTCATCTCACAGAAAATAAATAAAAGAAGCAATAATTTTTCTTTTTCTTTCTTTGGGTAAGCGTAAAATAAAGCACCACATAGAATAATCAGGAACATAAATAGATCACAATTCAATTGCAGGTTGATTCATTGAACATCATAAGCATCACACGGAGCATCAGAATTTGCAAGAGAAAATTGAAGAAAACGTCTAAGAGATTTTAAGTCTAGAGAAGAAGACCTTAGACCCAAGTGGGTAATCCCCCTTAGCAGCCCAAAGCCCTTTTCTCACATACCGATCAGCAGCCGAAACCTTCCTCAGCACATCAATCAACAGCCCCACCGCCATGTCCGCAACATCATCAGAGAACACATCTCCAGCATCGGCTACAGCGATTCCAAGCCTCCGGCACTCGGTCAGGTCGATGTGGTTGAGGCCGACGCTAGTGGTGACAACGAGCCTGAGCGACGGGAGCAGCCGTATAATTTCAGCTGTGATGGGAGGGCCGGTGCCGTAGCATAGAAGGGCGCGAACTGAGCGTGCATGGGTGGCCAAGAATTGGTCTACAGGGAGTGGGGACTCCCACACTTTGAGAATTTGGAACCTTTTCGTGAAATGGTCCCAGAAAGCGTTGAGGACAGGTGGTGGTTTCAGGACTAGGACTTGAGGGAGGTCTGAGGATTCGTTTTCAGGTGGTGCCCGAGGAGGAGGAGGAGGAGGAGGAGGATTTGCAGCCATTGTTGGTTGGTTTTGGGAGTATGAGAAGTGAAACTGAAGTGATACAGAAGTGAGAATCTTGGGCAAACCAAAGTCAGTGTCACTAATAATTATGAGTAATGCTACATATCATCTCCTTGTCTTCTTTTTATCCTCTCAAAATTGATGTGGCTCTTAAAATTACCATTAAATTTTTTATATATCACTTTTGAATTTTGATCCAATAGTGATTTTAAGAGCCACATCAATTTTAGTATGACAAAAGGAGGACAAGGGGATGATATGTAGTATTACTCAATAATTATTGCGTGGATAATTTAAGATTCTATGCCAATTTCAATTAAAATACTGATATTAGAATATAATAAATAGTAATTTAATAGGGTGCCAACCCTTTCAAATCTTTTGTCCTCGGCCCAAGAGGCCTTGTCTTTCGGCCTAAGAGGCCCTCTCTTTCGGCTCAAGTATGCTGTATCTTTCGGCTCAAGTGGCCCAGTCTTTGGCTTATAATTGGCCAATAATAGACCATGTCTTCGGCTCATAGTTTGCCTAATTTGGCCCATTTTCGGCCCAAAGTTGGCCTAGTGTTTCTAACCAACTTGGCCCAATTTGGCCAATTTTTGGCCCAGTTATACAACTACCGCTTCCAACAACCCTCTCTAGCCACCATTTGACCGCCATCTCCAGCCACCCTTCGACCGATGTTTGGCCGTCATCTCTGGCTATTGTCCGACAGATACCTTCGGCTAATGTCTCCAACAACCGCTGGTTGCCACCAACATAAGCAAATTCTCAAAGCCTGGTTTCACAACCAGATTTGGCTACAAGTCACACCAAAATATGGCCTTATCAACGCTCACATCAAAGTTGTCGCTTGTGACACACAAGATACACACCTAGTTCATCAACACATCTAATTGTCACCAACAGATCTGAATGTCGAGCTCACACTCTTATTTTGATTCTTGCCACACTGGATCAAATTCAGCAAGAAAAAAAATTATATCAATTTGTTTTCTCTCCAAACTAGTTTGAAGGGATGTTAGAATATGAGAATTTTTCATATTCTATTTTGATTTGTTTTCCTTATTGAACTTTTCATCATTAGGTTTGATTGTAATCAAATAATTTTATATGTATTGCCTTTGTTAGATAATATATGACGGAGTTCAAGAATCCAAGTTATAATTGAAGTTTATCACCTAGTCACCGAAGACCTAGCTACAATTGACGTCTATCCCATCGTTATATTTGAAGACTATCACATAACTGTGATTGGTTGTAAACTTCAACTAGGTAATAGTCTTCAATTGTGACTAAGTAATGGACTTCAACTGTAGCTAGGTATTCAGTGACTAGGTGGTAAACTTCAATTGTAGCTAGGTATTCAGTGACTAGGTGATAAACTTCAACTGTAGCTAGGTATTCAGTGACTAGGTGATAGACTTCAACTGTAACTAGATATTCACTGACTATGTGATAGACTTCCACTGTAACTTAGATTCTTGAATAGTTATGTGATAGTCTTTAACTGCGACTAGATAATAGACTTCAATTGTAGCTTGGATTCTTGATCTCCATAATCTATTCTCTAGCCGTCTTCACCTACCACTTTTTCTCTATAAATATGGGTCATTTGTACTTTAAAGATCAAGCAATAAGAGCACTCCCATCCAATTATGCATTTCCTCCTTTTAGCCAAAATGGCTAAGCAAATGCTTAAAAGGCCCTCTCATCGGATTAGCCATTTTTATTTTTTCTGATTTGTGAAATGGGCAAGAGCCTCTCATTTGTTTGATTTCGTCTCATTTATGAAATGGGTCATAAATTTATTTATTTTTTCTTTTTTTTGAACACAAGAAAATGAACCTTCATTACTGAAAATGAGCCCTAGAAGGGATTACACTTGGCCAAAAGCCAACACAAATACAAAAGCACAGAAAGCTAATACAATGCCCAAGGACGAAATCTCACTGCCTGAAGGCCATCACAGTGACTAGAGATGAAGAATCTCCACCCACTAAATCAGGAAAATCCTGACTTAAAGCATCTACCAACAGTAGACTGTGACAAAGATCAAGAATATACAAAAACAACAACTATTCAGATAATAAATAAACATTACAAGGAGCAGACATTAAGCATCTCTTAACAATAAAGCACTAACACAAAGAAAGAGAAGCAGATCTAGCTTTCAAGCCATTAAACAGAACCCCATAATGTCTGAAAATTACAAAGGTAAACTGTTAAAAAAACACAAGCAGAAACACAACTCAGAGCCGGCAAAGGCAAAAAACCACCCTGGCGCCAGCGCGTGTATCATATGCGCCACCCCTGGGAGTCCCCTACTGTAGTCGAACACCATCCGTTTTGAAAAGTGAAAACACCAACAACCCGGCCGGAAAAAATGGAGCGTGGGCCTCACGCAGCGCCAACCATGACACGTGCAAGCCACACTCCAAGCATGGAGGTCAGACACCGCCGATAGTTGAGGCGGCAAAATCAGAGGATGGCGGCAAGCAACAATAAAGTGGATGTGTTGCAATATTTCTGACGTATCAGCTCAGATCTACTCGAAAAAATGGCCGGAAAAATCACAAAACAGTCACTCCCCTTGGACGTCTCAAAAGAGATGTTCTACAACAAAAACACAAAATACAAAGCAAATAAAACAAGCTCCATAGCCCCAACAGCTAGGAGGACAACAACCTCCACCGAATCTAACCGGGAGGACCAAAAGCTCCACAACCCAGAGGTTGGGAGAACAACATCACCCACTACTGGAAACCAGTGGGGTGAACAAAAGTCACACTAGTCCATAAGGACTAGGTGGAAGACCAGCGTCGGGAGGGGAGGCTTTTGCCTCCCCTCTGGCGAACACACGCACTTGTTGGAGAGTTTATGGACGAGAGAGAAAAGAAGAGTCGAGAGAAGTCTCCAAAAAAAAAAGAGTGGGGTCTTAAATTTTTCTAAAATGATTGTTTTTATAAAATAGAGAAGAAACATAGATAAATCGTTGGATGGTGTTTTGAAAAATTGTAAGCTAAACTAGCAAAAGAATGTTTTGATTAGCTATTTTGCATTGAAAAATGGCTAAGCTATTGAGAATGCTCTAAGAGCCTAAATGTAGCCCTATTGGGCTCTTCCCTAGTGGTGGGCATAGGTGTCTAATATCGAAACACCACAAAATTCTCTTGTCTCCATTTTCTATTTCTTTCGATATTTATTGCACATGTTGGGCCTAGGGGTGTGCAAAACCCACTCGTACCAGCAAAACCGCCCCACCCCACACCAACCCGGCCCATCAATAACAGATATAAGACATTCCTGAAAAAATGCAGACCCTAAATATGCTAATCTTGATTTATGGGGCGGGTTACGATATTAAATTTTTTCCCACCTGCCCCACCCCATAGTCCCTTTATACTCATACCATCAAATTTTTCCCCCAAAAAACTATAACAGTCACAACTCCTTTATTGGAAAAGTTTTGATTTTGATGTTGGGTTTGTTGGTAATTCTGGTTCTTTCTTCTTGTTCTTGTTTGTTGGTGAAGTTGATTCAATTGAGATTTTCAAATTCTGAACTAGGTTAACAGGACTGTGATTTATTTTTCTGGTTTTGGGTCCAAAAAAAGAAGAAGGAATATCCGAGCTGCATGAACCCGTCCCGATCCGTGCTACTCGAGGCCCAGTGGGTTGACCATTCATCATGCGGGTTGCGGATCTCGATTTTCAAACCCGTTCACTGAGAGGCGAGTTGTGAAAAACATGCAAATCCGACCCACGCCCACCCCTAGTTGGACCTCACTTGTTGAAGAAGACTATGAGCCCAGGCGTGAGAGAGATTGTTATAATATTAATTAAATTATTGAGTTTACTCATTTCTATAAGCTTAACATTTTCAGATAAATAGTGATTTAACATAGTATTAAAGCAAATGTCCTAAGTTACTTTGTCTCAGTCATTCTCATCTCATTTTAATTAAATATTTTACATGTCGGGCCTAATTTATTAAGGGAGGGTTTGATCACACATATAAGAAGTATTAGAATATAAATTACATGATTAAATTGATATCTTTCTATTTGTTCAAACTTTTAAAATAAGGGTAATTTAAAAACATTTTCTACAGAGAAAAATTAATGAGTGGTTGATTGCTACATGCCCTTCAAATTGGGAAGGAATTGATTAAGCGAGGGTAGTTGAATGGATGGAATCTTTAGATTACTCAATCTTAAGTAGTGTAATTTAAGACTTATTCGCTTTATGCTACCATTAACCATGTTTTAAAAATTATTAAAAAAAATAAATTAATGATGTAGGATTACATTGAACTTTATTTTATTTTTATTTTTTATTGATAGGTGTATTGTATTTAATAAGGGGATCAAAAATTAAAGAATATGGGAGAGAACCAATGGCATAGCATAGTTCAGTATCACCCTCATGGTGTCTCTATCATAATTTATACATATTAGTGATAGAGTCTTTGGTGCATATTTTCAACTTCAAGGCAAATTTCTATTTGATTTATGTCTATATAATTTAATTTACGTTTATTTATAGGAAAAAAATGCAAAATTGGTCTTTATGGTTATCCTAATTTACAAAACACTCACTGCGATATAAAAGTTAGTTGTGGTAGGCGAAATTAAAAAAAACTCCATGAAGACATTTTTCGTCCATTAACTTGACAGAAACTATTAGGTTGCCACGTCAGACCCAATAAAAACGCGACATGCGTATTATTTTTATTTATGACTTTTGGGAAACACAATATGGCTTTTCCACGTCATTTTACTAAGCCAGGTAGACGTCTACGTCAGATCCCATTAGTAACTTTCACCTAACCTTATACCCAATTTTTACCACGACCGTTCACTGCAACATCTCATCCGTTCGTTCTCTTCTTCCTCACGCTCCTCTTCTTCCATCTTTAGCGCACACCTTCCATCTACTGGCAACGTACCATCGTTGTAATCCCTGCTGGAGAAGTCGTTTCCCAAGCACCACCGAGAATCGACACTCTTCACTCGTGTTTGGAGCACCACCGAAATCAACACACAGTAAGCCACTTTCTTCTCTTCGCGATTTTTTAAATCATCCTCCTGAAAATGAATCTGCAATTTGTGAGTTTCGATGGGTCTGGGATATGCCATTTAGTGTTTTAAATGGAGATCGGAGATCGGAGATGGTTAAAAAAAAGTGTGTTGTCTATTCATCTTTAAAAAGTGGGGCCTTTTCTAGATCTGCAATTTATGTGGCTTTTGTGGGGCTTTTTTTGTCGAAAAATGATTTTTGTACAACTAAATGGTGCACAACATTTACACATCCACTCACATTGGTGGGACCCATGTATGTGAGTCCCATCAATGTGAGTGGTTGTGTATATGTTGTGCACAACAATGTTGTGCAGTCCCACCAATGTGAGTGGTTGTGTAAATGTTATGCATCAATCACTCTTCTTTTTTGCCCATTTGTTTGTTTGTATGCGTAGGTTAGTAGGGTTTGTTTTGCCCATTTGTTTGTGTGCATGTCTAGCATGTGGTGGGGTTTCTTTTGCCAAATGCCCACTTTTTGATCAACTATCAAATACACTTTTTAATAGTTGATCATAAACGGTTATGATCAAATACTTTCTCTTAATTTTTGAATCTGAACTCTGGTATGTGGCCAAGGTTGTCCATAAGTTGGTTCTTATGACTGAGTGTAATCATACATGCAAACCGTTCTGTCTTATGCTAAAGAATCTATGTTTTTGGTTTGGTTATTGATGATTATTATAACGACTCAAGGAAAAGAGTTAGCCACATCTACGCTATTACGGTATCACTCCAAAATGACTAGTCAATTTGGAGGTTTCCTAGAATCCCTTATAAAGCCTAGTTTCACCTAATAACTAGGTAATGTGAGACTTAGTACCCCGTGAGTATCTTTATAAACTACTCACTCTATGTGAGCTATTCATCTCTTCCCAATATGGGACCGAAGTGATACAAAATCTCCCTCTTAAACTCCTAACGTCCTCGGTAGGGCCAGGTCCTATGGTGCTCCATTATTACATGACCTGGCGTTACAACTTGGCTCTGATACCATTTGTATCGACTTAGGAAAAAGTGCTAACCACATCTGTGCTATCACCCCAAAAAGACTAGTCAATTTAGAGCTTTCCTAGAATCCTAAAGCCTAGTTTCACCTAGTAACTAGGCAATGTGAGACTTAACACCCATAAGTATCTTTATAAATCACTTACTCTATGTTAGCTATTTATCTCTTCCCAATACGAAACCAACTGAGATGTTACAATTATCTAGTGTGTTTCTGAATTTAATGAATGCATTAAAAATGTTTGCTTTATGATGATTATCTAGTGTGTTTATGATTATAGTATGTTGTTGTATTGCGTAAACATGGAGTGTATTAGGTTAACATGTTTTAGTGTGTATTAGTAATTTTTGGCTTATTGATACATATATACATAATTCGGGAATCGCATGATATCTTTGTTAATTTGAAATCATTTGTGTCTATTGATTTAAATGTCATCAAGGTGGTCATCCTCGGAAAATGATAGGGAAGTCGCGGGAATGCCATTGTGGTATGAGAACATATCTAAGGACTTCATGGACTAAGAAAAATTCAAGAAGACGATTCTTTAGATGCGCTCAATACGGCAAAAGCCCACATTGCAAGTTTTTTGAATAGTTTGAACCTCGCATTTGTGAACGTGGCAGTGAGCTCCTTCTTGAAATGAGGGTGACGATTAAGACTTTGGAAGAACTTTGTAAACAAGCAAAAAATGAGAAGTGATCACGTGTCCTTTTATTTGTGTTATGGGGATTATTTGTTGCACTTTTGTTAGTTTTTGTGTTATTTTAAATCAAGTGTCCTGGTAACAACAGATAAAATTGGTTATAATTGTATTTGAGGTATTGTGTTATTATTATTTGTTATAATCAGCTGTAATGTTATTTCTTGAACCTTAACAGCTTTGAGGATCAACTTTGTGGCCATTGTTATTAAAGATGTAAAATGGGGTATCTTTTAATGTTATTAATATAATTTGTTGTCCACATGAGTTTATTGTTACGTGAGTTTGCAGGTGAATCACAACTAAACATTAAAGCAGCTATGAACCTGATACACCAATAGCTTTTATAAATCTTTTCATCGTCTAAGTTGATCACTAGCTAAGGCTTACTATTTGTGTGTCCTTCAGTCCATGCTTATTATTTGTACACCATAAACACTAGCCCAAGAGAGAGTAAGAGTGGAGCACAATTCAAGAGGCCATTAACTTACTCTGAATTAGACATGATAGATGCACCTTAAATGATTGCATACGTACGTATATATAAGTAAAAAATTTTAGGTTTTTGACCCTTTTTTTATTTTAAATTTTTAGGTCCGACAAGTTTCAAAAATTTGGGAAGAGAAAACTCAAACTCAAAAATTGGTTTATTGTTTTAAAAAAGAAAAAATCATTTTATGAAAATTAAATACGATATATTTTTTGATCAACTGAAAATGTTTTTAGTTTGATCACGATTTTTCAGTCATACCAACCACTGAAAAATACGAAAATCATTTTACATCGAAACACAAACGGAGAGAGCATAATTTAGAGAATCACTTCCAGAGAAATAGAATGATATGTTCATTCATTCAGGATTGGAGAAAGTAAGGGCTTAATTGAGAAGAAAGCTTCAAAATTTCCTTTGACATGGTCGCACATTGCTGCTAAAGATTCGGGCGTATGGACAGCCCTGTGTGGTGATAACACGACATTATCCAACGTGAAAAGCTGTGGGGGAACGTTCGGCTCATTCTCGAACACGTCCAAACCAGCTCCTCGTAGCTCTTGTTGCAGCAAGCACTGCACCAGTTCCTTCTCATTGATTATAGGCCCACGTCCTATGTTGATGATCACTCCTTCCTTTCCCAACGCTAACATAACCTCCTTATTAATCATGTGGCGTGTTTGGTCGGTCAAACCACAACAGACAATCAGGACATCACTGTCAGCTGCGAGTTGAACAACATTGGAATAATAGGGATATGAAACAAATGGCTTCTTGTTCCTCGAGCTGTACATGATTCTGCAGCCAAACGCCTCCAGCCTTGTTGCCACTCTTTGGCCAATGCTTCCAAACCCAACTATGCCAACTCGCTTGCTGCCCAACTGGGATTAGAAAAGAAACATTATGATAAGTAATTTCAACTGTAACAATTAATATTTATCATTTTAAGATTAGACAGGTCGTCGTCGGGGTGACAAGATCGGGATCCTCTTCATTTAAAGTGAAACAAGAATGGTTTATTTTATAGTTGATATTAGGTTTTATATATACATATGGCACGTAATAAAGCATTTCCATCCATTTTAAAATAACTATCATGAGCTACTTTATTTTTTCAGCATATGCTTCAAAATAGAGCATCGATCTCCATCCATTTTGTTACAGTGTTCATTGTTGTTAGGGAAATATTTGTCCCCACCTTGGAGTGGGGCCAGGTCTGCCCCAGAGTGGAATTTCGGCCCCCGGAATGGGTTAGTCCCCGGAAATGAGCCTTGGTCGCAAGAAGCCTCCAATGTTTGTGGGACCAGTCAAATCAAGTCAGAGAAGATATCAGACGTCCCCATTGGACAGTGTACTTGACAAGGGTAAAACGGACATTTAACATGCAGGGATATAAAAAGGCTATAAGGACTACTTGACAGGGGATTTTTTCCATCCTCTCGGACTCTCTCTCTCTCTCTCTCTCTGTCTCCCCTCTTCACATAAATACTGGACTGACTTGATCGTCGGAGGAGGCTCCGCCGGCCAACCCCCGGCGGGTCTTTCTTGTTTTGCAGGCTAGCATATGGAAGAAGGGACGTCTCTGATCATGCCACGTCACCAGGTAAAAAATTAGCATCAACAATTGTAGTAAATTTTAGTCCTCTTTTTTTATTCTTATATCTCCTCTCTTTCCCTCTCTCTCTCTCCATTCTCTCTCTCTCTCCCTCTCCCTCATCTTTCACAATAAAAAATGCATTGAAAAATAATATTTAAAGAAAGTAGAGAGTGTAATAGATAATCTGTGAGAATTTATATTGAAAAACTAGTAGCTAAAATAAAAAAATATGTATTTTAAGTAGCTAAAAGAATTATAACCACTACTGCTAGAGATGCTCTAATAGTGTATATGTTGTCATATTATTTAAAATTGTAAATAATGTGGCACCATGCGTAAATGAGGTAACACTATGTATGCCATCAGATACAATAAAACAAAATCTTAACCGTAAAATGAATCGTTCTCATGTTAGATGGAGAGGACACTATGACCAATGCTTTCAGTTGAAAATTAATTATAATAGCAACCACAAATATTACCATTGTTTTTTGAACTTCTTTTCATGTCACCATTTACATTGCAAGCTGTTGTGCTTGCAAATTATTTTCTCAAATATGAAATCTAATTAATCACTATCACAGAATCCCCATCTGATATAAAGCATTTTCTAGTTATTAATTTATATCACTATATATATATATATATCAAATAAGAAGTACTATTTAATTTGTTATTCAATTTATATATATATACCTGAAAAATGCTATCACTACTTTCCCTGTAAACAAACAAATTGAATCAAGACATGTGAAGATCAAACAGAGATGATTACCTTAGAGCCAAGAGGAAACTCTCCTTTAGTAGGCCAAAGCCCTTTCCTCATATAACGGTCAGCAGCTGATACTTTCCTCAACACATCAATCAGTAGTCCTACCGCCATATCGGCAACATCTTCTGAGTACACATCCCCGGCATTGGCTATGGCGATGCCACGCCTCTGGCACTCCGGCAAGTCAATGTGATTAAGGCCGGCACTGGTGGTAACGACAAGCCGCAGAGAGGGGAGCAGCCGGATGATGTTGCCGGTGAGCAGATATCTTCCAGAAGAGAGGAGGGCTTGGACTGAGTGTGCATGGGTGGTCAAGAATTGGTCTAGAGGAAGTGGTGACTCCCACGCTTTCAACACCCGGAAATCTTTCAAGAACTGGTCCCCATAGAGTTGCATGATCGGCGGTGGCTCAAGGACTAGAATTTGTGGGAGCTCTCCGGACTCATACTCATGATTTACTTGATGATTAGGAGCTGCCATTGATGTTGTTTTGGGAGTTTTAAGAACTGAAATTGAAGGAAAAATAATTAGTTTCTTGTTGATAGCATAGCCCACACATCACGTTTTTTAATATCGAGCTGACAATAGACGTACATACATCATGCTTTTTTGTTTGCTTTCTTCAGCTAACTTTCTCGATCTCCTCCACTTTGACCACATTTTTTTTTTTTTTTTATTGACCCTTCAAATATCATGTTTTTCCATTTCAATACCCATAAAATAAATATATATTAATTGGAATCTTTCAGGAATCACTATGTAGTGGTGGCCGGTGAATCTCGGTGCAAATGCAACTGTGGACGGATATGTTTAACCGTCTTCTCTCTCCTTTCTTTTTATTAAAAAAATAAATTTTAATCAAAAATTAAATAAATAAAAAAAGTGATAAGGGATTATACTTTTTAATTAAAATCTATTTTTTTTTAATGAAAATAGGAGGAGAGGGGACGGTCAAGTGTCTCCACTCTATCATTTCTCGTTTGTCAAATTTTAAGGCGTGTGAGTTGTGTATACTTCACAAGGCCCTGCATTACTGGCGTAAATTATGTTTCTATGCAATACCCACGTGTGTTTAAGTAGGAGTGGTAATAAATGTTCGTGTATCGGGTTCAGGTTGTGTTAAGGTATGAGTATAATGTTATATTAGTTAACTCTAATCTGATTTATTTAATTAAACAGATCAAATCATTCAAACTCAATCCTCTAATTTTATATTGGGTTAATGTCGGATTCGCAAGTCATGTCAAAAATTGTCTGTCATTATGTCGTGTATCGAGTTCAGATTGTGTCGAAACATGGTTATATATATATATATATAAATTAACCTTAACCCGACTCATTTAATTAAATATATCAAACTCCTCAATCCTAATATTTTAATTAATTTCATGTTGAGTTCGTATCGGATTCGCAGGTCAAAAAATTGCCAACCTTATGTTTAAGTTTAAGTAGGGGTGTAAATTCGAACCGGGTATAACCAACCGCAAAACCGGATCCGGGCATTAACCAGCTCCGGGAATCCGGGAAACCGGAAAACCCGGTTGGTACCTGGAGCAGGAGCCGGGTTTTGAGTTTAAAAAATCCGGGTTATATCTGGGTACCCGGCTCTGGGTAGCTTAGTTTATTAAAAAAATAATAATTACCCCCCTACCCTAATATCACATTGCTTAGGAAAGGGGGCTTTCCAGTCATTTTATTAGTTTAACACTGTTGCCCTAACACTTTTACTCTTTTAGTCTTTTACCTTGGTCCCTTTGCCGCCGCACACTGCCTCACGTTCACTTCAATCCGCTCGTTCAGCCCACAAGCCACAGCCCGACAGCGCGCCACTAAACCAGCTTTACTTTGCAGAAGCACATGCATGGCCAGCTTTCAGGTAGAATCCCTTCTGTTAATAGCGCCGGTATTGCTTATATATGTGATGCTCTGGCTATTTTAATTCTCCAAATGAACAATAAACAGAGGGCTTTCTTCAACATTTCGTATAATTATATTGGCAACGAGGCCTTATATTGGCATCACTGAAGTCCATAAATCACATAGATGATTGAAGGCAATAAGCAATATCAGCTTCCATTTTCTCCAATCAAATCAGCGTGCTGTAGGTGAGTTTGAAGCAGCATACAAATACTGCCATCCAAATCTCAAAACCAATCAACATATTTTGTTGAAGTTTTGGGTTGCTTCTTTGGCCTTTGGTATCGATTGTTCTCAAACTTGGTTTAACTATAAGAGAATAAAGCAGTTCTGCCTCGGTTGATGTATTATAAGGCATGCTCAAGATACTTCAAAAATACCACCCGGCCGAATAACCGGTTTTACCCGGGTAACCGGGGTACTCGGGGCCGGGGTCGGGTGTTGAAAATGAAAAATCGGGGACCTCGGAGCCGGTTTTCGGTTTTTACCCAATACCCACGAACCGCTCGGGGTTTACACCCCTATGTTTAAGCATGATATTTTGATAGTATCAATAGAAAATGATCAAACCATATGTAATTTTGGTAGAATTTTGATTTTTCTTTGAGGAATGCTATTTAGCAATTTTTCAACACGTTCTACACGCAGTATACTCAATTCACCCTTATTTTTTTTACCAATTAAAAACAAAAAAAAAAAAAAAAAAAAAAAAAAAATCACCCCTTTTTTTTATATATATATATATATATATGATTCGCTATTTAGCGAATCTCATTTTCTTTGGATAATCTTAGCTGTGTCTGGTTATACTTTTCTTTTCTACTTCTCTTTTCGCTCAAATAATATTTTGAAATTTACTCAAGTACACTTAAACATAATAAGCGAAATTTGACCTTTCAATATTTAATAGTTACACTGCTATACAGCTAAATAGCTAATAGACATTATAAAATACACAAAATTATATAAACAGTCATGATTCACGATGTCATTTATAATCCTCCAAGTCGTGGGTATAAGATTTTATGAGAAAAATAAGGTACAAATATAAAAGAGAATTACAAAAACACCTGCATCTTGTTATTGTTGGGTAAATGCTTGAATTGAAGAAATAAGAATTAAAAGTATGTGAATTTGTAGGATTTTAGAACCCTCACAATATGTTTAAGCCTCTCTTTTTCCCACGTTAAAGTAGTGACCGATAGAGAATCACACGTTTATTTATAGATAGGTCAAGTCTCTTATCCACGATCTAATTTGTTTCTTTTTATAAAGAGAGACAACTTTTGATAAAAAAAAAAAAAAATACTACTTTATATTCTCTTGTTCTTTTTTCATATTTCTCCGCTGACGTGACATTATTAATTTATCATTAATTTTTTCTTTTTTAATTAAAATTAACCTAAAGGTGGATTGACAATGTGATTAATATTAAAGTTAATTCTCAAGAGTCGATAGAAAAGGCGTGACTCCCATTTAAGTCAGTTTTCGTGAAATTTTCATACTTGCAACAGAGAGTGAAACGATGTATGAATATGCCGATAGATGTTTTAAAAAATAATTGAAGGATTTGCAAGATATGAGGATGTAGCTTTGCAAGCCATACATGGGATTAAAATAAAATCCTAAAGAAATATAGGGTAGCTGATCAAATCCTTGAAAGCCAAGCGTGTGAAGATCTATTATGCCAACCAAGACATCCTCAAAGTGGATGTCATGATTGAGAGTGAGGGCGATGCTTATATTGGCCTCCAATTTTATATATATAGATTATCATCCATACAAAAAGAATTTATATAAAAAGCAAAACTTCAGATTTTTTTATCTGATTTAATCAAAAAATCCAGAGATTGATAAGTTTCAAACATATAGTACTTTCAAAGTTCCAATTCAGCACCCACACTTTCCCCAATAAGTCCACACAGGACATGCATGTTGCCAGCACGGAAAGGAGAATGCCCCTCACCTCCCCCGCAAGGGGGAAAAAGTAGGTTCACTGAATTATCTCTGATCTGAAAGGAAAGATCCAGACCAGAGGTCTACAGAACCAAACTTCTTTACACTCTTGGACATTTGAATAGAATCCTACAAGGCTAAATACATTCTATGGACAAAATGCCAGGACCAAAAGGAGGAAGATGGGGGGGGGGGGGGGGGGGCAAAAGACTGGTTACCTTAACCATAATTACATCTACATTCTGCTCAAACAAGCAATCGACACGTCAACTTTGAACGTAGGGTTCAAAGAGCTTCACACAAGGATTTGGATCATACTGCATAATGTCGGCTGCTCGTTCAAACTCCTCCCTCAGAACTTTTATGCTGTACTTATCCACCACTCGGCCGAGGTCATGAGATACCTCAAATGGATCCTCTATGCATATCAAATGACGATCATTCCCAATTCTCCTTGTCCAGTCTTTCTCTTGCTTGCTGTACATATCAACAGCGCGAAGAATATTCAGTTAGTCACAGGAACAGAACCAACTACAGTTTTAATTTCAATGAAAATGAAATCAGACATGTTTTAGATTCAACGAATTTAAAGAACTATTTTGTTATTTAACAAAATAACATTAACAGGACAACCAAGATTAATGCCAAAAGCTGAAACAGAAAACCTTATCTAATTGTCTAAACAGATTATCCATATCCAATTTTCCAATGTTGAAGAATGGCTATTAAAGCTAACAGTGATATATATTATAAAAACATACCCACAGCATATGTATGAATCCGACCTTCAACATGTAAGAAAGACCTCAACGAAAGGATTAGAATTAGGGGCAACAATCTGGCAACAGCTTTAAGGAAAATGGCAAGCGTATATATGTTCCAATTGTCATTTATAAGGACAGGAGCCACAATAATTATTAAACTTTCCATAATCATTCCTCTTCTGTATTTCTGATAAGTAAACCAGAATTCTAACAAAGCCACCATATTTGACATCTAACCTGATTACGCTTCCTGTACGAACAGATATAACAGAATTTGCATAATCATGACGATATGCCCAATAATTGAAAAATGCCCACACCAGCTGAGCAATAGTTTCTTTGTTACGGGATCCAAAATCACATAATTTTTCAACTTGATCAAAGAAAGCACATTCAATATCATCTACAGTCACAGAGTAAGTAGGCTCCATTTCCTGAAAGTAAATAAACCAAGCAACAAGTTAGAGAATAGGCTGACTAAGTCCATGAGAGAAAGTACTGAGTGAGATAAAGGAAGAACCAACATGTCTAATACGATAAGTCTATGTACACCAATTTAAGGCCATAGTAAGCCACAACCCAGCAACAACCATGTTCCAAAACCAATTCTTGGTACGCTGTTTAATCATATGAAGGCCTAAAATATAATAAGTAATATCAGACAAAAAAACAAACAAATCATTCAGAATTCTTTGAAAAAACGATGTGGCAACCACCATTCGCACATTGAAATGCATAGGAAAGGAGCTCTTTATTATCTTTTGCATGATAATAAAGCTCCATTTTGTTTTAAAATTTTGTACAGCAATATTATGTCTAAAGTATTTTTCGTACTTCCATCCATTCAGGTGGGAAAAAATGTGGCCAAACTCTTATAGTGATGTAATTGATATAGAATAACAGTGTTACTATACACAATTAATAATTAAAACTGAAAAAGCATAAGCTCATACATAGTGAAAAGTTTCCTTTTCAAAAGACCATCCCAATGTAAACAATATCAATGTCATCTCAACATGTGAAGACTCCTCTCTAGTGCAGAATATTAGTCAGCGTCCAACTACTTCAACAAACTCGGATACAAGACTCCTAGCTAATAGATAATACCTTTAGATAGGATTCTGTAAATTCAAATATAGACCAAAAGGATATTCTTCATTACATTTAGGTAACATTCCACCAACATACAAGTTTGATTGTACAGAACACAGTAGTTTGAATTAATAAGGTTTACAAGTTTCAGCCTTTTCATAACATCACATGGTTCACACTTTCTAATTTGACTTATCATACTAAAGCAATTCATTTGTTGTTGTTAAATAACCAATTGTCCCTAAAGCTTAAACTAATAGGAAATTGTGAATTTAATTATTCAATTAATATTCTAGCACTTCCTTTCATGTGTAGGCTCAAACTCCCCTCACCCCCCAAAAATAAAATAAAAAATAGACCAAACACGTAAAATATTTAACTGGAATATATTCGAACCTAGAACCTTTGCTCTAATACTATGTTAAATCATAGTCCTGAAAGCTTAAGCTGATAGAAAATAATCAATTTAATCATTTAATTAATATTCTAACAATTGCTATGAAGTCAAAGTATTCTTTTTTGCATTAAAGTTGAATCCTCAACCTGTGAGTTCAAGTATCATGACCGGAAGTAGAGGTGTTAGATGAGCTCAGCTGCTCGTGAACTCGGATTGGCTTGGCTCAGCTCGGTTAAACTCGATTCGGTCTCAGATCGAATAATAAATTAGTCATTCGTTAACACAAGAATTTGCTTGAATATTAAATGAGACATACTCGTATAAACTCGACTCGACTCGGATAAAATTCGTGAGCTCGACTTGTATAAGTTTAACTCGACTCGTTTGGCTCGAATCATTAGCTCGCTCGTATATATTTATATATAAACACATTTATTAATATATATGTATAAAAATAGGTTAAATAAATATAACACCGCCCCCTAATAAATATATATGTATAAAAATAGGCTCGATCTAGATTGGATTCTCGACTTGTGAACCTAGCCGAGTTTGAACCAAGCTCAAACTTGACTAGGTTCTTTTTTTGATAGGTTCTTGACAAGCCAAATTCAAACATTGATCCCAAACTCGACTCGAGCTCGAGCCAAGTCCGAGCTCCCTAATAATGTATTTGAGCAGGGTCCGGCAACCCCAAACTCGGCTTGGCTCAGCTCGAATACAGCCCTACCAGGGAGCAAACACATAATAAGGAAAAACATTCTAATTAAAAACCATACCAGGAGTTTACCAAATGATAGGGGACAGCTTTAGGTACATCCTGAATGGAAGCCCAAAAAGCACTTATAGAATGATAAAGAAGTCGGCAAAGCATCAATTTATGTTTGTTATTTTGGTAGTTGCTAACACATTATCATACATTTTTACAACATACAACGCACAGCAATAGAAACTTGTTAGCAAGAAAATGTGGGATGACAAATGCCTTGCATCCTGGCATGCTTGAAACTGAATCAAATTAATACAGACCTGTAAGCAAGGCAGGATAGCAGGCCTGCGCTGTTGTAAGAAATGTATGCACATTATGACGTACCTGAAAAGAAAATAGTAGTAGTTAAATAAGAATGTAATAAAGGCACACAAAAAAAGATAGTAATAGGCACATCCTCATCATAGGCATGTTAATGAACTGTGACTTTGAAAAAAAAAAAGGATTGTGAAGATCGCACCAAATAGGTAAGTTCTTGTGATTCTATTTTTATTCACAAGGGTCAAGCAGTCTCATGATACCATCACTGGCAAATGTTGCTCAATTTTTAAGTGTTAAGTTTCAGAATACAAGTAAATATTATAGCTAACTTACGCATAGCTAGACAGGGTTCCTTGGTAAGTTACATTGACTCCTCTTGACTTGGCCCAATGTTTCACAATAAAAGCCAACTGTCGTAATCTCGCATCTATTTGAGCATAATCTCGAAGAAGCTTAGTATTTATGACAGCCAAAACATTGTTAATGCATATGTCACAGGAAATTCCAGTCACTGGATCCATAAGCTTTACTATGGGGACCCTAGCACGTGTCAGCGCCTGCAAACAAAACTTAAATCAAGAACCCATAAACAAATTCGCTTTAAATACAAAACAAACGAAATAATGATGTACTATACAAGAACCTATGAATGTGATTTCACACACCGCCCTACACGAGGCAAAACTTCGGTTGACAGTGACTTGACACTTTTATGGTATGCTTTTCTAGAGCATTTTCTAATTCATAACCTCATGCAAGAGAAAAGGTCCCAAGTAACAATTTAACAGGCAAAGCCTTAAAAGAACAGATTTAGATGGAAAGGGCCACGCTGAAGAAGAAGAATATTTTTAGAGAAAATAACATAAAATAATCTGCAAAACTTATAACTACTCGATTTTAGGGCCAACAATCTGAAATCATTCAAAGAGGAACATAAATGTCATTTTCGAGATGCAACAGGACATAGGAATCCAACAACTTGACAATTTTGCAAAATAAACATGAAAATTTAGAAAATGATTGACACATTAATTAGCCACTTTATTGGTGAGTCAAAGTCCATATATTCCAATGCAGCCTGCATATGCATAATAAGGTTTTAATGCCTAATAGGTTAATCCAAAAACAAAAACTTCCAAAATTATAAGAAAATGAAATTGTTGAAACTTCCAAAATCGTGGTATTTTACCAACACCCCAGTTTGGGACAGATTCCCAATTTATGAAAGCAGTGCCTTCCAGATTTCATGCAACCTTGAACAACCTATGGTAGTCTATATATTCAGAGTTCAACAGTCACCTAGCGCATCACTATAGCCAACAAGTTTTTTTTTTATGAAGCACTAAATTTTATTAAAAAGCGTAAAGGAACCCCTCAATACACAAGAAGTATACAAGGGAGCAACCAAACCAATCCAAAAAGAAAGAGACTCAACAAACCTGCGAGACACTAAAAACCTAAAAGACCTAAGACCCACGAGGCACTCAACACTATATCAAGTGAGCATTGCCTTTCCGACGTCAAAAGGTTGCATAATCATCGCCATAATTGATGAAGCTTTCAAATTCAACATCTCTCTCCTACCTTAAGTTTTTTGACGCGCAACCATATATTCCCAATGAAACTCCTCTTCGCTAACACTGGCATCCAAGATAGCCAAAAGTGAAGCCTCATCCTCTTCATCGGGCGGAATACCACCCAAAGGGAAAGGGGATACTCCATCCTTCCCATCCCAGACCTCAGTGCCTTGATCCCACATAACAACCTACCCAGATGCCACTTCTGAGACTCGACTAGACAGCTCACCCTAAGGTCCTCACCCTTATCAGCTGATGGAGAGACGCAACGACCCAAATGAGAGGGAGTCCCTACCACCTCATCTTCCTTAACTAGGGTCGACGGCGACACGACTGGCATTTTAGGCGAAACTTGCCTTGCCGTACTCGAGTTGAGAAAACCACACTGTAAGAAACCCCTCTCCGAAGGAGTTCGCTTAATGACATCCTTCACAAAAGCTGCCTCGTCAACAAGGGGTGGCACCCGAGAGCTTTGCACTAGCTTAGACTCCAACTAGCTTAGACTCCAAAGGAAGCTCTGGCTCAAGAGTGGCACCCGAGAGAGGAAAATGAATCCCATCAGTAAAATCTAATCTCATCACTGCAACGGAATCGGAAAATAAACGCTCATCCATTTTCACAACTCGACCTTCCCTAGCCTTCCTATAATACTTCTGGAACGGCTTTGAGGTAAATGCCACTGGACAAGAAAGACGAAGCCTCTCTCCCAACTCAACAGCCCCTGAGGAAGAACCACCGGGGAAAAGGTGAACTGGAGCCAGAGCAGACCCCTCAAACTTGAGAGAAGCTTCCAAAGACACTGTAGCTGATTCTTGCTCAAGCAGAGATGTCGAAGGAGAAGGACCGAAACTCACGGCGACAAGCCCATCCCGAGCAATGGAAACCAAAACCTCGTTACCCAACCCGTGGTCCTTCGAGAACATCTCAAACCCAACCTCCGGCAACCCCAACACCAAGCCATCCACCGGGACAAGCCCAAAACCTTCCTCCGTCAAGATCATCGGTGAAGAAATCTCATCAGAAGCTCCAAAAGTTCCTGCCAAAACCGAAGATCCACGCCAAAGACTTTGGGCTGAAGGGAAGATCTGAAAAAAAAAAAAAAAAAAAAAAAAAAAAAAAAAAAAAACACACCTTAAAGCCCTGACCCGAAGACTTGCAAAATTGTTTAAGGTGGATAATGGGTTTCTTGCTAATATTCTTAGGCTTGAACCCATTGAACTTAGAACCCAACCCAACTAACTGGCCCAAATATCATCTGATCTGATCCATCACTAATCGAGAAAGCCCTAGAAACACCTTCAGCCAATAAATGACAGAACTGCCCTTCGTCTCTATCTCTATCGTCTTCTTCGCTGCAACATTGGAAAGCACCGCCGACGACCTAGAGATATCAAGCTCGAAGCAGTTCACCATTGTACGCCAACACCAATGGAAGCAAATCGAGAGGAGTCACAGACACCGGCTTTGACCCCACCGTCTTCTCATCAATTCTGTCCACCGAATGTAGTACTGCCGTGTAGGAGCGACTAGATAGAAGACCCCCCTTCTATTTCCCCCCTGAAACAGGCACCTCAGAAACTAGTGGCCACTCCTTTGCTTCGAGGAAAGCCAACATATGCTGTAACTCACCCACAACCCAAGACCAACCCCAACCTTCACAGCCTTCCGAGAGCCAAATGACCCCTTTTCGACCACCCTTAGCGTAGGCTACCACCTCTAGGTAGCGGCTGACCTTGTTACCACCCCCTCAAACTATCAAGGCTTTCACATCCTCCCGAAAATACTTGACGAAATCCTTCTTCACTGGGGCTGTCAATGCCTCCACAACGGTGGCCATCAACCATGCTGCTCCTTGCAGACCCAAAAAGATGAACCCACAGAACCCCTTCCTCCTCTCCTCTAGGCGAAGTTCAGTAGCTTCTGCCTTCACCGAAAAGGAGAAGCCTTTAGCTTCCACAGTGAAGCAACGCTCCATCTCAACCTGGACTGAAGAATTGGACGGTTGAGATGTGAGGGAGACCGCTGAGACTGCACCGGAGGAGCCATGGCCGATCGGAAGTGAGCCCAAGTAACAAATCTCGCGAAGAAGTGACGGACTCAGCCGCAAAGAGAGAGAGAGAGGAACAAAGTTTTCTTTTCACAGTCAGGAGCACAATTCCCAAAGCAATCTATTAACGTTTCCTAACAAAAATGAATTAAGGAACATGGATCCAGATAGGGGGTTAATATCTTAGTAGCATGAAAGTAAGGATTAAATCTTATCTTCACCCTTTCTCTACTTTCCCCAAAATACAAAGGAAACTAAATGTGAAGAAAAAAAATTAAAAAGGACCATAGCCAATAAGTTCCCCATACAAGATCAGAAGCTCTCACATTAGGACAAACTGTGTTCATCATGATATGACAAAAAACATATACAAACCCTTATCGACGTTTCCATAGTTGGCCTTGCCAATTAAGAGTTATCTTGAGAATATAGAAACTTCTTTAATACGTATAGGCCACATTTGGCACTGTATATAGAGGCCGGATTGGATAAAGTTATCCATATCCAATGTATGGCATGTCCTTTGAGACTGGATATAACAATTCCTTTGGATCTTTTAATACTCCATATGGTGTATATAAATAACAACACAATAGGGGAGGTGACATTATTACATACCACCAATAGGGATAATTTGCATTTCTTTTTTTTAATAAGTAATCAAGATATCATTAAAAGCATAAGGCGCCCCCAAGTACATAGGAAGTAAACAAGATAAAACACCTAGCTAGAAGGAGAAAAAAGAACAAGGAAATCATGACAACTAATCACAAAATGAGAAATAAAAGCAACTGTCCAAAAATACATAGTATTAAAAAATAAAGCTTTAATCTCCTCCAAAATTCTCTCACAGTCCTAAAAACTTCTGCCATTATTTTCCTTCCATAAACACCATAACAAAAACTAGGGCACCGTTTTACACACAGCACCACTCCGGGCACTACCAACAATCCACCAACACGCATATAAGTCGACTACTCGTCTAAGAATAACCCAAGACAGCCCAAAGCTTACTTCACCTACCCGTCTCACTCTAGTTGAATACAACACCCTGAAGAACAAGACAAAGACATCAACCTCCTAATCATAAGCCACTCTAGCAAAGCTTACATTCCATTGATTGGAGCCACCCGAAATCTCGAAGTGAGCCTCAACAGGCATCTTTTGCATAAGCAATGCCATATAAATTTGAAAAGACAAAGGGCCATATCCCCGCACCACAGATCATGTTAGAAGTTAAACTTTGAGCTATCTCCCACCTCAAATCTAGTATGGCTAGAAAACTTCCCCCAACCCCTTCTAATATTCTTAACCCCCGCCCGAATAAGCCAGCCACTATGGATTCGCCTCGGAAGTTTATCGATGTAGGGATGGTCAGGCCTTCCTCCCCTCCTAGAGGTTGCTCCACTTCTTCATCCGTTGAGGGTAATAGCTTCTCCCAATCTCGGAATTGGCCGATCGGTTTTGATCATAAAGGGGAGATTGTGGTTTGGGAGGAGGACGTTGATATTTGGGATGTGTCGCCTTTGGATTGGGCGCTAGAGGATGCTTTTGGGGACGAGGCGTTGGCCATTCGGGATGCCATGGAGGAAGAATTTCAGCGTGACAAGATGATATCGCGCCAAAAGTCTAAAGGAAAGAGGGAGCTTGCATAGCTCTATCAACTATGGCGACGATAAATCTTCCGCTAGGCGTAGGATAGGAAAGGACGTTATGTTGTAGAGTTGTGTGCCTTTGTTGCTTGGGTGGGTCTGTGGGTCATCCATCGGGTTCGGTTTTTGCTTGGTTTATTTTGAGGAGTGCTTCTCTTGGGTTTTTCTCGGGTTCTGGGGTTTTTTCCTTTGGGTTTTGGGGGTCTTGTTGGGGTATTGGGGTTGGTTTCGGTGCTATTAAGGGCTCTTTTGTATTCGCAAGTTTCTTTTGGGGGTTTCTCTTATTTTGTGGAGGTTTCTAATATGCTTGTTAGGGGTTTTCTTGTGGGTTTCTTGTGGGTTTTCTTGGGTTTTTATGTGGGTTAGCTGAGTTTGCTTCTATGTATACTTCCCGTGTACTTAGGGGCGCCTTACGCTTTTTTTAATGAAATTATCTTACTTATCAAAAAAAATATATATATTCTTCAATAATCCCACCCCATACATCCCAAAAGACTCATTAGAATACCACTCACCCCACAAACTATCAAATTTAGAGTCCATCACAACTCTCCACCAAGTCACTCTCTCATACACATAGCACCAAAGCCATTTCCCTAAGAAAGCACAATTAAACAACAGCAAGTTTCAGACCCCCAACCCTCCCTTTGAGACCGGAGAACAAACCTTGGACCAGCTTACCAAGTGATATTTGAACTCTTCGCCTAGCTCACCCCATAAGAAATCATGTTAAAGCTTCTCAATATGTTTAGCAACACCTACAGGGAGAGGAAAGAAGGACGTGAAATACATAAGTAAATTGAAAAAGAGTACTCTTAATAAGGGTGACCCTACCACCCTTAGACAAATACATCATTTTCCAACTAGCCAACCGACTATCAATCTTTTCAATAACACCATTCCAAATAGACTTGGCCTTGTAGAAATTCCCCCCAACGGAAGACCAAGATACTTTAAAGGCAAAAGGGAAACCCCACAACCCATAATACCAGCCAATCCATCTACATAGCAACATTACCCATAAGAACCAATTCTAATTTAGTCGAATTGACCTTCAAACCCGAGACAGCTTCAAAACATAAAAATATGCACCGCATATGGCGAAGATGATCTAGGTCAGCCTCACAAAAAAACGAAATATCATCCACAAACAATCAAACCTTATCCCCACGAAAAAGCCAAATAACAATCCCCCACTCACTATAGCAAAAATCATCCTACCCAAAGCCTCCATCACAATGACAAACAATAAAGGAGACGAAAGGTTCCCTTGTCTCAAGTCATGGGAACTACTAAAAAAACCAGTGGAAGTGCCGTTAACCAAAACCGAGAGCCACATTGTGAAAATACAATGGGTAATCCAAGAACACCACTTCCCCCTAAAGCCACACCTCCTCGACATGTACACCAAAAAATCCCAATTAACATGATCATAGGCTTTTTCTAGGTCCAACTTACAAAGAGCGCCCGGCTCCCTAGATCTTAATCTACTATCAAGGCATTCATTGGCAATAAGAACACGATCTAGGATTTGCCTACCTTGGATGAAAGCATTCTGAGACTTTGAAATAATTTTTCTAACACCATCTTAAGCTTGTTTGCTGAAATATTATCAATAATTTTGTAAATGCCACTCACAAGACTAATCGAGTGAAAGTCTTTGGGATCAACAACCCCTAGGATCTTCGAGATGAGGGGATAAAAGTAACATTAAGGCTCAGTTCAAACTTACCTCTAGCATGGAATTCGTGAAAAACCTACATAATATGGATTCTTGTCAATTTGTCTTAAAACTGCAATTTATCACCTTGCCATCACTGCCAACAATCTCAAGATTAACACACGCCGTTAAATCTTGCCATCAGCAACATATTTCCAGCCACTCGAGTTTGCCATCAATGGCCAACTACCACCACTTGAGCTTATCAGCAACATTAACCATCAATTTTTTTTTTATTAGTTATCCTTTCGACCACAGATCTCTTAACATCGACAACAACCCGCCAACTATAAAATAAATAAAGTTTCCTATATTTAATCCAATCCAAGTATGTTCTAAACTTGGGGTAGGAAACTCTTTATCCAACCCAATGCAATACAATACAATACAATAAAATATAATCCAGCTCTTTATAACCCCGTGCCAAACATGGCCATATTTATATAACCTGACGGGCTATACAAAAAAAGAAAAAGAAAAAAAGCAAATGGATTTTGCTCACATGCTATGAAAGGCCAATGATATTTAAAGAATCACATAGTGCACATAAAATAGCAAGCGACAGTTCCCAAGAAGCAGCAGCAGTTGGCAAAAAAAAACCCAAAATAAGGGGCATCCAAGAGCATGTAAGAGTACTCTTATAGGCATGCAAGAAAGTCCACAACTAGCAAATGCACCAGGGGAGGCGCAGCTCACATGGCTAATAAACTCGACTGAAAAAAAAAAAAAAAAAAAAGAAAGAAAGAAAGAAAGAAAAGAAGAAGAAGAAGAAGAAGAAAGAAAGAAATAAAACACTAAATTGCTGGACTGAAATCTACTCTTCTAATATAAGAAAACAATGAAAAGTCACTACTTACATTTATGTTCCCCTCAGCAACAAAAAGGACCATGAAAATATGGCATGATAATTTAACTTAAGAAGGTGACATTCAATTCAGGTTCTTCTGCCATGCCCAGTCATTTTTCATCATCTAACTTAGGAATCAAGGCCAATATAAGCAAACTACTTAATCTAAGGATCTAAACTGGTCTACAAATGCAACATCAATATACACTACAAACAGTTTCAATCAAGTAAATTTTAAGAGTGTCTACTCTTTGATTATCAAAAGGAGCAATCTAATATACCTGCACATTTTGGAGATTATCTGACTGCAAAATATCCGCCAACCTTAATAAGATCTCAGACTTGTTAACATCCGCATCCTCAATTGCAAGACAAACATCAATATCACTTCTAGAAACACCAAAAGAGCTTGCACATGATCCATAAAGATAGAGCCGAGCACTAGGCCATTCTTTGCAAACTAATCTCTCCAATAATGCTAGCAATTGCTTCTGTTGCGCCTTCTCTTCCTCTGCAGGTACTAGGGACTCATAAATTGCAAGAAAAGGTGCATTTAATCTGTGTATGTCACTTCGATATTGCATCTGTCTTTTTAACATTCTCATCCTTTGGCTAAGCAGTCGTTGCCCTCTGCTATCTGACCTTGCATCCTGATGATAACAAATACAAGTGAATCCCACATTTAAACCGTTTGTTTCTCTTAATTAACTTTCCACACAAAATTTAATCTTCCAACGCTAATAATAACTTCAACCTCTATTCCATTAAAGAAGATGTCCCTTGAGAATACACAATGATTGACATTTTTTCACTAACAACGGCTAACTAGCACAGTATATGGAAGCTAAAAGTTCAAAACCTTAAGTATTCATACATCATATTTATATCATAGATCTCTATTCAAATATCAGTTCCATCAGGATAAAACTTTATTTGTAAATTCCAAATATTTTAAGCCTATTAAACACATCATATAAGAATAGAAAGAAACAGAAGCAATAAAAATAGTCAACCTTCTCACGAGAAGTCCGATGTTTGCGTGCACCATTCTTGCCATCAGATTCATTCTCAAGCAACAATGAATCAACAAGCTGTTCGCCAATATCATCTAGTTCATTACTTCCATCCTCCTTGAACTTGTCTCGACCCTGAAAACTATTGCCATCACCAAATTCAACAATCTCACTATGCAAATTTGATATGGACTCTTCGATGTCCAAACCCGATACCGAAGGAAGGTTACTCCCCGCTGTCAGCCCCGGGCGATCAAGCTGTCTACTGAGCCTCAGCTCACTTGACTTTTCACCTTCCATTGATAATCTCGTCAGTCTCTCATCCTCAGCATCCGAGGAAATATAGCTACTACCAAATTCAAGATAATTTGCCTTTTGCTTATCCACATTGTGCTCTAACCCTCTCCTCCTATTCCCAGAATCCCAATTCCCTTTTCCCCTCGGCTTGCTCGGAAACCCCGGTGGTGGACTAGACCGATAGTTCTCACTGTGGTACTTATCGCCTCCTCGTCGCTCTTGCTCTCGAGAATCATAATTCGCCCGCCGAAAAGCATTTGAATTTGGATTAGAATTCGAATTCGAATTCACCCGCGGCTCGAATTGCCAATTCCTATCCAACCCATTATAGCTTCTGTTACCCAAACCCGCTTCGCCCTCCTTCGGAGCGGTGAACTTCGTAGTATCCAAAGAATTATGAGAAATCACATTTGACAAAACCTCAGGGCTCCGAATTTCGCTAGCGAAAGAACCGAACTTGATCTTCGGCTCTTGATGTGTCTGCTGCACGGAAAACTTGTCGATTCTACTATTGCTTCTAGCATCAATCCCAGGAAACCCTACTCTTCTGGGATCGTCGCCGAAGAGACTGTGATTTGGTGGAATTTGATTTCCGGAAAACTGATTCCGAGGAGGAGGAAAAGGGTTTTGCGGAAACCCTAGGAAGTTTGGAGGGAAAGGTTGAGGAGGAGAGAGCGAGTGGGGCCAAGGAGGAAGAGGGAAAGGAAGATCGGGGCCGTTGGAATTGTACGACCATGGTGGTGGCGCGAAGGGGAGGGGAGGGCCAACAGCTGCGACGGCAGGATCAACGGTGGGAGATTGCTGTTGTGGCGGGGTTTGGCGCTGTTGGTGCTGCTGCTGCTTGTGGAGCAGAGAGAGCAGGAACTCGCCGCCGTTTGTCGCCGGAGGAGGCAGAGCTCCACCTCCACCGTCGCTCATTGCGCGTGGGCTTGGGTGAAGTTCTGACGAGAGAGAGCCAGGACAGAATAATTGAAATGCTATGAAGTTCTGTTTTTCGAATTGAAGTTGGACCATCTGGTCTCCATTGGATTCGATTATTTATTACTCATTAAAGGAACGGGGAATCTCTGGTGTGATTATTCTGATCCCTTACTTGGGTGCGAGTGTTCAGATTTCAAACCTCACTGCGTTACGTGAACGATGTTGTGGTCGTTTACATCCGTTTATGCGGATTGCACGGTCGTAGAGGGTCTACAGTTAATAGTGGCGGCGCTTTTAATGTCGGTGGTTTCCTTAATTCCTACGTACATATATGTAGGGTACATTTGAGTTTGCGATTTCAAAAATAACGATTTAAAATAACAATTTTAAAATGTGCGATTTGAAAAAAGTAATTTTTAAAAACGCAGTTAAGCGTTTGGCAAAATCGCAATTTAGCCTTTAAAATCGCAAATTTACCTTTAAAATTCTGCGTTTTAAAAAAAGTACCATCTTATCTGCGATTTGAAAAAGCAGATTTTTTGCGTTTTCAAATCGCAATTTTTAAAAATGCAGTTCCCAAACGATTTATGTTCTACAATTTGGTTTAAAATCGCACTTATTGTCTACGAAATCGCAATCTCAAACGCACCCTTAGAGCAATTCTAAGGGCATGATTGGGTGGGAAAAAAAATTAATTACTTTTTAAATAATATTTTTTGAATATCAAATTTTATTCATTTTTTTTTTAATTTTATCTTATATTTTTTAAACCATCCAAACATAATTTCAAAAAAAAAAATTATCTCTATATTTGTAATTTTTCAAAAAATCTCACACCCACACCCAAGTAAATCCTGCATATTTAACTTTTATCTCACCTAATTGGAATGATGTAACAATTTTCATTTATTTTTAATTTTTTGTATTTTTTAATAAAGGTTAATCTAATAATTTATGTGCAGTCACGTCAGTCTAATTATATTAAAATGAGATGAGTTTTAAATATGTAGGATTACTCGTATTTTTATATTCTATAAAAAAGAAATGTTTTGTTTCATTCTTTTTTATATATTTTTTTGTCAATCTCCATATAAAAGACGTGTAAATCTAGCCTTTAATATATAAAATTATATATAAATTTTACAAATTCAATAATAAATTTATAAATTAAAAAAAAAATTAACATCAAACACATCTCATATCAGTAAGTTATAGAATATAATGCTTTTTATAGTCTTCGTCAAAGGGTACGTTTGTTTTCGTATAAATATTCTTAAATTAGAGGTACTTGATCTTGGAACACAAGGAAGGCACATGCAAATTGTATTTGGACCAGCAAGTTTGGGCTTGAAAATGTGGTATGGATTTGGGACCAACTGTTAAGTTCCAGCTGGGTAAAACCAAGGCCCATGTCAAAGGACAAGATTCTCCCCGCAATTTCGAAGTCACGAAAGATGTCACATCAGCGTATTCAAATTTCTTTCAAATTCGGACAAAAAATTTAAGAAGATTCTGATCCATTCAAATTTCAAATTCCAAACCGGAAGCCTTTAAGTTGTTTGTCATTTGGGAGAAACAAAAAGAACAACTTTGAGCCCTAACAAATGAAAAGCATATTTTTGATACGTGGAATAGCTATTTTATTAAAAAAAAAATATTATTATTGAAAATAGACAAAGGTCGAATGAAATGGCCATTCATAATCATTAGTTTGGTGACAATACATATTGCCTCACTAGAATATAATCAAAATTATTAAAATACCCAATTTACGTGATTATGAAGTGGATTCACAAAATGTGGATGGTGAATTTTTTTAATTGGATTTCCCTCTCTTTCTCTCTGGATTGCTAAAAAAAAATATATATATATATATATATATATATATATATATTAATTGCATAACCAGAGAAAAAACGAATAGAAAATTACATAGAGTTCCAAGGGATTCCAAAGACAATGGTCAATGGGAATCATGATTTTGCATCCTCGAGATGAAATCTTCTCTGAATATGGTGGCTAAAGTTGAAGAACATCAAATCGATTCTGTAAGCATCAATGGGAAACTTTTCGGCATTCTGGGTGCACCAACATCACCTCTGACCTTTTAATCACTTGGCAAAATGCTGCAGTTTCAAGTAGGGGGATCAACGTTACCTTTAAAGTGCATTCAATCCATTAGCTGGAAGAGAGAAGCTCTCGTTTGTTTCCACTGTGAGAGAGAAAGCCGTCCGTTTGAGTTTGTCACCGGGGGAGGGTGGCGTCACGCCTCCATCCTCCTAGTAAGTGCTTTCTCCTAGCCTTCTTGGGCTATAGAGTGATTTTTGCTCCTCCATGGTGTGTACCAGTGGAGGTTAGGTTTTCTCCCAACCATTAGGGTTGTGGAGTCTTGTTCCCCCCGATAGTTCGGTGGCGGTTGTTTTCCCCTAGTCTTATTTGGGCTATGGTGGTTGCTGTTTCTTTGTTTGTTCTTCTGGTTTATTTCTTTTGATTCAAGCATGAAGACTCAAATCAAGCCAACCAGGTGGGGGAGAGACCGCTCTGTGCAGTGTCATCGACGGTGGTTCTCTGGCCGGACCTTCACTTTTCTAATTTTTTGAAGCCAGATCTACGCATCCTCGTCGATTTCTGGTAGACACGTGCCGCCCTGCAGCGTTGTTCGTCGTTCTCCGCTCCAACCGCCGGAAGTTGTGGTCGTGCCGATCGTCGGAGCATGGCGCGTGGCTTTCACGCGCCAGGAAGCTTTGCTCCTTGGGCCACGCGTGTGAGTCACGTTCCAATTTTTCAGGCCATGTACGGTGGTTTCTGGGGTTTAGGACAACCGATTTGCTGTTTTGGGGTTGTCAGTGGCGGCACGTGTCCCACACGCGCCGTCGTCTGACGAGGACTGCCTCTGCCTCTCTGCTTCCTTTTTGGTTTGGGTGTTTCTGTCTGTTGTGTGTTTATTCCATTTGTGTCTCTGGTACAGTCTGCCGTTGTAGTACCCTTGTTTTTATGGGAATATTTGATGGCTTCTTGCTAGATCGGCTCCCTTTTATTTTTGAGAGTGAACGTTATTGTAAAGGGAGGCTCAAATGTTTATTCTTGTAAAATTTGTGTTCTGCATTGACAGCTGTTTTTAAGTCAGATCATTCTGACTTAGAGTTTAAGGGTCTTGTATCTCTCGTCTCAATATGTAAGCCTTCGGGCTTTTTTAATAATACATCGTAGCACATGCTACTTGTTCAAAAAAGTAGGGGGATCGAATTCCGAAGATGATTTTCCACGATTTCCAGGAAATTAATTGGGACAACAACAATATGTTAATATGCAGTCTTTTAATTTAATTTGCTGCATATATATCAACGACAATCTCTTTGCTGCAGATCAACAATGTTAATTAATATGCAGTCTTTCATTCCGTTTTATTTTTTAGTTTATTTTATTTGAATATTCGAGTTTGATAAAAAATATATATATATATTATAAAAGAATGTGATCAAGTTTTTTTTTTTTTTTTTTTTTTTTTGACAAATATAATCTATTCTTAAAGGAATAGCTATTCCTCTATCTTTTTAGAGGAATACATATTCCTCTTAATAATGGAATAGTTATTCTTTAGAATAATGTGCTATCAAACTTAAGAGTTTATTTTACGAACCAAACGAACTCTAAGAGGATGTTGATTCATTTTAGATCAAATTAATACAATACAATGTCTCATTAAATTACATAATTAATTATTATCATGCATCTGAAAGATATTGTGTATATATAAATGTTTATTTATTTGTCTAGCTAGGAAGTAACTGCAGCTCAGTTTAATTAATTAATTTCATCCACTCCAATTTCAGATATTCCTTTTTATATGGCATATTTTTTGGAAATCATAGCTATATAAAAAGGGGAAATGGAGTTAATTTCGGAGCATATATAGTGCACATAAATATATAGCACAAATTCGCTGCAAATCTAGAGAAGTCTTTTTAACCTGAAATATTAGACCGTTTCATGTGCGGAAATTAGAGACATTTGCCACCTTTTAATTTGCACGGAATAACCGAATAAGCTAGGAATGGCCGCTAGCTTGGACATTTTCAACAACCGATCGAAAGCACGTGCACCACACGTACACCCAATTAATTTCATGGTTCCAAGGCTTTCTCACGTCTGTCTTCATCTCTTCATGATCACAACTACGTACGTACGTGAAGATCGATCGAAGAAAAACCCGGCCTGAATATATTGAAGTACTATATCCTTAACAACAATGTCGAAATTCAACCCCTACGACCACCTTAAGATCGCCCTCAACCCCGACGGCACGCTGACACGCCACCTCAAAATCCCAAAGATCGAGGCAAAACCCAACGCCGCTCCCGGCGACCTCGTGGTCACGAAGGACGTCACTCTCAACGAGGAAAACGAAACGTGGGTCCGCGTCTTTCTGCCAACAAAACTGCCTTCCAACGCTCGGCTTCCAATCATAATCTACTACCACCACGGCGGCTGGGTTCTCCTAAGCGCCGCAGACGCCAACGTCCACGCAGATTGCGCGAGAATGGCGATCAAAATCCCGGCCGTCGTCGTGTCCGTGAACTACCGGCTGGCGCCGGAGAGCCGGCTCCCAGCGCAGTACGACGACGCCATGGACGCCATCAACTGGGTGAAACAACAGGTAGCGAACCCCAAAGGCGAGCAGTGGATAAGAGACTGCGGAGACTCGGCGAGGTTATATCTGTATGGTTGCGGAAATGGCGCAAACATGGCGTTCTTTGTGTCTTTGAAGGCTTTTGAGTTGCAAATGGGGCTTGCTGGGATTATACTGAACCAACCCATGTTTGGCGGTGAGCGAAGAACTGAATCCGAGATTGAGTTGGCTACGGACGAGATTTGGCCTTTGCCTGTGTTGGACCTTGCGTGGAAGCTCAGTTTGCCAAAAGGGGTCAATCGGGACCATCGGTATTGTAATCCGATTATCGAGGGCCCGCACATGGCCGATATGATCCGTTGGCTGGGAAGGTGTCTGGTTATCGGCTTCGGGGAGGACCCCATGATCGATCGGCAGCAGGAGTTCGTGACCATGTTGGTGAAATGTGGGGTCCCTGTTGAGGCCTGTTTCGATGATGTTGGGTTCCACAATATTCATTTGGTGGACCCTCGGCGGGCTGAAGTAGTTTTAAATATAATGAGAGAATTTATGATTTGATTTATAATATGGTATTTAATGCCATTTCCAAATAATTAAAAAAAAAAATACCGATTTGTGAACGGTGAATACAATCATACAATCATTTGATTTATAATATGGTGTTTAGAGATGTATTATTAAAATTTCCCCCATTCCCCTATTATAAAAAGAAAAAAGAAACAGAAAAATAGGGTTGTCAATTTTTGACACGACCCGCGAACTCGACATAGAAAAATAAGGTTTGGGTTTATCATAATCGGATCGACCCGATTATGGCACAATTAGACCCGGTTATATTAAAAAAAAATAAAAAAATGGTAGAACTAGAACGAATAATCTAGTCACGGAGAAAGTGAGAATTGAGAAACCCCAATTGCCAATTCAATGTATTCACTTGAAAGAATCAAAGAAACGAACCCTAGCCCTCTAGCCGCACGGTCGAACTGGCCCGCCACCCGCACGCCGCACTTCTCGAGTTCTCGTCTTCTCTTCCAGACTTTCAGTGTTTCACCCTTCGATGCCTTGAGGCCCTTCCAGTCCAGTCTATCTCAATGACTCAGTGTCTCTTTCACACTTCGTCTTCACGCAGTCTCTCTCTCTCTCTCTCTCTCTCTCTCTCCTCCGGCCGGTGGTCGTCGACCCGTGAACCCGAATTCCCTCTAAGACTTGTAAGTTTTATATATTATTTTGCTTTTGTTTTGGGATGTGTTTCTTTCCAAATTTGGGCCTGACATTGTGTTTACTGAGTTTGGATTTGATGGAACAATGTATATATGTTGATTGGTTTGATTTGAAATGGTGGAATTTGCTTATGTTGTTGGATTTCTTTGGTTTTCTCCTCTGGGTTTCGCCCCTTTTTTTTTTTCATTTCATTTATGGGTTTCGCCTCAAATTGTCGAACAGCATTCAAAAAAATCATTTCAAAAAAGTCGGGTCGGGTCGGGTTAACGAGTTACCCGATTACTAATCGTGTTTAACATGTTGTGTTCGAGTCACGAGTTCTGACCCAATTAATAATCGGGTCGGGTCGGGTCAGACCCGTTTAGACAATCGGGTTGACACGAACCCGACTCGTGAACCCGAATTGTCAAGCCTACAAAAAAGTGTGTGTTATTGTACCACATCGAAAAAGAAAGTAGAGTGAGATGACTTTATAAGCTCCTCTATCTCTTCAAGGAATATGCCATTTTGAAGAGATACGTTGGGTCAAGCTTGTACGATTGTCTGTGTCTATCTCTTCCTTTTAAAATTGGTTCGATGTGTTGTGATTTCACTCCATTTTCCCTTTCGATCCCCTGTTATCAAAAAAAAATTAAAAAAATTAAAAATAAAGATGTAATTCATATGCTTTTTCTTCTTTTCTTTCTTTCTAGCCAATTCATATGCTTTTTTGAATATGAAAGGATATAGCTTCCTAGCTAGGTAGGCATCAACCGATCGAGTAGAACGTATTGCTCTACCACGGCTCACATGACTTCTAACATTTTTTCTTTTTTTTTTTTTTTTTTAGAGTACAAGATGAAAAGAACAGAAATTAAGAAACTAAGAAAGATGAAGAGATTCCTTTCCAAAACAGGTGGGAGAGGATCCGATTAAAGAGGTTAAAATGTGAATACAACTAGAATAAAGTATTTTTATTGCGGTCCAAGATGTCACATGATGAATACAGAAATTTATATTTCAATTAACATAATT
The DNA here is from genome assembly GCA_028654335.1 of Alnus rubra. Lineage (NCBI taxonomy): Eukaryota > Viridiplantae > Streptophyta > Magnoliopsida > Fagales > Betulaceae > Alnus > Alnus rubra. Next base: position 1,369,291 of record JAJPGS010001817.1, read on the forward strand.
AGCTGACCAGCTAGTAGTGAGCGGAACAATTGTATGGATGTAAGATATGATTGAAGCAATACATCAGTATTGCGTGATTTTGGATGTTGGACAGTCAGAATAACCGTCGGAGAATCCATTCTAAAATAAAAGAAGTAGCATGTGAAGGTCGAGAGAGCCAATTGAACAACCACTGATGCAGCAAGAGCTTCCATTTATTATATATATATATATAATATATATGAAGACAGCCTCACATGGTAGATCTGGCTGCAAGATCATTACTGCCAGATGCACAACTTGTAACAAAATCTTTGACATCCATGAGCAAAGATTGAGCCTTCGCAGGGTTAAAGAGCTCCACACCATGGAAACCATCATCATCAAACTGGGCCACCACGTGCACCTGACGTGCCTCCAACATCCTAACAAGCTCCTTCTGCTTATCCAGCAATGGGTCCCCACCGTAGCCCCTGACCAAACACCTCGGCAGCCGTCGGATCTTCCCATCATGGGACCCGCCCACCATCGGATTACAATACTCATGATCCCGATCAGCATCCTTTGGCAAGGCCAGTGCCCACATCAAGTCATTTGCAGCCAACGGCAAAATCCGATCGTTGATAAACCTCATCTCGGATCCCGTCCTTTCGACCCCACTAAAATACGGCTGATTAAGTATCAACCCTTGGATCTCAACCGGTTCAACATCAACATCAAGCACGCGTAAAGCTGCATGGTACACAATATTGCCCCCGGCACTACTACCCATTAAAAAGCAGCGTGAGAAGTCTACGTACTCTCTCAACCACGCATCAGAGTTGATGATATCCTTGGCCTGGTTCCGGACCCACATGATGGCGTCCATGGCGTCATCGTAAGCCGCCGGAAGACGGTGTTCAGGCGCGAGACGGTATTCAACGGATGCGATTACAGCTGGGGTTTGAGCTGCCAGTCTGCAACACGAATCGTGGAAAGGCTGTGAGGTGGCGCTGAAGAGAATGAAGCCTCCGCCATGGAAGTATATGATGAGAGGGAGCTTTTGGTTTGGAGGGAGAGGGTGGGGGAGGAAGAGGCGGAGGAAGGTGTTGGTGGTGGGGTTGAGAGGGATGTCCTTGGAGAGGGCGAGTTGGGCTGAGTTGGAGTCGGTGGTGGTTGACGCTGTGGGAAAAGGGGTGAGTCGGGTGAGTGAGCCATCTGGGTTGAGGCTGATTCTGAGCAATTTTAAGGGATCGATGGAGGATATTTGGTCTGCCATGTATTTCGTCTGTGCGTATGAAAGGAGACACGTAAGGAGAGAAAGAGAGTGAGAAAGCAAGAAGATACTTCAATGGCACGAAATTAATAAGTGGCTAGGCAGCAGGTCGCGGTTGGTGTATCGCTATAAATTTTGTGATGGAGAAATACTATGATTTTTTTTAAAAAAATTAAATTAAATTAAACATTATTTATCACCCTCAACTAACCATTATTTTTTATAAAGCATCACAAACTCACATGTATCATATTTGGCACTTCAAACTATCAATATGTTATTATTCAGCTATTTCCGTAAATTTTAACTGTTATGTTGAATAGAAAGTCAAAGTTGACTAAAGTATTTTGAAAATACTCATATTTTTACCATTGAAAATCAAAATTTCTTGTATTTATTAATTAGTAAAAACAAAAATACTATTTTTAATAAATAAATAATATATATAGGGGTAAATGCAATATCAATCTATATGATTTGCCTACGTTACAAATAGTCTTTTCTTTTTTCTTTTAGTCTTTTTATATTAATTAATAAATATAAAGGGTAATTTTGATTTTTTTTTTAATGGCCAAAATAAGGGGCATTTTTCATTACACTTTGGTCAACTTTGATTTTTCATCCAACATAATGATCTAAATTGAAGGTGACTAAATAATAATAGATTTGCAGTTTAAAGGGTTAAATCATGACACTTGTTAGTTCGTGGTGCTTCATCGAAAATTGATGTTAGTTGAGTGGCCTAAATAATATTTAACCCTTTTAAAAAAATTATTTATAAATTGATGCAAGAATATTATATATACAATTAAATATAATAAAATAAAATTTAAATCACAAAACAATTTCTTTTTTCTTTTCCATTTCGCCCTTTAAGAGAAGTAAAAAACAATTGAACAAAGAGGCATAACAACATGTATCAAAAATATCTCTCTTTAAACCTAGAGTTTCTCTCTATAAACCCAAAAGTTCTAACCTTTCGTTTCTTCTGTTGCCGTGGGGGAGGAGGCCTCATGCCTCCCTCCCTCCGGCTCTAGCTTTTTGCTCCTCTATGGGTTTTACCTATGGAGGCTAGAGTCTCACAACCTTTAGGGCCGTTGAGTTTTTGTCCCAACGGTTAGATCCGGTGGCAGTTGTGTCTCTCCTAGTCTTTTTGGACTATGGAGGTTTTTGTGTTTTTTAGTTTTTTTTTTTTTTTTTTTTCTAGCAGGAAGGCATTTTCGAGAGGTACCGAATGGGAGCGGCCGCTCCGCTCGTGTCGCCAGCAGTATGTTTCTGGCCGAACTTTAGTAGACCAATCACAAGGTCCAGATCTGTGCATTTTCGTCGTTTTCTGCTCGACACGCCCCCCCCCCCCAGCTTTGTTTGCCACCATTCTCTAGTCTCGTCACCGCTTGCTACGGCTGTTCTGACCTTCTGTGCTCGGTGCGTGGTTATCACGCGCGAGGATTTTTGCCACCCTGGAGTACTCGTGATGGCCACGCTCCATCCTTGGTGCCGTGTCTGGAGGTGCCAGATGGTCTGTGGTAAATGATTACTGTAGGGTTTCTTCCGTAGATGGCACGTGGGTACACGCACCGTTTCCAGCGGCAACTCTTTCTAACGGTAGCTCTGTTTATATGTTTTTCCTGTGTTTGACAAGTTGCTTTGTGGTGCTTTTAACCTAGTTATTGCTGTTTGGCTAGGTTTATTTGTAGCATCTGTCTATATTGATCTGAGCCTTGTAACTCAATTTGGTTGTACACCAGTTTGGTGGTAACTTATATAATCTTCTGTTGGTTGTACTCCAGTTTGATTAATGAAAAGATTAACTTTCTTCTCAAAAAATAAAACATGTATCAATAATTTCCTTTAATTGAAGATTACTGGAGAAATAGGACTGCAGGACGGCCAGGACCTGATCCCTTCCCCTCACCAAAAGTTTTTTTAGTAGTACACCGTCCATATATTAAAAAGAAAAATAGCTAGCGTATTATTAATTTTTTTATATAATAATTTACAAAGGTTATTTTTTCTGCTACTCCTTACACTGAAAAAGTATGGGCATCTTGCGTTCTTAAACTGATAACCATCTTTCAGCTCATCTAGCCTCTTTTGTCCCTCGAGACCAATAAGGGACAATACATAAATATTCACCTGGTGTCCATTAACTACACATTTCGACTTAATCTTAGGCCCTAACTCACCCTTGGTGGACGAATCCTTAGATTTTTGGGGCATTGGACTCTCACCAATGTTTGTGTTTTGGCAAGTTCTAATATGATCAGATTTATAAATAAGTATGAGAAATATTACATGTACTTAAACTTTTACAAATTGAGCATTACTAACTGATGTGGAGCTTATCCATAACCCAGCAACTCATGCCTTTGTTCTTGCAAAACTCATATGGGATTGTAGTTAACACCACAATCTCATATTGTGGTCGAGTGAGTCAACGGTCATCAACCACATTGTGACACTGATTTATATAACCATGTACAATGCATCCAAATGTTGACAGTTATATTCGCATACATATAATCACATTCACATATAATCATGCTACACATTCATATAACCATATCCATATATTATCATGCTGGTTCATCTACTTTACCTATTTACTACTTATAGCCATATCTCTTCTTAACACATTATTAGCGTTATCTTCTCTGCTAATTTAACACGCCATTAATCAACCACATACCTCATTCTTCTATCACTGTTTTTCTCTATTATTCCTTCAACCTTTGGTTCATTCGTCGGTTTTATCAATGTATTAATGCATTGGTACCTACACTTTTGTTTATCCATTGGTCTCTTCAATTCATTGACTCATTGGTATCTAAACCTCCAGTCTTTTTATCAAGACTTATATCACATCACAGTATAATCATGCAAATAGCATCACATCCATAATCTCAACCAAAACATGTAACACATATTAAATGACAAACATTAATTAGCATATAATCAAATAAAATAGAAATCACTACATTACTAAAGACTAAACCACACGTATCACCCTCAGTGAGTAAGAAATACTCACAGTTCTTTCCTGTTACAAAGATTGATCCACAGATATAATCACTGCAATATACATATATAATACAAGCAAATAGTGAATCAGTACAATTCACTAAACATAGATTTTAACCCAATACTCAGTTCTGATTTCTTAATCCAATTATTTTGACATAGTAACCACATATAAAATTCTTCAATTATAATGCCACACATTTCATGTGGGCATTATAATTGCATTCATTATTAAATTACTAAAATACCCTTAACCATGACAATTACCAAAATACCATTTCAAAAATACCAATTTTAACATCACATAATCAATACATAGTTAACACTACACAACCCTAGATCAGCAAATCCACAATATCCTTACATCACAGTCCATTCGGCCAACTACCACAATTCTAAGATTCCCAACTATTCACAACAATAGAGTTTATATTTAAAACCCAAATCATCCAACTCTTCACACCACCCCAATATTTGGTCAATTAGACTTTAAACGCTCAACCAACAACAAGGGATTAAACTCTACTTTGAAAAACTTATTTTAAAACATAACTTATAACATTAAAAAATAAAAATCTTATCCAAAATATATAAAATATATTCTGGGATATTTTGTAACATACATATTCATAAAACATATTATTTTTGTTTCTTAATCCGTTCTACCTCTTATCTTTTAAAGTGCTATTTCCTTTTCTTATCTCATTCTACCACTAATGACATAAAAACTAACTTAAGGACACGGGCAAACCCAAGAGATATGAGATCCGGCTAAAAAGTATGATGAAGAGGATCCTTGATTCTCCCTTTTTTGTACCAATCCAAGAAGTAGAGAGAGAGTTAGAGATATATATATATATATGTATATGTATATGTTCGTGAAGAAGGAAAGAGAGTTCTTTTTCTTTTAAATAGAAACTAAAAGGGAAAAGAGTAAGAGCTCTTCATGCTACGGCATCCATGGATGGAGTGATGCAAAGAGGCATGAAAGAACTAGAGAAATCAAGAGAAGAGAAGGTAGAGACTTACTAAAAGTTGTCGTCCAAAGGAGAAAAAGATGCAATCCTTCTTCTTTGATTTCTTTACTTTTTGATTCTAATCATGCACAACAAAGAAAGGGAGAAGGCTGCTGCTAATTTGAGGGAAGATCAGAGCTTCCATGCTCTGATTTCTGTTGCAAGAATAGAAGAACACTAAGAGAGAAAGAAAGAACCAAGAGAGAGATTTGAGAGAATTTCTCCAAGAGAAGAAGAAGATGCAATTTGTGAAAGGAGCCATCCTTATATGGAGAAATAAATGGTCCAGATCAATCCATTTTGATCTGATCTAATGGCTAGAAGACCAATTTGAATGGCAAGTTAGTGAGTCATCACAATCATAATATCTTTTATCTTATTAACCTTATCCTATAGTTATGTGATTTTATCCTTAAATATTCACTTGACCTTATAGTAACTATTAAATACCATACAAGACAATAATGGACACTTGTCAACTCAATAAAGCATTAGAAAATCAATAGGGTGATGTGGAAGGTGACGTGGCAGAATCTTGGGCTGCCACGCACGCATGTTGTCCAGTCCAAGGGTAGTAGGTTCATGGATAGTTTCGGCAAACCTACAAAAATTTGATTTCTATGAAACTTTATAGGTGGATAGAGAACTCCAAGACGAGGGTTCAAGCTTTTGAATTGACCAAAATAGAGTTCGTTTGACCCTATTTTTGTTATTCCAAAGTTTAAGATCCGTTTTAACATGCCGATACACTTATACATATTTTTCAATAAACATTTAATCTCTTTGAACATATCTTGATGAATATTTATGAATAAATATTTATATTTAGTTTATTAGGCCATAAGTCTTATTTTAATATATTAAATTCAATATCTTAAAATACGGGGTGTAACATCACCCCTATTTTTTGTATGTTAAATAAACTAACTTACAACAAAATCGGCCGAGCGGAACTTAATTTTTTACACTTGTCGAGCTCGAGCTCATTTAGCCGACTTGAGCTTAATTTTTAAAATCCGCCAGGAGCTCAAACTCGGCTCGGGCTCATGATAAATAAGTTCGAGCTTGGCTCAGGCTCATGATAGATGAGCCCGACTTGGGATTGGGATTGTGATAAATTTAAATGGTTTTTAAGATCAACTATTAGATATTTAGGATTCGCATATAGAAAAATAGATCCAATGGTTAGTTTGAAAAATATTAGTTGTTAGAGTTGTACAAAAGTTGTATAAGAATTATTTCTCGGTTTTGTTTCCTACATTTAGAAAAAAAGGGGGGGGGGGGGTTGGATAACTGTTGGAAATGCTCTAAGGGATTGTTGTGTAACAAGCTACATAATATTCGCCGGTAAGTCCATATATTTTAGAGAGCCCTTACTATACGGATGGGCTGTAAAACACCACTTTTACAACCTCTAGTAGAAATTTGATATATTAGAAAAAACACTATATAGAATAATAGGATGAACACACCATATCTTTCAGCCAAACCAACTCATCGATCACTTTTCTCATCCCCACTCCGACGAGCAATTCTTAAACCAACAAACGACATGTATATTGGCCACGATCCTTGCCTCCCGTCCCAGCTATTCAACTTCTTCTCAAACTTCGACGCCGAGTTGTTCAAGGACTCAACCATTGGCAACTCATCCCCGATTTTCGCCTCCAGTCTAAGGGGAAGAAAGTGGGGAAAGGCACAACAATGGGCTTTACTCTACCGTAGAGGGAAGAGGGATGGACGGGGGTGTCAATCTTGCTCAAATGAATGAGTCGGGGGAGCTTCTCTCTCTAATCCTCTTTTCTCTCTAGATTTTCATGTCTTTTCTCTAGATTTATCTGTGTATCTTGCTTGGCTAGAGAGTGATAGGGTTTCTCTTGAGATTCTTGAGTGACTTTCCTTGATTAGGGTGTGTATATTAGGATTCTCTTCAGGTCCTTATGCGTTCTCTCTACTCTAAGAATGGGCAGATCCCTTGGTTTTGGCAATTCCACAAAAATGTCACTGAGATAATTTTGTTGAGCAGTGGCCGATAGCAAATCTATTCGAAGTAGAAAGAAAGAATAGAAGATATGCACACTCAAAGAAGACTCTACTTCTTAGTGGACCGAAGAAAAAAAGATTCACATTGGTTGTTGATATCTTTTTCTAAGAAGGTAAAGGACAATGGGAGCTCTAAAAGGAATGATTGCAGAAAAGGAACACTCCAACTTTAGAGCCGCCTACTGCGAGGAAGAAAAACGTCTAATTAGACATACGCTTGAGGCCTCTCAGAATTGAATCGCATTTTAGTCTGATTAGTCGGATGCTGTTGAGATGGTGGGTAAATTTACGATGGATAGGGTGTGATTAAAATCAGTATACCCTCGGTGTTTCTAATCTTTTAAGAGGGAGTGATTTGAAATTTAATTCTTTTTTATACACCAAAATTCAATTCACTAACGTACGATGCTGAATGCGAGTGTGAGTCGGATCAAAAGAAATCTTGAACATACAATTGTTATCAACAATTTTTTTTTCGCCAAACGAACGAGTAGGAGAAAAGGGTTTTTGTTTTTTTTCCCAATTATATCTGGTTTAGGCTCGAAGATGATGTTTTTAGCCAACATGGTAGAGTTTTATTGGAGGCTATAAAAATGGTGATTTATAGTCTGTTCAGGTTGCAAGTTTTCTCTATATTTTATCATGAACAAATTAATTTCAAGATCCAAGGCTTTCCTTAAAACGCATTTAAAAAGAAATAAATTACTTACATGTTTTTGTCTTCTTTTTTTTCAATACCAATAAAGGAAAGAAGGAAAAAATAAAAATGGTCTTTCTATGCTATTCATGATGACATTAATGCTCAGCCAAATTTTGGCTATTACCCTTGTCCCTACCTAAAGGGGTGGACATTAATTTCATAGACTAAAGCGTAAGGGATCTCAACAAAATTTCAAAGTAATTGAACATATATTAGGGTAAGAGTTTGACTTTTTGAATGAGAATTTTTAATCTTATTGGTATTAATCATCATAGAACTCATTGATGCCTTAATATGGTTAGGTCAAGTTATGGTTCAATCAGCTTTGAGAGAGTATCTTTGATTCCCACCGTCTTTGTCCTTTTTGTGTGGCTCCCAACGAACAGGTACTACCATAGTTATACCCATATAGAATAAATATAGTCAAAATTCAAAATTCTTTTCTATTTTATATCACATCAGAAAATCAGAATAAGTAATAGATATAAGTTGATTTTTTTTTTTTTTTGGCCTTGTTTCTAGAGCTGGCCCTAGAGAGCAAAAGAAGACTAAGCGGTTGGGTGTTCGGGGGGGAGGTTCCACACCTCCCTCCCTCGGTGGTGTTTCCCTCCTCGCGCCTTCTAGGGTGGATGATGTTTTTTTGCTCCTTCTTGGTTAGAGTCAGTGGAATTTTTGGTGTCCTCCAGCCATTAGGACTTTGGAGTTTTTGTTCCCTGGGTTAGATCTGGTAGTAGTTGGTGTTCCCCGGCAGAACACTTCACGGGATTTGGGTTCCCGACCGATTTTCTGGTGTGTTTTTCCGGCGGAATTTTTCTGACCTGGTTTTTCTTTGTTTTGGTTTCTTTCTTTGGAGTCAGATTTGCTCATTTCGACTGGTTTTTTCAAGACACACGCCTCTTCATTGTGGTCTTTAGCTTCTTCCAATTCAATAGCCCCAGCCACGACCGTGCCAGTTCTTCACGCTCGGCACGTGTGGGTCACGACTTGTCTTCCAGGGCGCGGTTAGGGGTTTTTCGGTGGATTCGAGGTCTTCCAACAGATTTCTGCTGCAGAAGAGGTCTCCAGTAGCTACACGTGCCGTCGCCGGCGCAACGCCACCCGATGCCGGTCCTCGTTTTGGCTTTTGTTTAGGGTGTTTTATGTTTTTTCTTTTCTTTTCTTTTCACAATCTGCCTCTTTGATGCTTAAATGTTACTAGACTATTTTTTGGCTTAAGTGTTAGATCTGTCATCTTTTATTTGTTTTTTTTTTTAAGGGAAGATGTAAACATTTCATTAATTCACCCAAAGGGTAACAAAGTTACAGTCATAAACTCAGACCAATAAGGGACTCATCAAACGTCCCATTACAGTTACCCCGAATCTCAGATTATACTGATAGTTGCTACAAATAAACCTAATCAATAGGAATGTGCCTCTGCGTTGACATATGAACCTCTACTTGCACTATGGAGTCGGTCACAAACCATCAAAGACCAGGCTAAATCTAACACAGAGCAAAACTATCAAATACAATCTGCAATCAAGAACAGGAAAACACCCAAAAAAAGAGCTGTCGTCGGAATAATGCGCCGCCGCCGGCAAATCCTCTGCAGCAACCGAACACAAATCCACCGAACACCACCATGCACGGCAACAGAGGCGGAAATGTGGTCAACACGCGCGGCCCATGGAGTGACTAACCCCCTGGTGCGTGCAGACCACGCGCCGGTCAACAATGAGTTTTTTGGCCGTAGCAAGCAGCGGCAGAACCGGAGGACGACGGCGGGCAAGGCTGGGGGGCGCATGTCGACTAGAAAGTGGCGGAACAGAGCAGATTTGTAACTAAAAGAATGATAAAACTGAGACTCTCCAAATCATTCCGCCGGCGACACGAACGACGGATGCTCCCCCTCCGTCTCCTCTCTGAGGTGTTTTCCTGCCAAGAAACAGAGAAACCTAAAGAAACTAAGAAAAACAAGCCACTCCATAGTCCAAAAAGACTAGGAGGTCTAAAACCACCACTGGAACAAGCCCAAGGGGACTCAAAACTCCACAACCCTAGTGGTTGGGAGACTCTAACCTCCACTAGGCTAACCCAGGGAGGACCAAAATCCGGGAGGAGAGGAGGGAACTCCCTCCTCCCGGCAACCCAAGCTCAGAAATTCTCTCCCTCTTTTCGATGAAGACCTACGAGAGAGAGAGAGTCAGTAACACGTTATCCATCTTTTATTTGTTGTTTGTGCTTAAATGTAAAAAGTGGCTCAGTGCTGTCCCTGTAATGGTTATGTATTGTTTTGGTTGCTGTTCAAGTCAGATTTATCTGGCTTAGGGTATAGGGGTCTTGTACCTCTTATTTTTGTCCTTACTTTGGAACTTTCTTGAGTAATATATGATAGTACATGCTATTTGTTAATTTTTTTTATTTTTTATTTTTTTAAAAAAGTATCACATCAACCACTTACTTAGCTTCTTTTTTTTTTTTTTTTTTTTTTTTTTTTTTTTTTTTTTCTCTGGAAACTCTTTTCCAAACACAGGTCAAATAAAGTCGGTGTATGAACGTGAAGGTATACTTGTCAGCAGTACTTTACCTCAGCCCCCACATAAAAATATAAATTTGCAGGTTGTCTCCGTATATCCGTGAGTTTTTTTGTTTTTTGTTTTTAATTATTATTATTTATTACTCCTTTTTTTTTTGTACATTTTTTTAACAAATGCAAATTTTATATGTACAACTCTGTAATTATACTTAACCAGTACTAACGACCATGTAAATTTTAAATATTTAAAATGTCTTACACTCAAATATTATGTCAATTAGGGGATCTAAACTTCGACCAATTATATATGTTAAATTAGAATAACAGATGGGTTCTAGTTAATAATAACAATAATAACAAAACATAAAAAAGTTATTTCTTTTCTTTTTTTTTTTTCTTTTTTTTTTTAATTTCTAGTAGATTAGTTAGAGGTGTGCTAAAATACACAGGGTGCTACAGTATGTCCAAATAAAAAATTGTTTCTCATCATTTATTTCTTTCAAATGAAAATAAAAAAAATAGAATATAAGAAAAAAAAATTGAGAAATAATATTTAAAAAACAAGTAGATAGAATGGTGTATAAAAAAAGCATATATAGCTAAAATGGAGAGTTGCACTTTTTTACTAGTGTATTTTTGCTGGAGAGTGGAGATGTTTTAGGACTCTTTTGTTAATGCTTTTTTGGAATTTTTTTTTTAATAAAAAAATAAAAATATTGACAAACAAATCAACACATTAAATACCCATAAAATAGTCAAAATTATTTTTATTTGTACGTCATATAACAATAAAATAAAATAAAATAATAAAACTGTTTTTTCATGCTATTCATGATGGCATTAAAGCTCACCCAGAATTCATCCTAATCTAAAGGGAAAGGGGTTGGGATAATTAATGGCATAAGGTTCACAATCATGCCTTGTTGACAGATTGACCTTTTAATAATATGCAGACTTCCAATACAAATAAATTAAGACAGTATATGAACCTGAATGTAAACTTACTCAGCAATCCACTCAGGAAAAAAAAAATTAAAAACAAAAACCTACGAGATTGTTTAGCAATTCAATTCTATTTTTGTTTATGAGAATTCTTTTCGAGAATAAAAACATATAACAATTGTTTGTTTTTTTGTCGTTAAAAAAAACATATAACAGTTTCTGAAAACAGAAAACTTGCCTAATTTCGTTTAGACAAGTGTTCTGAAAACAACGACTCTTCTCACACAATGATTTCTTAAAAAAATTTGTAACAAACTTATTTCACCATTACTAAAAAATAAGTTGAACTTGGGACCCAACACCGATCGAAATGGTAAAAACGGGGGCGGGGGGAACTTCTCTTAACCCTATGAACTTCCATCACATTTGTAATTATCCTCCTAAACTTAAAAAACTTTTAATTTAGTGTATTCATCTTTTAATTTTTTTCAATTTCATCGATCTATTAGAACTTTTCGTTAAATCATAATGGATGCATGTCAAAACTTTCAAAATACCTCTATTTTTTTCAGGAAAAAAAGAAAAGAAAAAGAGAAACAAAATGCAAGGAAAATATAAGCATTAGTAAGGATTTAATGGAATTTGCAAAAACACTCACACCTCTTTGAATTTTTTTTATTCATTTATTTTCAAAAAAACAGAGGTATTTTGGAAATTTTGTAGGATTTAATGGAAAATCATAACATAATGGTGAAATTAAAAGATTGATATATTAAATTGAGAATTTTTTAAGTTTGTAAAGTATAATTGCAAAAGTAACGACAATTCAAAGGAGTTTAGTAAAGTTTTTCCAAAAAATATATTGCATTTTTACTATGGAATGGAACCCAGAATATATAAGTGAAAGAGAAATTACCATAGAAGAGAAGCAAGGAAGGCTGTAAATTAACAAAGCTACTCGTGAACATACTCAAGCTCGGCTCAAGCTTGACTCGACTATTAAATTGGGTTGTTAGTGAATACTAGACTAGGCTCAATTATTAAATGATGCATACTCGTATAAACTCAGCTTAACTCAGTTAATATTCATGAACAAGCTCGTAAATATAAGACTTGACTCGTATGTATGTGTGTGTATATATATATATATATATATAACCTATAAACATACAAGTATATGCTATAATGCTATAAATTATAAGTATATTCAATAATTTATTATATATGTTATATAATATACTAGTATTAATATAAGTATGCATATAGTTAAATATAATAGATTTATATATGTATAAGTATATGATATATGATTACATGTATAACAATATAAGTAAATAACCATATATATATATATATAATATCTCTCTCAACGATGGAAGAAAAACAAAAAATGACTAAATAAATCATCATAAATTGTTTTCGAAAACATGTATAAGTTGTTTCCATAATTTTTTTTTTTTTTTTTTTTTTTTCAAAACGGTTTGTCAAACACACATCAACAGTACATAAACGCATTTTGCTATTTTGGAAATAGAAAAAATGTTTACAAAACAACTAGCAAATAGGCCATTAATTAGTCAGCAATCCCCCACCCCACCCCCCACGAAGAAGGTAAACTTGCAAAGTGTCTATTATATTTGTGAGGATACAAGTAGCCTAACAGAGTCTGCTCTTCTATTGCTATTGGAAGTTTACAACTTCAGAACTTCTATACAATTTTTATATAACTCTAATAACTTTTTTATAAAAAAAAAAATCAACCATTAGATATATAGGACTCATATGTAGGAAAATAGATCTAATTGTTAGTTTGAAAAAAATTATTGAAGTTGTACAACAATCATTTCTATTTATCTAATCATGACAAACATTTAGCTGAATAAGAATTATCTTGTATAGTTATCTCATATATGCAGTAGATAGTCATATAGTTTAATTTATCTTCTGTTTCTTATAGTTATTGTTTGTAACTACAACCCTCTTTGAGTGTGTTTGGTAAAGAGTTTTGTTGAGTTTTTTATTTGAATAGAAATAATAAATGATTAATGCTATATAAAGGTGAAACGAGATTTGAATTTTTTGTGAAAGAAATGTGAAAAAAAAAAATTGTTTGGTAATAGTTTTGAAAGGATGATGAATTTTTTTGGGAGAATTGAAAATATGGAGAGAGTACTTTACCAAACGATACCAAATTGTAATTACTATAAATTAAGCGGAATAGAATGGTCGAGTATTCTCGCTTGTACAAATAAATATAAAAGAAAAAATAATATTATGTGAAAGAGAAAGAAAAACAGAGCGAAAGTGGAGAGAGACGTATTAGCTACATCTTATCTATTCACTATATTAAACATTATTACGTAACTCTCTATTTATAAAGAGATATTGAGTAGTGAACAAGAAACCCTAAACTTAAATAAGGTAAATATCGATAAACCTAATTTAAAGAATAAGCTTGTCTCTAAGTCCAATGCATCGCTTGAAAATGAGAATCGGTTGGCTGATAGCTATTGGTAATGGTAGTATTTGGATCTTAGTCTTTTAAGACTCAGAATTCTATTCTTCATTTAAAGGGCATATTACATTGCCCCATAGCCTAAGCCAATCTAGTTTCCATAAATAAGTTATGTCGTGATAATCATTATTATTTCAAACTAATCTATTCTTATTTTCTTGTCAGGGACAACCTCACCAGGAAAATACTCTTGTATGGAGCTAGTGAAGATGGCCTCTATCCCTTCTTGGTGTTAAAACTTCAGCGGCAGTATGGCATAGTAGGCTTGGTCATTTCATTACAGCACCTTCCCATTTTAGCTTCTCAATCTTCCATTCATTTATGTATACCGCGTCAATTGGCCAAGAGTAGACAACACCCTTTTTCCAAATTGCAAACTTGTAACTAGTTCCTCTTTAGAATTAGTTCACACTGATATTTGGACTTCACTGGTGATGTTTGTTAATGGCTGTAAGTTTTATGCAATATTTATAGATGAATTTTCAAGGTATTCATGATATTTGGACTTTAGGTCCAAATCGGCGGGCCAAGAGGGGAAACGATCTCGGCAACTGCTGCGAAAACTACGACACTCATGTTTTCGAGAGCGTCTCTCTAACCTCTCGCCTATCTGTATGAGGGATGTCCTTTTTGTTGTTATTTGATTGTCTACTATCTTTTTGGCTCAGCTTTTTGAAGGCCATAATAGTATCTTTCGCGTTTATGACCTCCTCCGCTTTGTTAATAAACTCTTGGAGGGACGACGAGTTTTTTCGAGCCAACTCTTCCATAAATGAGCTTTGAAGCAATATTCCTCCAAGGATGCCGGCCAATACTATTCTTTCGTCTTGGTCATCAACTGCTAGCTTCTCCTTATTAAAGCGCGTCTTAAAGTACTTGAGAGATTCGCTCTCTGCTTGAAAGTAAAAAGGTACATCGTTGGTCTTCTCTGTCTCCGATCGACAATGAACTATGAGGAACTGTTAGTACAGTTCGTCAAAGGACCCGACAGACCTCAACTATGAGTTTCTGAACCACCTTCACGAGGTTCATTTAAGGGTGACCAAGAAGGCCCTGCATGCTATCTCGTCCGGGACTCCGTGGAGGGTCATATGAGCTTTATACATCTCAATGTACTCAATAGAATCCTTAGACCCATCAAATGTGTCCATTTCTGGGGCTTTGAAATTTTGGGATAGTAGCAACTCCACAACCTTGGCCGTGAAGGGGAGGTTAGTATTCTAGAGCAAGTCCTCGACCATAGACTACTTCTCCTTCATCTCATCATAATTTATTTGCAGCTCGTCAAGGCAAACGCTCATTTGACTCCCTTCCGCTCAGCGACCTGGATGATAGGCCCTTCTTAGCGGGATGACAGTCGGTCCTTACCATTACGACCTCCATTTGCGCTTTCTACACTTCCCAAGTAACCTCATCCTTGCCGAGCTAGGTTGAGCAACTGTTGTGCTAATGTGGCTCGCGCATCGATGGGTTGCGTTGGAGGAGCTCCATAATTTCATGGTTCTACTACATCAAAGCGTCCATGTTCTGGGAAAGCGGCAAGAGATGGCCTCGAAGATGGTGTGACATTGGTCTTGAGAGGTACCTGTGCTGAGTGGGTTGGAGGTGGCATAATCGTTATGACGAACACTTCTCGATTGCGTATTCAACATTTGGTATTATGTCAAATAACTATTGTCGATTCCCATAGATAGCGCCAAACTATTAGAACAGTTAACCTTGGGCCAAGGTAACAATCCAAAGTGCCTGCAAAGAAAGAAAAATTTTTAGCACAAGAGCTTGTCATGGAACAAGACGGCGGGAGATAACTCTGATGCTTAAGTCACTATAACCGAGGATAATAATCTAAGAAAGTAGAAGATAATGTCTAAGAGAAATAGACAAAAGTCCCAATTTTACCTAGCGTCTACTGCCTTTTATAGCTGATTTGCCCTCACCACCAGCCATGCCATACGCTTATTGGAGGCTTTTCTATTGCTGCTTTCCCTACTCATGCAAACGAGAATTTTATGTTGGCATCACGGAGACCAATGCTAACATGCTAAAAGAGGGGATCCAATTTGGTGTTTTGTATATGTACTCAAGTCGATTAGCCAATGCCCAACAATAAGCAATTCCCATTTCTGGTTGTGACTTATGATCGTATATTTTTCATTTTCATTTTCATTGAACCTTTACATAGCTACCAAAACTATTCAAAACAAAATGGTAACGAGAAGGAAGTGAGTATTGGTGGGGAAGGAGCCTTAGAGCACTAGCAGCAATCTCCCTATATTGGTTCCCTTCCCTAAATATAGAGAAAATTTCACAAAAATCACCCCACAACAGATACCTCAAATTTACATTTTTTGGTTGGGTAGCACTGTAGCTTCCCAATAACTTTTTTTAATGAAAAAAATTTTGTCTCTTTGACTCTCTCTCTCTCTCTCTCTCTCTCCTTCAGCCGCATCACTTCGTCTCCTTCATCTCCTTCTCTTCTTTTCTGTTTCCTTTCTTTTACTCGTTCTTTCTTTCAAGAAGAACAGAAGGTGAGACGAAAGAGAGAGACCGTGAGATACTGAGAGAAAATCCAAGATATCAGAGAGAGAGAGAGAGATCGGGAGTTTGAGAGACTGAACCTGGGAGAGAGAGATACAGATGGAGAGGGAGATCGCCGGCCCCCGCAAACCCAGATGAGCCGATCGTCGGTGGGTTGCCACCGGTGAACCCAGGTGAGGCGATTTTCGACAAAGCAGAGGGTGATTTCCGGTAGGTCTTTCGGTTGATCGGCCGATGGGTGGTACTGAATTTAATAATTGTGAAACTGGGATGTGAATGATTCTAGGAGATGATGATTTTTACAGTGGGTTTTGCCATTGACTCACTTTTCTTCTTGCCATCAGCTGGAGAAGACGAGAGAGCAAGATAGAGAAGAAGTGAGAGAAAAAAAGAAATGGATTAAAAATAAAAGTAAGAAAGAGAAAAAATAATAAAATAAGGTAAAAAAAAGTATTTAATTGATATAGGAAAAATTAAGGGAATATATTGTAAGATGTATTTTTATAGGGAAGCAAAAAGTGGTTTTGTTCCCTAAATATAGGAAAAATGGTAGGGAGACTGCTGCAAGTGCTCTTATGACATTGCTTAAAGGAGGTTTTGGTTTTAGAACACTAATAGCAAATACCCTATAGGTGATTCTCTTCCCTAAATATAAGGAAAATGTAAAAAAATCACAAAAAATTACTTGCAGCAGATTCTTTACAGGTTTTCTAAGCATTAGGAATGCTACAATGCTTCTCAATGCATTAGGAATGCTACATTGCTTCCCAATGCATTAAGAATGCTAAAGTAAAAGTATATATATATATATTTTAATAGTTTATAGAAAAATTAAGGGAAGCTATTGTGAAGTGTTTTTAGATAGGGAAGCAAAAAATAATTTTGTTCCCTAAATTTAGGGAAAAAGGTTGGGTGTTTGTTGCTAGTATCCTTAGAATGCTTTTAAGCTTTTAAAAACATCACCGATGGATTTCATAATCGCTGACATGTCTCCCATCTCTTAAAAAAAAAAATGGAAGAAAACGGAAGAGGAGCCGCTCCCATAATCTTCTATAAGCTTGATTAAGTCATTTACTACAAGATTCGATCATTCAATCTATATGAGGTAAATACAGGTAAAAGCTTGTTAATTAGATTTCATGCAACAGATTTGCACATTAACTGTCAGAGTGCAAAAGCAATGAAATGAACATAGATGATAGAGCAGAAGCAAATTCGTAGTCAACATTATAAGCTATGGGAAATCTTTCTCTGCTTTTCAACATTACAATCTGTGGGAGATCTCTTCCAAGTTGAAAGTTGTACAGAATCATCTCCTTGGTTCAAAGAACAAAATCAATGCTCTCTAGTACACAAATTTGTAACAAGTGTTGAGTCTTGACACAAGAGATACATACAGCATCAATTGCAACACAAAAGCTCGCAGAAGGCAATGTTAAAAAAGTGATTACAGATACCATAAAGGTCATATTCCCACCATAGCTGTCATCAATCCAATACAAGTCACAAACATGTTAAAAGGCATAGCAACCTGGAATATAAACATTACGGGATATATTCTAAGTTAGAGAATAAAAGAATTAAATCTGAAATTCATCAGTTTCCTGCTTCCTTTTCAACTGCTGCAAAGAAAAGAAGAACTGGTATTTACATCTTTCCTAATCCTACCATTTACTCGACCCAGTGGATCTCCCACTTCCATTACTGTGACAATAATCATTAATCACTTTTGAAAAGAAAACGGCTGGGACCCAGGATTTGTTCCCTTCTAGTCTTCTACTGCTGAAATTGATGCTACTTTGGCATAAAAATCAGCCAACAATCAAAAAGGTTGCATACAGCAAAAAAGGATAATCTTCCCGGGGCCCCATAGGTCCTAAAGTCTGCTCATTCGAGTCTCAGAGCACTAAGGAAATTTCTCAAAGTAAAAGAAATGTCTCCATGCCTCCTTTTAGGCCTTTACTATTAAGCCTGGGATTCCTAAAATTCAACAACTTGTGGGGGAGCAAAGGACAAGAGTGGGTTGGTTGCACCTAAATGATAGCTCTCCGAAAGTTCAAAATGAAAAGTAATTTGTGGGCCAGAGAAGATATTATCCAAACAATGAAGCAAAAGAACAAAAACAGCCTGAATTCATTCATCAAATATATATAACAATCCGTTTATCTTCTTTCTTGATCGATTTCTACAAAACAACGAAAAATTAGAAATGCCCTACAACAGAACAGTACGTTGATCTCTACAGTTAATGGAAATAGCAACAAGCATCAAACAAACTCACCGGGCCTTCTTCCGGGACTTAAACGGAAAACTAGAAGGCGGCGAAGGGGAAAACTCGAACGGCAGGTGGGGTGGCTCAGCCTCGCCAGTCAGCATCCCCACGATGTCTTTGGTTGTGGGTCGCTTACTAGGCGATTTCTGAAGACACAAAAGTGCAATTGTGATGCAGAGCAAAGCCTGTTCCTTTTCCAACGAATGAATAGACGAATCAACAAGGTCCAAAAGCTTCCCATTGCGAGCAAGCTGCCGAGCCCATGAGATCAGATTGGCCCTCTCAAACTCTGACATCGGCGACGCCGTCACTTGGAGCGGCCGACGCCCAGAAACAATGACCAATAGCAGAACTCCGAAGCTATAAACGTCGCACTTCTCGGAGAGCAGCCCACCGCCACCATATTCAGGAGCAATGTAACAAACAGTTCCTCGCATGCTGGGGGTGCTACTAACACCACCGCTCTTGGGTATATCTCCTCCTCCATTAGTCCAATCCTGGCTATTTCTCCGCCCACTTCTAAGCTCGCCACTCAGTCCGTCCAACCACCAATCAATGCTACCTCTGCTGTTCTTGTTCTTCCTCTTCTTCTTCCTCTCTTGGCGGACCACATCCTCTTCGTCATCATCGTCCTTCTGCCACCACAATTCTGTACCGCTAGTCGAACCAAGCGCTCGTTTCTTCTTTGTCTTCTTAGAAAGCTCCTCGCAAAACTCCTCCTTCCACCACTCTCTTGGCTTCCGAGTCTTCTCTTTCCTTCGCGCCATCCTTTCCTCATCCAATGAAGCCCACCAGTCCAATCTCTTCCTCTGCTTCTTCTGCTTCTGCTTCTGCTTCTGCTCAACCTTCAAGCCCAACCCATCGTTCTCCGCCGAGCTCGGGGACGCAATCCACTCGCTCTTGGGCCTCTCCTTCTT
Organism: Alnus rubra; assembly: GCA_028654335.1. Taxonomy (NCBI): domain Eukaryota; kingdom Viridiplantae; phylum Streptophyta; class Magnoliopsida; order Fagales; family Betulaceae; genus Alnus; species Alnus rubra. The sequence continues at coordinate 1,389,007 of JAJPGS010001817.1, forward strand.
TATCTCACTCCCAATCCACTCCATCACGTAGTCCTTCACTCTCCCAGACTCAGACACACCTCCATTGTCCTGTTTCCACCACCAATCCCTCCTCGAACCCCCATTTTTTCTACCATTTCCGATCAAATCCTTGCCGCTATCCACGCTCAACTTATCGAAGCACCCGTCCGATGCGCTCGCCTTGTCGAGCCCAACTTCCGGCGACACAGCCATATTCTCCGGCGACGCCTCCGAATCCAAAATTCTCACCACGCAGCTCTCCGGGGACTGATCAGCAACCACCCCAGCACCACCCTCATCGAACCCAGTAGTCACGCTCTCCGTCTCCTCCAGAATCGACCCGTTGTCCTCTCCACACTCGACCACACCCTCCCTCTTCTCCACGAGATCCTCCGTCTTCAACCTCGCCAAGCCGAAATCCCCAATCTTGGCCTTGAAATCAGCGTCGAGCAGAATATTACTGGGCTTGACATCGCCGTGGATCACCGGCGGGTCACAGAAATGGTGCAGGTAAGCCAGACCCTTTGCGATATCGGTCGCAATGTCGAACCTTTTCTTCCACTCCATGAGCTCCACGCATTTGTTGTCGAGCAGCGAGTCCTGCAGGCTACGGTTGGGCATGTACTCGTAGACGAGCACAAGCTTGCGGCGGCGGCGATCGGAGGAGTAGCCAAGGAGCGAGAGGACGTGCGGGGAGGAGAGGGCGGAGGCGATTGAGAGCTCGTTGTGGAACTCACGCTCGCCCTGGAGGGAGCCGGGGGAGTCCATGAGCTTGAGAGCCAAGCACTGGCCAGAGGGGAGGGTGGCCTTGTAGACTGCGCCGAAGCCACCGTGGCCGAGGAGAGCAGAGGAGGAGAAGGAGGAGGCGGAGCGCCGGAGGAGGGTGTAGGAGAAGCGGCGCTGGTGTTCGTCGGAGGGGGTGGTGCGGTTGCGGGAGAGCTTGCGGTGGAGAAGAAGAAGGAGAGTTAACAAGAGGAGGACGAGGAGGGTCAGGGTCGCTGGAAGGACTATGGACAGGAGAGGAATGTGGTGGTGGCGGTGGTGGTGGTGGTGGTAATTGAGGGGTTCCGGTGGTGGTGATGGGCGGGATGGCATGGCTGTAAATATGGTGGGTATGGTGGGGTGTTATGCTCTCATTCTGTTTGTGAGGGAGAGTAGATCGACAGAGAATAGAGATAGATTAGAGAAGAGTGATTGAGGAAGAAAGAGTGAGAGACTGTTAAATGAGATGATGATGATGAACATTTATGTACCTCACCTTTCTCTCTCACTTCTCTCTTCTTTGGTTATCCAAACTCCAAAGTCCAAAGCCTAGCTAGCAGTACTACTTTGTTTATTTATTATTTCTTCTTTATTTAATACTAATGCTATTTATTATTTATTATTTATTATTTATTATTCAATATTTAGGAGAAAGGAGCATTAATGCCATTGGGTGACCAAAAGATACATAGAAAGCTTATTACACAAGCCCTTTATTTTCCTAGCTTTCCCCTTGATTTGGTCGCACTTCCATATTCCAAGTCAACAACAAAAATAAATTAATTATGATATAAAAGTACTTCTCTTAAGTTAAAGTATGAGAAATGTTAAAAGTATTAATTTTTTTTTTTTTTTTTTTTTAAGAGAGGAGTATCAAAATGATGTTGAACTTATTTATTGAAGAAAATTAAAACAATTAATAAAAAAAAAATACTATAGCTTCTAATGAATAAGCTCCACCCCATCTGGGTACCTATATCTTAGTAAAAGATTTGATACTTCTAACATTTTTCTAAGACTAAAGAGTAATACTAACATAAAAGGATCTCTCCGGTTTTAATTACTTTTTAATAGCTTTTACTTGGGTATATTACCTTAGAAATTCATCTAAATTTAATGACACAAATTTCCTACAAACCAATTTGTAGGAAATTTCATACAACCCATATATAAGATTGACATATATTCCTTGACATATCACTCTTATATAATACTAATCTCCGGTTTTAATTACTTTTTAATAACTTTTACTCGGGTAGATTACCTTAGAAATTCATCTAAATTTAAGGCTCCGTTTGTTTTGATATAAAATGTCTTCTAAAAAATATTTTTTATTTTTATTTTTCGGTGTTTACTACTATTAAAAATCGTGTTCAAACCAAAGACATTTTCGGTTAACCAGAAAACTCTCTTTCATTTTTGTAAAATGATTTTCTCTATTTCAAAAAAATAAATAATTTTTCAAATTTGAACGTTTTATTCTCAAATTGTGGAAGTTCACAAGAACCCACAATTGGAGGTTGCCAGAAGTTGCAGACCGTTTTTCGCTGTCGCTCATTTCTCGTACGAATTAAACGCCAAAAACATATTTTTAAAAATAATTTCATTGCGAGTATTGTTCTACAAAAAACATTTTCCGTCGAACACAAACAAAGTATAAATAATAATGTTTAATGGAATTTAATAGATAGAAATCTCAATTTTAAGTAATTGTGAAGTGGATAAGATTTATTTATTTGAGTAGTTTAGATTAGATTTTTCAAATTTGAATGCTACCCTCATTTAAAATTGACACCACATGTACAGCTAAATACAACACACCTAAAATAATTTACAATTAATTGTTGTCATTTATAACGAACAGGTGGAGGATAGGTTGTACGTACGTAACACCCCACGCGCCACGGTAGTAAGTCGTCACGTGGATCAAGCCTTGGGAAGCTGGCTTTCCCATCTATATATAGTACTCTTAAAGCCACGTTGGTGGGGTCCACGGGGCCAGATCGATCTAGTCACCAATCCGACGCGCCTTCTCCTGGGCGTGGGACTCCAGGTACCACCGCTCCTTATTTGTCTCCGTCGAATATTCAGGCTCTGAGATTCGCTCGCACACTAGTCAGCGGAGGGCAAGGCAGGAGATGGGAAGACTGAGAGTTTCAGGTTTGACCTCTAAAAGGGTCTGTTTCTGCTGCCAAACAGCCTTTTCACTGAACCTTTTTTGTCTTCGATGGGCGACGGTGAGATTCTCCGGTGAACAGTTAATCCTATTTAATTAAATTAAATTAAAAATAATCATGAGGAGGAAGAGCACTGGAGCAGCTTGGAAATTGAGGGCTGACTTTTGGGGGGTTGGAAAATGAGAGGTCCACTGTCTTATGCGAGATTGCTGTTTGACAATATAAAAAAGTAAACATTATTTAAATAAGCGTTTTTTTATTGGCGCTTAGGAAAAGGGAAAAGAAAATAGTTAGGTCTTACGACCTAACTTTACAATTGATGACGAGTTTGATTAAGAATAAACACACCATCATCAGTGAATTAAGAAATTGTTAAGGGCTGGTTTTTTTTGGGACTCAAGAAGAAAAATATACATAATATGAAGGGAGGTTTGAAAAGAATGTGTCAACAAGGCCATTAAAAGAAGGGCTATTTAGGCTATTTTTATCAAACAAATCGTTAAGAGGTGGTTGTAGCCTTGTAGTAGGCCGTAATCCCACGTAATAGCATTGATTAGAAAGCTTGAGGCATTGTTTGGCTTGCAGAATGAGTATTTCAATAAAATAGATATTACTAAGAAGAAAAAATAGTAGAATGAAATAGCTATTCCTACTCCTTAGTTTAGTGATGACACATATATTTTAATTGGAATCAAATCAAAATTACTAAAAACTCTTCACATTATGTTTTTTTTTTCCTTTTTTTTCTTTAAAAAAAAAAAACTCAAATTATATATAAAAAAAAAAATTGAAAACTGGGTGGCCGACCACTAGAAAAGTCGGGGATGGCTAGGGCACCCCAAAATGCTTCGGGGGTGGTCGCACCACCCCCGGAGCCTTTCTGTGGTTGGCCGACCACCAATGGGTAGTCGGCCAGCCACAGATGTAACACAGGTTAGGGTTTTTTTTATAAAAAAATAATAAAAAAATAAAATTAAAAATAAGAGAAAATAGAAAATAATGAGTTATATATTGTCCATAATATATGACTGATATTATAGAACAATTAACTAATATATAATTATGTACTCCATATTACATTAAACAGTTGGTCAATGTATGGTCATTTACCCCAAATCTTGACCATAGAATAATGGATGCAGATGGGCTATAGCTACATGTCTTTAAATGTATTTTTTTTTTTTTTTTTGTGTACTTTTAACAGGTAATAATTAATATACCCACAAACCGTCCAAATGGAAAAAAATAAAACAAAACAAAACTATCAAAGTAGACGACAAATTTTTTTAAGGGAAAAAAGAAAAAAAAAAAAAAAGCAAGGGTAATACCGTAATAGTAGTAATTGAGAGATGTGTTTTGACTTCTGTAACTTCGTAGAAGGAATCTACTACGTGTAGAGATGGAACACGTAGGCTTTGCAGGTTTCGAGAGGAAGAGGGCAGAGAATAAAACAAAAAGAGAAAAATAAAATAAAATAAAATAAAACTGAGATCATGTGAGTCCCACCTTTTCCAGACAATAAAGTCGAACCCACGCTTGTCCGGGGGCTTGACTCGTGAGTCGTGACTCAGGCCGCTGCGGCGATGAATGATCATTAAAAGAAGAAGAAATTGGTTAATTCGTAATTATTGAACAATTGGTGCCCTTTTCTCTCGTCTCACATACAGAGACACTAACGTGAAAATATTCCCCGCCGGATTGTCTAATCATACTTACCACGTTGTATTTGTTTGGAAAATTAATCAGTAAATAGCGTATCCTCTTTCTTTTTAAGTCAAATAAAAAAAAATTAATAATAATAGTATATATGTATTGTACTATATATATAGTAATTAAGCTCTAATGGTACTTTAATCTCCTCAAGTTGGGATGGAATTCATAGTAATTAATTGTGAGAAGATTCATATGAAAAGTTGTCCAAATAAATTTGTAATGAAAAATGTTTGTTTTATTTTCTTCCACATCTCTTGTTTATCTTTTTATCAGAAATATGCAAATCTACTATTGAATCTATGAGACTACATGTGGGTTTCACATATTTAATTGTGAATTTACAAAAAAGATGTCAAGAAAATGACACCGAACACATCTTATTTTAGATTGTTCGACCACCTATCCGAACATGTGAGTTTCATATAAACCTTCTCACATTAATTGCTCAAATTTGAATGGTTAATTATCATGGACCCTTTTCTCCTCAAGTTGAATTTTGATTCATTATCAATTTAGATAACTAGTTACCGTGAATCCTTTATCTCTTGAAGTCTCAACTTTGCCTCTAAAACATGGAAGTATTCCTTGAAGTTTATGTCAAGTTTGTTGCTAGAAAACTCACCATATTAATATTAGGAAAAAAAATGCACAATTAGTCAATGTGATTGGCTTAATTTATAAATCACTCTCTGTGATATAAAAATTAACTAAGAAGTCTCTATGGTAGGTGAAATTGACAAATTACTCCCTGAAGTCAATTTCCGTCCACTGCTTGATGAAAGGTTGCCACGTCAAATCCAATAAAAACCCAACAAGTGCCATTCTTAATAAAAAAAAAATATTAATATACTAAAAATTAAAAACTTAAAATATAATTTTTTTTAAAGAAAAGAAAAAGAGAAAAGGGGGGGGGGGGGGTTTGGGGGTAGTGCGCGAGCCACCCAGAGGCGGCCAACACCACCTCCAAGTATGGCTTGAAGCCCTACCCCAACTTTAGGATGGCCCGCGAGCCATCCTAGAATAGGGTTGGAGGTGGCTCGCAGGCCACCCCCTTCTCCAAATGGAGTTTTATTGGGCATGATGTAACAATTTAATGGTTTATGTCAAGTTAATGGGCAGAAATTGACTTCAAAGAGTAAATTTCGCCAATCAAATGAACTTCTTAATTAATTTTTATACCACATGAAATGATTTGTAAATTAAGCCAACCAAATAACAAATTTTATTATTATTTGTAATGATACCCATCATTCCATGAGCCTTATTGACTATATAAAGTTGAGAAAAAAAAAATCATAAAAAAAGGGAAAAAAACTCATTTCAAGCACTTGATTTAGACTGTAGTTCTTATTCTAATATTTTGACAACATTCATAAAGCATTTTGAAGTTTTTAGTTATTTGCCTATTAAGTAAAATTAGATAATCCGAATATTTACAACCTAGTTTATGAAGTCACATATATTACATTTACCCATCCTACGCTTTTGACATCTGAAAACAAGTGTTTGGATGCTTAGCATTCCTCAACACTATTACAAATGATCATTTTGAAATTGAATCCTAATTAAATTGTAGTACTAATAATATTAAAATCACTTTTCCTCTTATTAATTCTGATTGAACTTCCCACATTTGATCTACAAAATAAAATTTGAGGCCCTTTGTTATAAGAACGAATAATGCTATAAGTATGACTTTTATTCTCCTTCCATTAGATCCGTCATTTTTTAAATGACAATAATACCCTCACATCGCACAACAATTTTATTTTATTTTTCCTAAAGGCATAAAAGGGCAACACATTTTGCCATTCACTCTGCTTGACATTAAAACAAATATAAACCATCATATCTAATTATAGAACCGGTTAATGGGTCTTTATTTTAATTTGGATTAAATTGAAAATGTCACAAGTAATTCAGGAATTGACCATAAATAAATTCTTTACAACAAAGAATCATCTGAGGCGAGAGAAACGATTATTGAACAATTTTTATACAACCTCTTTAACTTTTTTTCTTTTTCAAACTAACTATTGGATTTGTTTTCTTACACGTGGGTTCTAAATATCCAATGGTTGATCTTAAAAAAAGTTGTTAGAATTGTACGAAAACTGTAAATGTATCACATCTCTTGAGGCGGGAATCAAAAGTCGACCGGTACACAGAATTGAATACAATTTTCAAATTTTATTAGGAATTCGTGTAAGCAAAGGTAGAACATAAACAGGACTGCAGGACAGCTGAAAACACAAGAATAACCAATATTTATGCCATCATTTTCCACTCGAGCATAGAGAACAGGATCGGAGAAGATACAATTGCAACAAGATGAGCGAAACAAGTGATCTCTATCCAGTCATTAAAGCATACAAACAAGGGAGAAAATGGGTTTTTTTTTTCAGCAGCAACTCTACAGGGAGACTACAGTGGCTTGGCACCACCATTTTCTTGAACACTATTTACTGGAGTCGAAGAGCCACTCTTCCTGGAGTGCCCCCCTGTAATGGTTCTGCCCATGAATTTTCCTGCTTTGCTCAGTCCACTGCCAACAGCTCCAAGACCACTCCCAACAATCCCGACTCCGGCCCCAACCCCGGCACCGAGACCAGTACCCACCATTCCAACACCAGATCCAACCAGTGATACTGCTCCATCAAGTGCATCCATTGTACTCCCTATAACTCCATCTTGTTTCAATTTCTTTCTTTGTTCTAGGATACTCTTCTCTTGTTCTAGAGCAATCAACTGCTCTTCCTTGTTAAATTCATGATAAAAGACCTGAAAGTCATACAGAACAATACCCTTAATAAAAATAACTGAAAAAAACGAATAGACCCCTCAATGCTATGCCAACAATTAAATGAATAATATCATTGAATACCAGGCCTCCCCTAACATACAGAAGAGGACAAACATTAATAGAAATTTAACACAATATGTGCCACAGAGAATAAAATAATAATTTCTAATTAGAAATGTCTACCTTAATTGTAAGTGTCCCCCTATCCTTCTTATCTTTAATTTTCAGCATGTCAAATGATGGTAGCAGTCTTAAATTAAACTCTTTTTCGGTTTCAGCTTCCAGCTGAATCAAAGGCAGCTTTACTACTCCCAATCTCTTGTCTTGCGCAATGTCCTTATCAAAAACCTGTTAGAAGAGTTCATGAACATTACTTCTAGTAACAGATGCATAAGATTTACAGAGTAAAGGCAGGGAACAATTTGGATCAGATAACAGGAGAAAAGCTTCGTTTGAATAGAAAAAGAAAAAAGAAAAGAAGATAAAAGAGTAAATGACTTGACCATCATTTTTTGATAAGTGAAAAATGACTTGAACATCACACGAAAATAACTAAAATTTCATATATTTGGATCTGTGACAATTCAGCTTAGGCACATCTAAAACTGTACATATAGATAGTAAGGGATAAACCATGTTTACTTCTAAATATACTGTGACTCTGCATGCATGCATGTGTGTGTGTGTAAAAAAAAACACTTCCATCAGATATGACCAGAACATACATCCATGAGCTCAAAGATCCTACTTCATAGTGTATTCAATTTGCATGTCATTATGAGATATCCGCAATCTATTCAGAAGCTCAAAAATTCAAATTTTCAACCCACCTTGTTCTGTTTATTTCAGCCACAGTATCCACCATCATTCCTACTATCCATCAGCTCCCAGACAGAGTTTTTTTTATTTTTTATTTTTTATTTTTTTAGGGCGGGGGGAGGGGAAATAGTTAACTTCATTACGGATTAAATCCCATATCTCTACATCTAAAATGAAGAAAAATATTATTAGCCTACAGGACAATTGTTTATGTTTGGAACAAGCCATATTGAATTATATGATATACGGCTTCATTTGAAACTTTGTAATTTACATGTTTCTTCATTACAAAATATTACTACTTTTTCTAACAATATTTACAAGGTTAAAATCTTCTTTTGATAAGTGGCCTTAATTTTAATATGTGGGTATCTTTTATTTTCTTCTATAAAGATTGTACATATCATTGTTTGGCATATATTTTGAAGGCTATGACTTAATTTGATTGGTTGGGCAAAATAAAAATATTTATGATATCTTCTGAAGAGAATGAGGGACGGTATTTATTTTCCTAGAGGTAACTTGTGAATATCACTCAATTACCAAGGGGTATAGAAGAAATACAGAAAATTTGTACTCTTTCCCACAACTTAATTTGGAATAAAATCAAACACTAAATAAGCTAACACTTAAGGCACTATAAATATGAATCCTAGAAATTGTAGATTCTTGCAGAAGCAACATATTCAGAGATCTGGCAGAAGAGCATAGCAGCAGTGAAAAAAAGGGGTGTTAGTGGATTAAAACCTCAAGTACAAGAGACTGTGTCTCCTTGTCTTCTGCAATCAACTCGAATGCTTGATCCCAAACAGGATTGAGGTTGTTTTCAACAACCTTAGTTTTGACCTTGAATAGTGGCCGAATATGCAGAACAACATAAGGATCAGATTTTCCAATCATTTCCATGTTCTTCAAATCACTTGCTTTCACAATCGTCAAGGTAAGCTTCCCCTGCGGTTTAAGCTCTAATTCACTGCATAAGAGACAAAGAAAAACATCGCACAACTTGAAAAAAGAGATACTTGATAATTAATCTCTCTCTCTCTCTCTTCTTGATAAGAAGGTTTCAAATAGCTATGGTGCAATGTTGTATATTTGCTGCAATTTGATATACCACAAAATAGATCTATAAGGGCAGGAACTAAAAAGTAAATAAAAACATTCATAAGTGCAGAAGGTACCCTAAGAGTCTCAGGGTGGGCTTGGGACTTATGCTTATGAGTCTCATCCGCCACTCTTTTCCTCCTCAAATTATCTTAGAAAAAAAAAAAAAACAACAGAAGGAGACTCATAATTACCTTGTATCAACAGGTACACCACCAATTGGAACAACAAGCCTATGGGGCCACTGGAGCATATCTGTGACAATTGAGTCCACAGTATCCTGCAAAAGATAGTGTAAACAGCATAATGAGTTTAGCAACAATACAAAATCAATCAGGAGAAATGAAATATAAGATAGATACAAAAAGGAAACTTACATCAATCATATCGGAAAGTCCAGGGATGGCTGTTAAGCTTCCACCAACAGCCTTCAGAGTATAATCGATTCTAGGCTTTGGCTGATTAAATGTAAATGAGAATTAGTGAATTCCAAAATATCTGTAACTGATTAAAAAAGTATCTCACTATGTCATTAGATGTCATCTCACTCCAATTCCCAAACCATAAGATATAGTAATTTGATGCTTAATCACTTAAGGAAAAAAGGTGTGGAAGAAAAAAAACTAGATGCTAAGTTATGCGCTTCAATAAGTTTTATTAAATCAGTACCCATGGCATACTTAGAAAGGTTGAATGAGAACAAACATATAAAACTGTGTCCTAATTTTCCATTACTATTTTGAGAAGAACACCACATAGTTATCACCCCTCACATCAATGAGTGCAGTTAATCCATAAACCCAATATAAATAGTTGTATTGTGTTGACAAAAGAACGGTCAAAACCTAGAACTGCAGTTCAAAGTTACTCACCCAAAAAACCACAAAATGATGCACTGACAAAAAAGTGGGCAAATTAAACCAATCAATAGTTATGCTTAAATGCCTTCACTTGGATTGAATAGGTTGTAAATATTGATATTTTAACCAAAAAAAAAAAAAAAAAAGTTTCCTATGCAAGACTAGTTGGATTTTCCAACAGGTTAAGAGATGCCAAAGCTATTCTAAGTCTAAAGGGACACTTGATTATTTGTCCAGAATGAATACTAGTTTATCACCCTCATAAACAAGGTCTCAAATATGGCGACTCCCTGCAAACTGAAAATGAGTTCATAACTTCTTCTCCATAAGCATGCGCCTTTTGCTAGGGTTGACTTAAAGTTCAAAAAAAATTGCTTTGGCATAATTGTGGGAAAAGAAAAGAAACCAGTGATAATGCGTACATATAAATATATATAAATATACGTATTTCTTCATAGCATCATCATAAAAAAATAGTGACCACTATCTCTATTTCCAATTTCTATTCATCAAACTTAAGCTATTTATATTGTCCCTTTGGTAACATCATAATCTGCATACTACAGAAACATTTACTATTCTTAATATGGAAATTATCTTGTATTCTACAAAATACATTAGCAATAGTTCCTGTCAGATAAAAGTATCGATACCTGTATCAGGTTCAACACTTGTATCATTTGACCAACATGTGAGCACTAACCCAATTTTGGTGTAAAGCACTTATTCAATAAGTGGAGAACAATTTAACATAAACTTATATATTTGCAAGCAGTTTAAAAATCTTCACCAAGTACCTCGGAAAGCAGGGCAACAACAACAGCAGAAATACAAGGTATCTCTTCAGCGAGTTGGAAGATAACCCGAACAACAGTGAAAACTTGAAGATCCTTCAACTGTGGCAGATGATACAATAATAGTACTTAATTCAATAGTCTTGTACCATAACTTGATTTGCTAAGGAAGAGAAGTTAACATAAACAATATTCAATATAGGTGATATTGTTCCAAGTTGTTGATGCATCAACCTGAATAGGTATAGAAGCAACAAGTGCAGCTTCAACACCTAAAATGATGCTTGGATCACCACCCCATCGGAGATCAATATCCATTGTGATTTGGCCTTTCTTAAGACTTTGAACACGAATACCTGCATCAAGTTATGTCATTATGCAGACACACTGTGTAAACAAAATGTATAATTATTGACTAAGAACAGTGAGCGAAGGATTGAATTTTCATGGTGATATGGACTATAAAAGTTTAACAATTAAGAGAGAACAGTAAATATAGAGGAAAAAAGTAGCAACTTGATAACAATTGGAAAATGAAATTTACTAATTAACACCGATTTAGAAGAAGTTAAGAAAAAAAAAAAAGCCACATAGATCATAAGAAAGAAAAACAAGCACAACATGATGAGTAAGTTGTAAGTGTATCTTGAAGAACAATATATTTCAAGGACTATAGATCCTCGAGGCATACTTTTCTACAGTGATATCAAAATGTACCTTACAAGATGCAGCATTCTTGGCAAAATAATAGCTTTTTCCCACTTTTCAAAAGATAAAAAGGCCCACTTAATTCTGCTTGATAGAACTTGTCCCATATTCACTTATTAAGAAGAAGAAGAAGGAAGAAGTTGTCCCATTTAATAAAAAAAAAAAAAAAAAAAAGCATTTTTTCATGCCAACATTTTTATCTTCCTTGTTATGGCATTACCCAGCAAATAATATATCAGACCATAACTCCCCTTCAAAGCATACTTCTTAAAAAATGATTGCAATGCTTCTAACAATTCGATTAACTAGATGAACTATAATAACGAAAAATTCAAGATTATGAAAATCATTCTTTTTTATTATGGGAAACTACACTTATCAATCATTCATTTAAACTACCTTGCAATTTGCAATATCCCCCCCTAAACTTCCAATTTTTGCAATGTACTCTAAAATCTACCACACAATTTGCAATGTCCCCCCCCACCCCCCCAAATTAGGATTTTCTTTAAATCATAACGGATGGGGTCATGTGCATTTCACGTTACCTAAAATGACAAAAATACCTTGCTCAAAATAAAAAATTCAGGCCCAAAAAAAAAAAGCAAAAAAAATTAATATCCCACAGCCCATGGTCCCCAACTTTCTTCTTCTTTTTTTTAAAAAATAAAAAATAAAAAATCTAAGGCGATAATTATATTTTTACAAATTTCATGGGGGCATAATGGGCATTTTACGTCACATGTAGGTCACGTGATGCAATTGACGCCTAAGTTAACCTTTTAACAGTGGGGAGACATTGCAAATTGAGTGGTAGATCTTTTTATCAAACTTGCTACGTAGATGGTTGTCACTTCAGGTGTTAAGAGTAATTTCCCGTAATTTCTTTTTTCTCCACCAAATAGTTTAAGCCTAGATAAGAATGTGTAAGTCTTGATCCTTTCTTTTCTCCATATCGGGGCTAAGTTCAACAATCAAACTGACCAAACAAGTTTTAAGCAAATTGGAAACAAAATGGAAGAAAAGAGATGGACAACAAGCAGGTGGTGAGCAAAAGACAAACAGAAAGCGGATTTTCTACATTGAATTAGTGAAATGACAAATACCTACCAAAAAGATTGATTAGTTAATAAGAAGATATTTTCATTCAACTGAGAGAGAGAGAGAGAGAGAGAGAGATTTAAAGACTAATCAATGATTCACACCTTCAATTTTGGGTGCCACGTTACCAAGAGACAATTTGCTGAACTTCAATGAAGTAATTCCAGGTGGTCGGTATTCTTCTAGAAGTGGTTCAACAGATTCTTTAATCACCATTTCTGCTGCCTGACAATAACACATCCAACAACTTTGAGTTAAATATTTCAGAAATAAATTGGGTATATGGCTCCAGGACAATTGCTTAATTTTCTTCTTTCTGTATTCCTTCCAGTCCACAATATCCCCTCCTCCCCCTTCATACAGACTCCTCTGTGAATCGGTTGTATTGATCTCTATGACAAACACTCACACTCACACATGCATATATATATTTCAGAACTAATGCTTAATATAAATAACATTTAGGATAACCGAACTTGGTTCTGGGGTCTATAACTGATATTTTCTCATGTGTGCAGTAATAAATGGAAATGGCCTTGCACATGAATAAACGAGTACAATGGACAAGTACATACTACAATTTAGGTCTATAACTGATATTTTCTCATATGTGTGCAGTAATAAATGCAAATAGCCTTACACATGAAGAAAAGACTACAATGGAAAAGTACATACTACAACCACTATAAAGAAAAATTCCTTCAAATTCAATAAACTGTCAGAGAAAATCTATCTTGCATAGTGAGAACACATATAAAAAAATTGCAAAAGGCTCACATAAGTTCTATATTCTTTTATCTTATATCACCCCCTAATAGTTTTCTAGTTACAAAAATTATTTCTTTCGTCGTCCATTGATGGTCCAATGGCTCCAAAGGAAACACCATGAGAGGTGACCTTTTATTAAGACCTTCAACTTTTGTCTACAAGATTTGTATTTCCTTTTCACTTTTTTAAAATTTGCTCTTCTACAAGCATCTTCAAATTTTGTGAATATCATAAAAAAACATTTCCCAAAAATATTCCTATAAGGTCCCATTTAATCCAAAGGATATGCTACCACCAAGCTTAACAAATATTAAAGACTTATCATAACTAGAATGAGAAAATTCATCATGTATCACAATTCACTTCGGCAAAACATAACCTTTTCAACTGAAATTAATTCCTACCAAGAGAAGTTTCAGCTAAGACAAATGGAGGACTCCAATTGCAGCAATGGTGCCAAACTTAAATGACCACAATTTAGTATACAACAATTTGCATTTTATCTGAAAAGGAGAGTAAGTTTAAAAAGACTTACATCTGCAATAAATGGCCACAGTTTGCTTAGTTGCTTGTTCAGCCATTTCACCTGAAAATGTCAACCAAAGTATGCCATAAAGTAAACCAATACCACATAAATATATGCTTAACATCAAGCCAGAAAAAAATAAATTCGAAAAAGCCACACTTTCATGGAACATTGCCTAGCCAGGTTAGCTTCAAACCTCACAGCTGCAATATCAGATGTGGAAGAGCTTAACTCAGCTGCTACAGGTTTCGTAAAGCAAAAAAAAAAAAACTTGTTCAATGATCAAATGAACCTCTGGGTCATGCTCAATTTTTTATAGTAGTAGGATTTAAGTTGAGTTTTCAAAAACAAAAAATTGTAGAACCGATCATGTTTCTGAAATTATAAAAACATAATTAAAACACATGCCAATAAAAAGCAAAATCAAACGATCTCTTGTGCCCTTTCTGTTCATCCAAAAAAAAGAAAAAAAAAAACCTTCATAATTTACAAAACTGAAGCATCTTCTGCACATAACATTTGGGAAAATTTGTTTAAAACCTTATCACATAATCGAATAATGTAATGATAAGAAAAAATAAAATGAAAAAAAGAACCAACCTGTTCAAAGACAGGGAAAGATATCCATTCTGGAAAATTTTCACCACAGATTTTCCTCAAATCATCCCGATTAAGGGATCCAAGGAGTTTTATGTCAACAGCCTACAAAAGAAACGAATCATACTGAATATTATTAAACCAAGTAAAAGTAATCCATCCAAGAGGTTAAAGCACATCTATGAAATTTCAGCGCAGGTTAAAGCAACAAGGACCAGGCCTTTTGGGGGGCTAGGCTCAATATGAAGTCAACAAAAGAATTGCCCTCTTGTGCGTATTTTCTATGCAAGTACACCCAAAATGCTATGGTCCAAATGAGTAGTAAAACGCACCTCAAGCCAAAAGTATCGAGGATTCCCATATTTCGTTCTAATTCAAGCATCACAAAATAATCATTTCAAGCTAAATTTTGCAATGTAAACCTCAAATCCCTAACCCATCCAACCCATCAGTCACTGCAATCTCCCAAAATTAAAATTAAAGAAAAGAAAACCGAAACCAACAATTCGAGAAAATGAATGGAATTATTGACCAAAAAATTTGAACAAAATCAAGCATTGGATACTCCGAATTCTGGTAATTGGCATACCTTAGCAATTCGCTTGGTGCTTCGGTACTGCATCATGTGCTTCCATCCGGCCATCAATGCAATCCCCAACACCATCCCCAAGAAAAGCCCCGAAATCAGCCCCATTTTGCTTTTCCAGATTCCAACAACAAACAATTTCCTTATAAACAATTAAATTCACCAACAATCTCAAAACCCCAAAGGAAAACGAAGAAACACACAAATTACTAAACACCCAAGAGAGAGAGAGAGAGAGAGAGACTTACAGAGTAATCGACGAAAGAAAGCGAGTGGATGAGGCAGAGAGAGAAATAAATGAATATGGAACCCCTGTATTAATTGTGAGACAGGTTTGACTCTCTGGCTCTATAGCTAATTGCTTGTCTCTTAGTGTGTCGTCTCTCTCTCTCTCTCTCTCTCTCTCTCTCTATAAAGTGTCGGTTTCTTTTTTGTTTCTGGCTCTAAACGTCGCAAGTCTCCGATGAACGAAACGAAAGGGAAGCATTGAAGACTGGTAGGCCACGGGGAAGAGAGACTTTTTGGATTTACGAAACTGAAGAATTTGCCGGTTACCGCTTTCCCTGTGTTGGAAATATCTAAGCCAAGTGTAACGGGCAAAAAGATAAGAAGCTGTAACTATTTTTGGTTTGTCTCATTCCTAATTGTCCAACTCTCTTGATTTGCTAACATGCAATTAAAACAAATATAAATTAGTTGATTTTTTATCACCCTTTTTTGGCAGGTACAACACAAGTAAATTAATTATGGCTAATTAATTGCCATTTTTGGTAATACGACATGAAGGATACTTAACTGGTATTTAATTACTTAATTTCAAGCACAAACATTTTGAGAAATGATTTTGTTACGTCTCTTTTATATCTATCATGCATTTTTTTTTTTCCTACAGATATAAAGATTGATTTATAAAAAAAATGTACAAAAATATATACATATAACATGTCTTTGTGATTTGTAACACGTTTACAATTAACATTTGATGTTACACTTTCATCAAAAGGCCTTTTATTTTTCATTCTTACTATCAGGTCGGGATATTTGATCAACGAAAAACTCCAATTTTTCGTTAAAAGAAAAATAAAAAATTGTAATACATTTGCTTCCATTTTATTTTATTTTTTTAATCTAAACCACCATCTCATTCCTGGTCCAAATCTCTTGATTTGATAACATTTTATTAAAATAAATAAATAACTTTATTTTTACCCTTATATCTAACCGATGAAACAATTTTTTTATTTTTCGGCAGGTACAAGTAAATTAAATATGGCTGATTAATTGCCATATTTATGGTATTAATTCCTTGTTGCTCTGTTATAAATGTATTTATTTACTTATTTAATTTGCAAATGATATTTAATTGCAAGCATAGCACTCTCATAGAAAAGAAAAAGTTACAAGTGTAACACCATCTCATTTAAACCAAAATCTAAGGACAAGCTGTAAAGATTTGTAACACGTCTGCAATTAATATTTGATGTTACACTTCCACCAAAAGGTCTTTTAAATTCCATTCTTACGTTCTCAAGGTGTAACCTTTTTTTAAGGTATATTTTTTAAGATGCACAAGATTTTGCTTGAAAATGTGCATTTGACATGTGAAATCATGGGGCTAATCACACTCCTAACTTCCATTCTTGCTTTAATTTTTTTAAAAAGTAAAAAATAATAATAAAAAATAAACCTTCCATTTTTGCTATATGCTCAAAAGTCAAAAGCAACTTGGCTTGAACTCAAGGCAATTCTAGGAGTAGATTCCAAGCTATACATCGCTACCAATTTATCTATTATTTTTGTTAACAAGAGAATTCAAGTGATTCAACGGAATTGAAGAACTCCGAACGGCTTGCAGATTCTCCGCCCCTGGTTGTGGTGGTGCGGCCACCCCAACCAGCAACACAGAGAAAATTGCACAAGAAAAATGTGAATGCTGCGTAGAAAATGAGTCACCAGAAATTAATATATATATTAAAGGCTACGACGGTACCAAATTTCCAATAAGAAAAAAGATATCTGTGAATATCATGTGTTTGTTTGGTCAACTGATTAACGATAAACAAGAAATACACGTCTAATCAACCCCTCCCCATATAATCCAAGAACAAGGAATAATATGTAATCCGTCCAGAACATGCTCATCCCTGGAAATGTTCACCTTACGCCCACACCCAAACACGTCCACGTGTACTGAAATTACCAAAGTAAACATACAATAACAAGCAAAATCCCATCGATCTAACTAACGGTGCCAACTAGAATATTAAAATAGAAAACGGCAATAGATGAAGGAGAACAGAAAAGACGCCGCGCACGTTAGCGGCGGCCCTGAAGCCACCGTTCCCCTGAGATGGAGTGACGGTGATAGGCGGAGGCGGAGCGGAGCCGGGTCCAGGAGGCTCGATGTAGGGCGGCGGCGGCGGCTGGTTGAGGCTGGGCGGCAAGCCGAGGCCATGCTGAACCTGGATCTCGAAGGCCATGCCACGCTGGCACTGGATACTGTCGTCGGCGTCGGAGAAGTAGTAGTTGGTGCCCTCGACGATCAACGGAACTGCTACGGTCAACGCCTTCTCGAACTGCTGGTCGCCCCCGTAGTACTGGAACGTGTCGTCGTCCATGGAGCAGGTCAGGTAGGTGGTGTCGTTGGAGGTCTGGATCACCGTCATGTTCGAACTCGTATTGAAAACTACACAAAATTCAAAGTTAAAAAAAAAAAAAAGGAACAAAGAGAGTTGAGAAATTTAATGGTTTTAGTCTACTTTTAGATAATGTAGATTGGTAGGAAAGAAAAGAATATTGCTGGAGCTGGTGGGGGCAAAGTAATTTTTACGAGTTTGCCAGGAATAAAATAGGAAAATTGTTTCTAAAGTAGTTGTTTGGGTGCTCAGAAAGTGAAACGAAAGAAAGCTCATTAGATCATTTCGAAAATTTCGATTTTTCTAGAAAATGAAGTGATGCGACATTCGGTTGGTCATGCTTCTAATCGGGATTCGGAACGACATCGTCTTGTCGCTGAGAAATAATTGAATCATTGAATGGAAATGATTTTTTAGAGAGCCTCTTCTATACTGCCATGAGTTAATCATCATTTGATTCATTTCCAACCTTATAAAAGAACCAAAAAAAAAATGAAAAAAAAGAAAAAAAAATCAACATCTAGATGCGATACATCTATATATCTCAATCGACCTCAGTTTTACGGTGATTCTTAATCACTTTCCTCCATTTTTCTCATAATCAGAGACAGACTTGATCTAAACTGGGCGCCTCATTCTCAAATCGAAAGAGAAAAAGAAAGCGTGTGAGCTAAGTAGTGAGCTTACTGAGAAAGTCTCCGAGATTGAAGGTCTGGTTAGCGGCCCAGTTGGAGTAATTGGTGGCGGAAGTGTTGGCGGCGGTATCGAAGAACCACCCGGCGGCGTCGCCCACTGTATGGTTGGTGTAAGCGGTGGAAGGAGGAGCGGCTGACGCTGCTGCAGCGGCGGCGATCAGGAGCGCAATGATGGCCGTCAGATTCGCCATTGTCGCCGTCGCCATGGCCGTTGGGTTGTCTTCGTGCCCGGTCCTCGATCTGATGACTTTTGGTTTGATTTCAAAAGAGGGGGTTTCTTAAATAACTTGATTCTGGTTGTCGCCTGGGTTTTTAATTGGTTTTAGTGATAGCATAAAAATAACAACGAATAATAACGATTAGATGAATGTGTCAACGTGATATATTGATCTCATTAATAAGTTTTTATTTGAACAATTTTGTTTGGAAAAAATATAAAAAAGCTCAATGATGGGCTTAACTAAATCGATTTTAAAATGGTCTCTTGAATTTTTAAAGGCACTGATGTAACTTATAAAACTCTGCCAAAAATATTACTTTTGTCAAAATATTCTTATAATATCTTTATTTTCTTAAAAAAAAATCAAAAACTTAATAAATTAAAATTTTTAATTAAAAAAAAAAAAAAAAACCAAGAAGAAAATGGCAGCCACCCCTTTTCTTCTTTTTTAATTAAAAAAATTAAATTTTTTAATTTCTTTAACTTTTTAATTTTATATATTTCCATTAAGGTGTTATAATAGCATCAATAAAATGGCAACACGTATCACTGTTAATACACACACATCTTAATGAAATCCGTCAAGTGTTTTGATGGAATTTGATTGCAATGAGTGATTCAGTTCTATAAATGTATATTTTTAATATTTTGATAACTTCTTTTCAGTAAAAGTGACACATGCCATCATTTTGGTGTTGATGTTGACACTAACAGAATCCGTCAAGTATTTTGACGGCCACCCCTACACTCCCATTGGCCAAGGGTGTGGCCAAAGGATTTTAGGGGTGGCCTCCAGCCCTAGGGGAGTCCACGACCACCCCCACCGGCAACTACCCCTTGTATTTTTTTTTATTTTTTTTTATATTTTCTTTTTAAAAAAAAAACAAATATTTTTTATTTTATTTATTTATATTTATATTATATTTTATATTTTTTTATTGTAATTGACAAGTGTTGGCTTTCTATTGGGTGTGACGTGACTAACTAACGGAATCTGTTAACTTTTGGATGGAAAATATGTTCAGGGATTGATTTGTAATTATTGTTTACCACGAGAATCTCCTATGAATTTTTTGAACTATATGGAGTGAAAATAATTATGGCCAACTCCATAGACCAACGATGCAATTATCTCATATAATAAAATGTCTTATATTTATTCTTCAGCCAGCCATAACCAGAAATAGGGGTGGTGTGTGCTTCCTAGTCGAGGAGCACGTGGGTTGTGGGCTCCAAAGCGCGATGGTATTTTTCTTTGAAAAATGCTTATTGCACAAAAATCATATACAACAATTACACAACTTTATTCATATGGGGTGAGACGGTCTCACTCTCTTACTACATGAGTCTCACTTCATGTGAGTAGAGTTGTATAATTGTTGTGTACGATTATTATGCAAGAATTACATTTCTTTCTTTTCTTCAGTTTCTTGAGATATACAAAAATATAGTCGTTTTTGTTTAAGTCTGTGGGGGTAAAAATTAAGTCGTTCCTGCTGAATGATTTGGTAACAATTGAGGATTAACCCATTTTTTTTGTAATGACACAGAAAAAAAATGTAAGTCACATATGTACCGGCAACAGATAGTAGTGTAAAATTAATCTTTTTGTCTACTTGCATTAGAGGACTGTTTGCCACGTGTTAAAACAAAGGCCAAGTGGTCCAATCCTATTTCGCCACATGTATCATCTCCACATAATCATGTTACATTATCAAACACTACCAAATCATTCTCCATCTAGTCCTTGGCTACAAAAACAAAAACAAAAAATTGTAGCATCACCAAATCGAGGGTTTTGAACAATTCCTTCATGGCTTAGTGTAATATCCCGAAAACAAATACATATATAAATATATTTATTTTAAACAATAATGGTAATTTACAAATCAAAAACTCTTATTTTAATTCAGGTTGAAAAAAGGTTTCCAATAAGGTGTTATAATCCAATAATTAAAAACCCTAAAAAATAATTTAGCAAAATATTTGTTTTAAAAGCAAAATCATGATCTGCAAATGTTCGACTTTCCTCTCGAACGATCGAGGTTTTTTCACAAACGTTCGACTTTCCTTTTGAACTAACAGACGTTCTTCCTCAACGTTCGACTTTTCTCTCGAACGCTTGACCTTTCCTGTCAATTGATCAATGACAATCTATATGAAAAATCTTAAGAGTTTTAACTTCTTGTGCGACCTTGTGTCATATTTAAGCACGTAAGATAAACCTTAGGTCCTATTTTCATCATATTTCGTACACCATAACCTATAGAGAGCGAGTGTAAGTTATTGACAGAGAAAGTGACGCTTGAGAGACTTCCTTTTCAAGAGAATGTAACCCTTAAGCCCAATGTCGTTCTTATATTTATATTAGCCTTTTATCTTATCAATTTTTTATCTTATTATTTTTTACGGTTTAACAAGCATCATGTATTTTTAAAGCATTTGGGCTTACCATATTAGGGATTTATGTTTAATCATGCATGTGTATGGCATATGTCTGATTGGATGTGTTTATAACTCGTTATTATTGTTTGTGAGACCTTTTAGGATTATTAAGAGTTGTGGTTAAGATAGGTAGTAGGTTTTTATAGGAAATCTAAGTTGTTCATGCATTTTAACAGTAATCAAACGTTCTACTCTTAAGATCAAACGATCGATCTATGTTGGTCGAATGATCAACCTTGATGCTGAATGTTCGATGAAGACAATAATTTGCATAATTAGGGCTCTATTAAGTGATTAGAGTTTTATGTGCTATATTGAAGTTTCGGTTTAGAGAATATCTAACACTAGAGTATGATTACAATGACGTGAAGGTTAAGACGTTCGAGGGTGAGAAGAATCACCCGAGATAAGTAAATACTTATAGAACTGTTATTTTTCACTGTACAATATGTTTACAAATTGAGCATACTACTATTTTCTGTTTCAATATGAAAATATGAAAATATGTCATAAGCCTATTAAATTTATCAAATGTTTAAAAATGTTTCAATTGGATAATTGCATTGTATGACATGGTATACTGTATAATAGGATATCGGCTATGGACTACTATTATATGGGTTTGACTCTATGGTAAAAGAGATTTATTTTTATTTCTTGCTCTTGGATTCAATAATTTTACAAATGACCCTATGGTCAAAGTATATATGGGCTTCGTTAGTGGTGTGGATCACCTGAGATTTAAATCTAGTCGGGCCACTATCGAAGACGGTATACGAAAATATTTGGGGCATTGGTATTGTACTACATGTTTTTTGGGACAGTGCCAGCCCTACCAAAAATAGGTTAAAGGCGTGGATAGACCATATTGATGATAGCTATGAATGTTAAATAATCTACTTATTATACATTTTTCAGTATTAAAATATGAGTGACTTGCTACCAAGATTATTCCCACCTTGCTCTAAAATCCAAAACAATGTTCTTATTGGCATAATAATGCGGTGATAC
The DNA here is from genome assembly GCA_028654335.1 of Alnus rubra. Classification (NCBI taxonomy): domain Eukaryota; kingdom Viridiplantae; phylum Streptophyta; class Magnoliopsida; order Fagales; family Betulaceae; genus Alnus; species Alnus rubra. Next base: position 1,411,332 of record JAJPGS010001817.1, read on the forward strand.
TAACCCTTTTTGAAAAACCTATAATATGGTTGGTTACTCAAGTTTGAGAAATGTGACTTGTCATCAAAGGCACATTGCATAAATAAATTCAATAATAATTTACTTATTAAGTCGTGGATTTACGCAGTTACATTTTAACTTGTGGAACACATTGGACTTTTGCAGATTAACAAGTTACCATGCCGTAGAGTGAGTATTCCACTAGGATAAAGATGTCGAGTGAATGGCTCGCACTGTCAGGTTTTGTGTAGATAGATTGTAACTGTTTTGTTAAAGTAATATCCATATGAAAACTCAGAGTCTATACTCGTGATAAATGATACTATTTACAGATATTTTAGCTGTCTCAGATAATTTCGTTCCACTTTTGCTATAGTATACTCTGATAGATTAGTATTGTGTACTGATTTCAACTAATTACAAGTTAATTAGTATGAAAGTAACACTCAAAATTTAATATTTTAATTATTTAATATCGGGGGCGTGACACTCAACCACTTCTCGGTTAGCTAAGAGTAGTTTCAGCCACCTCCTATAGCTGGTCTAGGAGTGACTGAACCACCCCAAATCAGTCATAGGGGGTGGCCTAAAGTACCCATTTGTTCAACGAGGGTGGCCAAGCCACCCCAAATAGCCTTAGGGTGGTTTCAGCCACCCTCATTTGGCCATTTGGAGATTGTTTGACCACCCTCTGGCTGGCCATATGGTGATTTGAGCTACTACATATATCTATTTTTCAAAAAATAATAATAAAAAATTAAATAATATTAATATATAAGGCATGTGAGACACATGTTAGTTGCTGATTGGTTTGACGTGACATGTCGTAAAACTATTAGACAGAAATACCATTTACGTTTATTATTATATGCAGGTACTACTAGTGATACTTTTGAAATAAAGGTAGTCGTTTGAAAGTAGGCTTTAATACCATAAGTACCTCAAAGGCATTTAACCCTTATAATTTTAATAATTAACCTCACTTTTTAATGTGCCCCAAGGTATAAAGTTATATGCGACACAAACATTACAAAAAGTTGATGTGACAAGGTCTCTAATAGCCATTGAATTATTATTATTATTATTATTATTTAACAAGAAATGATTCAAATACTACTAAATCCTGTCACGTTAATTTTATAAGATATTTATGTGACGTGTAGCATTATCCGATGCCCCAAATTACATTTGAATTATATCTTACCCCTTCTTTGAAACGAAAACCATTAATGGAGAACAAGTTGACTATAGCTTCGGCAACCATTTGCAATAACGAGAAGGCGTCCTTCTTTGGTGTGCTGGCAATCTCAGCCCATTGCGTGATGGTGCTTTATTTGTGGAGATCTGGTGTAGCAATGGTGGTCTTCTTTAGTGTGTGAGCACGAGGCCTTAAGAATTAATGACAGTCGGCGGCTTCTCTCTTCGATTTGCAGGTTAGAGAAGAGGATCTCAATGTTGTAGATTTGATAGGGAACAGTCCTTGTTTGCTGTTTGGAGGTTCTGTTTGCCGCTTGTCTTGCTCTTCTTCCTCCTTTGAATTTCTGTCTGATAACAGCTGATATTAATTGTGAGCTCGACCACCCACTTCGCCCCATTTTTTAATGTTCATATATACATGGGATAAATCATAAATATAAAAAAGCCTATTTAAGGTCCGTTTAGATTTGTGATTTTAAAAAGTACGATTTAAAATAACGATTTTATAAAATGTGAGATTTGAAAAAATGATTTTTAAAAACGCAGTTAAGCGTTTGGCAAAATCACAGTTTAGCTCTTAAAATCGCAAATTAACCTTTAAAATTTTGAATTTTAAAAAACGCACACTCTTACTTGCGATTTGAAAAAATAGGTTTTCTGTGTTTTTAAATTGTAATTTTTAAAAATGTAGTTTCTAAACGATTAATGTTCTGCGATTTAGTTTAAAATCTCAGTTATTGTCTACGAAATCGCAATCTCAAACACACTCTAACAACTAATTTTAAATAGTTCTATGAATTTTTAAATGTGCTAAAGTGGCCCACCAAACAATCAAGGTGTGCCAAAAAAGCCATTTGTTTTTTCTTATAATATCCTTATTCTATTCAAAAACTAAAATAAAAAATCAATATAAAAACTATTTTTTAAACAAAAAAATAAATCTAAAAAGTTGAAGTAATTAAAAACTTTAAAAATTAATTTTTTTCCTTGAAAAAAAGAAGAAGAAAGGGGTTGCACATGTATATCATGTAAACCATATAAACTAATTTTGTATTTTTCCTTTCATTTTTTTTACTAAGAATGACACATGTCATTATTTTATTGGTGCCGACATGAACATTAACGGATCTGTCAAGTGTTTTGACTACTGGAACTAAATTATTTTTTTGGACTACTCTAATGACATCTGAATTACTTTTATAATATTGTACGAAGCGATTTGTGATTTAGACCAATTACAGAAACTGATTTTGCATTTATCCATGAAAAAAATAGTTTTTTATTTTTATTTTTTTTAAAACCATAGTTATTTATTTATTTTTATTTTATTTTTCAAGAGAATAAGGATATTATCGAAGAAAAAAAATGACATTTTTGGCACACCTTGGTAGTTATGGGGCTATTATAAAATCAATTGTTAGTTACTGTTTTTTTTTTTTTTAATAATATTTATCCCTTCATAGTACCCCTTAATGTTTCACCTCTTTTTTAATATTGTCCCCAAAATGAAAAATAAAAATAAAAATTGTAATGTACACTAACCAAAATTTAAAAAATTTCAATGTTACTCATCGATTACTTGAGTCTATCTTTTTTGATAGAAATAAACCCACATGCGATGCATGTAGGTTTCTAAGAGAAAATCTTTTTAAAATATTCCTAAAAATACTATTTTCTTTAACAGAAAAAAAAAGTTGGAGGTGGCTCCATTCGGCCGGCTTAGGGTGGTTTGGCCACCCCATGGGCACCCCCAAGCCACCATATTTTTCCCAATTTTTTTTTTAAATATTATTATAATTTTTTTTTAAATTAAAATTTCATCCCAACATGTTATTTTTTTATAAAAAAAATAAAATAAAATTTGTCCCTTTTTATTTTATTTTATTTCATTTATTTTATTTATTTTTAATTTTACCCTCCAAAATTTTAAATGCCAACTCCCCTCTTGAATATAGAATTATCAAATTAGTTGTAGTGTAGGGGCATTTTTGTCTAAAAAAAATGAAAAGACAAAAATATCTCTATACTTATAACTAACTGGATACTCTCTAGTTCAATTGCTGAATACTCTCCAGTTCAGTTGAACTAGAGAGTATCCGTTCCTGAATATAATCATCTCACCACGGATTAAAAGATTGATCTTGGATTCTCAGATATCCTAGCTTGTTAGGCTGCAACCTCTCTCTCTATATTTTGAAGCATTTTCACTTCTAATTTTTTTTCTTTTAGCACCATCCCCTCGTTAGTGGTAAGGACACCTTATATCGAACTTAATTAGGTGGAATAAGAGTGTACCTCAATATAACAATCATTGTCTTATTATTATGTTTTTTTAAATATTGCACATGGGATAGATAAGTGACAATCCCGGTTAGTGTGTCGAGTTTGTGTCAATTTGTTTGACTCGCTAATTTATTTAGGGTCAATCTTGACACGATTCGTTTACTTAAACGAATTAGACTCTTTAACCTTAACACGACCCATTTAAATAAGTTGGTAACACGACACAATCCGGTGCACTTGAGTGAGTGTGCTTGGTATAACCCGACCCGACCCTACTTATATAACCCATTTAATAAACATATCGTGTTTGGTTGATCCAAACATGACTTGTTTCACCCCCTTTATTCGAAAACTAATTCAAATAAATAAATAACATATTTGACTCGTCAACTCTTTTGGTTTTGTTTTTATTTATTTATTTACTATTATTGTAAAAAAAAAAATTCTGATTTTATTACGATTCAGAAACAGGTTGACCCAAGAGTAACATGTTTTTTAAACAGATTAATTCAAGTTGACCCGAACCCAATTATATTAAACGATAATCTATTAATTTTGTATTGATTACTTTATATCAAATCTTCGAATAGTGTAAAAAATTAAATAGACTAAACAATGTTTAATTAATTATTCAATTTTTTTTTGGGTGCAGCCGGTAGAAGCCTAATCAAATGTACGACGCATGCTTTCCTTTGTCCTTTCCACGTGATTGGGTTGTGATGTCGTCTGCTCATATGCCAAACTGAACTTTGCATGAGCATCATTTCTGATATTTTCCATTGCCATCATAGCCATTATTGACTCAACTACAGCAATCCACCCAACACCATGTGGGTTTTACTTAGGCTACTTGTGTAGTGCCGTTCTTGGGGAAGCAGGAAGCTCCAGACTGGTTAATTAGGATTGTGACTTTGATGCAGGGTGGTGTATTGGAATTGTAATAACAAATAACAATAGAATTACAATTCTTCTTAAACTAAGATTTTATCAATGCATGACTTGAGGAAAAAAGATAGAAATTCACTCATAAAATGTTTCATATTAATAAAATGATCAACATACATAAACTAACTGCTAAAGCGATCTTATTAGGTTTATATGGAGCCAAAAATTCGAAACCTTATATAATAATAATAATAATAATAATAATAATAATAATAATAATAAACACTTTGCGAGTAAAAAGAATACATAACTATAACTTTTCCCTTGTAGACGTAGGAATTATGAAATTTTCATGAAATACAAAATTATAGCCCTATGAATAAGCTTTCAAACGTCTCCAAATTTGTCTCAATCCGGCCAACATCGAAATCAAAAGATATTTTTTTTATAAAAAAAAAAGTAAAACGAATCTGAACAAAAACTGATAAAATTGGCCTGATGAGACTCACATGATAATAACATCTGCAATCCAAAACTAGCTGAAGGACTTCAAAAACAAAAACAAAACTAGCTCAAGGAGATAAAACAACGGCCAGTAGAGGAAGATAGAACTGTTGCGTTTATTCAGCAGATATATCAGTTGCGAATAGAGTACTTTGAACTCTTCTATTGGATAGGCTAGGAAGCTATCCAGTATCTGTTGTACCTGTATAGATTATAAATATATATTTAAATTTGAAGAAAAATGCTATTTCATATTTTGTGATACATTTTTAATTTATTTTTTATTAATTTGTTGAACTGGATTTGCATGCACATGCATATATTAGTCATGCAGATTCAATAATTGATTTGATAAAAAGAAGCATATTTGGTTAATTTGAACAAAATATGAATAGAAGATGTACCGCGGAATATAAAATAGAATTTATCAAATTTGAATAGTAAAGAAAGTATGCATAAATATTGGAGTAATACATGTGGCTTTTAAAATCACTATTAAATCAAAATTTAATTTTAATTTATCCTAAATCTAATGATAATTTTAAAAATCATGTCAATTTAAAAGGATAAAAATAAAATAAAAAGATAGTCATTACTCGTATAATTGATTGAGTGTACTAATATAATTACTGCAATCGGCAATGGGATGCTTTGTTTAGACATATGAACCCAAAACAAATATATGCTAATTCCTGCACATGCATTATATGCTAATTTTTTTATTAATTATTAATACTAATTATTAATTTTTATTCTTACGAGCAAGACTTATTTAATTAACCACCACATCACTTACCTACAAAAAGAAAAAAAGAAAAAAGAAAAAAGAAAAAAGAAATAAATAAATAACAACAAATCACTTATATATATATATATGTGAATGTTTCAAAAAAAATATACAAAATTAGAAGGAAAGTTTTCTTATTTATATTATAGTACTTTTTTTTACTTACATCAAAATATTAAATTAGTTTTGTTTGTCCCCATATAAGCCATTATTTATTTCATAATTTTCTTTATTGTTATTGTTATTAAAATAATAATATTATTAATAATCGATTCCTTTCTTTTTGGTCTTGCTAATTAAGTTTGAAAACAAGATAAAATCTGAAGCAGATTATGAGAATAACTTTGTTATTATCCAACAAGAACTCGTTATCCTATTCTCAAAAACTACCGCCACTTTTATCTCTCTGTGGCTCTATAAATAACCGGACTTCCTAGTATACTCTCTTACCTTTCTTTTATGATTCTTGCTGTTTTTTGCTTTTGACAATGGATGCTTTCTTTTCAGTCGTTCTCTTATTAGTTTGCTCTCTTTGTATGACATGCAACAATGTTGTCGTCAAAGCGTCTCACCAGGTTTACCCAGAATTTCAGTCTTTATGCGCCGATAAGGTACTGAAACAAGTTCACAGAACAGGGTTCCATTTTCAGCCTCCTAAGAACTGGATTAACGGTAACTTTTTATGCTTGATCTCTAAAGAAACTAATTACTTTTGCTTCTCTTTTTTTCTATCGATCAGTTATGTTACATTAAATTATGCAACTACATTTTTCAAAATAAAATAAAATAAAATAAAATTAATTATGTACTAATCATATTTTGACTTGGCCTAGAACTTAGGGCTTAAGTAATTTTTTATATAACTTGTGAACTTGACATGAAATTAGAGGGTTTTTCATTTAATTTAATAGGTCTAGTCTTATACATATACTTTGACACCATCTAAACATCTAATAAAATATTAGAGGTTTAAGGTTTAAGGCTGTGATCCGTTTAATTAAATAGATAGGATTATAGTTGACCTATATAATCTTATACCTATGCTTCGACACTACCCTAGCCCGAAATTTACAGAATTAATTGGATTTAAACTTTTATCATGCATCATTTAGAATATAAATATAATTCCTTATCCTTAAAAGCAGATATTTCGGGATCTTATCATATGTTTATCTAATGATAGTCAAAACCTGAAAAAAAAAAAAAAAATTAGAAAAAATCGAACCTAACAATGTTTATCTTTTTGTTCTATTTGGTTTTTAATATCTAAATCAGTAGATTTGGTTTTGTTAAGAGATCTGTTTTATTATGTTTCTTTTGAGCTTGATTGGGGGAGTCGGTTCCAAATAATATATATATATATATATTCTAAAATGGAAGATAAGTTTGATTAATAATGAAACCAATAATTAATCTAATCTCATCTTTAACCAAAAATATTGGAAAATGTAATATTGGAAAATGTTAAGGGAGATTTCTCAGAAAGCTGAAATTATGTAATCTGCCTAGAAAATCTTTTATTAGTTTACTAACTGGCCTTCCTTTTTTGCTTTTCATGGTTTTTCTGATTGACAAAATAATGAACACCAACAACAGATCCAACTGGTGAGTGATTTTGCGACGTTGAACTGCAACTCTATTTCTTTCTTCCCTTTTCCCTTTCCTTTTTATCTCTGACTAGCTAATTAATTTTCTCTTTGTTTCTCAAAATCAATGTAAAAAGGCCCCATGTACTTCAACGGAATCTACCATCTATTCTACCAATACAATCCGAAAGGAGCAGTGTGGGGCAACATTGTTTGGGCCCATTCAGTATCAACGGACATGATCAACTGGGAAGCACTAGATCCCGCCATCTACCCCTCCAAGCCGTTTGATATAAACGGGTGTTGGTCTGGCTCTACTACAATCCTCCCACACAACAAGCCCGTTATTCTCTACACAGGAATTGACACCCAAAATCGCCAAGTCCAAAACTATGCCATCCCGGCAAACTACTCCGACCCATATCTCCGTGAATGGGTAAAGCCTGACGACAACCCCTTTGCGGTTCCCGGCGAGGGGATGAATGCGAGCGCCTTCCGTGACCCAACAACCGCTTGGTGGGGCAAAGATGGGCACTGGAGGACTGTAGTGGGCAGCAAAAGGAAGCAAAGAGGCATGGCATTCTTGTATAGGAGTAGGGACTTTGTGCATTGGGTTCGGGCTCACCACCCTCTACATTCATCAGCCAATACGGGTATGTGGGAATGCCCAGATTTTTTCCCTGTGTCGTTTCATGGGAAAACAGGTCTGGACACTTCAGTGGTTGGGGAAAATATAAAGCACGTAATGAAGGTGAGTCTTGACCTCACTAGGTATGAGTACTACACTGTTGGAAAATATTATCCCCAAAAAGACAGGTTTGTTCCTGATAACACATCGGTTGATGGTTGGAGCGGGCTGAGATATGACTATGGAAACTATTATGCCTCCAAGTCATTCTTCGATGCTGGGAAGCAACGAAGGATTTTGATGGGTTGGACTAATGAGTCTGACACAGCTCAAAATGATAAAGATAAAGGATGGGCTGGAATTCAGGTAAAAATTGTGTTAATTTATATATATATATATATACTTACAGAAATTAATTAACGATATTTTATGTAAATTGTTTCAGACTATTCCGAGGATGGTGTGGCTTGACAGTAACAGGAAACAATTGTTGCAATGGCCTATTGCTGAATTGGAAACTCTTAGAGCGAAGAAAGTTCAGATAAGCAATCAACAAGTCAAAAAGGGAGAGCATCTTGAAGTTAAAGGAATAACTGCTGCCCAGGTCTGCTCCTTCTTACAAAATATGTTTCTGTAATTACGTGTTGCTTGAACTCCATAACATACCCTAACACACTTTATTCAATATAAATATAATTCATTTCTAGTATTATTGTTGATGGTTTCCACAGGCGGATGTTGAAGTTACCTTCTTGTTGCCGAACTTGGACAATGCTGAGCAATTTGATCCTAGTTGGGTTAACGCTGAAGATCTCTGTGGCCTAAAGGGTTCAAAAGCTCAAGGTGGTGTTGGGCCTTTTGGGCTGTTGACACTATCTTCCAAACATCTAGAGGAATACACTCCTGTCTTCTTTAGAGTATTCAAAGCTCCAAAGAAGCATGTAGTTCTCATGTGCTCTGATGCAAGAAGGTTTGTGTTTGTAATTGGTTCTGCTAGCTGCTTTAATTTGAAGTAGAATCTTTGTATATATTTCTTTGTTTTCGGTTCTCTTCTCACCTTTTTGCCCTGGTTTTAACTTGATTTCTTGTATAGTTCCTCTTTGGAGAAGAGTGGGCTATATACACCATCATTTGCAGGCTTCGTAGACGTTGATTTAGCAGATGGGAAGCTCTCTCTTAGGAGTTTGGTAAGCCTTTATATAAACATATATATTTCGTTAAAATCTCTCTCTGAATTAATTTTTCAACTGTAAATATTTATTGCAGATCGATCATTCTATTGTGGAAAGTTTTGGAGCCGGAGGAAAAACATGTATCACATCCAGGGTCTATCCTAGACTTGCAGTCTTCCATAACGCTCACTTGTACGCATTTAACAATGGGACAGAGACTGTTACCATAGAGAGTCTCAATGCATGGAGCATGAAGAGTGCAAAACTGAATTGAAATGATCAGGGAGAGAAGATTAAGAAATAATGAAGAATCATTACTCGTTAATATGTGGTTAATTAATTTAGACATGCCAATGTTGTGGATGTTTTCATATGTTTTGCGTATTTAATCGCTGAGAAATTATTCTGCACTCTATCTGCCAATTTATCGACAAACTCGATCATTCAATTCCCTTCATTTTAAAAGGTTTCGCATGTGGGTTTACTAGTACAAAGATCTATTTGAACCCCACCCCCTTGGTTTTTTATATTTATATATATATATATTAAAGTTTTAGTTTTAGTTTTTTAATTTATAAGAATATTTTTATATCTTAATTATTGAAATTTTTTTAAGGTAAATGGGTGATTTTTGTCTTTTTACTAGCTCATAGAGATATTGACATTTTTTAAGTAGTTTAAGGGGAACATTAATAATAGGTGATAATTTGAAGAAAAGTATGTGTCATTTTTCCTATATTCTATCATATCATTATTATAAAATTTCATTCAAGACTGTAGTTGTTACCTAAAACCGCTTAAATGCCTCTTGTTGCCTAAAACCAAATTAGCTAATGACAAAATCACGCCTAACTCTAGCTTAAATGGCTAATGAGCCCTCGCAATTCTTTAAATTTGGTTTTTCTCTAAATTTTTAACAAAATACACAAAAACTACTATTTAACAAACTCTTTATCAATAGTTAAATTTAAGGGGTAGAGATAAAAAATAAAAATAAAAATAAAAACTACCAAAACTTCTTCAAATCCTAGTACATCTTGTTGTTACCGGATGAGCTTCATTAAGGATTTGCCTTCTCAACTTAGCATTATTGGGAATGACTGTTCTCCCACTATTTGTTTTCAATGTTCCATGTGCCATTAAACTTGCTAATGAATAAGAAACATTGTTTTTATGATATTTCTATCTTATATATAATATGATTGACATAATGTTTGTGGGTAGCATAGGACTACTGTAAAGACCAAGAAAATAAATAGGGGATTTAGCAATTAATAAATAATGTTTATAAATATGGGATTGAATATTGATTGATAAAAGATAGAAATAAAATTAGATGGGGTCCCACTGTGATTAATAGTAATAGGGGGTTTTAAATAAAAGGAAATCTCCCCACCCACTCACGTCTCGCCACGTGTCCCTTATCTTATCCCATTCTTTCTTTTCTTTTTTCTCTTTTCTTTCTTCTCTTCCTCACCCGCACAGCCCCTGTTGCACACCCATCCCCTTTTCTTCTTCTTTCCTTGTTCTTCTTCTTCGCATGCCCGAGCGACCCACACAGAGAGAGACGAGAGAGTGAGATGGAGTGATTGAGAGGGAGATCAGAGAGGGAGTTGAGAGCAGAGAGATGAGACCGAGAGAGAGTACTGAGAGATTGAGAGTGAGATTGGGAGAGTTGAGGGAGATGGAGCCCTATCCTCCGGTGGATGGCGCCGACGAGACCAGAGAACGCCGGTGACGCGATCTCCGGTGAGCCTGTTATGGACTTGGATAATAAGTAGATGATTCTTACTTAGTTTCTGGAAGTTCAAGGATCTAGGTTCCTCCCTTACACTCTCGGTGTTTATCTTATACTGAATTCATAGATAGCCTTTCATTCCAACAACGTAAGACTTAAATACAAGCTAAGTAACTGCAAGTAACTACCACTAAGTCCATCATGGACCACTAAGCTAAGAAATAGGAAATAACATTTACATGATGAAAGCCCATTACATATATGCCCCTAATCCATGATATGCCATGACCCATCATGCCTTCTAGAAAGTAAAAGAAACAGAATACTTAAAGAAAGTGGAAACATAACGTGGGATAGCCCTGCCACTTCATAACTTGCATCTACTTTGAACTGACCCAGGTAATGCTCCTAAACTGACGCCTGAATTGCAAGTCTACTGCCACGTGGTCCTCCTTTGGACAACTAGAATCTTCTTTGGACAATTGGAGACTTCCACGCGTGACAATCTCTTCCCCTTTAGAAAATCTTACCCTAAAGATGAGGAAAGTTCTTTTTCAGCTCCGCCCAGTCCACCCATGTTGCTTCTTCTTCAGTAGTGCCTTTCCATTGAACCAACAGTTCTATTGCTGCCCTGTTTCCTTTACGTTTGAGCCTGCGGAGTAATATTTTTTCTGGTTCAGGCGTGAGAGTTCCATCTGGAGTAACAAGGGGAAGGTAGGGATTCACAGAAGTATTATCTCCTAACTTCTTCTTGAGGTTGGATACGTGAAATACAGGGAAGATGAGGGATTCTTGTGGTAGATCAAGCCTATAAGCAGCCTGCCCTATTCATTTAAGGATTGGGAAAGGGCCGTAGTACCTTGGTGATAGCTTCAGATTCCGACGAGCTACTACGGTGAGTTGTCTGTAAGGCCTTAATCGCAAGTAAACCCACTCACCCACTTCAAATTCTCGGTCAGTTCTCTTCTTGTCAGCAAAGAATTTCATCATTTCCTGAGCATCTTGTAAATTCTCACGTAATAGGGTCAGGATGAAGTCTTGACTTCTTAGATCTTCTTCCACGGCTTGAACTCTGGTCGTGCCTGCTTCATAGGGAAGCATTTTGGGGGTGGATACCCATAGACAGCTTCAAAAGGTGACATCTTAGTTGAACTGTGGGTTGATGAATTGTAGGACCACTCGGCTAAGGAAAGCCACCGCAACCAATCCTTTGGTCTATCTCCAGAGAAGCTTCGAAGATACCCTTCGAGTGCTTTGTTGACTATTTCTGTCTGTCCGTCCGTCTGGGGATGGTAAGCAGAGCTGAGAGCAAGTTGAGTTCCATGGAGGCGAAACATCTCCTGCCAGAAGCGGCTCATGAACACCGGATCCCTGTCACTCACTATACTGCTTGGCATTCCATGTAACTTGAATATGTTGTCTAAGAACAACCTTGCCACTTTCCCTGCAGTATATGGGTGAGTGAGTGCTGTAAAGTGAGAATATTTGCTTAACCTGTCTACCACAACCATAATGACATTTTTCCCTTGAGATGTAGGTAAGCCTTCCACGAAATCCATGCTGATATCAGTCCAAATTTGAGCTGGTATTGGTAAAGGTTGGAGCAACCTAGTAGGGTGCTGGTTCTCAGTCTTGTTGCGTTGACAAATATCGCATTCCCTTACATACTTGCGTACTGCTCTCCGGAGTCCAGACCAGTAGAACTCTTTTTTGATTCTTGCAATGGTTTTGTGTGCGCCCATGTGACCTCCCAATGGACTACTGTGCATCTCATGCAGGACTTGTTGCTGGAATGGAGTGAGCGTTCCCAAATGAATTCTGCCCTTGTAGAAGAGTAGCCCATTCTGCCATTGATATTTTGAAATGTTCAACTCGCCCTTCTGGTATTTCTGATCCAATTCCTTCAGCTCGGAATCATCTAGGTAAATCCTCTTTAGCCCTTCTACCCAATCTGTTTGTACTGTGGATAGTGCATTTACATGAGCTAGTTTTTCTTCTGCATTAACTCTTGACAGGGCATCTGCAACCTTGTTTTCTCTACCACTCTTGTACTCCACCGTAAAATCATAACCCAATAATTTGGAAACCCACTTTTGTTGGAGTGGTGTTCCAATCCTTTGCTCCAAGATATGCTTGAGTGCTTGCTGATCAGTTTTTATTTTGAATTGCTTCCCTAGTAGATAAGGACGCCATTTTCTTACTGCCATGACCAATGCTAGAAGCTATTTTTCATAGGTAGAGTAGTGGAGGCTTTTTCCCTTGAGGCCTTGGTTCATATAAGCTCGAGGTCTGCCTTCTTGCATTAAGACTGCTCCTAGTCCTTCTCTTGAAGCGTCACATTCAATCACAAATGGTTGAGAGAAATCAGGAAGCCTTAACACTGGTGGAGTCACCATTGCTTCCTTTAATTTCTCAAAAGCCTCTGTGGCTTTGGCTGTCCAGCAAAATGAATCTTTTTTAAGTAAAGTTGTTAGGGGTGCTGCAATTCCCCCATATCCCTTCATGAATTTCCTGTAGTAGCCTGTAAGCCCTAGGAACCCTCTCAAAGCTTTAATATTAGCTGGAATTGGCCAGCTGAACATAGAAGCAATTTTGGCAGAATCAGCCTTCACTCCTTCTTGGGATATCAAATGGCTTAGGTAGGACACTTCTTGACACCCAAAGGTGCATTTGGACATTTTGGCAAACGATTGGTTGTCTTGCAACACCTTTAATACAACCTTTAGGGGTTCTAAATGCTCTTTCAGATTCTGGCTGTAAACTAGGATATCATCAAAGAATACTAAGACATATTTTCTAAGATAGGGCTTGAAAATATCATTCATGAGTCCCTGGAAGATGGAGGGGGCATTGGTGAGCCCAAAGGGCATCACCAAAAACTCATAATGACCTTCGTGGGTCCTAAAAGCAGTCTTAGGAATGTCTTCATGCTGTACCCTAATCTGGTGATATCCAGACCTAAGGTCTAATTTAGAAAACCAAGTAGCCCCATTAAGCTCATCTAGTAATTCATCAATAACTGGAATTGGGTACTTATCTTTTATGGTTTCTTTGTTGAGGGCCCGGTAGTCGACGCACATCCTCCAGCTCCCATCAACCTTCCTTACCAGCAGCACATGGGATGAATAAGGGCTTTGACTTGGCCTTATGACACCGGAGCTCAGCATCTCCTTCACCAACTTCTCTATCTCCTATTTTTGGTAGTAAGGATAGTGGTAGGGCCTCACACAAGTAGGTTTAGCCCCCTCTTGTAAGATTATCTTGTGGTCTTGACTTCTCCTTGGTGGTAACCCTGCAGGTTCAGCAAACACTTCTTGGAATTCCTGGATTAGACTCTGAATTTTCTGTTGGTTGTTCTGAAGAAGGCTGATGGCTGCTGGTTCCCACTATTTGAAGTAAGATTCCCTTGCACTCGGAATTGTGGAATTTTCTGAATTTTTCTCCTCCTTCTAAATCGTTTGTTGTTGGTTTCATGCCTTGCAGGTGTACATTCTGGTTGTCCCATTTGAAATCCATGGATAATCTCACAAAATCCCATAACATAGGTCCGAGCATCCTTAACCATTCGACCCCTAAAACAAGGTCACATCCTCCTAAGGTTAGTAAGTAAAGATTAGGATTGAAAACACTTCCCTGTAAGGACATCTGGGCTGTCTCACAGTAGCCACGGCAAGGGATGGTCGCCCCATTGGCAACCATAACTGTCAGTGTAGTGCTCTCTTGTATTGGCAACTTTGCTCTTCTGGCTACATCTGGATCTACAAAGTTGTTTGTACTTCCAGTGTCAATCAGCACCACCGCAAATTGGTTGTTGAGCCTTCCCATCATTCTCATGGTCTTTGGAGCTGGAGAACCAGCTATAGCATGTAAAGAGATTCCCAACAATTCTCCTTACCCTTGGCTACTTTCGGGTTCTTCCACTAAAGGGTCCACAACCAACGCTTCTTCTCCTTGGGTAGCATCTTTTTCTTCCGAATTCAATCCCTCCAAGAGGAATATTTGGGTCGGTTGCACCGATGTCCAGGCATGTACTTGTCATCACAGTAGTAGCACAACCCTCTTTCTCTCCTTTCTTGCATTTGGGTTGGTGATATTCTTCTAATGGGGAAATTGGATCTTCTGAATTGATTGTTTGAGTTAGGATTGTTGACTGGTTTTGGCTCTTGGTATGGAATAAGAGCTTATAAGCGGGGTAGTGGAGTGGTGGTAGCAAGTCTTGGGTATGTGTTTCGGTTTGCAATGTATGGGCTAGAATTGAGTGGCTGTGGGTTGCGATAATTTCTGCTTCTCCTAGTAACTTCTTCCTCTTGCAGTCGGGCTAGCCCAAAAGCTAAGGTTAGGGTAGTGGGCATTAACATGACCACAGTAATCCTAATCTCCTCCTTTAAGCCACTCAAAAAGTTTCTTACTCGGAATTCCTCACTAAGGCCAGCAATGCGGTTTGAGAGAACTTCGAATTGGCTTTGGTATTCCTCCACCGTATTTGTCTGCTTAAGCTTCACTACAAAAAAATTGCTTATTAGCGGCCAACAAATTTGGCCGTTAATGATGTTATTTTGGTTGCTATTGCTCAATAGCGGCCAAATTTGGCTGCTATTGCTCAATAGCGGCCAAATTTGGCCGCTAAAGAGTGGCCGCTAATAGTCCGACGCTAAAGACTATTAGCGGCCACTTTTTTTGCTCGCCGCTAATAATTGTTTTATAGCGGCCAACAAGTTCGCCGCTAAAAGTAATTTTATCCGCCGCTAATAATTGTTAACTAAGTCTAAAATGGCCGCTAATAATAGACTATTAGCGGCCACACGTATGTGGCCGCTAATAGTTAAAACTGTCGAATATTATTAGCGGCCACACGTATGTGGCCGTTAATAATACCCGATTGTTTTAATTATTAGCGGCCACATTTGTGGCCGCTAATAATAGACTATTAGCGGCCACACATATGTAGCCGCTAATAATACCCACTGTTTTAATTATTAGCGGCCACATTTGTGGCCGCTAATACTATTAAAAAATTGAAAATATATATATATATATATATATATTTTCAATAAAAAAAGAGAAACCGGTATTCAGGCTTTAGCCACCGCTCACCCTCTGAAATAAGCCAAGTGATTTTCTCGCATGTTGTCATTATTTCTCCTAAAGAGGCATCTACCATTGTCTTTCCAGTATCACGTGATGATACCCTAACCAAAATGACAAATGAATTAGAATACATGCCAATCCTTAACCAATCAAACAGGATACAATACAAATACAGGCATATGTAGGAAAATAGCCCCCAACTCGATGCAGGAACAAAATCCTTACTCGCATATAAGTTGTTGGTGTTTAATTATATAGTTTAGAAGTATCCGCAAAAACTGGCGCCTTTGCTTGAAATGCTCTTTGCCCAGATTTTTTGTGCGTCCCTTGCCTGCACCACACGCTCCTTCACCTGAGCATGTATATATAGACAGTAGTTTTAGTTGATAGTCACCTTCCTTTGTCAATTTGTATTTTCTGCCGGGTAAGATAAAGAAATGAACCATATCTGAAGCATATCATTGTGCTTACCGCAACAAAATCCTTTTATACCAGAATTCAGAAAGCTCAAATAATGGTTGAAAGCTAATTGCGTCAACAATTCCATATATTAGACCAAAATTTGACTCACATTAGAAGATCAATTACGAAAACACCACAAGCACATGCTGTGTAGAAAATAAAGAACACAACATGTTCTCAAAAAATCAACATGTCTTTAAAAAATAAAGAACACAACATGTCTTTAAAAAATCAACAACTCATTCAAATATACCAGTTTCAACAGTCAACACCATTTCAACATGACGAGTAGCATTTTGCTAACAGGTACAAAACTGGGTGTATACTAAATTTATGGGTATCACTACAATCTCAAAATTCATGGGTATATACTAAATTCATGGGGTATCACTACAATCTTGAAATTTTAAGCAAAAATACACTATATTTCGGTTCTGTAGCAAGAAAAAGAAAAAGAAAACAAATTTCACGGATGTAATGATACAAAAACGAAAAGAACAGAGAACAAAAATACAGTAAATTTCGTGGATGTAAGGAGCCCAGAAAAATTATGCATGAAAATGAAAAATCGATCGGTGATAAATTACCTTTTGGTCGTGAAGAAGAAAAACCCAAAACAAATTTGACCCCAAACAAACCCCAAGTCGTCGGATCGCCCCTGGTTCTCTCCTCTCCCGTCGATCTCTCTCTGTCTCCCGATCTCTCACTCTCCCTCTCTCGGCATCTCTCTCTCTTCCAATCTCTCACTCTCTCGATCCCTCTCATTCTCTGTTTCACTCTCTTTCTCAAACCCACTCTATGTGAAGCCGGAAGAAAGAAAAGTGAAGAAGAAAAGAAAAGAAGAACAAGAAAGAAAGGGCAGGCCAGGGAGAAAGGAAGAGAAAATAGGAAGAAAAAAAAAAGAGTTTTGAAATTTTTATCCAAAAAACAGGGGGAGCGGAGTTTAAAATTTTGTGTCCGCGCCATGAAAAAAGTAAAAATATTATTAGCGGCCAAAAAAGTGGCCGCTAATAATAGATTATTAGCGGCCACTTTTTTATGTGGCCGCTAATAATTGATTATTAGCGGCCACTTTTTTATGTGGCCGCTAATAATTGATTATTAGCGGCCACTTTTTTATATGGCCGCTAATAATGTTTAAAAAGTTTGAAATTTTTTTCCAAAAAACAGGGGCCGCGCGGGACGCGAAAATTTTTGTCCCGCGCGACACGAAAAAAGTAAAAATATTATTAGCGGCCAAAAAAGTGGCCTCTAATAATTGATTATTAGCGGCCACTTTTTTATATGGCCGCTAATAATGTTTAAAAAAGTTTGAAATTTTTTTCCAAAAAATAGGGGCCGCGCGGGACGCGAAAAATTTTGTGTCCCGCGTGACACGAAAAAAGTAAAAATATTATTAGTGGCCAAAAAAGTGGCCGCTAATAATTGATTATTAGCGGCCACATTTTTATATGGCCGCTAATAATGTTTAAAAAAGTTTGAATTTTTTTTTCCAAAAAACAGGGGCCGCGCGGGACGCGAAAAATTTTGTGTCCCGCGCGACACGAAAAAAGTAAAAATATTATTAGCGGCCAAAAAAGTGGTCGATCGGATGATCTATCGGTCCTATTGATCGATCACAATCGATCGGATGATCTATCGGTCTTATTGATTGATCACGATCGATCGGATGATCTATCGATCCTATTGATCGATCACAATCGATCGGATGATCTATCAGCCTTATTGATTGATCACGATCGATCAGATGATCTATCGATCCTATTGGTCTATCAAGATCGATCGGATGATCTATCAATTCTATTGATCGATCACGATCGATCGAATGATCTATTGATCTATCACGATCGATCGGATGATCTATCGATCCTATAGGTCTATCAAGATCGAATTGGTCTATTAAGATCGATCGGATGATCTATTGATCCTATAGGTTTCTCAAGATCGATCGGATGATCTATCGATCCTATTGGTCTATCAAGATCGATCGAATGATCTATCGATCGATCGATCACAATCGATTGGATGATCTATCGATCCTATTGGTCTATCAAGATCGATCGAATGATATATCGGTCCTATTAATCGATCACGATCGATCGAATGATCTATTGGTCCTATTGATCGATCGCGATCGACCGATAGATCATCCGATCGATCGCGATCGACCGATAGATCATCCGATCGATCGGGATGGATCAATATGATCGAAAGATCGTCCGATCGATCGTGATTGATCAATAGGATCGAAAGATCATCCGATCGATCGTGATGGATCAATATGACCGATAGATCATCCGATCGATCGTGATGGATCACTATGATCGATAGATCATCCGATCGATCGTGATGGATCACTATGATCGATAGATCATCCGATCGATCGTGATAGATCAATGAGATCGATAGATCATCCGATCGATCGTGATCGATCAATAGGATCAATAGATCATCCTATCAATCGTGATCGATCAATATGATCGATAGATCATCCGATCGATCGTGATCGATCAATATGATTGATAAATCATCCGATTAATCACGGTAGATCATCCGATCGATCATGGTAGATCAATAGGATTGATAGATCATCCGATCAATTACGGTAGATCATCCGATCGACATGATAGATCATCCGATCGATCATGATATATCAATAAGATCTATCGATCCTATAGATCGATCGGATGATCTATCAATCCTATTGGCCAATCAAAATCGATCGTGACCGATCAATAAGACCGATAGATCATCCGATCGATCCTAATCAATCAATAGGATCAATAGATCATTCGATCGATCTTGATAAACCAATAGGATCGATAGATCATTTGATCGATCGTGATAGAGTTCGACTGATCAGACTTCACACAATAAAGGTTTGATCGATTAATATGATTGATAAATCATCTGATCGACCATAGTGCATTAATTATGAAAACAATTTTTTTTTTTTTAAAAAAAAAATGAAAAATAAAAAGGAAAAACTAGTTTTCTATTATTTAAAAAAAAGAAAAAAGAAAAAAAAGAACGATTTTTTTTTTGTTTGTTGAAAGAGAAACCAAAAATTAACTTTTTTTTTAAAAAAAAAAAAAAAAACCAATTTTTCGAAAAAAAAAACTACAACAAAAAAAACAAAAGATTTTTTTTTTTAAAAAAAAAAAAACCAAAAAAAAAAACTGAAAATTTTGAAAACATTAAAAAAAAATTATTATTATTATTATTTTTTTTTTTTGAAAAAAGTAAAAATATTATTAGTAGCTAAAGCTTCCTGGAATTTACCGCAACTCCCGCCAAGTTATTAGTGGCCACTTTATTTGTGGCCGCTAATAGTTCTGGGAAACAATTTGTTTTTTTTTTTTTAAAAAAAAAAAAAGGAAAAAGAACGATTTTTTTTTTGTTGATAGAAAAACCAAAAATTAACTTTTCTTTTTATTATTTTTAAAAAACCAATTTTTTTTTAAAATATTTTTTACAAACAAATTAAAAAAATTAAAGAAAAAAAAATTAAGAATGAAAAATATATATTTAAAATAAAAACAAACAAAAAAATGAAAATTTTGAAAACATTAAAAAAAAAAAGGAAAAAAGTTAGCACATATTATTTTGAAAACATAAAAAAAGGGTAAATATTATTAGCTGCCACATAAAAAAGTGGCCGCTAATTATTGATTATTAGCGGCCAAAACAGTGGCCGCTAATAGTTCTGGAAAACAATTTTTTTTTTTTAAAAAAAAACAAACGAAAAAATAAAAAGAAAAACTAGCTTTCTATTAATCTTTTTTTTTTTAAAAAAAAAGGAAAAAGAATGATTTTTTTTTTGATAGAAAAACCAAAAATTAACTTTTCTTTTTATTATTTTAAAAAACCTATTTTTTTAAAAAAATATTTTTTTGCAAACAAATTAAAAAAATTAAAGAAAAAAAAATTAAGAATGAAAAATATATATTTAAAATAAAAACAAAAAAAAAATGAAAATTTTGAAAACATTAAAAAAAAAAAAAACGAAAAAAGTTTGCACATATTATTTTGAAAACATAAAAAAAGGCTAAATATTATTAGCGGCCATATAAAAAAGTGGCCGCTAATAACTTGGCGGGGAATGGATTATTAGCGGCCAAAAAAGTGGCCGCAAATAATTGATTATTAGCGGCCACTTTTTTGGCCGCTAATATTTTGTTTTGGCCGCTAATAGTTTTATTATTAGCGCCGATATTTGTCGCCGCTAATAGTTTCTCGGAATTTTCCGCACCTCCCCCGCCAAGTTATTAGCGGCCATTTTTAGCGGCCACAATTAGGTGGCCGCTAATAGTTTACAAATAACGGCGACTATTAGCGGCCAATTGTGTTTGGCCGCTAATAGTGTATTATTAGCGGCCACTTTCAAAAGTGGCCACTAATAATATGATCATTAGCGGCCACTATGCGTTGGACGCTAATAATGTGGCCGCTAATGATCAAATTTCTTGTAGTGCTTGGTGAAAGCGCCAATGGGATCGTCATAGGGCTGAAAGAGTGAACCGCACCTTCAAAGCGTCTATGAACTCCGCCCATGTACCCAAGGCTTCTGAATCCCTGAGCCATTGGTACCAAGTTAAGGCCTTACCTTCCATGTGGAATGAGGCCAGCTGGACCCTTTGATGCTCAGGAGTGAGGTAATAGTCAAAGAACTGCTGGGCCCGCAAGATCCATTCACTTTCCTCAGATCCATCAAACCTTGGAAATTCCAAGCGTATGGTTCGTCCTTGGATAGCTCCTTGATTATCAAAGAGGGGGTTATCATGTCTCCTCCTGATGTTGTGCTCACCTTCCTCTGTCAATTGGCCTATCTGCTGCGTCAATGCCTCGATCAGCTGCTGAGTGCGGTGCTGGCTTTCTCGTATCTCTGTTGTCTCTTGCTGCTGTTGGTGTTGGATTTCTCGAATTGCAGCTGTGTCTCTTTCCTGCCTCGCCTGACTGTCTTTCAATCCTGTTGTGTCTCCCTTCAACAATGTTACTTGCTCAGAAAGCTGAGTAAATTTGGTACCTTCCGCCATATTTCAGGTATGCCGCTCTGATACCACTTGTTATGGGCTTGGATAATAAGTAGATCAGTTAGTCTTATACCACTGAGGTCTTAGTATGTTTCATGCTAAGGCAGTGAACTCATTATTTCACCTATGCGGATGTGGATACCACCACAACCGTGTAGATGATGTTTCTTTGGCTGCAGGTACTTCAGTATAGTTGATGGGTTAGTAGCAGTGTGCTTGGGATATTATGACTGAAGCTTGCCGCAACGGTTGTAATTGTCGGATCACGGGTTGTTCACTAGTTTATAGGTTTGGTATGGCTTGTGACGTTTGTGTCACTTATTCTTTGTAAAGCCATTGCTGTTTTGTAATTATTGTATTAATAAGACTCAAACAGATAGATGTTAAATGGCTCTTTGTTGTAATTAATTTGTGATAGGTGTATAAGTTGTAATTTTTGCTATTCAGGTTTATGTTTTCCGCTGCATAGTTAAATAGATGTTACTCTGATTATCAGGTGCATGTTATGGGACATGTGTCATATGTTGGCTGAGCGACACGTAGTCGTGCCACTGCGATGACTCGTTTATGTTTGTATAAAAAAATAAAAATGGGTCATCACAACTACATAGCTCAAGCAAATCTTTGGCTCTCTGCCTTCTGGCTGTTTTTCAGGTAGTTATGAATATTTCGTCACGTTTACTGATGACTATTCAAGGTATGGTTATGTTTACCTAATGCTTCGGAACATTTTGTATTGTATTTCAAATTACTGGGCTGAGTTAAAATGATAGTTCTGAAAAGAAAGAATAGGATAGTGTCTAATAATTGTTTTGTACTTTGCATGTTATGCTGATTCGTATTTCATTTTATCCATAATTATTCCAGGCCAAACTGGCAAAAGTATTTCTATAATACCCTTACCACGTGTTATATATATTTCATTAAAAAAAATTTAAAATGAAGGGAAAAAAAATTAATAAACTAAAAAATATATATGAAGGGGTGGCTCGAGCCACCTCTTTGGGCCAAAAGCCATTTTGGCTAATGAGGGTGGGTGAGCCACGGGCCACCCCAAGGGCCTTGGGAGAAGGAGTAACATGCAAATGGTTTTTTTTTTTCTTTTTTAAAAGATACTTGAAAACAAATTACATTAAACTAGTGCTAAACAACCCAAATTAAACACAAGAACATAAACACTAATAATATAAGTACGCGAAGGCAATGCTTCCGAAGATGTGAGCCTATTAATTCTTGGCACGGATGCCAAGAACCCGGGTCACCAGCGAAGGTGGTAAATGATGTATTTGAAATCCAAAGGACCCAAACACCATGTGTATAATCATTACAGAGAATACAAAGAAGATAAACAAAATGCCCAAAAATAGAATAGAGGAAAATTGAAATCAACAAAAATAACCAGGGTAGAGGATGGGAGTCTCTATTGCCGGCGTGTGTGAACCAAACGTCAGCTCTTGGAGATCTCTCCCCACCCGTGAATGCCACACGCGACCAAAAACCACCAACAGTAGAGGCAGTGGAAGCTAAGGCAAAGAGGAGAAATGAGATAGATCAAGCTCCAATAGGATAAAGGCATCGTCAAAGGAAAAAGCATAGGGAGAAAAGGGGGGGTGGGGGGGATGAACTTAGGGAAGCGCAGAGCTTCCCTCTGCGCGCCCATGGTGGCTGGGGTTTTTGAAAGGAGAGAGAACAGAGGTTTTTAAACCAAAAAAAAGTTTGTTACTCTTAGATGCATATGAGTTTGGGAAATGCTAAAAATACAACAAGTGTACAACCCCAAAACACATTGGGTTCCACCCTAATGTATCTTGGGGGTTGTGTACTTGTAATGCATGTATCACAGCCCTATATGTTTATTACAACTGGAAGTGAAACTACATATAATAATAATGAATAAGATAAAAAGAAAAAAGAAATTGAATAGAGCAAAAAGAAGAAGAAAGTAATATAGATATATTTGCTTGGAATACAGATGCACTGCATGAAAACCCAGTCGTTTATTCCACATATGCACAAACAGAGATGTTTCTTGCAAGAGACAAGGAGCGGGTCTCATGTGGAATCCGTATAATGGAATCCATCACATGAACCATCCATATATGTCTCTTGAATCCTACAACAATTGTACAGCAATCACGTCTCCTGCACAAAATCCTTACATCGTACATGTCTACAGACAGGCTAAAAACAAAAGCAATGAAAATTACACGAATGTGATGGGAATAGCCCGGAGGGGCTCAGCCTTATGTAAGGTAATGCCAAACGTCTCAGTCATGTCTATATCTTCTGGCTTCATCTCATCTGCAAGCTTCCAATTAAAGCAGTGGACAAGAGAGGCCAACATCAAGTGCACCATCCGGTTGGCCAAAGGCAATCCAGGGCAGATCCTTCTTCCAGCTCCAAAGGGAATGAGCTCGAAATCACTCCCTTTGAAGTCTATGTCCTTCTCTAAAAACCTCTCAGGCAGAAACAAATTTGGGTCTGGCCATATGCTTGAATCTCGCCCCATCGCCCACACGTTTACCAGTATTTGTGCATTTCTGGGCACCGTGAAGCCACGCATCTCTACGTCATTCTCACCCTTGTGGGGAACCAGGAAAGGGCCTGGCGGGTGCAAACGAAAGGTTTCTTTCACTACTGCTTTTAGATAAGGGGACTTTGAAATGTCCGATTCTTGAACAAGCCCATCCTTACCAAACACTTCTTTAAGCTCCTTACGAAGTTTTGCCATTTTTTCAGGGTTGTGGAGTAACTCTGCCATCGCCCATTCCACTGTGCTTGATGTTGTGTCGATCCCTCCAGCAAATAAATCCTGATATAAAGTAGTGTGAGAGCTGAGTTCAGAAAACTTTGTCTCAAAGAAAGCTGTGCTCTTATCATTTACTAATTTGCTGCTAAACTTTAACCGATAACAAATAATTTATTAATAACTTAATTAATATTCTATCGGTCTAGCTAATTATCAAAATGATGATGACGACGATCGACCTTGAATAAAGATGAGGAGGAGCCAAGATGATAAGTAGATTTCCATTAGTACGTGAAGAAACTAAAAGCAAGTGAAGCCGGCCTAAACTTCACTTTTCAGAAAATAGATCAGAGAGAATCTGCTCCATTTTCCTCTGCCTCTTCATTTTTCTTTCTACTCCCCGCTCCTACACTCCTCCTTTCATTCTGGTTTTTTCTTTTGTTTGTAAGTGTTTTCTTACCAGATCATCATTTTTTGCCTCACTGCTATGCATTCGTCCATCTACTTCCGTATTTTGCCGTTCATCTCTTCTCTAGCTGCTGTTGCTGGTTGTGTTTTTGCTTTGAATAAGAGTTTTATTCTTTTTAAATCTGTCATTATGAGCGATCTATGGGATGAGGGTTAGTCAGGTGTGGTGGTTATCTCTTACAGCCTAAATAGTTCAGTGTGAATGGTTATTTCTCACTTCCGATTTAAATAAATATTTCTAGGATATTTGGTTACCCTTGTCTTAGATCTAGCTTGCTCAGAATATATCTGCTCTTTAACTATTTTTGTACATGGGTTAATAGGAGATAAAAGTCATAAATAACATTTTATTGTAAAAATTTTGTTTATATCTATGACTATATAATCTTATATATAACATGTATCTATGATTTTGTAGAGATTTATGCTTTGTGATGTAAGTGTTTTATGGTCGTGATCTTTGAGCAATGAAATATATAGATATTTTATTCATTAAAAAAATAAATAAATAAGCAAAAGTCACTGTGACACTTTTTTAAAAAAAAGAAAAAGAAAAAGGGCCAGCTATAAAACATACAAAGTGATACAAGTTTCCTGAAATTATATCTAGCCACCCATGCCATAATTACTTTATGAATTAAGATTGTCTAAAATTTCAAAGACATTTTATCATATTTTCAAATTAAAATAATTAGGATTTTTTCACATCAACATTTATTATTATTAAAATATGGTAGAATATATATATATATATATGGTAACTAAAACATGACAAAAGTTAGTCATGCATATAAATTAAATGTTGGCATGGTCAAATCCCAAAACATGATTGAAAAGAAAGAAATTATTCACCTGAAGCAAATGTTTCATATGGTCGCAGCTCAATTTTGCATTATCTTCTTCAATGAGATTGAGGAGGGAGTCAAGTACATCGCCGCTTGCCTTAGAACCCCTCGTTCACCCATTATACCATCCAGAATCTCAAAGAATTTCTAAAATAAATCACTGTCCTTCGTCTTGCACCTTGTGGGTCAACTAAACGTAGTGTTGGGAAATAGTCTGCCATATTCGGCCTTCCAGCTTCTTCCATGGCGCCCAGTATAAGATCCTGGAACTCTTGGGATGCGTTTGAACAATACTCTGCCAAGTCAGTGGAGAAAAACAGGTTTGATATGGTATTAAGGACTGTTGTGAATGCTGCTCGACCAATATCCAACGCCTGACCACGACTACAATTTTCTTTAACATAATCTAGCAGTTCTTGCACCTTTTTTCTTCGGATCGCTTCGGTGGAATCGAGCCTTTGTGGGACAAATATTTGCATGGCAGAAACTTTCCTGAGGTTTCTCCATTGAGCCGATGCGAGCAGCAACGCCATTGAGAATTTCTCGTGGTCTAATGCTCGGGCGGTGTCCGGGATAGTTCGGCTGGAGAAGGCCTGGTCGTGTTTTTGCAGTGCTTCTTTGGCCAAGTCTGGAGAGGAAATGACTATGGTTGTCCTGCTCCCGAGCTTGAGAGTCATGAGGGGTCCATAAGTTTTAATTTGGAGAGTTTGGCAGCAGCACGATGAGGTTGGTTGCTCAGCTGCAAGATGTTTCTGATGATCGGAAAAGGCCTGGGGCCTGGGGTGTAACGCCCCCAAACCGCTAAGGGTTAGGTTCGTCCATTTTCAAACACCAAACCGCAAAGATTCATAAGGTCTACTAGGTAACCTAGCTAATATGTTGAATTAAGTAAATTACTAGAAAATAATTTTAAAACTCAGAACTTCAATAAATGCGGAAACGATTATTTCGAAAAAGAGTAATAATGTTTAATACAAAAATTGAAATGCAAATGAACTGGATTTATTGTGCAAGTGCACCTATTAAGGTAACATAAAAATAATATCCTACTGCTAGCCTAGATCCCATTCCGGCCGCCTAGGTCTCTCTGTTCATATCCTGAAAACAAAACAAAATAAGGGGTGAGCAAGAAATGCTCAGTAAGGTAACCCTCAACCATAAAACGGTTGAGTTAACTTCATTTTCTTTAAAACAATTATTAAAATACACTTGAAATCTAAATTTCTATAATGCAAATAAAAATTCGGCATTTTACTTAACACATAAAATTACTGGCTGATAAATAAGTTTCTCATATGTAGGGCCCATGTACACTATTACGCCCTGTGTACTAGGGTTGCGTGGTCTACTGCGACCTTAGGCAGGTAAACTGTGGCCACAGGCCCTGCCCCGTCAGCTAATTAATTGAAGTGCACTTAGCATGACATAGGGATGGATCCGCTTTCTCTAAGTCCTTGAGCGGTTGCGCTTCCATCCAAGCAACGGTACCGAGCTTAAACTCTGCAAATCTCTGTGAATATATCTGGGGCCAAAATAATAGTCTCCTCCACACACGTGCCTCCTTTATAAAAATCTCATTCTCACAAATTATTCTTATTCCTTTGATAACTCTTGAGGCAACGTGTGGGAGGGTTTTTACTCTCCTTTTCTCATTAATTTCAAAAAGCTGTAACTTCCCGTCTCGGGAACCAACTACACAATTTACGAATAATTAAAAAAATCCTTTATAACCAAAGCTTCTTTTAAAATAGTGATTTCAAGATTAACATTTATACCGACAAATTTTCATCTCAAAACTATTTTTAAAACAGTCCTTCATGCATCAATATAATTTGAAATATAGAACAAGAACAATTAATTGCAAATATGTTTTAAAAAAATGATAAAGTAATATGACATAAAACAATTTGAAAAGGGGTAGAGGATCCCTTACCTCTCTGATTGCAATAAGTCGCTGGACTATCTCAACCGCTAACTAGTCACCTGGATACAGGTTCCAACAAATTAATACTACATACTCGCCACTAGAATATATCCAGACACTACTACGGTTCGTCTTGCTAGCCTATTGAGAATGGATTTCCGAGGTATGTTTAACGACATTAACCGAATAATAATTAAACCATTAAAAAAGAAATAACATTTTTATTATTTGAATAGGGCTCAATAAAGGCAACTGTCGTAAGAAATATTTTCTATTTCATGTGGTTAAATAAAATGAGAGAAGCGGCTACATGTATTGTGAAAGCAGATTTCGTTATATAAATAAATAAATATAAGTTACCGAAATATTATAAGTTATTAAAGAAATTCCATTAATATATAATAGGACCTATCAATACCGGCCCTTTACGCTTTGTGTACACGCAATAACATATATTAAAATAAAGTATATATTAATAAGTGCTTGAAATTGTAAATTTTATAAACTTAGATGTCACTAATTATACATATGGTCAAAATAAATTATTAACACTTCGTGATTTTAAGCAATTTACAAAAAGGTTTGAAACACTTAAATTAAAATTGTTTTATTTCTCTATGAAGCAGATTGAAGGCAACCAAAACAAAGTAAATAGAAAAATGAAAGACCACCAAGAGGACTGTACCACGGCTAGGGAAGAAAGGAAAAGACAAAGAAAACCAACAACAAAAATTAGACATTCGGACTTGTGCAACTATAATAGAAAAGAAAAAGAAGTCATAAATGAATCAACTAGGATGGGAACATGCTGTAACTAAATTAAAAGAAGACAAGCCAAGGCATAAAAGAATGAGTAAGCAATAGGACTTGAAGAGACAAGTCAATCAAAAGAAAAGGAGGCAAAATATCGGTTGTAGCAAATTGAAAGGAAAAAGAAACAAAGTACTACCACCTGCCACCTATAGTAAAAGAAAAGGGAAAAATATGGGAAATAAGGTAAGTGTAGGCACTATTCCTACGTCAGACAAGAAGGAATCGAAAAAGAGAAGAAAAAGATAAAAGGCATATCATGTTATCGTGCGTCGATACAATGAAGAAGCTGGACAAATAAGAAGAATGAAACAAAAGAAGAACAAGGACAAACAAGGATCACGGCTAATCAGCAAAGAGAAGAAACGAACAGTATAAAGGGCAATAAAACCATACCTGCACTCTACCGTGAGAGTTGAGAAATTGAAGATTTATTTTGTAAAAGGAAGAGGGGCGGCTGGAAGGGATTTTTGTGGTGAAAGGGGAGAGTGACGGCTAAGAGGGGGTATTTATAGGTTTAGGGTTTTCTCACTTGGGGACCACTAGGGTTTTTGGCTATTAGACTTTTACATGTAAGACAAAAATTTAGGCATTAAATATTACCATAAATTGTTATGTGTAAAAGAGGCATTCAATATTAATAAGTTTTTAATTTTTTTTTAAAGTAAAAGAAGGTATTTGGCAAAATATAAAAGTGGTATTTAATAAAACATAAGGTATTATATATAAAATATCAAGATTTTTATTATTTTGTCTAGTCATCCATTCTCATAGGTAATAAAAGACTATTTTACCCTCGAAAGGGAGTCGGGGTTATTACATGGGGAGAGTCTGGGTGAACCAGACTTCCGGCCTCGTAGACCGGAGGTGATCAGGACATGAAAGCATGCCCACACAAAGGAAAGTAGCAGCACAAATGCCAGGTACTCCATTTCACTCGATTTGGATTTGTGTGGAGAGATACACTACAAAAAACCTTACAATTGGACGCGTGTCTACAATACCGGGTACTGTAGACAAGCGTCCAATTAGCCACGTGTCTTCTTGACATCGTGGCTAACTGTATAATCTCCCCGGTTGGACACGTGTATAAAATACACGCGTCCAAGTAGACACGTGTATTTAATACACGTGTCCAATTGGACGCGTGTATTGGACGCGTGTATTTTATACACGCGTCCAATTGGACACGTGTATTATTACACGTGGCCAACTGTTATTTTTTTCCAAAAATATATAAAAAAAAAAAAAAAAAACTCCACATCTTATTAACCATATAAATCTGTGAAACTACGGTGTACATAGCATATACACATAAAGTTAGGTTTTAAAGCTATATGCTATATGTAAATTCTATATTTGGAGTTTATGCTTTTTAGGTTCCTTATTTATATATATATGGTATACTAATAAGTACGTAAACCCTAACCTAATTTACATATTGTACTATATGCATAATTAAACTAAATTTGGTACTATATATATATATATAATTAAATCAAATAGTTCAAATTAGGGTTTAGTTTTGTACACCATCTACGTTTAGAAACAAAAAAAAAAAAATTAAAAACATAACAAAGTTAAAAAACCTATAATTAATACTATATATTTAGATATGCATGCATGTAAACGGTTTTTCAAACCATATACAGTAACCTTGCTATTTATGGCTATATATAGTAAATGCAATTATTTTGAGGGTTCCGCGCTACATAATAAATTAAATACTTATGGTTTAGTCCCTTATATAGTACATACACTTACGATTTATGGCTTTATATAGTACATACACTTAGGGTTAGAGTTTATAGCTATATATAGTATATACACTTAGGGCTAGGGTTTATAGCTATATATATATAGTATATATACTTAGGATTATGGTTTATCGATATATATAGTATATACACTTAGAATTAAGGTTTATAGCTATATATAATATTTACACTTAGGGTTTATAGCTATATATAGTATATACACTTAATTAGGTCAATGACTATATATAGTACATACACTTAGGATTAGGGTTTATGGTTATATATAGTATATACACTTAGGGTTATGATTTGTAGCTATATATATATATATATAATATATACTTAGGGTTAGGGTTTATCGATATATATAGTATATACACTTAGGGTTATGGTTTATAGCTATATATAATATATATACTTATGGTTAGGGTTTATCACTATATATAGTATATACACTTATGGTTAGAGGTTTTAGGGTTTATAGGTATATATAATATATACACTTAGGACTATGAGTTATAATTTAATTGATTTTACATTTTATGAATAATAATGTCAATATATTGTTCACGTGTCATTATTGTACACTTTTAAATATAACATTAAATCGTAGATTGATTATAATTAGATTGTTCCGATATTATATATATATAGCCATATATATGCACTTAGGGTTATGGTTTATGACTATATATAGTACATACACTTATGGTTAGGGTTTATAGATATATATAGTACATACACTTTGGGTTAGGGTTTATAACTATATATAGTACATACACTTAGGGTTAGGGTTTATAGTTATATATAGTACATACACTTAGGGTTTATGTACATATATAATACATACACCTAGGGTTAGGGTTTATGTACATATATAGTACATACACTTACAGTTATGGTTTATATCTATATATAGTACATACACTTAGGCTTAGGGTTTATGTACATATATATTAAATATACCTAGGGTTAGGGTTTATGTACATATATAATACATACACCTAGGGTTAGGGTTTATGTATATATATAGTACATAAACCCTCGGTTATGGTTTATATCTATATATAGTACATACACTTACAGTTAGAGTTTATAGTTATATATAGTACATACACTTATGGTTTATGTACATATATAATACATACAACTAGGGTTAGGGTTTATGTACATATATAGTACATAAACCCTCGGTTAGGGTTTATATCTATATATAGTATGATGTGTGTTTTAAAGAGTACTCGCAAGCGCACGAATCGTTTGCAATATAGTGTGTGCAAGTGCGAGGTCGAATCCACAGGAAAATTGTCAAATATTGGTGTCTTGTTTAATCAACCTCATTTTAACCTAGTTCCAAAGGTTTGAGGATTGATTCAAGAACAAAAGACTAAATAAAAGAGATGGAGTGAAATATGCAAATTAAAAGGAACTAAGGCTAAGGAATCCACCCAACCAAATCCAACAACTCACACTCTTGGTTTCCACTTGAACACCCAAAGAACATTAAGCTTAGGGTGCCATTCAAGTTTCTCAACCATAAACCCTAGAACCATTAAATGAATCCAACACAAAGACAAATCACAAAGAGTACCAATTTGAAATCAAATCATCCAATGTATCATTCAATCACAATGGATATCATCATTCAAACCGATAAAACAATATATCCATCGGTTGAAACACATCAAATGTCCTATTTCCACCACTAACCACATTCATTGCAAAAGATAAAGCATTAAATGAATGAAACTTGAACAACAAATATGATATATCATTAAATATGCAAGTGGTACAACAAGAGTGTGAGTGCCATCAGTGGAAAGGTTTCATCCTCAACCTTAGTTGAGGTTACTAGCCTTCCATGACTAAGAACTCCACAAGAAAATGATGAACAACCATGGAAATAAAAGAAAAGCTTTATAAAGAGGAAGTGTCTGAGAACAAAAGCTACTGAAATACACTACAAAATGCATGAAATTAAACCTATCTACTGTTCTCTGCCCTCTCTACAAGGAGACATGGCTATGACTTTTATAGAAGAAAACTAGGGCTAGAAACCCATGTAAGATGACTCCTCTACCCTCCTCTAGGGTTCCTCTCTTGCTAGAGACAACCAAGAACACAAAACCAGCGTGTTCTGCTGCGAAAATCATAGGGAGAGCTGCTTTTTGTCATGGAGGAGCTTCTGATTGGGTGTTCTGGCGCGCTCTGCAAAAGCAGGTTCTGGGAAATTTCGATCGATCGACTTTTATTTAGATCGATCGACTTCGGGCAAAGTTTCGATCGATCGACTTTTTAGGACCTCCGAATTTTCAGGCATTTCCTTATGAAATTTGTCATTTCTCTCTTATTGACCTACAGAAACAAAAAAACACAAAAACTAACCAAAACATCAGAAAATAACAAGGCTAAAGGTCTAACTAGTGCAAATCAAGGGGTCCAAATACATAATATTTGGCACTCATCATAGTACATACACTTAGGCTTATGGTTTATGTACATATATATTAAATATACCTAGGGTTAGGGTTTATGTACATATATAGTATAGTATATACGTACACTTAGGGTCGGGTTAGGGTTTATATATTTATATGTATAATTTTTACTTTTTATTAAAAATTTAAAAATTATTTTACAATTGGAGACGTGTAATAAAATTACACGTCTCTCATTAGGAACGTGTATATTAATACACGTTCCTAATTGGCCACGTGGCAACCTGCCTCGTGGCCAACATTTGGCCAGGTGCACAGCGCGGGACAATTCTCGCGCGCCACCTGGCCATTTCAACTTGATAATTTTTTTTTTTTTTAAAAAAATTTAAATGGGTAGCTTCCGAAGCTACCCATCGACTCTCTCTCTCACCCTCACTCTTACCGTCTCTCTCTCACCCTCACTCTCTCTCTCCCTTTCCATTGACGTCACCGGCCACCTCACCGACCTCCGCGCGTCCGGCCGTTCCTCTGGCCAGCTCCCTCTCCGTCAAATCACCTCCGGCCAGCTCACTCACTCACTCACACTCTCTCTCTCTAACCCAAACAGTTCCGGCCCTCCGTCGATGAGGTCACTCCGGCCGTGACCTCTCTCCATAAGGGTTACAAGTCTCCCTCTCTCTCACTCTTTCTCCCTCTCTCTCTCTGTCTCTATCTCTCTCTATACCTGTCGCTCTCTTTCTCTCTCTGAACTCCGGCGGGCTCGAAACACTCCGGTGAGCTTCAGGTCCGGACCTCTCTCTCTCTAAATATCTCTCTGTGTCTCTCTCTCTCTCTGACTTGTGTTTTCTTTTAGGGTTTTTTCTTCCAATTTAATTAATTTTTTTTTCTCCACAATGCAGGTACAAAATCCACAACAAATATATACTGCATAACTTGTGAGTAATTTCTCCTTATTTTTTTCATTTATTTTTTCGCTATAATAAATGTGGTACATTTAAATGTATTTGTTTAAAATATGTTCCTAATTGTTTTAATATTTTCGGACAATAAACGTGAATTTATCAATTATTAATGGACAGTTTTTTTTCCCCATACAATGCTACTGATTTTGGTGGGTTTGTATATATATATTGTTATGTTTTTTTTTTTAGTTTTTTGGTGGTTTTGCATGTGAAATACAAGTACATTTTTGTTGTCTTTTTTTTGATATATTTTACTGTACTACGAATGTAGTTTTGCATGGGAAACCAACGATTACAAATTGACCGTCCACTTTTTACTTCATTATTCGTATTATAAAAATTACAATATCATTTTGTCACTTTAAACGTTGGTGTGAGGAGAAGACATATTTTTCCTAAGCATTTAGTACAATTCGCCTTAACAACAAAATTTAAAAAAGCAACATAAAATCAATATATGCATTTTACATATGGTCGACATATACAAATTCATAAAAAATCCAAATATGAAAAAATGAATTCTAAAAATGGTTCACATATACAAAAATCACCTTAAAATAAATTGTGGAATTGTTTAAAATCACATTTCAACAACCATGTTGTACACTCTATTTCAACAATTTTTTTCTACAAAAATAATAACATAGTTTAACTGTACATTTGTGTTGATATTATCATTTTTTGACAAATTTTTATAAAAATGATTTTCAAACAAACTGGCCCTCATTTAATAATAAAATGATCGTACCCAATGATTTCAACGAAAATGAACCTTAATAATTATAATCAATAAAACAAAAACAAATTTGAATCAAATTTGCCACCGTCTACCATTTACAATAATATGTGTTATTGAGCAATTCATAACAAATGTCTAAACCCTACGGAAAAAACAGAAACCCTAACCCTAAACCCTAAAAAAATACAAAAACCCTAAATCTATAAGAAAAAAAAAAAAAAAACCCTAAACCCTTAAGAAAAACCAAACACCCTAATCCTAAACCCATATTTAAAAAGACAAAAACCCTAAACCCTTCAAAAAATATAAATAAAAAAATTAACCCTAAACCATGCAAAAAATAAAAATAAAATCAAAAACCCTAAACCCGTAAGAAAAAACTAAAATACAAACACCCTAAACCCTAAAAATCCTACAAACACCCTAAACCTATAACTTAAGAAAAAGCAAAAACCCTAACCCTAAGTCCTTAAGAAAAAAACCTATACCCTAACCCTAAACCCTAAAAAAAAAAACCCTAAACCTATAAGGAAAAAAAAAAACCCTAAACCTATAAGGAAAAAAAAAGACACTCCCTAACCCTAAACCCTAATCACTAAAAAAAACCAAAAAATCCTAAACCCTAAACCCTAATCACTAAAAAAAACAAAAAAAAAATCCTAAACCCTAAACCCTACAAAAAAAACCCAAAAACTATAAACCCTAAAAAAAAAATTAATTACCCTAAACCCTAAACCCTTAAAAAACAACAATCAAATACGTAAACCCTTAAGGAAAAACTAAAACCCTAACCCTAAACCCTAAAAAAAAAAAAACCCTAAACCTATAAGGGAAAAAAAAAAAAAACACCCTAACCCTAAACCCTAAACACCCAAAAAAAAGCCAAAAAATTCGAAACCCTAAACCCTACAAAAAAAACCCAAAAACTATAAACCCTAAAAAAAAATTTAATTACCCTAAACCCTAAAGCCTTAAAAAACAACAATCAAATACGTAAACCCTTAAGGAAAAACTTAAACCCTAACCCTAAACCTATAAGGGAAAAAAAAAAAAAAAAAAAAAAAACTCCCTAACCCTAAACCCTAAACACCCAAAAAAAGCCAAAAAATTCTAAACCCTAAACCCTACAAAGAAATAAACACGTAAACCCTAACCCTAAACCCTTAAAAATAAAAAAACCCTAAATCCTTCAAAACATATAAGTTAAAAAATAACACCTAAACCCTTAAAACACACAAAAAAAAAATCCTGGCCCTAAACCCTTAAAGAAAGAAACACGTAAACCCTAACCCTAAAAACACAAACAAAAATCCTAACCCTAAACCCTCAAAGAAATAAACACGTAAACCCTAACCCTAAACCCTTAAAAAAAAAAAAAAACCCTAACCATAAACCTTAAACCCTAAACCCTTATAAAAAAAAATTGCAAAAACCATAACCCTAAATCGTAAACCATAAAACCATAACCGCAAAATTGTAACCCAGGTTCTTTATTTTTTTACAAGTTTATACTGTAAGAAGTATGATTTGTCTCGGTCTCTTAACCCTATACAGAGAAATATGGACAAGTCTTGGATGTCAGCATGTAGGGGTACGACACAGTATAACGACGGGTGTAGGGCGTTTGTGGCATTTGCTGTTAGTAACTGTACAGCCGTCGATGGCAAAATTTACTGTCCATGCAAGTATTGTCGAAATAACCAGCGTCACACTCCAGATTACGTTCTTGCCCACCTGACAGGAGGTAAGGGGATGAATCTGGGATACAATTTGTGGTATATGCACGGTGAGACAACAATCGGGTCCGCTGTTCGTGGTCAGTGTTCGAGTCATCAGAGTGGCACAGATTCGGCTGCCTGTAGCACTGAACATGGTGAATTCACAGAACATGGGGGTGTGGCCATGGAACAGGATGATGACATGCATGCCATGTTGCGTGACGCATTCGGCATGCACGATGTTGCTGAAGCCGTCAGTACGGATCCGCAACAAGTTGACGAAGGAACCTCTTGAGGGGACGCATTGAAGTACCAAGAGTTGTTGAAGACTGCCGAG
Source organism: Alnus rubra (assembly GCA_028654335.1). Taxonomy (NCBI): domain Eukaryota; kingdom Viridiplantae; phylum Streptophyta; class Magnoliopsida; order Fagales; family Betulaceae; genus Alnus; species Alnus rubra. The sequence goes on from JAJPGS010001817.1 coordinate 1,447,442, forward strand.
AAGCCCCTTCACCCTGGTACCAAGCATAGTAAATTGAGTGCTACTGTACACATGTACAATTTGAAGTGCGTTGGAGGTATTAGTAATAAGATTTTTTCTAACATTCTCGAGTTTATCAATCAGTTGTTGCCTCCTTGCGATGAGACATTGCCAGATAATATGTATGAGGCGAAGAAGTTCCTAAGTGTCATGGGTCTAGGGTATGAGAAGATTCCGGCGTGCCGTAATGACTGTATGTTATTCTGGAAAGACAATAAAGAATTAGATTCATATACCGTATGTGGAGAATCTAAGTGGAGGGCTGATACACATATAGATGAGGATGATGAGGTCATATCAGGGAGAAAAAAATGCCCCATATGAGATGGCATGCAGAAGGCCGCACTAGGGATGGCGTATTGAGGCACCCGGCCGACGGTGAGGCATGGAGATCGTTTGACCTTTTACATCCAGATTTTATGGCAGATAGTAGGAACGTCCAACTTGGTTTGACAGCAAATGGATTTAATCCTTTTGGGAACATGAGCACATCCCACAGCACATGGCCCGTAATGCTTGTGCCGTACAATTTGCCACCTTGGATGTGCATGAAACAGACGTTGTTCATCCTGTCATTGGTTATCCCTGGACCGAGCTCACCAAGTATGGATATTGATGTTTACCTTCAGCCATTGATTGATGAGTTGCTGGAACTGTGAAATGTAGGTGTACGAACATTCGATGCTTCAAAGAAGGCAAATTTTAATATGCGATCTGAGTTGATGTGGACAATAAACGACTTGCCACCGTATGCAGATTTATCTGGTTGGCCTAACAGGGGTGTGAAGGCATGTCCTTGCTGTATGTACTCGACACATTCTAAACACTTAAAGAACGGATGTAAATTTTGTTATATGGGGCACAGGAGATACTTGCCAACTGAACATCTGTGGCGGCTGAACAGAAGAACATTTGACGGTACTGAAGAATTTGACAGCGCGCCGATTGTGCCATGTGGAGACGAGATCCTCCAACTGTTGGACGGAGTTGCGTTTGGGGATGAGATCGCGGGTAAGAAGAAGAAACGGAAGAAGCGGAAGAAGGGTGTAGGGAGTTTCGATGTTATATGGAAGAAGAAAAGTATTTTTTTCAGATTGCTGTATTGGAAAGACAATTTGCTTCGGCACAATCTTGATGTTATGCACATAGAGAAAAATGTCATGGACAATATACTTGGCACTATTTTGGATATCAAAGGGAAAACAAAGGACAACCTAGCAGCTTGGCTGCACTTGCAGGAAATGAGGTTGAGACGTATATTCCCGCTGCCTGTCACACGATGTCTAGGGAGGACAAAGAAAATTTTCTGAAGGTTCTTCAAAATGTGAGGGTCCCGGACGGATACGCCTCGAACATTTCACGATGTGTTTGGCTCAAGGACCGTACAATTTCCGGGTTGAAGAGCCATGATAGCCACATACTTGATGCAACAGCTTCTCCCAATTGCATTGCGTAAGTCATTGCCAGATAAAGTTGTTAGACCTCTTGTGGAGATTTCAGAATTTTTTAGAGGCATATGCTCAACCAAGCTATCACAAGAAGATATGGATCGACTGCAGGGTGACGTTTGTATAACTTTGTGCAAGCTAGAACAAGTATTTCCTCCAGGGTTTTTTACCAGCATGGTCCACTTGGTCGTGCATCTTGTGCGCGAGTGTAGACTCGGCGGACCCGTGCAGTATAGGTGGATGTACCCGGCAGAGAGGTAAAATTCAGAAATAGATATGTACATATATATTTTGATTTAAATGTAACCCTAATTGACGACAATCCAAATGTCGTGTATGTGTGTACACCAGGAGTCTTGGGAGTTTCAAGTCTAATGTGCGCAACAAAGCGGCTCCTGAGGGGTGTATTGCAGAGGGGTACATAGCGACGAAGCTGGTAACGTTTTGTTCAAGGTATCTGAATAACGCACCAACATTCCACAACAGACCTCAGAGAAATCCTGATGGATCCAAGGGGGCGGGCACGCGAGTTACCCTGAACCGGTTGACAATGCATCAGATTCATCGTTATATTGTGTTCAACTCTGAAGAGTTTCACAATTTGCGGATCTAAGTAGTGTTTATATATTTAACAGAATTCGAATAAAATAATTAATAACAAATATTACATAATTGTATATTCCCGCTGAATGTAGGATGCACAAGGACGCGCTTAGGCGATCATGCACTAGGGCTCGCATTACGGAGGTTCTTATTGAAGCACAACATCATGAGCAGTTCTGCGAATGGTACCGTGCATATGTAATGAAAATAGTGGTAATTTTGAGATAATAATAAATTTATGCGGGTTCAATGTAATTAACCAATGTGATGTTTAATATTTGTAATTATAACATAGGTCGATGGTCTGGACGATCAACGTAGAGAGGAATTGGGCCACAACTTGGTTATGTGTTGTAGAGGGCTAAAGGAGACAGCGGTCAAGTACAACAGGTACGTGGTAAATGGAAAATTGTTCCGCACGCTTGCCCATGATGTGGGAAGGAGGACGCAGAACAGTGGCGTATGTGTTCCAACCGTTGAAGGCGAAACGTACTACGGGCAGTTAACCGATATAGTTGAGGTCGAGTACTATGACAGGACTACGTACGTCCTATTTAAGTGCAATTGGGCAGACCTCATGATGGACAGAGGATTCACAATAGACGAGTATGGCCTAATGTTTGTCAACTTCAATCACCTCGTCCACAGCGGAGAACTGATGAAGGACGAGCCGTACGTGCTTACATCTCAGGTAGATCAAGTATTCTACGTCGAAGATGGTAGGAACCCAAATTGGGTTTGTACAGTTAGGACCAAACCGCGCAATGTGTGCGACGTTGGTCAGGGGGAAGGGAGTAATGAGGCAGGTACAACCTACCATGAGTGCGTACCGCTCGTACTAGCCACTGATGACCTACCCGATACGAATGACGAATTCGAGTACGACAGGCCCGACATTGATCCGATCGAAGCTACCGTGATACAATGACTGATATATATATTGTTCGTACAATTCGCTTGAACTCAATACAAATTTTTATTATTTGCATAAATTTCGTTGTATAATTTGCATATTCATTTCAAATATATAAAATACAAATTTTAATTAATTTGTCTACATTTGTTCGTTGGTATCGATGGACCAGAGACCCCCTCCATATGCATATCGGGCACCCCGCCCACCCGTGCCCCCCATGACTACGCCTACAGATTCGACGGCATTATATACTGCGGCGTGACCACACCACCCAGATGCCGCTTATAGACCGTTGATGCCTGGTATGGTGGCCGTCCCCACGTCAGATCACGGGTAGACCAGCACAACTGGACCTTGCAGTTCTCCATTGTCGGAGCCCCCGACATTATCTCAGATAGGGTTCACCCCACCGGGTAACGTGGCTCGATGGTGGGTGCGAGAGGGGATGGGACCACAGGGTTATGCGCCGTACTTTCCGTATACATATAGTGTACCTATGGCATGTAACCCTGACAGTGAGACGCAGGATGAGAGATTTGATCTATCACAGACCTGGGAGATACAAATACCGGCTGTGGGTTTGGGGCATGTGTCAGCCCAGGCAGCGATTCAGGGCCAGATTATGGGGTTCAGACAGATGCCAGCATCGACCGCGAGTCAGGGCCTGGGGCCTGGAGAGAGCCAGATGCCTGTATCTGGTGAGAGCCAGGTGCCACTTTTCGGTGAGAGTCAGATGCCAGATCTAGGGGGAGCCAGAGTACCCATGATGAGGACGTTGCGATGTTGGGTACCGATCAGTTGGCCCCCGATAGCCCCCAGGATATGCTTTCAGATGATGATTAGCAGCCTCCACCAACGGGAGGGGTTGGCGAAGAGGTCGCAGGCGACCCAGCAACCCAGCACATAGATATTGAGCAGATTCGGTTGATGGGTAAGTACATATTTAGACAACCTTATAACTCATATTATTTTTTACCAAAAATAAATATAAAGTTTGAATGAAAAATAAATTGAATTTACAATTTGTTGATATAATTATGTTTTTTAGTGTTAACCAATTAAATGTTGTATATTCTTTTTCATTAGGGTACAATCCAGATGGAACCATATATTATGAGGTGATTAGGGACCCAGAGAGAAACTGGGTGCTCCCGAGGGGGAAGAAGGTTGTGTTGCAGTACAATGCTGCTCTACAACCTGTGGGACGAGCCTGCAATCGTTTTAGGCGGCTTGAGGGCAGACTTATCAGGAGCGGGTCCTACATACATATGCGGGATGAATGGGCGAGGGTAGCCAAGCAGATTAAGCAGGCTATGTGGGACGCGCTGATGGTATGTTTTAAAAATATATTTTATTTGTTTATTTGAATTAAACTTAAAATTAAGTTTTTCTTGAAGTTTTTAAACCTATAATGCTTAAATTGAATGTGTAGGAGGAGTTCTATCTACCTGTATCAATAGACACGCGCAAGGCACAACAAGAAGCGTAGAATGATATAGGTCGGAAGCACCGCTCGTGGAAGTCGAGGTTCAAAACCAAGCTAAATATTCAAGACGGTGACATGCCCGAGATTATCCGTGCGAGGGTGCCGGATAATTTTTTTGCGAAGTATGACGCAGCAGATGTAGAGTTCCTGCTGAGCGATTGGTGCACTGAGCATAAAAGGGTATGTAGGCTTTTAATTGTATGACAAAAAAATGTTGTGGTTTTTTAATAACTAAGCATATAATTTTATTACTACTTTAAGTGTGTCAATGCTTGCATTTTTATTTTCATGTTCAATTTGTAGGCGACCTCTGAACGGATGAAGAGGCTGCGGGAGCAGAATGACTTTCCCCATTGTACGGGATCCAAAAGTTATGCCATATTTAATCACGAGGAGGTGTGAAAAAATATATGTTTATGTTTTTAATATTTGGTGGTAATTGTATTTCTTTTTCTTTACACTATTTTCTCGCTCTCTGTTTGTTATATATTTCAACTGGATGACGACAGACATGTACATCTGGCACGCCCCCCACTCCCGCCGCGTCGTTCGTGAAGACCCACACAAGGAAGGACAACACTTACTTGAATGAACGTACACGGGTCCTATGCGTATGCTACTGATCTAATTTACTAATATTTCTAAATTATGTGTGATATGTCATTATTCAGTATATGAGTTTTTCATGTTGACGACGTACAGGAGAGGATGACGCAGAGTTTATCCAGTGATCCAGCCGCCACGCAGAGCATCTCAGCGGACACGGTGCGGTGGGCACCGAACGACGCGTACGAACAGGCGGTTGGGAGGCCTGAGTACGCGGGGAGGGTTCGGCAGGTTGGGCTGAACCTTACACCTGTTCGAGGGACATGTTTCTCATACAGGCCTCGCTCACAGGGGGGACCATCTGAGGGCACGTCTCGGGATTGGGCCGAACACGCCCGGAAGATGGAATAAATCCAAGCGGAGTTACGGGCTGAGCTAGAGAGGAATGATGCGTTGGAGCAGCGCATGCAACAGTTCGACGCCATGGAGCAGCGCATGCAACAGGTCTTCATGTCCTCCATGGGAGTATCACAATCATGTCTTGGTGCTCAGTCTTCACCTGCACACGTAGGTAGTACGTCGTCTGTTAGTAGTGCATCTACAGGTATGATTTATAGTGTATAGGACAAAATTACTTTCAAATTGTTTTCATTACCCCTTTAATTTTGCAAGTAATATTATATACTTTAATTGTCTATATTATTTGCAGGTAATTCGACAACGGTTGGTACGTTGTCGCCTGTTGGACGACGGCTGAGTCAGCACTCCCCTGTCGCTACACCTTCACCCGCTACACCATCCATTGCGCAGCAATCTCCGGTTGGCGATAACACGCCTGGGACGGTACCTCGTGCTTCGCAGGGACGCCCTTCGGATTTGTAGATATTTTTGTGTAATTATTTTTTGTTTGTAAAGATTTACATATTTAACAAATACGTTATTAATTATTGGTTTGTGTAATTTGATTTTGTTTTGTTTTTGGGTAAAATAAACATTGCGTTGTTTGTGGTCAGAAATAATAAATTCATTTTTTTAAAAAAAAATAAAAAAAATTAATTAACCCAAACAAATTTAAAAAACAATAATCAAAACTAAATTAAAAATACAATTTGAAATTTTTTTTAAAAAAAAATAAAATGTTTGACACGTGTATTGAAATACACGTGTCAATATAATTGGACACGTGTATTTAATACACGTGTCAAAATGCACAGTTAGTGACATCCACATCTTACACGCGTGGCAAAGTGCACGTGGCAAACTGTTTGACACGTGTACAGTGTCCGTACACATGTCAAATTGCACGTGGCAAAATCCAAGGTTTTTTGTAGCGATAGTTAGTATAAGAAAGCAATGGGGAGTCTTGGTGAACCAGACTTCCAGCCTCGTAGACCGGAGGTGATCAGGACATGAAAGCATGCCCACACAAAGGAAAGTAGCAGAACAAATGCCAGGTACTCCATTTCACTCGATTTGGATTTGTGTGGAGAGATAGTTAGTATAAGAAAGCAATGGGAGTTGCGTGCCTTGATCAAAAGTCGGATCAGATCAATATATGGAGAATGGGTGACGAGGTGTCCACTGGAGAATGGAGATATGAAATGGGTGGCAATGTAATGTTCGCACGTCCTTTACTCCTTTTAATTTGTACGTTGATCTGTTTGCTGACACAAATTATTAGAACAAGTTAAATTGTTGGGAGAAGAAAAAAATGTAAAGAAATGTTACATGTATTTAAATTTTTATAAAGGTAGTCTTATTAATCGATGTGAAACTTATTTATTGGAGATAGTCAAAATAATTAATAAAAATAAATTGTATAAGTACCAATGAATAAGCTCCACATTATTTTAGTAAAGTTCTATTTGTAAAAGTTTAAGTACATGTAGCATTTCTCAAAAATCTATTCATTTCTTTTTATTATATCTTATTTCAAAACTCTATTATATTATCTAAATTTATTTAAAGAACCATAGATCAAATACTAAACCTAAAAACTTAAAATGATTGAAATTCATAAGCATTTTTATCAATCATTTTAAGTAGACTCATCAAAATAGTTTTTTAGCTATTTTGGTAAGTTAATTTGTTGAAATAATCTTTAAAAAGTCCCTAGCAGCCTCACCAATTTGGTGAAGAAAAAAAAAATTTGATGAGTGAACACTACTTACCAACAATAGTGAGCATTGTTCACTCACTAAAACAATAAAAAACTATTAAAATTTTCTCTTTCTTCCTTTTTTTTTCTCTCATACATTACACACAACCTTCTTTTTTACAAATATTATTTAAATGAAATAATGATAGTAAATAGTTAAAATGGTAAGACTATTAGGTGTTAGTGAAATTTAGTGAGGCCAATAAGAATGCTCTAAGATTATAGGTTATGTCTCACAGCAAATTCCTACTTCACTCTAATTCTAACTTTAAAAGTTTGCAATATTGTAACAAATTAAGAAAAAATAGAATGGAGGAAGGATTATATATATATATACAAACATAATTATTATGCTAAATAAATACGCAGGGAAAAGTAAAAAAAAAAATAGAATTACCTCTGGCCATCTTTGCTCAACAATGTCAAAAGGGAAAAATACAAAAAAGTCCCCCAAACTACCATTGATTCTCCAGATGGCACCCCAAACTACCAAAGCTTGGATTCCGACCCCCCAAACTACCAGACGCTTGCTATTTGGCCCCCTCCGTTAATTTGTGCCGTCATTTTGGAAGGAAAACACTACATGTGCTGCGCACATGACGTTTAAGGACAAAAAAAGTTGAAAATACCCTTAATTTTAACATTAAAATTACTAAATTGCCCTTTTTGAGAAAAAAAATCCACTAGGTCATTTTCATGGACCATCTCTCTCGCTCTCTTCTCCTGGAAACCTCATGCTTTCGTTTCCCTTCTTCTATTTAAACCCGCATCACCTCTCCATTCCCTCTTACACACTTACTCACTGATCACCCTCACCGTCCGGCGACCCCCAAAATCCCATACAAATATGCCTTCCTCGTCTTCCGTCACTCTGGTTTCCAAATGCACGATATACCCAGAACAAAAATCAAAGATGAAACCTCTAAAGCTCTCCGTCTCCGAGCTCCCCATGCACTCGTGCCAGTACATCCAAAAGGGTGTCCTACTCACCCGCCCACCCTACTCCATCGACCACCTCCTCTGCTCTCTCAAACACTCTCTATCCCTCGCTCTTACCCACTTCCCCGCCCTCGCCGGCCGTCTCTTCACCGACCCAGAGGACACCCGCGTCCACTTCGTCTGTAACGACCAAGGCGTCGACTTTATCCAAGCCAAAGCCAAGCACCTCTCAGTTCACACCCTCCTCTCGCCCAACCACGACGTCCCCGACTGCTTCAAAGAGTTCTTCGCCTTCGACAGGCCTCTCAGCTATTTGGCCGCCGTCCAGGTCACCGAGCTAAACGACGGCGTTTTGTGGATTATTGGTTGGTCAAATAAAGCAATTAGTTAATGGTAATTCACGTAACTTGTTAGTCTGATCATGTGTGACCTGGTTTGCATGGATTTTTCGGTTAGTATTGAGAAGAGACCATGCTCTGTTTTAAACCTCCAAAACAAAGCACAAAGACTAAACCTCCACATTCCATGTCAACTAACTGCAAGGTTGCTTTCTTGCTGTCAAATATGGCTGGTGTGGGTGGCAATGGGATTGCTTTAGTTGGAGTATTAGGCACAGACCGGAGTTGGCCACGTGGGGGCACATGTCGGTGTACACATTGAGATGGTGACAATCCTCGACAAGGCCCAAGTTGAACTCGGCCAGCAATGAATACACGTAGAAGACTGACACTGCATGAGAGTTGCATGCTCTGTTTTACTACAAAACCGTAACAAACAAAGAGAGGGAGAGTGAGTGACTTTTTCTGGCTTCCTTCTATGTCCTGATGGGTGAAGAGATAAGAGAAAGTGGAGCTTTGCCACCACCTCCTCTGGTTTTTGCTCCAACTCATCACTTGGGCATGTTATCCTTCCATGTATATAACTCCACACGCCGATATTGTTTGGTCCAACTTCTCTGAAAGGGTAGCACTAATTGGAGATGAAAATGATATGAACAAAAAAAGATGGAGCATGAGAAGTTTATGGGGGCTGTCGACAATTTTGCTAAATCATCATACTGAGTGATTGATTGCCTATGGTTACTTTGTGGTCAATGAGCATCTCCAGGTATTACTTTGGAAGCTGTTTTTATTATTCTCCTTAATACTGGGAAGCGTATACGCTACAAGAGGATTCTTCGTATCCATGCTGGCTGAGAGCATGCGTGGAATCTGTGCTTCGGGTAATGCCCCAGACGAGATTTGCTGCCGATACATTCGGTGTGGTGACAATTTGTCTAGTTGTGGTCTTGATTCTACTTGGTTTGCTATGCATCATTTACTCATTTTACTTCCGGTCTCGGATTCGTATCCAAGGTTGTATTCAACTCAGTTATTTTAGTGGTCCTTGGATCATTCGAATTACATTCATATTGTTTGTGATCTGGTGGGGTTTTGGTGAGGTAATTCGGTTAAGTTTGTGGAGACGTGCCCTTGACCGAAAATGGCAGGAAACTGTTTGCAAATGCTACATTGATATTCTCTGTTTCGAGTTTCCTACCGTTAAGGGTTCTTTTACTTGGTTTATCTGTTTTGTCTAAACCAGAGGATTTTCTATTTGAAGCTCTTGTTTTGTTGGCTTTTCTATTTGAAGCTTTTGTTGGTTTTATTGGAGATGAGTTTCAAGTTGTCGGAGAGTTCGGCCAACTCTGAGGTGGAGCGAGTCTCGTGGATCTGTTTGGAGTTGAAAATGGAGGGCATTTTCGACTTTTTTGTCCTTAAACGTCATGTGCGCGGCACATGTGTGTTTTCCATCCATATAGATGGCCCAAACTGACGGATGGGGCCAAAAAGCAAGCGTCTGGTAGTTTGGGGGGCCGGAATCCAAGCTTTGGTAGTTTGGGGTGCCATCCGGAGAATCGATGGTAGTTTGGGGGGCTTTTTTGTATTTTTCCCATGTCAAAAACTTCTTAAACAAAAAACTTAAAATAACAATATTGTTAATAATATTATCTCCAATATATTTAACAAAGATAATAAGAGGTATCTTTTGATCTATGCTTACTGAATGTCGTATTGATGGAGTACATAAACTCTTTATTTGTAGGCTCTCAAAATTAGCATACACCGTAATTGTTTCTCCCATTAAAAAATAATTAATTAATTAAATTTATTTGTTATCAATTTACAAATTAATGCCAATGACAATTAATTTGATTTGATTCCATTAGATAATTTACCATATATACAATGTATTATTAAATATAGTAAAGCTTATATGCATGTGGTATATAGGTAAAACATCTGACATCATTATCAACACATGTTTTGGCAACCACACGTTAAAGAACAAGTTGCAATCACAGTACTTTGATACTATCATGTCGATGAGAAAATGTTTCCTCTTTTTTTTCTTTTTCTTTTTTTCCCTTTTTCTCAAATGCTTATTTTATGTAAATATAGTTAACTTTGACAGTTATTGGTTATATATGATTCATTATTAATAAAGATAATTTATATACTTTTTTTTACAATTTTTCCGTACCCAATAAAGATTATAATTTTTTTTTTTTTTGAAAGAATAGCTTTTATAAAATCTCAATCAGAAAGATGACACTCTGCTGCCACAACATCTTGAATGAAAGGAGAACACTCCCCCACCCAAGTGTGGTTCAATAGATTGGAAATCACCCTTTTAGCCATTACATGAGCTGCCATATTTGCTTCTCTACGGACATGGTTCACTTCCACAGCAGAAAAATGAGAGAAATACGACTTAATAACATCGATCAACTGACCGAAATTTCGATTGCATGACTCCGAAGCACGCAAAGCCGAGACCACCACCATTGAATCTCCTTCCAAAACAATTCGGTTAGCCCCCATTTCTCGGCCAAACTGCACCGTACACAGTCCAGGCTTCTACCATTTCTTTTTGATCTAATATTCCCACAAAATACAGAAATAAGCCCAAGCCATTAGTATAATCACATGACATTTTTTGGAGCTTCTTTTCCCCCTCTTGCCAAACCCATTCTGCACAAGAGGCCTTGCCTTCATGATACTACTCCAAACAAAGGAGGGCCTTCTCCCCAATTGAGGTTCTAAGAATTCTGCCCTTGGATAGTACCTTTCTTTCATTATACGTGCCGCTAAGGTAGATGGATTTGAGAGTAAACACCAACCTTGTTTTGCAAGTAAGGCCAAGCTAAAAACCTCAAAGTCTCTAAATCCCATTCCTCCCTTATTTTTTGGTGCACCCAACCGCTCCCACCTCATCCAATGGACTCGCCCTTGATTGGATTTATGACCCCACCAAAACTGGCTCATTATGGAATTGAAGGACTTACACAATGATTGCGGCAACCAGAACAAACTCATGCAATAAGTAGGCAAAGCTTGAACTACCACTTTAATTAGAATTTCCTTTTCCGCTTGGGATAGGAACTTCTCCTTCCACCCATCCACTTTTGCCTTCACATTCCCACAGATACTAGCAAAAGTCTGCCTCTTTGATCTACCCACCATAGCTGGAAGGCCTAGGTATTTCTCGAAACCAGTTGTGATAGTAGCCCCTATAGAGTTCCGGATAAAACCTTGAAATTCTGCTCGGGTGTTTCTACTAAAGAAAATGGAGGTTTTTGCCGCATTCAGCTACTGACTTGAAGCTCTTTCATAGGTTTGTAACACCTGAAAAAGATTTGTTCATTCCAGAAAATTGGCCCTGCAAAGGAGAAGTGAATCATCCGCAAAAAATAAGTGGCTTAACCGAAAACCACCTGCTGCAATTGGAACTCCAGTAATGCGATTTTCAGCTTCTGCTTTTGCCATTAAAGAGCTCAATCCCTCCGCTACAATTAAAAATAGATAGGGCGACAAAGGGTCCCCTTGATGCAACCCACGAGAGGGAGAAATCTTCCCATACGGCTAGCCATTAACCAAGACCAAATAAGTCACACTTCTAACACAAAGCCATAATGAGGTAAATCCATCTTTCTTCAAACCCCAAGGTCCGCATCATAGCCTCAAGAAAAGGCCACTCCACCCCATCATACACCTTCCGCATATCAACCTTAACTGCCATAAAGCCTTTCTTTCCACTCATCCTTGAATTCATAGAGTGGAGAGCTTTGAAGGCGATCAAAATGTTGTCCATAATAAGCCTACCCGGCACAAAAGCACTTTGGTGATGAGAAATAATGGATGGTAGCACTAGCTTCAACTTGTTTGCAAGCACCTTAGCCACAAGCTTATACACCACATTGCATAGACTAATCGGCCTAAAATCAGTCACATTAGCCACATTTGCCGTTTTAGGAATCAATGCAATGAAAGTTTTATTTATAGTAGGGTTAAGAATACCCCAATTTAGAAATTTCAGAACTGCACCACGAACCTTGGCTCCAATAATAAGTGATGCTAATAAAAGCTAACTCCAAATCCATCTAGGCTTGGTGACTTGAGCGGATGCATCTGGGACAAAGCTGTATTGATCTCTTCGTGAGAAAAGCCTGATGTGAGCATTGCATTCAATTCTGGTTTTACCCTTCCTTGAACTGCCGAAATGCATACATCAATACCTTCCACTCCTTCAATTTCGAAAAGATTCTAAAAATACCGGGTAAAAGCTCGCCCCACTTCCTCTGGTCAGTTCCATACATGCCTTTCCAAGTCTTGAATTGATCCAATCAAATTAAATCGACAACGTTGATTGGCCCATGCATGGAAGTACTGCGTGTTGCGATCCCCATTTTTAAACCAGTTTATTTTTGCGCGTTGGCGCCACTTCATATCTTCCATGTCGAGGAGTTTGTTGAGTTCTCCTTGAACCTGTTCAATGGTAGCCAAATGCCCTAGATTCTCTTGCCTCTGTAACCTTTCTAGTTTTGTGTTGAGGGTATTAATGGTTCTGGTTGTAGAGCCAAATTTGGCCCTTCTCCAGCCATTGAGGGAATCCCTACTTCTATTAAGACTTTGAAGCACATCTGCCATGTGATTCCCATCTGAACCACTCTCGTTCCAAGTCTGCTGGATCACCTTGTGACAATCCTCATCCAAGTTCCACTTTGCTTCATATCTAAAGATACGAGGAGGTTTTCTGTAGGTAACGTCAAATATCATCAATAACGGCTTATGATCTGAATTAATAACAGGGAGAACTTCAACAACTGCATTCGGGAAAGCTTCACACGAGCTCGGGGTTCCAACTGCCCAGTCTAGCCTCTCCTTAATGAAATCGCCAGAATCTCTATTATTAATCCAAGTGTATTTTGATCCTTTAAACCCCAAGTCTCCCAGATTACACTCCTCAAGAGTACACCTAAAGCGTTCCTTTTGAGCTTCATTTCTCTTTGCACCTCTATATTTCTCGCTAAGGTCAACAATTTCATTGAAGTCTCCCATGCATAACCATTTGTCTTTACTCAGTGAGCTCAAATAGGAGAGAAGCGACCATGAATCTTCACGGAGGACCCGGTTAGGATTACCATAGAACCCTGTAAAGGTCCATGATGACTCGTGCTCCCCAACAGTAATATTAACAGAGATATGCCTCTGAGAGAAATGCATAACCTCCAGCCCTGATTTGGGTTTCCAGAAGAAGGCTAGACCACCACTTCGACCCACCGGGTCAACATGTATCATCCCTTCAAAGCCGATCAAAATCCTAAGTCTTTGTAGCACTCCAGCATGCACTTTTGTCTCAATGAGAAACATAAAAAAGTGGGGTTTCTTATTCTTCACCAAAGAGTGAAGCTCCCGAACTGTCCAAGGGTTCTCAAGCCCTCGACAGTTCCAACACAGGAGATTCATGGTGATTGGCGGGGCTGCTTAGCAACCTCCGCCAGGACAATCGCACACTCAGAAGTAGTCAATTCATACCTTTTAGGTGAGGTAAAAAATTGAGACTTCGTTGGTGAGTTTTCTTCCTTCTTTGTAGTCACAACTTCCTCCCAACCCCATCAGAGGTTCCACGCAACTCTGCTAAGGCAGTATCTTCCTCTCTCGTTCCCAAAACATCCATATCAGACCCTCGTGATGTAGTCACATGTGCTGCCCCTCTAGCCACCCTCTTCCAATTCCTTTCCCCACCTCTTGAATCCATCCTTAGCATCGGCCTAGCTTCAGCCTCCAAGGAATCACGATCCTTTCTCTTCCTGTAGTGATTAAGAGGGGGAGATGGAGCCTTATGGGACAGGTCCTTACGTGTTAAAGATTCTGGAGTTTTAGTATTTTGGAGAGATGGCTTAGCTGGAATGATCCGGGGCGTCCCCCACGGGATTTTTAAGAAATTCCTTCTGTTTCACATCCCGACTTTCACGTTCTTTGCTTTCCATATTTCCCACTTTCTTTCCAAACAGGTTGGAACCTGCATCATCCGGTTTGCAAGAAGGCCGGGATTCCAACTTTGAGACAAAACCATTGTTCCAGGGATTTGCCGCCTTTTGCTTCCTTTCCTTTCCAAGAAAACTTGTCGTTGGTTCCTCTGTCATCTGACGTTGATCGGAAACCACCAGGGAATGAGGTGGGTCCGCTCTTTTACCCTCATATCCTCCCAAACGTCTAAAGGATTCAACTGCCCGCAGCCATAGCCCCCGCCCCTCAGACCCCTCACCGTGGTTTGATTTTCAAGTAAGTCCCTCCATACAACCTTTGGGGCCGTGAATGATCCGGCCACATCTAAAGCAGAAAATAGGTAACTTCTCATATTTGAAAGTAACCTAGCATGAATTCCCCGAGATCAACACCGTTCGTCCCCGTTCCAACGGCTGGAATAGGTTGATTGCTACTCTGACTTAGAGGTAGCGACCCAACCCCACATCATCGTCCGCCACCGCTATGTCTTCCACAGGTGCAAGTCGCCCCTTGAACTCATTTAGGATTAGGAGGGTGTGGTCATAAGACCAAGGTCTTCCCGCCAGTACCTTTTGTTTATCACCATCTTCCTCAAACTCAAGCAGCCACAAATTTTCCTGCACCTCGTTGATCATCATCAATTTTCCTGCTGGTCTCCATATGCGCATAAAGATGGCTTTGAATGCCTCCTTATTGAGTTTTTTTGGCACCCCTAACCGTCCAACGAGGCACTTGGAACCCTTAATGCGAAGATCCTAAATTGACTCTTCAGCGATCTCAATTCCTTTTTGTTCCCCTTCAGGAAAAGGGAATCCATCCAACACGTTCTCTTCTCTATCTGCCATTATCTCCCTTCTAGATGAGAGTAGTGTCAGCAGTGAAGGAACCAGATCCACCCATGCAATACCGTAAGTAATAAAGATTATAATTCATTCTATCAAACTGATATTTGTTTTATAAATAAGACTTCATCTATTTCAAATAAAAAAAAAAATTATTTATTTTATTATCAAGGTTTAAAATGAGTACATTTAATAATATATATATAAAGTTAATCTTAATACGTTTTTTAACACAAATTTGAAATTCTAACCCTTCATCCCATTTGAAATAGGGAAGCTATATTGTCGAATGTGGTTAAAGCATGTGATTAATACGATTATAGTGACCTAAGTCCTCTGATGAGTGCCAAAAAGTGTATATTTGGACTCCTTAATTTACATTAGTTAAACCCCTTTAGCTTTGTTATTTTCTAATGTTTTAGTTAGTTTTTGCGTTTTTGCGTTTTTGCAGGACATGAAGAGAAAAATGGTAATTTTCAAGTGAAAATACATAAAAAGTTGGAAATTCGAAATTGCTGGGAAGTCGATCGATCGAATCTCAAGTCGATCGATCGAAATTTTCCCGATGTCGATTGATCGATTGAATTTATGCGGAGCTGGAATTTCAGAAACCCTAGCTAACTCTATAATTAGGGGTGTGCATGGGGCGGGGCAGTGCGAGTTTCCGCCTTTTTTGGCCCGGCCCCGCACCTATGCGGGTTGGAAATTTCCAACCCGCAAACGGCACTTGATAAAGACTAACCGTGCGGGGCGGATCACTGTGGGGCGGGTTCGCAGGGGGCAGGGATTGCGGGGCGGGGCGGGTATTTCGAGTGGCATTTATGTAATTTTGATTTTATTTTGTAAAAAATAAAAATTCGAAAAAATACTGATTTTTTTAATAAAAAAATTAAATTCATATTAATTTTTCACAAAATCTTATGAATGCAAAGTCAAATTTTTAGGAAATCAACTCTGTTTCATTAAAGAAAAAAATTATAATTTCAAAGCTCCTTAAATTTAGTCATTCAACATGTTGACACATATCTTTCAATCGTTCCTATTTCCATACAAGAACATTTTCCATGTAATTAGCCTTGTAAACTAAACTAAAAACCCTATTAATTATAGATAAACTTATAAGAAACATGATTTTTTTTTTCTTTTTTTTCTTTTTTTTTTTTCTTTTTTTCTCCTTTGTGTGGTGCGGGGCGGGGCGGGGACCCGCATTTTTTAAAAGGCTAAACCCGCAACCCGTCCCGCCCCGCATAAATTTCTCAAATTAAGACCCTAACCCGCAAAAAAAACTGAAAACCCGGTCCTCTGCGGGGCGAGGTGGGGCGGGTGCTGCGGGGATTGCCGGTTTTGCACACCCCTATCTATAATACCATTCTTTTCTCATTTTTAGAGAGAGAGCCGCGGAGGAGGCCGCTTAGGAGTGCCCTAGGGGCCGATTTCACTATATCTTAGAGTTTTTTGGTCGATTTTGACCTAGAACTTCAATCTTTTGTAATTTTATTCATTTTTAATGCATTCTTGTAGTTTATTTATGCTTTCTTTGTTCATGTCTAGCTAATACTTTCATCTAGTGCTGATGATGAAACCTCACCAGTGAATAGAAACTGAGTTTCATGCTTGTTTATGCTATTTGAGTTTATGGGCTTGATTTCTCATTGTTCTATTTCGGTTTTTGAGATTATTTTTTGATATCTCTTGTGATTTCCGGATACAAGTGATGATTTGATATAGTTTCATTAAATTGATGGCTTGGGTTTTCATGTATGTTGGATATTCATTGTGTTTCATTCTATGGATACATTTGATGATTTAGTTGAAACTAGATATCTTTTGTGATTTGTGGAAGAATGGATTGATTGAATGATTTAAACAATTTTTGAAGCAAAGTAGAACAAACATAAGATTTGTATGATGAGAACTTCAAATGGTGTAGATGAGCAGGAGATTAGGTTGCTATGATTTGGTGAGTATGGATTCCAAAACCCTAGATCCCTTTATTTTTGTAACACCCCATATTCTAAGATATTAAATAAAATATCTTAAAATATGATTTATGATCTAATGATAAGGTAAAAGAATAAATATGAATATTTATGAAAATAAATATTTATTTAGAAGCATTTATAGTTTAGTTTGATAAAAACTCAAATAGACCTTAAACTTTGGAATAACGGAAACAGGGTCAAACGAACTCCATTTTGGTCGATTCAAAATCTAGAACGCTCGTCTCGGAGTCCTCTATCTACATATAAAATTTCATAAAAATCAGAGTTTTCTAGATTTGCCGAAAGTGTCCGTGAATCTACTGCCCCTGGACTGGGCTGCATGCATGTGTAGATTCTGCCACGTCACCCTATTGATTTTGTGATATTTTGTGACCAATTAGTCTTATTTGTAACTTAGTTTCATTTCTTAGTAAACCCATGTACCAAATCTAGTTAGGATGGAAATATTTGCTATGATTGGATTTGATATTATTTGATTTTGTGATGATTAAGATTTTAGGATATTTTGTGGGGTGTCAAATTTAGTTGGAATGGAATTTATTAGATTAGATATTATTTGATTTTATTTGATTTAAGTAATGATGAAACCCATGTGCCAAAATACACATGAAATGCAAATACACATGAAATGCAAATGCATGTAGATATTTACCTTAGTAATGATGACACCCATGTGCCTTGGAGGATAAGGCTAACTCCCATCCATTAGATCAAAAAGTGTCTACTTGATCCTAGCCATTCATTCCCTTATAAATAGAACTAAAGGGGAAGGATGCAAAAACCCATCAAGCTTCACACACACACACACACAGCCAAGAGAGAGAAAAGTGTGGTTTTGTGTGCTTTTGTGTGGTCCAAGGCTTGGAGTGTGTTCTAGGAAGTCTTTTGGTAAGCTTCCAATCATTAGTTTCATTGATTTTATGCTTTAGGTTTTGATTTCATTAGTTTAAGCTTGATTATGTTCATTATGTGTTTATGTTCAAAGTTGATCACTTATTTACCAAGTACGCCATTATGATGCCCAAATTCAATTGGGTATTCCTTAAATGTGTCGTTATGCTGTCAAAAGTTTTGAAAGGTTTTTAAGCATTAGTTATAAAAGCGTCATTGTTCTGCCAAATTTTATAAAGGGAATTATTCATAATTATGCCGTTATGCCGCCCAATATTCTAAAAGTATTTTTAGACATTACTAATACTAATGTTGTTACTTAGCTCAATTGGAATTGGTTATGTTATATAAATATATAGCTTTTATGATAAAAAAAAAAAAAGTGTTGGTAAAACGATTCTTATGTTAATAAGTATTTTAAAATGCAAAAGGGTATTTTGGTCATTATTTATAAATGTTGTTATAATGCCCATATGGAATATGTGGCATTATAATTAAACCATTTTTTTATATGTTGTTATTATGTTTAAATGATTTTAGCAATTATGTTAAGGTTTAAAAGGTTAAAAATAAAAATAGTGTTAATATGAGTTTATTAGTGAATTGTACTAATTCACTATTATTGATATTAAATTATACAGCAGCTAATATTTATGTGAACACTTTTCTGAAGCAAAGAAAGAACTGTGAGTATTTCTTACTCACTGAGGGTGATGCTGAATTTTCATAATATTATGATTTATGTTTTATTTAATTGTTTGCGCATGTGGATTTTGCATATTTTGTTATTTTAAATAATGAATTTAATTATAACAAAGTTGGGAGTGACGTCTGCCAACGGATCAGGGAGTGACGTCTGCCTGAGCCAAAAATATTAATAAACAACAGAGTATGGAGTTACGTCTACCTACGGAACAGGGAGTAACGTCTGCCTGTGCTAAAAAGATAATAAATTGTTAGAATAGTGACGTCTCCTTAGAACGCACTAAACGGGAGTTACATCTCCTATCCTTCGCTAAACGGGAGTTACGTCTCCTATAACACGTTAGACAAGAGTTACGTCTCTTAGACTCTATTAAATGGAATTACGTTTCCTTAAATCTATGTGTTAGAGTTACATCTCTATAAGATCGAATGCAAGAAGCTCATGATTCATTTTATAATAAAACTGTGCATATAAAACTGTCATTACTTTATATTATTGCATTGTGTTGCATTTACTTAAATAAATCAGTAATCATATCATTATTGAAAACAGTGGACTCACTTTAGTGTTTTTGTGTTGTTGTTTTCTTTCTGTATTATGTGTCAAATCAGGTTATGAAGAAGAAGAATATCAGGACTATCCAGACACTTAGATGGATCCTGACACTAGTATTTGAGGCTAGACCGCCTCCCTTTTTTGGGAACTACCATGATGTAGTTCGCTAACTTAGTCCTATAGACAATATTTATATTTATGCTGTTATTTGTGCTCCAGTTATCTTGGTGTGTATTACTATATGTGCCTTGTGAGGCATGACTATTAGCTTTGTATGACTATGATGACTTACTTATTATATCTATCTTGAGGTATTTCAGTAGAAGCTCTGAAGTGTTACTTAATTTCCAAGTCTGTATTACATTTATATATATTCCGTTGCCAATATTTAACTCTGATGAGTTAGTAATGTCACGTGAAAAATCAAAAAATTTCACTTACGCTTTTTGTAAAAGCGGAGCGTTACAATTTTCATTAATTTTGTTTATGTTTTCTTTTATCAAAAACCCCTAAATTTGGAACTAGGTTAAAATAGGATTAGTTTAAATAGAAATTAATTTTCGCAACACAATTCCCTGTGGGATCGACCTCGCACTTGCAAAACACTATATTGCAAACGATTCGTGCACTTGCGAGTATTATAATTTGCACAACATCCTCCACCCTTATCACCCACGTTTCTTGATTGAATGTGAACCGTGAATTAAATTATAGTGTCTTCTAAGAGTATTTTTAGTAGCCTCACCAAATTTTACTCACCAAAATAGTTAAAAATCACTTTTCTCTATTCTAATGAGCCACTTTTTTAAAATTCCCCCAGCAACCTTATCATTTTAATTATTCACTAACTATCACTATTCCATTTAAATAATACTTTTTCAGATTTCTTTATTCTTTCTCTCTTTAATCTTTTTTGAATTTTTGTCTTTTCCTAACAGTCATATTTTTGAATACTTGTCTTATTCTAATGGTCATATTTTTAAAAATTTGTCTTTCCCCAACGGTCATATTTATGAATATTTATCTTATCCTAACGGTCATATTTTTGAAAATTTGCCTTCTACAAGGACCGGAATCAAAAGGGCACATACAAGGACCTAGATCAAAAGTGTGCATCCAGGGATTGAACATTAAAGCGCAATAAAAGAATTACAACACAACAAAGAGAGTACAAGAGCAAATCATGTCCACTTTCTTGATTCTTGACTCTCAATAATTTCCTTTTGGCATGCCTTCCAATATTGTTATTGTAGTTCGGACATCTTACTTGTATCAAGAATCATTGTTCTCTCGTCGCGATCCAATCGTTCTGAGTGAAGCTTTTTCCTTTCAATATCCATCTTCTCTTCCCATTCCCACCTTTTGCAAATGAAGTCTATTCCTTTCAATATCCATTATATTTTCTCGATCCATTTGTTCCAATTGAAGCTTTTTCCTTTCCATATCCATTTTCTCTTGCAACTCCAACTCTTGCAAATGAAGCTTTTTCAATTCAACATCCATTATCTTTTCACGATCGAATTGTTCCAATTGAAGCTTTTCTTTTTCCAAGCGAATTATCTCTTCTCCTTGAACACGCGCTTCCTCAAAACTTTCTGTTTTTTTCTTCATGAATTCCACAACATCTTTGGAGGGACCCTCTTTTTGCTTACCTCTTTCTTTTTTCCTTTTCGGCTTTTCTGCATATTGGTCTCTCAAAGTATACATTGTTACCATGCGACGCATTATCCCCCTCACCTTCATTTATCGAATTTGGAGTATGAGTGACATTAGCAGATGTTTCCATAGATGATCTTCTTCTTTGTTTGTCCTTGTTGCCATGATGCAACCACTTATGTTTTCCCTTTAATAAATTCCAACAATGTTCATATGGAAAAGTTACATCGTTATTCTCTAAGTGATACACACACTTTGCCTTTTGAATCCAAAAATTAAAGTAAATAGAAAAATAATTAGTATCTTGTAACTATTGGTAATTTAATGTATTGAATACATGCTTCTAATGTAAGTTATACCTTGTCATGCTCAGTAGTACCACTTTGGTTGAGATGTTCAATCTGAGATAGGCACGTAGTAAACTTAGTTTCTAATTTTTGAATAACTGACCACCTATTCATTAAAGAGGTATAAATTCGTTCATAAGGGAACTCCTTATGTTCACGGAAATATGTGTGAACTCTTTCCCAAAATTGGCAATGTTTTTGGTTAGCCCCTTGCACTGCATCCATGCCAACATTTAGCCACGACAATACCAATAGCTTGTCTTCCTCTATAGAAAAGTTGGTACCCCGTTGTGGTTTCTTAGTGCGAGCCATAACAACTTGGGGTTGAGAGTGATCAATGGACATTGAGGCTTGTTGAGATTCATCCAAAAATGAGTTGTCAATGTCAGCATCTCCTTGTAAAAGATTTATGAATGACATATCTCCTTGTACTTGGGAATCCATACTAAATTCACATATCAAGTATGCAAAAAAGAGAACACCTATCTAGAAATTCAGAATAAGAACACTCAGACATAGACTATAGTTTCTCTCTCTACATAAACAACATTTGCATATGAAATTATCATCTGTAAGGGGAACCACATCATTTGTTCCTTCTGAAAATCATAAAAATTCTTAATCGATAACCCAATAAAACAAATCAAAACATCCAAAATATACGCCAAAAAAAAAATCCAACTTAATTCAGATAATACTCATTCGGTCTATAAAAAACAAATTCTACATAAAACAATTCCAGAGATTTTACATTGCCCATTGGGCCTTTCCACAGAAAATCTTCCTAAAACAAAGAAAAACAGCAACTCTCCAAATTGATCAACTCATAATCCAAACCTTCAAAATTTTCAATAGTAATCCACCATACTTATTCGGTCATGCACAGAAAAATAAAAGCACCTATTGAGTTAATCAGAAAAACCCATTCATTTAATCACCAGAAAAACCCAAACAAAAATCCCCATTGTCATTCGGTTTCTCCACTGAGAATAATCCAGAATTTCACTACTCACACAAGAAATCAACCCAAAATCAAACAATAAAAATCACAATATAACATTCACCAAAGAACCCAATCGGCTCTACATCCAGAACCTAACAACAATACCCAACAACGATAATCAACCCACCAAAACTTACTCTCAATTAACCAAATGAATCAAACAATCGATCACCAAAACCAATACCCATTCAGTGTGGAATTTCAAAAGAGAAAAAATCCCAACCTAATCGGTTCAGAACCAGATAACTAAATCAAAACACCCAAATTTCATCTTCTCTCATTCATCAATCAACCCAAGAAATTTTGATACAAATCTTAGAAAATCACTAGCTAGGAATTACCTCTGGAGTAGTTTCTGAGCTTGGGAATCACCGATATTGGGTTGTGGGTTTGTCACCTATGGCACCGACATAACCTTCCACGGTGTTGCTGCTCCTCTCTCTTTCTCTCTCTCTCTCTTGGTCTCTTGGTGGAAAGAAAAGAAAGAACGAGATTAGAGAAGAAGGAAGGTCTTAAAAACTTAGAACTTCAGCTCACTTCCCATAACTCCACTCGTGCAAATGGATGATGTGCGTGAGAGATGAGAGAAGAAAGGAAAAAAGTGTGATGTGATCGTGTGAGAGAGAAAGGAGAAACAAAATTGGTAAGAGTTGGTGAGTGAATACTGCTCATCAAAATTGGTGAGTATTTCCACTCACCAAAACTTTTTGGTTAAAGTGGTGAGCCTCCTGTGAGTGATTTTTTAGTGTTTTCATCAAATTGCCTTTAAAAGCTATTTTTGTGAGACTACTATGAATGCTCTAAGGAACCCCACTTGAGAAGCATTCCTTCGAGTCATGGAAGTGTGGGACCTAGAGAACATGTCAACAAAGCTTCTACATCAAGGGCGGAGAGAGGCCATACGCTTGCTACCATTCATGGGATCATAGAGACATATACATCTCCCTCCAAAAGAAGCCAGTTGGTCCTTGGTATCAATGGTATGCGCCAAAAGCAAAGGGCCAACCAACCAAAATGTACCCCCCATCACAAGGTTTGGGACATGTGTACGTGATTTCTCCTCACACACTCAAATACGAGTGTTATGAACAGTGTCGGAGCTAGGATTTTGGATCAGAGAGGTTAAGAATTTTTTTCCTTAAGCAAAGATCTAATGATAGATTTGATAAATTTACCTTGATACGAGCTCATTTAGAATTTGATTGGAACTCAATAGAATCATTGTTGTTATCCATAATCTCAAATAACAACAATTATAAATTTCATACAATTAAAATATGTAACAAAAACTATATATATTCATAAACAATTTATTTGAAAAGGCAATCTAAATATAAACTAAAAAAATTTGATCACATACCTAAAACTTTTTGCGAAAGAGAAATTGTCAAGAAAAAAGTTAATTTTTTGCTCAATTGTACCATTCCTTTTCATAGTATTTGAACTGTTGATTGCCTTGAAGAATAAAAACTTGACAATAAGGGGAGAAAGGGATTCCACATTGTGATCTCTCTTCAATTTTCAAAGCAATAAAACCAAATCGCAATATGGAACATTTGAATGTTATCACACCGCACACCTAGTGGCCTCATAGTCACAGTATTTTTTAGGTTAAATCATTATGTGTCTTTTAAGAGTCTTTCTTTTGACTTTTTGTCTTCTATAAGAGTCTAAGTCCTATTGTAGAACTTCTACCCTTTTTATTTTAGGGGGGGGGGGGGGGCATGTGACCCATTTGGAACCTCCATCCCTCCGCCCTTGGTTACGGGTTTACAAGTGGTTGCGATTAGCCATTATTGTCTCTAACGGCAAACCGCAACTACCCTAGTCGATTATTAAATTTTCGTAATCGCATGCTTTTGGTGTTTTGTATTTTTTTTAACTATTTTTCCTTTATTCAAGGATTGTAAAGTATACTGATAAGCGTTGAATGTTTACATTCAAAGCCCCTTAATTTACATATGTTAAACCCTAATTTGTGTTGTTAAATAATGTGTTATTATGTTTTAGTGTTTCATCTCTTTTTTAGGTCTTAATTGAAAACAAGAAAAAAAATTAACAAGTTAAGCCTAATGAAAACATTTGAAGTTCAAGTGCTCCTGCCTAGAAGAGGAAAATCGATCAAGTATATTCGATCGATCGAAATTTCCTTGAGTGAAAAATTGATCGATCTACATTCGATCGATCGAAATCTCCAAGGCAAAATAAATCGATCGATCGACTTCGGATATTTCAGAAAGATCTTCAGATGTCGGCAGCTTTTTGTGTGGCTCAAATTCATCCTCAAGTTGTGCGGTCCTAATCAGAAGTTGTCACCATCATTTTGTGCGGCTGAGAGTGATTGTTTGAGCTAGGTTTGTTGTACCAAATCCTCTATAAATAGAGGATAGACGTGAGAGTTATGTATGTAGAGAGTTTTAGTTAATATTTTCATTTTTTAGTTTTTGTACATTCAAGTGATGCACCCTTTTCTTCATGTTTTCCAGAGAGCTTAGTTTTAAAGGTATGTTGATGTTGTAACTTATTTTAAATTCGTTTTAGTAAAGTGAAGTTGAAATTTAGTTGATGCAAGTATTCTTTACATTTTCCAGCACTTCTTTCTTCTTCTTTCTCTTGTTTGTGTTATTTTATGTTGAATACAACTCTAGAATCCTTAGATTCCAGAGCCCGTAGCTTGTTCTTTAAATGTTCCTCTTAGATTTTCTTTCCTTTAAAGCTTGTTTTTTAGTATTTTTAGTTGTTAAGTTAGATTCCTTTATTAAAGTTATTTGTTTTACATCTTGTTAGTGTGGGTTATAGTTTTTATATCTCTTAGAGAAATGGGTTCTTCTTCTTCTAGAAGAGAATCTCATAACTCTATGAGTAGCTAATTTAGTTGTAGGGTGTTGATAAACTCTTTTTAAGTGCCATGGGTTGATTGTGTTGTTCTTGGATTTCCATACAAGTGTAATGATTACATAGCCTAAAGATGGTTGTGTAATGGTTCTTATGACACAATTTATGTGAATTTGATAACTCATGCTAGGGAACACATATTACTCCACACTCTTTTTAGTTTAATTATTGCTTAAATGTTTTTCCATTCTAGTGTAATTTTATGTGGAGATTATGTGTTAACTAAGATGGTTTATGCTTTTTCCATAGATGTGTATGCTTATTAAAAGATCTTATATTCCATACTAGGGAGCATGAATCATTCAACCCTAGATATAAGTTGAATAACTTTTGTATAAATAGATGGATTATCATTGTCTTTAACTAAATTAATTTCATGTTGAGGTCGTCGTGTGATTGACAATCATTACGCGCTCGTATTACATTTGTAAAGGAAATCCGGGAGGAATATAGTATACCATGTGTATAAAGATTGAGTGAAATCAATGCCATATACTTTCCTTGTTCTTAAAACTCTCCATTTTACTTGTTTAGCTTAGTGATAAAACAAAACAAATCATCTTTTTCCTAATTAAATTAGGCAACGTCTTAAGTATTTCATAACTAAAACAACCCCCCAATCCTTGTGATACGATACCCTCCTTAGTACTATACTGCAAGTCCCGTACTATTACGAGTGGTTAAAGATATTAAAATCCACGTAGTTGTGAAAACCGATAAATTGCAAAACCAAATTCTTATTTTTAATCATCGGTTGGATCGCAACCGATTTTTGACCATTAACGCTAACCCTAATTAGAGTTATGGTTTACTTATAAGTATACCATATGTAAGGTACTCAACACGTAAACCGTAAGTATACTATAAACATATTGCACATAACCCATAAACCCTAACCCTAAGTGTATATACTATATATAGCCATAAACTCTAACCCTAAGTGTATATATATACTATATATAGCTATAAACCCTAACCCTAAGTGTATGTACTATACATAGCTATAAACCCTAACCCTAAGTTTATGGCTATATATAGCTATAAACTCTAACCCTAAATGTATATACTATACATAGTTATAAACCCTAACCCTAAGTTTATGGCTATATATAGCTATAAACCCTAACCCTAAGTGTATATACTATATATAACTATAAACCCTAACCCTAAGTGTATGTACTATACATAGCTATAAACCATAACCCTAAGTTTATGGCTATATATAGTACGTACTATATATAGCCATAAACCCTAACCCTAAGTGTATGTACTATATAAGAGACTAAACCGTAAGTATACTATTTATACATAGCACGAAACCCTAAAAATAAGTGCATTTACTATATATAACCATAAACCCCAAGGTTAGGGTATATACAAGTCATTATGAATGTATATAGTTTCTAAACTGTTTACATGCATACATATATTATGCATATATGTATATAGTCTTAATTATAGGTTTTTTTTTAACTTTTTTATGTATATTTTATTTTTTTAAAACGTAGAGATATTTAAGGCGATGGTGTATCAAAACCAAACCTTAATTTGGTGTTATATATATATATATATATATATATATATATATATATATATATATATATATATATATATATATAGAGAGAGAGAGAGAGAGAGAGAGAGAGAGAGAGAGAGAGAGAGAGAGAGAGAGAGTTAGGGTATATATATATAGTAATAATTTAGCACCAAATTAGGTTTAGTTTCGTACAATATGCATATGCATATAGTACAATATGCAAATTAGTACTAAATTGCTAAAGTATAAAATAAGGCAAAACTTATTTGTAGTACGTCCATAAATGTAAGCACTAGCCCTAATTAGGGTTAGAGTTTACTTATAAGTATACCATATATAAGGAACTCAACACGTAAACTGTAAGTATAATATAAACATATTGCACATAGCCCATATACCCTAACCCCATGTCTATATACTATATATAACCATAAACCCTAACCCTAAGTGTATATACTATATATAGCTATAAACCCTAACCCTAAGTGTATGTACTACACATAGCTATAAACTCTAACCCTAAGTGTATATGTATATAGTATATAGTATATACTATATATAGCTATAACCCTAACCCTACGTGTATGTACTATATAATGGACTAAACCATAAGTATACTATTTATATATAGTACTCAACCCTAAAAATAAGTGCATTTACTACATATAGCCATAAACCCTAAGGTTAGGGTATATACAAGTCATTATGAATGTATAAAGTTAAGAAAATAAGATTTTTTTTCCTTTTTCTAAAAAAAATAAATAAATACAATGATTTATATGCAGTGTATAAAACGACAAAATTATGCATGTATATAGTAACATTATTATGCATAGTGTACAAAACCCTAACTAATTTTTTTTTTTAATATATATTTGATTAAAAACCAAATAGCCACGTGTAATACTGACACGTGGCCACATATGGACACGTGCCAGTATTACACGTGGCTATTTGGTCACGTAAATTAATGCACGTGGCCATACAGACACGTGTAGTAAATATTCATGGCCGATTGGACACGTGTATTAATACACGTGGCTGATTGGACACGTGTATTTACTACACGTGGCTGTATGGCCGCGTGGATTTAATACACGTGGCCATGTGGACACGTGTAATCACTCCACGCGGTCACTTGTTTTGTTTTTACAAATAGCCACGTTGTCATCAAGACACATGGCTATTTGGCCGCGTGTCTACAGTACTAGTTACTGTAGACACACGGCGAATTGCGGGAATTTTTGTAGTGGCAACCGCTTTGCCTTAAGCAATCAACGATTTTAAAATAACCATAGGTTAGCGGTTATTGAACCGCCTCCGCAAGTGATATATATATATATGGGTTAAATATTATTTAGTCCCCTCAACTAACAACTATTTTTTTATAAGGCGCCACGAACTGACAAGTGTCATGATTTGGTCATTCGAACTGCCAATTTGTTGCAGCTTAGCCCCATTCGTTAGAGGCTGGCCTTTACCTGGATGAAAAATTGGTCACATGCGTGGCACGTGACCACTTAGGCCAGATTCTTTCCATTATGCCATTATGGAGATAATTTTATTATTATTACTATTATTTTAAAAAAAAAAAAAAAACCCAAGAAAAGAAATGGGGTGGCTGCCAACCCAAAGGTGGCACCCCTTTTCTTTTTTCATTTATTTATTTATTTGTTCTTTCTTTCTTTTTAACAAAATTATAATTTTTATGTTTTATATATTTATTTTTTTAATATGTTAATTTTTTTTTATTAACAATAACACATGTCATCATTCTATTGGTGATGACATGGCATACTAATAGAATTCGTCAAGTAATTTAACCAAATTTGACTGTATGAATTAAATTATTATTTTGGCTTGAATTATTTTTTAGGGAAAAATGTAAATTTGGTCATTGTGGTTGGCTTAATTTACAAATCACTTATTGTAGTGTAAAAATTAACTGATAGGTCCTTGTGGTAGGGGAAATTGACAAATTACTCCTTAAAGTCAATTTATGTCCACTAACTTGATAGAAACCGTTACGTTGCCACGTCATGCCAAATGCCAAATAAAACGCAACACGTGTTACTTTTTTTTATAAAAAAACATATATTGATATATTAAAATTAAAAACTTACAAATATTTATAAAAAGAAAAAGGGGGGGGGGTGCCCATTTGGAGAGGGGGTGGCCATGCACCATCCCTAGCCCCATCAGGGGTGGGTGGGCTTCGAGCTACCCCCGACCTATGGGGCCACCCTATAGCAAGGGGTGGGCTTTGAGCCACCCCTAGTCTGCTCTGGGCTGGCTCGCAGGCCACCCCCCTTCCCCAAACCCCCTAATATTTTAAGATTTTAATCTTTATGTTTTAAATTTTTAATATATTACTATATGTTTATTTATTACGATTGACACATATCACTTTTTTATTGGACCTGATGTTGCAACCTAACGGTTTCTGTCAAGTAGTACATGAAAATTGACTTCAGGGAGTAATTTGTCAATTTTGCATACTACAGAGACCTCTCAGTTAATTTTTATACAATATAGAGTGATTTGTAAATTAGGCCGACAACATGGACCAATTTTGTTATTTTTCCTATTTTTTATACCGTAAGAAGATTTATAATTTAAGTCAACAACATGGACTAGTTTTACATTTAACCAAAAATTAATTTGTTAAGTTTTTAATTTTTACATATTTATATTTTTAAATTATTTAATTTTAAAAAAAATAGTAACACGTGTCATCATTCTATTTGTGACTGCAATGACTAAATTGTTATTTTGGCCTACCCTAAAGACTTATGAATTATTTTTTATACCGCCATGAGCGATTTATAATTTTCGGCCAACCACAAAGACTGATTTTGTATTTATCCTAGATTTTTTTTTCTTCTTTCTTTTAATCTTTTTTTAAAATAGTTTTTTTTTCTTACTAATTAATAAATACAGAGGGTAATTTTTATTTTTCAATGGTCAAAATAATGGTATTTTCAAAAGATTTTGGTCAAACTTGCATTTCCGTCCAACACAATAGTCAACATCGACGAATGTGGCTAAATTGCAACAAATTAACAGTTTAAATGGTCAAAGCATGACACTTATCAGTTCGTGATGCTTATAAAAAATAGTTGTTAGTTGAGGGAGCTAAATAATATATATATATAGGGTAGGCAGTTAGAAGTTATTACTGTCTCCGCCTACTCTTAAAACCGCTAACTACATTGTTGTAGGTAGTTAATGATTTTTTTTAATTGCCTACAAAAGCGGTTATGCGGTTATTAGGCGGTTATATATGCAGTTAATAACCATTCATTATAAACATGGTGTTTAACCTCGTATACTTTATATGGATATTACAACGGCACATTAAGTAACATAAATAATAAAAAGATAGAATTTAGATAATATACTTTAGAACACTTAAACCTAAAACTTGGAGCTTCTATATTGAGAATTCACTTTTGTAGGGCTTTGCTACTCTACAACCCTCCCTTACACTAAAAACTACTTAAAATCAGAAACTAGAGAGAGAAAGGTAAAGTTTTGTGTGAGATTTTTAAGCTGAA
Source organism: Alnus rubra (assembly GCA_028654335.1). Taxonomy (NCBI): domain Eukaryota; kingdom Viridiplantae; phylum Streptophyta; class Magnoliopsida; order Fagales; family Betulaceae; genus Alnus; species Alnus rubra. The sequence continues at coordinate 1,477,901 of JAJPGS010001817.1, forward strand.
AACTGGGCTTAATTATTTATGAATTTTTTAACATGCTATTATAGTACGAGATATGATACATTTATAATTTTTGTATAACTCTTGTATAATTTTGACAATTTATTTTTTTAAATTAAACTATTGGATATGTAGAACTCACATGTAAGAAAACAAAACCAATAATTAATTTGAAAAAAAATTAGTAAAGTTGTACCAGAGTTATTTATAATATTTAGTCGATGGAGGTATTGCTAAGCTGGATCCATCTCTTATCCACGAGAAATAAGCCGAGTCGTTTATTCCACATATGCACAAAATCCTTACATCATGCATGTCTACAGACTTGAGGCTCACATATCCATATTTGGCTAAAAACAAAAGCAATGAAAATTACACGGATCTGATCATGGGGATAGCCCGGAGAGGCTTAGCCTTATGTAAGGAAATGCCAAAAGTCTCACTCATGTCTATATCTTCTGGCTTCATCCCATCTGCAAGCTTCCAATTAAAGCAGTGGATAAGAGAACCCAACATCAAGTGCACCATCCGGTTGGCCAAAGGCAATCCAGGGCAGATCCTTCTTCCAGCTCCAAAGGGAATGAGCTCGAAATCTCTCCCTTTGAAGTCTATGTCCTTCTCTAAAAACCTCTCAGGCAGAAACAAATTTGGGTCTGACCATATGCTTGAATCTCGCCCCATCGCCCACACGTTTACCAGTATTTGTGCATTTCTGGGCACCGTGAAGCCACACATCTCTACGTCATTCTCAGCCTTGTGGGGAACCAGGAAAGGCGCTGGTGGGTGCAACCGAAGGGTCTCTTTCACTACTGCTCGTAGATAGTTTAACTTTGAGATGTCCGATTCTTGAACAAGCCCGTCTTTTCCAAGGACTTGTTCAAGCTCTTCTCGGGCTTTTGCCATTTTTTCAGGGTCGTGTAGTAACTCTGCCATTGCCCATTCCACTGTACTAGATGTTGTGTCGATCCCCGCAACAAATAAATCCTGACATAAGGCAGTGTGTGAGCTGAGTTAAGATCAAAATATAATTGAAAAGAAACACAATTTTGCGTTCTGAATTAAGCAAAGTTCAAGAAAAGTAGTCAATCACGTACCAGAAGTAAATGTTTGATGTTGTCGCAGCTCAGTTCTGAATTATCTTCTTCAGTGAGATCGAGGAGGGAGTCGAGTACATCGCTGCTTGCCTTGGAACCCTTTGAAGACGATGCTCTTAATTGTAATCGTTCATTGATTATACCATCCAGAATTCTAAAACATTTTCCAAGATAAATCGTCATCCTTCGGCGTGTACCTTGTGGGTCGACAAAACGAAGTGCAGGGAAATAGTCTGCAATATTCGGCCTTCCAGCTTCTTCCATGGTACCCACTATGAGATACTGGAACTCTTGGGACGCATTTGAACAATACTCTGCCAAGTCAGTAGAGAAAAAAGTGTTTGATATGGCTTTCAGAGTAGTTGTGAAGGCTGCTCCACCAATATCAACCGCTTGACCACTATTTTCTCTAACATGGTCTACTAGTTCTTGCACCTTTTTTCTCCGAATGTCTTGGGTAGAATCGAGCCTTTGTGGAGCAAATATTTGCGTGGCAGAAACTTTCCTGAGGTTTCTCCAAAGAGCCGATGTGGGCAGCCACCCCATTGAAAATTTGTGGTGGTTGAGTGCTCGGCCGCTGTCCGGGACAGTTCGGCCGGAGAAGACGTCGTCGTGTTTTTGCAGTGCTTCTTTGGCCAAGTCTGGAGAGGAAATGACTATGGTTGTCATGCTCCCGAGCTTGAGAGTCATGAGGGGTCCATGAGTTTTAGAGAGCTTGGAAAGGACTCGGTGGGGTTGGTTTCCTAGGAGCTCCAAGATGTTTCCAATGATTGGAAAAGGCTTGGGGCCTGGGGGGAGCCTGGGCGAGGAAGACTTCCAGCCTCCTAGCACATGAATAGCTGCCCACACAAAGGGAAGGACCAGCACAAATGCTAGGTAGTCCATTTACTCAATTTCGCCTTCTACTTGGAAGTAGTTAGCATAAGAAGGATCAGGTCAGGAACTCCAAAGGTTTTCTGCTCGGCACCACTTATAAAGGGATTCGCGGAATTAAGAGAATCATAAATAAATTAAATTGACGGATAGAATTCATTGAGGATTGCTGTACCAAAAAAGATACTTTAAAAAAAGAGGTTTGTGAAAGCTTATAAAACCATCAAACTCATATATACCTTTGTAATGTGAGATTCTTAACGTACACACCCCTCACGTGTAACACTATTGTCCAAACACGTTTACAACAGGAGTGAATGTTCAACATTGTCCAAAGCCCTGAAGCTCTAATACCATGATAAAATTTAGGGTTAAATAGCCTATACACCCATGTGTTTTACGACCTTTATTTTTTGCCCCCTCAGTTTTACTTTTTATCAAATTTGGTACATGTGATATATGAAAAGACGGAAATGGTACATCCGTCCAATTTTTCGTCCAAAACTAACGTCCAGCCACGTCATCCTACAAGTGTCGGCGTGCACTCGTGATACACCTCAGCGCTGATATGGCTATCATTTTTATTATTATTATTTTAATGATTTCTTTTATATATATAAATCTGGGGTGGCTCAACCACCCCTTTGGGCCACATTGCTGGCTGGCCACCCCCATTTGGCTTGGAGGTAGTTCAGCTACCCTAAGGACCAAAGTGAAAAAAATAAATAAATAAATTAGGTTTGGCCCTTGGGGGTGGCCAAACCACCCTCGACCACCCCCATGGGCTACGAGGGTGGTTTGGCCACCCCTAGGCGAAATTAGGGTGGTCGAAACCACCTCCATTTGGCTTGGGGGTGGCCGAGCCACCCCCATTAGGCCTGGGGTGGCCGAACCACCCTCGTGGCCGATGGGGGTGACCGAACCAAGGGCCAAAACCTAATTTTATTTTATTTTTCACTTTAGCCCTTGAGCCACCCCCATGTGGCCCTCAGCCACCCCTAGAATTTTTTATTTTTTATTTTTTTTAACAAAAAATCTTAAAATTAAAAACCACAATTTTTTCTCTCTAATATATACTCTTGTTGTTTTATACATTTCATGATGTGCCCCTTGTGGTTTTAATAAGTACCAGAAATGATACTTTAGTTTTGTAATTATATCACAAATGGTACTTTATACACAAATAATATTGAGAAATGATCCCTACACTCATTTCTCACAACAGCCCCACAACAAGCTGATGTGGCTATTAATATTTTATTACTTTTTTTGTTTTCTTTTATTTTCTTTTTGTAAAAAAATAATAAAATACTATCAGCCACGTCAGCTTGTTGTGGTGTTGTTGTGAGAAATAAGTGTAGGGATCATTTCTCAATAATATTTGGTATATTTGGTATGCCTGTTTTGAACCAAAAGTAACATGTATGCATGTCGTGTATCAAAATAACATGTTGACAAGAATTGAACCCTTCATTTTTAAAAATAAAAAATAAAAAATAAGTCATGTGTAACAATTGGAAACATAAAATTATATGCGTAGCCAATTGATATAACCCAGAAAATGACCAAATGTTTGTTACTTAATCACAATTTTTTTTTCCAATATATATCCTTGTAGTTTTATAAATTTCATGATGTGCCCCCTGTGGTTTGAATAAATACCAGAAATGGTACCTTGAGGGTGGCTCAACCACCCCCTTGGCCAAAATGGAAGTGGCAGCCACCCCAGATTTTTTTTTTTTAATATATATATATATATATATATATATAAGAAATCATTAAAAAAAATGGTAGCCACGTCAGCGCTGAGGTGTGCCATGGGGACAGGTGTCACGCATGTATGCCGACACATGTAGGATGACGTGGCAGGACGTTAGTAAATTGAACGGAGATACCATTTTCGTCTTTTCATATACCACTGGTACCAAATTTGATAAAGTATAAAATTGAGGGGACAAAAAATAAAGGTCCATCAAATAGTTATTTAACCATAAAATTTATTGAGCCTTAGGGTGCGTTTGTGATTGCGATTTCAAAGAGAAAAAATGAGATTTTAAACCAAATCGCAGAAAATGAACCATTTGGAAACTGCGTTTTTAAAAAATTGCGATTTGAAAACGCAGAAAAATGCTTATTCAAATCGCAGGCAATGTGGTGTTTTTTTGAAAACGCAGTATTTTAAAAGGCTAACCTGCAATTTTAAAGGCCAAACTGCTATTTTGGCAAACGCTTAACTGCGTTTTTAAAAATTAATTTTTAAAATCGCACATTTTAAAATCGCTATTTTCAAATCGCACTTTTTAAAATTACAAACTCAAACAGACCCTTACTCTACCATAAAAGGCGCGCAACTTAAGAAAAGAAGTTTGTTCAAAATTTATAAAACTCATAACTCAGATATATCTTAATAATGTAAGACTCTTAACATTCGCCGGCCATCACCTACCTGTTATGTAATGGTTGAGGCTGAAAACGCCCAATTTTCATCATCTTCCGACACCGGGCAAGCGTCGGCCGCATATATACATGCATATATGGTCTGACGATATTATTTGTAAGCTTATGGCTGAAAAATGTGACTGGTCGTCGTTCTTGACTGATAACAGCGGCAACCGTTGGCTGGCTCGAAATATGCAAAAGACAAGAACTAAGTTGTAGTTACGTCCCTCTTTCTTCTTCTAAAAGTTTGGCTTTTGGCAGAAGGTTGGAATTTTATGTTATATATATTCTCAGTTACTATATGTCGGTTCTTTTTTTTCTTTTTCTTTTTTGAAGCTATATATATGTCGGTTCTTTTAATGGGTTCTAATCTAAAAAGTACCACTTTTTCTTTATTGGTCACGTGAAATTGTGAATTTAAAGTATGAAAAAATTATATTTAATTCCCAAATTTTCAACTCATTTGAATTTAAACGTTTTCAATTTTAAGAATACAATACCATCTCCAATAGTAGTAGTTATTTTAGCTACTAACGTGTGACAGAATTAAGATTGTTTTGAGAGCGTATGATAACAGCGAAAATTATGAATTGAAGATAGAAAATAGAATTTAGGAAAAGAGAAAATAACAAATAGGGAAGAGATAACGTACCAGTAATTGTCCCAAATAAACAAACAGAAAAATAACACTGAAAGACTTAAAATTTAATTGATACTTCAAAGCTTCATTCCAAAATAATACAGACCTGCATTTATATAAACAAAGTTTGAATACTTTCTAAACAGAATACTTAAATAATCGTAACCTTTGAGACAAAACAAAATATTTATACATAAAGTAAAATATATTATTCTAAAAATAATCCTCAAATATTTTGTACGATTCTTTCCATTCTCGGGCTAATCTTATTCAATAAATAATCTTCAAATCTTATGCCTAATTTTCTCCTGCATCATACTCAAAATACTTTTTTTTTTCTTTTTTTAGTTCCTAACTTTTCAATACAAACTCCAATATGTTATCTATCTCACCCTCTCTCTCTTTTTTTAAATATTATTTTTCAATGTATTGTTTATTGTAAAAGTTGAGGGAGAGAGAGATCGAGAAAGATGGAAGAAAAAAGAACAAGAAAATACTAAAAAGTGCTACATACAGTGAACTTTCGTATACGAAAGTTCACTATAGCAAAATGAATAAAAATGCTCTATTTTGAACTATTTGCTGGAAGTTTAAAATCGCTCATAATAATAATAATAATAATTAAAAAAAATTAAAAAAAAAAAAAAAAAAAAAAAAAAACCGCATGCAAGCCTTCTGATTCGGTTGAATGATTTTCATGATTTTTGTTTCTCTAAATTTTACTCATTAGATTGATTGATTTTATGGTTTTTACTTTTTTGTAAATGACTCGGCACCTGCTGATATGGAATTGCATTGAGTGCTAATGGAATGATTTATTTTAAATTTAGACAAGACCTAAAAAATTATATTATTGAAATTGAAATCAAAGACAAAATCTAAATTAGATAAAAACCTAAGCTGCAGCTCGATCCAAATATGATTTTCTTCCCACCACGTCTTTCCTGATCCCCATAAAAGCTACACTATAAGTCTGATGCAAATATCAATGTTTTTTTAAGTAGTAGAAATTCCAATATCCCGGTATCTAATTATTATTGGATTTAGAATGCATGAATCATTAATAAATTTTTTAATTTAATAATAATTTTAAAAGTTATGTTATATTTGAAAATCAAAAAAGTAAGAATCTTATGTTTAGCATTTTTTTTTTCAATTAAAACGGAATGAAAAGAAAAAAGTCTTGCGTTTTACTCAATTCTCGTTGAAAAATGTGATTGGTCGTCGTTCTTGACTAATAACAGCAGCAATTATTAGCACGAAATATGTAAAAGATAAGACCAAAGCATTGTATCAAGTTAACTATTTTAAATTTTTCTCTAAAATTTGAAAAATATTTTTAAAAAGTATGTTGCAACAAACACTCTATAATTAGGCCCTATCTTTCATCTTATAAATGTTTGACTTTTGATAGAGAAATTAGTAAATTACTAGCACGAGGTTGGAATTTTATGTCATATTCGTTACTATCACTATTTCTTTATTGGGCAGGTGAACTATTGTCACTTTCACTTTATTGGGCAGGTGGAATTGTGAATTTAAATTAGGAAAAAATTATATTTAATTCCCAAATTTTCAACTCCTTTGGATTTAAGGAAAATGATAGCATCTCCGATAATAGTGGTTCTTTTAACCATATATATATATATATATATATATATATATATGTCTATGAGAGGTAGTTCAATCAGCTGGGGATCACGCCTCAAGAAACGGAGGTCACTAGTTCAAATCCCCTCTCCCCCTCTTGTGTGGACAAGTTTAAAATATATATATATATATATATATATATATATATATATATATATATATATATATATATATATTATTTTTTTCTATTTTAACTACTAGTTTTTCAATACAAACTCCAATGAATTATTTATCTCATAACCGGCCGGTAATCGAAAACCGTGTACCAACCGGTAACCGATAACTGAAAAACCTATTTGATACTCCGTTGGAAATAACCAGTAACCAGGTACCCAGAGCCAATTACCAGTTTTAGGATTTTAATATACCTGGTTATAAACCTGAAAATCATTTTACGAGTTTATTCAACGAATATCACTTCCGCCTCTTTGCTTTATGAGTTTGCGCCTTCCGCCTCACTTTTCACTTTCCCATTTTTTAGGATTTTTATTCTCAGTTTCCCCTTTCCATTGGACCGCCTCACTTCGACCTTCGAGTCTCCGACCTTTTCCCTCACTTCGACCTCCGACCTAAGACCTTTCCCTTTCTGAAGCCCACACCGTCAACGCGTCTATGCCTTAGCCGACGCCAACGCCTCTGCTACTGCATCTCAACAATCAGTATCTGTGCCATAAACTCAGCCGATGTCGTCAACGCCATTTGAGGTTTGTGATTAAGTTATGGAGCTCTGCCTCTGCCTCGATCGATCTTAACTTTCTGGGTGTCTGTGATTCTTTAACGGGTTGGTTTACTTTTCTCAGTCTTTCTTTTCTTATTTTTTTGTATGTTTTTGTGTAATATTACCTTACATATGATCCTTACTTATCATGTTTAGTCTGTTTGATCTCCGAGAAAATACTGGAAAGTGGAAAATTGAAGTTTATGCTGATTACTTGACCCATTCTCTTGACATGGTTGTGTCATTTTGGTGGCAAATTAACTATATCTATAATTGTAAGTGGTTAAATCAGGACCAAGTTCGGATAATCGGGGTAGCCGGTTGGTAATTTTCAATAACCGACTACCCTGAAGTTGGTTATCGATTTTAGCCAATAACCGGTAACCGGCTCCGAGTTTTCACCACTACTATCTCACCCTCTACTTTCTTTAAATATTACTTTTCAATGTATTTTAATATTTTTTTTCAAACGACATGGAGAATTCATATCTGCGACAAGACATTTAATTTTAACAAATGACATTTTGTGTTGAGCTGCATATAGTTCTCTTTATGTATAATTTAATCTGCACAATACGAAATTTACTTTATTCTAAAAATAAAATAATAATGAACAAATTTAGACATGTTGGTTTTAAGTATATGTAAAATTATGAGTGTATGTACTGCTTTAGGGGTGCCATTAATGTGACTTTCCATTTTTCTCTTTATTTTTTCCTAAAGTCTCAATATATTGAGATTCAATTATTTGTAATTATTTTTATAATAATTGGAACCTTAATTAGAGAGTATTGGCTAACTTTTTTTTTTTTGTCATAATTGAGCCCTTAATTTTTATTTTTTATTTTTATAAAATAAAACTTAATTATACTATTACTATTTGAGATCTCATTTTATTGGAGGCCTTAGAAAATTGCCTAATTCGCCTAGGCATTGAATCGACTCTACACTTCATTCAAAAGAGAAAGCGCATCATTTGCTAGCATATGAGCTGCACCATTCACTTCCCTTCTAATGTGACACACCCATTCTGTTGTAAAGAATTCAATATTATCCTGACATCGCCAAGTAATTGACCATAACAACACCAATTTTTGTCGTCCTTTTGTAATGCATGCACTACCTGTAAAGTATTTCCTTCCAGTTCCACATTTTACCACCCCAATTATCTAGCAAAAATTGTAGCCCTTAAAGCTGCAAGAGATTCTACAATAGTCAGATCAATAATATTATCTTTTGGAGCTGACAATGTTGCCAACACCTCTCCCATAAGATCCCTCACAATCACACCTATGCTCATCTTACTATTTTTCTTATCTATCGCAGCATCCCAGTTCACATTCTCAAGCCCCCATTGGGGAGCTTTCAGCTATGTCACTTTAAAAGGTTTTAAAAACCATAATTGGCTGACATGAACTTTAATTAAAGAAAAAAGCAAATGTCACTTTAAAAGGCTTTAAAAATTATAATTCTTTAACAGTTGTAGTCATGTATGGATGGAAATATCACTTCAAATATAGCTATATTATGTAAGTAGAGTGGTCAAATTACTTTTTGCAATTTTCCATTCCATACATGATGAATAAGACTGCAAATTTTTAACACGATTTGAAAATTTAACACGAAATTAATAGATCAGGGTAAAAGAGTTTAACCCGTTTAATTAAATGGGTTGGGTTATGGTTGACCTATATAGTCTTATACTATGCATCGGCATAACCTAAATCTCACACGTGACATAAGGGCTGGCAACTTTATACACAAGCCGCGAACCTGACATAAACGCAACTCAAACTTAGCAGATTAGGATTTAGGGGTCTAACCCATTTAATTAGATGTATGGGTCAAGTTAAAGTTTACCTATATAGTCTTATACATATGTTTCGACACGACCCGAAACCGACAAGCAACGTAAGGGTTGACAATTTTTTACACGACCCGCAAACTCGACATGAATTTAGGGGGTTATGGTTAAAAGGTTTAACTTGTTTAATTAAAAGGAGTGTGTCAAGGTTGACCAATATAATTTTATACCCTCGACATATCACTGACCAACACGCAAACACCAAATGCTACCCTATGATACATCCCAAAAATGTAACACGAAGTAAATAAGATTTAGGCCTCGTTTGGTTTGCGGAATAGATTCCCGGAATGGAATGACTATTCCATAAGAATAGTCATTCTTATGTTTGGTAGGAATCTGTTCCTTGGAATAGTTATTCTCATTGGAATACATATTCCCTTACGAAGAGGAATACCTATTCCTCTAAAAAATGAGAGGAATAGCTATTCCAATGGGAATAGACTAGATTTTCCAGAAAAAAACCACTATTATTTTTTATTTTCTTTCATTTTTTTTTCAAAAAAAAAAAAAAAGAAAAAAAAGGGAAAAAATGAAATCCCACCCCCCTTTAACAGTGACTGGCCGACCACCCACCCTATTGTTTTCAAATTTTTTTATTTTATAATTTAAGTTTTTTTATTTTTTTTTAAATATATATATATATATATATATATATATATATATATATATATATAATGTGGTTTTTTTTTAGTAATTTTGATTGTATTCCAATTAATGTATATGAATTGTTACCAAACTAAAGATTAAGAATAGAGAAATGCTTGGTTATACACTCTCATCCCACTCCTATCTCACCCTTGTCGACGTGGACCAATAATGTAAAAGATAATAGAGAGAGTGTAGTGGGACCCTATTCTTTTAACAACATTATTGGTCCACGTAGACAAGAGTGAGATAGGAGTGGGATGAGAGTGTACAACCAAGCATTTCTCTTAAGAATAATCATTCTATTCCACCATCTTCTATTCCTAGGAATAGCTATTCCTTTTCATAATGGAATAGTCATTTCGCAAACCAAACGAGGCCTTATGAGTTTTGAGTTAAATAGACAACCTAGCGTCAAGTAATGGCAATATCAAAAATGTTGTCTTTAAAAGTATTTTTAAACTTATTGAGCCAATTTTATTTCCTTTATAAACCAGGCCTTTATCATCAATATACTATCTTTTTGGCATGGTCTTGATTTTCCCAAATGTGGAATTGTGATAAATCAAATTGGGAAGCACATTAATAAACATATAAAAATATTTGCGTGCTTACACAATATATATGGTTTAAACTCGTGGTAAAGACAGAAGGCTAGGGGACATTCTCTCCATTTCAAATGAAATTGATATATATTATCTATTTTGTGGTCAGAATTTAAAATTTGATTCATCTAATGGTGTACATAATTTTACATTATTTAAATTTTAAAATATGTGCTTACATTAATTTCATGTACATCATTAGATGTATCAATTTTAAATCCCGACCTTTCATTTGAAATGAATAGTATCTATTTTATTAAATAAAATTGAGAGGACCATTTTCCGAGGACATGCATCCCCCTTAAGCTCCCATGGCACCGCATAAGAAAAAATAAAATAATAAAATAAAATAAAATAAAAAGGCCTTTTAAGTCCAAAGTCCAAACCCAAGCTTCACCCTCCCTCCAATAAAATTTTAAAATAATTGACCCCACTCTCCCACCTAAAAAAAGAATACATGTACTTTTTTAACCCCCAAACGTAAGTGAGTGCCCCCAATCCTATATATGTATATATAGAAAAGTACATATATCATCTTCAAATAACTACTCAATTGATAATTTATTCTCCAAACTATCAATTGTACATGCCAATATTCTTCCTCAAATTACTAAAAAATGTCAATGTTCTCCTTAAGACCAACAAAAAGACAATTATATAGAAAAAAAAATTATATATATATTTGGTGTTCTGAACCCCTTAAAAAATTATATAGAAAAAAACATCTAACAACATAATTCTTGAAATAAAAAATTTATGAATTTTAAGCCCAAACCAAAAATGTTCTTGGGTTAGCCACCAAACATTGATAATATATATATATATATATATATTATCCCCTAAAAAATAAATTATATAGAATGACATCCAATACATTATAAGTTTTCACACTTGTTTTTTTTTTTTACCTAGTAATTACCAATCTTTAGAACTTTGTTTATTCTTCAACAGTTTGACTCTTCATTGTTTTCTTTCATCCTGCCTCCAATTTATTCATTTTCTTTCTTTCCCTTCTCTACAAGTAGAAAATGTCAAATCCCAAAAGATAAAAAGTTACAGAAGAATAAAGCCTAGAGGAGACTCAATATTCCATAAATCTTCTTATTCTCCTTCTTCTTGCTGCTCCTCTCCCCTTCCAATTTTTCTTATTCTTATTCTCTTAGCCAATCTCACTGTGTTATTTTGACCAGGTTATATATGGAGTTAATTACTTAACTGTTAGGTAGTTGTTAAATTGCATTTAACGCAAGCCACACTCATTGACAGATAAATTAGAACTTGTTAATGAAAGAAAACGTAATCTAATGGAAAACTAAAGAGAAAATGCGAAAATAAAATAATGGAGACAAGAGAATTTTATGTGGTTCGGTCTATAACCTACGTCCATAGAGTAAAGCCCAAATGTCTACATTGTTGCTCTTATTTCTTAATATTTTTACAGTACATGAGACTCCTATTTATATGAGGATTTGGGTAGATAAGTATGGTAATCAAATCAATATTATTTGATTACTATTAGAATTGATTCCGGTTTGGTAACTTGTTAACCTGCGAGAGCCTGCCTCATAACCTATAAAAGAGAAAACTGCATCGAGGGGACTCGATAACCCCACTCCGATGCTTAAGTCAATATTATCTCAAGCGTATATATCTTTTGTATCACAGAGATCGAGCAATCAAATCGTACTTGTGTAGTTGTGTGGTATTTATAGACGGAGTGTCGAGAGTAGTCATGTCTATTCATTGGACCACGTGTCTGGTTTGGAGCATTTGTCGACAATCTAGATCGTGGGATCGTGGTACATGCTCCACAATGATCGCGCAGTCGGTCTTCAACTGGCTGTAGATCGTGGGGCACCTTCCATGATAATCGCTATGGTGCAGGTCGTGGAGTTGGTTTTCAACCGATTCTAGATTGTGGTATGTGTTCCACGATTATTGCCAAGTCGATTAAATTTATGGCTCGGTATTATACCGATTTGGGGTGAGATGACCTCGGTAAAATATTATTATGAACTATTGGGCTTTGCCACTAACGAGCCCAATAGGTCTGGTTTTGGTAACTTGTTGTTCGGCCTGGTTGAGCCAAAGGCCGGCCCATTCGGCAGGGTCAGGATAATTTCTCAACAATTACCATTAAATCTGATTACAATCAAATCTTATAAAGGAAAGTATTGTAATATAAAATATACAATATTAATATAATATATTTCCTATATTGATAGGAAATATATTCTCTAACAATCTCCTCTCAAACTCAAGATGCAAGGATTCTGAAGCTTGAGTTTGCAATAAATTCTTCTTCTTCGTTTGGAGATGATAGCGATCGACGACAGTCGACGTCGATGATTGGAGGAAGTCGACGACGCTGGAGATGCGCCTTAAATATCAATAGGCTAACTATGGGCCAAAATCAAAGCCAACTATGGGCCAACATAGACATGGGTTTGGAACAATACCACAAATGCCAGAATAATATGAGCCAACTATGTGCTAAAATATGAGCCAACTATGAGCTAAAAATAAGAGCCAACTATGAGCTAAAAATAAGAGCCAACTATGAGCTGAAATGAAAGCTAACTATAGGCTGAAATGGGCTTGGGTTTTTAAACAATACCTCAAAGGCCAACAGATGGGTCTCGGTTAATAATTGAACCAACAATAACCAAAATAATGAGCCAACAAATGGCCAATATAATATGGGCAACTTGGCTTATTTTGAATTTTTTTTTTCTTTAATGAACAAGAATTCTTCTTTCTTTTCTTTTCTCTCTTCTCTTCTCTTCTTTTTTCTTCTTTTTTTTTTTTTTTTTTTGTCAGATATTATGTAAGATCTATGATAAGGAGATTTGCTAAACATTTTTTTTTTTGTAAATACCACTTTCATTCATCAAGAGTAGGTTACAAGCAATAAAAACAGAGGGGTGGGATGCCTCAATGATGTGGTTTTTCTTTTACTTCAATAATAATACCACTAGCAATAGAACGAATCGTTGTAGGATAATGTCTATATTAATGAGGGTGTCGATCCACAGGGAATGTATTGGTTGCATGCATCAAGCTTTAATAAAATCGGTCCTAATTTATCCTTTGGAAAGTATGTTGTTTTTGTGATTTTCAAGTTGTAAACTACTAACAGAAATTAAATTCTACAAAGTAAATTAAAGTTGTATGAAATGATATGGGAAACTAGGGAATTGATTTCACCACTATCCTTCTTGTACCAATGACCATCCTATTAACATGGGACATTCTTTCTAGGCATGATATTACCCGTGTGCGGTTGTCAAGCACTCAACAAGGTGTCAAGAAAATACCATCATTAAAAATAAGCATACCCCATCCTAAGATTAGTACGGATCATCTACCTAAGTTAGGGTGTAGCATCATCCGTCTATCCTAGGCATGAGGTATCAAAATTATTAAATTAGTTACATGCAAACAATGACTAAGTGTAGCCCATCCTAAGATTAGTACAAATCATCTACCGAAGCTAGGGTGTAGCATCATTTGTCTATCCTAGGCATGAACTATCAAAATCTCTTGTTGCATGTTCAAAATAATACCATTGCATAAGCATTACATTTATCATCTTTTGAACAATAAACATAATTTGAGCACAATCAAAATGATAAGCTTTCTAGATAAACATTTCATCATGATTGCATTTAACTTTAAAACCAATTACGAAAATGTAATTCTCATAGTTATACAATCATCAATGCCCAAAATAAATATCCCAAAATAAAACACAATTAAGCCATTGATACTTGGATAGGGTTTATCAAAACCCTAGGGAGAGCTTTAGCTATGCATGGAGAGCCTTTGAGAATTTGGTGTTGAAAACCCTTCCATCCCCTTGCTGTCCACCGAAAGTTTCTGCCCAATAATGTTGCTGGAACTCCCCCTTTATTTTCCTGATTTCCGGATGGTCTTTTCTTTTTTTCAAGCTCTCTCCTCCCCTTTTGTCCTTGCTGCCAACTTGGGGAAAACTCAGAATTGGTGCTGTCCCTCCAGTGGAGTGTCTGCCCATGCTGCTGCCTTGAAGATGCTGCTGGTGAGGTGGACAGGTGCAGCCCATGCTACTGTCCAGCAGAGGTTCTGCCCCTTGCAGGTGCTGCCAGAAGCTGCAGGAGCTGAATGAGTTGTCCAGCAGCTGTCCAGCAGCTGCAGGTTGCTGTTGTGCAAATATCTACCTAAATAAGTAGACAAATATTTGTACGTTTTACTCGCAAGTGCACAAGATCAAAACGATAGTATAGTAGGCAAATACGAGATCATTCCCACGAGGATTGGTAAATTATGCTTAAAAAGAATTCCTTAATAATTGAGACGAGTGAAAAGCAATAAAAATATTAATCAGATCAAATAAGAGAAGAGATAAAAATATTGAAGAAATATAATATGAAATAAGGTAGGGCTTCGATATCCACTGCTAATCATACTCAATTAAGATTCACAATGCCAATGCTACCATCATAACTTGATACTTAATGCTTACCAGCCACAAGGGAATGGTATCTTCTCCTAAAGCTATTGATTTCCCTGAGCAACGAGTTAGGCATGGTATCTACTCTAACTCTTTTCTTCCTTGAAGGATTTAGCATGGTATCTACTAAGTTGTTCTTCAAGAAAGCATAAATCTATGGAAATCGGTAAACACACTCAGATTAGAATATGGTATCTATTCTAGTTGTCTTTATGTTGATTAATCCAAGAACCTGTGTCGGGGTTCTTTCGTTACTCTATTATGCCCAGGACTCGGTCATCCAAATTGACATAAATAACAAATCCATACCACATGCATATGATGATCAAGCATAAACATGAGAGGAATTCAAGAAAATAGAAAATAATCAAGTTAAACATCAATATATGAATTGTAGCAAAGGCGCCAATTGAAAACCTTAACGAGACATAATTAGGGCTTCAATCGAGCCCTAACTAAAGTATTAGTTACAACTAATATAAACTAAAATTATATACATACAGAAAATAAATAAATAAAGAAAATAAAAACTAGGAAGAACCTCCTTCTTGATGTAGCTTTTAATTCTTCCTCAAAGCTTGTGTGTCTTTCTTCAAAGGCTAGAGGCCTATTTATAGGGATTAGAGAAGCTTTAGAAGCTCTAGAATTCCTATTACAATTCTAAGTAGGTTTTCTAGTCCAAAAAGAATAATTACAAGTCTTCTCCTTTTTCTGAAATTTCTATCCAAGTAGGAAAAGGATTCCAAAATTCGTACAGATTTGCGGTCTTTTATTGCGGGGAGATTTTGGCATGGAAAACATCCGAATTAGAAAAAACATATTTCTAACATATTTGTTTCATTTATTATTAGCTTTCCAACACCACTAATTTTGTTGCAATATGATACTTGAGCCGAAAGTTATGATTAAATTACTGAGACGTGCTCATTCTGGATTCTTTCCAAAGATAACGAATTTTTGCCAACTTCTCTTTCCTTAAATTCAAACTTGATTTGGAATTGAATCCATCCAAAAGTGAGTTTGCTGACTTCATTATAATCTTGGAATTTGATTGGTTTTTCTTCTAAAACCTGTAAAATACAAGAAAACACAAAAACAACACAAAACATTAAATTATAACAAAACTAAGAGCTTAACATATGTAAATTAAGGGGCTTGAATGTGTAACATTCAGCACTTATCAGTTGCTGCAGGAGGCGTGGTAGTGAGGAGAAGCTGCTGTCCAGTTGAGAGGAAAAGGTGCAGGAGCTGCTGTGCGAAAGTGTGCTGCAGGCAAGGTGGAGTGTTGCAGGTGCTGTCCAGCTTTGGGGAATTGTGCAGACCATGCTGCTGCTGTCCAGCAGGTTCAGCTTTTCCATTCCATGTTGCTGCCCTTGGTGCTTTGTGTAAAGTGAAGCTGCTGTCTTGCAGGTGAAACAGGCGTGCATTGCTGCTTGGAGCTGCTGCTGGCTGGGGGAAGGTGCTGCCCATGCTGTCCATGCTGTCCAGGTGCTGCAGGTGCTGCAGGAGCTGCTGTAGGAGCTGCAGGTCACATGTATGTGCTGCATTGTTTTGGAAGGGGGGACACGCAAGGGGAGACAAGAGGGAGAGGTGCTGCTAGGCTGCCTAACAATGAAAACAAGGAATGGGACAAAAATAAGAAAGATGAACAGAATTTCGGATTTTCGGGATGATCCAACGACTAAACTTAAAATGGTGATATCTTTTTGTATGTATCTCCAAATAGGCTGAAATTTGTTGGGTTGGAAAGCTGACATTTGGAACTTCAATTTAGACATAGGAAACGCTCAAAAAGAATATCGTTTGGTCCTGTTATGATAGGTCTAAATTCAATAGGCTGCTACATCCGAATTTCCATGTATTTTGCTTGAATTATGTCATTTCTCTCTTATTGTCCTACAAAACATAAAAACACTAAAACTAGCCAAAACATTAGAAAATAACATAGCTAAAGATCTAACTAATGTAGATTAAGGGGTCTAAATATATAATAATTTGGACACATCACTCAACAAAAACCCAAATCTAATACAGCCGTGCCTATCACAAGAAGGAGGGAATGGGTGTTTTTTCAATTCCAGAAGAACTAAAAATGTCCCGGCCCTATCAACCTTGGACAAAGCCAAGGATTTGTCCAAACAAGTTGGACTAAAGACCAAACCAGTGAAGAACAGGGGCATGACCCATGCAAAGGCCTTCCACCCTGTCCCAAACAACCCTGATGAAAGGATTGGGCTGGCACTGATTCGGTAAAGGGGTAGAGAAAAGCAGGCACAACTAATAACAGATCAAAAGCTCTAGAGAAAGGGTCTATGGTATAGCTCGGGACTCGCCGGCTACACGTGAATTTTAAATTTATAAGTTTACTACTCGCAATAGTACGTATCGATTGTACTATAGTAAGGGTGATCGAACCACATAGATTATTGGTTGTTTTGCGTAATGGAATATTTAAAGAACGTATTTAACTTAACTTTGAAATAAAAATAAAAGTAAAGGTTGTAGAATTGAAGCTACAACAATAAAGGTAAAGGAAAGCGGAAATTGAAAACAAACTAAAAGAAAAACTTAGGGTATTGATCTTGTCCAATCCTCAACCAATGAAATGCTTAAAGTTTATATGGACCTTCCTAACATGCTTGATATGAGCGCGTAATGGGCGTCAACCATTACGACGACCTCGACACGAAAATACTTTCGTTAAGACGTAGTTATAAAGCACCTAGTTTTACATTAATCTACTCCACGTAAAGATTAAACTATAATTGAAAAACATTTACTCTACCAAAGGTGTGGAGTGACTAATGCTCCCTAGCTTACTACTCTAAAACACATCCCAATAAGCATACAAGATCTACGAAAACCCTAACTAGGCCACAATGATAAGGTATCTAGTTTTACACCAAATCATTCTACATAAAGTTAAACTACAATTGAAAAATAATTAGACTACCAAAGGGGTGAAATGATTGGTGTTCCCTAGCATACCCTATAAGGTAACTCTAATGAGAAATCATACATCATGTCAAATAGTATCATTGCAAAAGACACCATTCTTGTTTCCAAGAATGTTGGTTTTACTCAAAACTTCAAGAAAAACTCATAGACAAGTTAATCTATTTTTCATGAATAATTGGATTGGAATATTGATATCAAAACCTTTTAGCATGAGTTTTGATATTCTCTAGCCCTTAGCAATCATCAAACATCTAAAGAAAATCCTAAGAACATCAAGAACACTACATGGTTTTGGATAGGACTTGGATCAAACCCTAAGAACTAAATTAGCTAGACATGAATTTAAACTAATCTAGGCATGGAAATGAATGAAAACAGTAAAGGAACAAGGGGGAAATGAATTAAAAACAACTATATTAAACTTAAAGAAATTCGGATTACAAAAGAGAATAAAACCTAAGCTAGAACATGAAGAACAAAGAAGAAAAAGAAAGGAGACAAGCTCTCTGGAACTACGCCTAGAAAACGTGCATTAAAGAAAGCTAGAAATACAAGAAATTGAAGTGATACACCTGAGCAAATCCGAATAAACCCCAAAAGATACATGTCCTAACCTAAATCCCTAATCTCATATATATAGAGAATTGGATTTGCAAAAGACCATCAAGAGTTAATCCTAGCCACACAAACAGAGCTGGTCGGCGTCCATTTCTGTCCACAAAATCCAACTTATGATTTGAATTGCATAAAGAATGCAAAGAACTGGAAATATCTGATTTTCTGGAAGACAGCGAATTCGATCGATCGAAAATATCTCGATCGATCGAATTATTGGCTGTACAAATAGTCGATCGATCGAAATGCCTTGGACGATTTTCCATCTTCTCAGGGTCAGTCTCGAACCCTGGAAGTGACCAAAATGCCCTTGATGTATTTCCAAGTCTAATTCAAGAGTTTTGAATTAGATTTCAACTAAGACCTGAAAATAAGATAAAACACAAAAACTACAACAAAACGTTATATATACAATACGAACTAGGTCTAACAAATGCAAATAAAGGGGTCTTGAATCAAACAATTCAAGACTTATCAGTCTACATGAGAGACCAAAACCCAACCACATAAATTATAAAGACAGAAAACAGTTAAAATATTACAAAAAACCATTGTTGCAGACCGGAGGACAAAGTCGTTGAAGGTGGAAATCTGCTTGAAAATCATCTAGATCTGGCGCATGGAGTTCACGCTCCGACGAGTTGGAACTAGACAACTAACCGGCTGATGGTGGCTTGAAGAGGAGAGATCCGGGAAACCGATGGAGTGGAGCGTAAGGTGATGAGGCCTCTTGAAGATAGTAGATCTAAGTTGAAAAACATCAGATCTAAGAGCTTCAAGATATCGGTTGTTTCCCGGCCAAGAGCGGATGAAGATGCTGAAGTCCGATCTAGTGGTGTAAAGAGCAAAACAGTAAAAAACATAGACATGTAGATGGAGTTTATGTGATTCAATTTATGACCTACATGTAGAGAGTAAAACTCAAAGGGCTACATTGTTGTTCTTATTGCTTGATATTTTCATAGTACATGATACTTCTATTTATAGGAGGATTTGGGTAGATAAGTATGGTAATCAATGTGATTTGATTACCATCAAATCTAATTACAATCAAGTCTTATAAAGGAAAGTATTGTAATATAAAATATACAATATTAATATAATATATTTTCTATATTGATAGGAAATATATTGTTAAATTGTTTGACTGCCTATTTGCTTTTATTGTTTGGGTGTAAGCCGATAATTAGGTGAAAACAAATGACAAGTCCCGTTCATTATGTTGATTGTTAATGCAACGGTTTTGTTGTTTTTCTTTTAATTTTCCGGTTACTTATTTAATTTTTCTTTTAGGAAAAACAAAACAAAGAATCAGTTATTTGTGCAGTTGTTTGTCAAAGAAAAAATCTAACATGTAATTAAGTTCGTATATTTTTATTTAACTTATGCACATACTTTTATCGACTTATTGAAAGAATATGTTGTATCAGTTGCATGAGACATTGAGATAAACAATTTACTAACAACAAAGGATTATTATTTTATTAGTCCAATCCCTCCTAAAAAAAAAAAAAACTTAACTCCACCATTGATTTAAAAATATCCTATAGTAAAAATAAAAATGTTCAAAGGTTTTAAACCTCTACTTTTTTCAAAAGCTTAAGCATGGAGGAAAATGTTAATTTTATAATTTAAATTCTATTCTAATACTCTCCTCATGTAATACCCCAAAATAATAAGATAAAATAAAGAATAATTATCCGCTTTATAAAAACCAATAGTCGTGATTTAAAAATTATTTTTAAAATCAAATCGACAAGTGCCCTAAACTATTTTTCCAAAAATTCAAATAATTAAATATTTGTTTAAAAAATCATCTAGCTGAACATTCGAATTTCTCCTGGAATGTTCGAAGTTAACCCTAGACTCAAACTTTCGATGCATCTTTGGAACATTCGACTTTACCTGAAAAGCAAATTTAACTTACTAGTCACATCATCCAACCTTATCCACTCCACTCATGCCTATAAAAGGACCCCTTGCACCATTCAGACCTCATTCCTCACCAATGCATCCCAGTCACCCAAATCCTTGATGGAAAAGGATTCTAGAGAAATAAAAAAAAATGATTTTGGTGTTGTTTCATTTTCATTAAGGTAAACCGTAAACCTTGGCCCTTAAATTCGTTTTTCATGTTGTTGATATTCTGTCCTTGTGATTTATCATACTTTTTATGAGTCTTAAGCATACCATGATGAATTATAATTTATTTCTCTTTTTTTTTAAAAATAGTTTTCTAAAAAGCTAAGAACTTGCTCTTGTTTTTCATGAATTCTCGCGTTGATGTGGTTTAATATGTTTTTATTAAGCTATTAGAAGCTTAGATTAAGATTTTTTATGTGGTGGGTAGAAGTTCAGAGTATTTTTTTTTCATGAATTTTGACATTCATTGAATGTTCCACTGCATAAGACCAAATGTTCGACCTTGTCAGCCGAACGATCGACCTCGATACTGAATGTTTAACAGTGACTAGAAATAGGTAATTATGAGTTTAATAATAGATTATGGTACCTAGTGTATTGCTAGGATTTTTATGTGCATGATTTAGAACTCTGTGTATTTTATGTTTAATATTGGAGTATGTTTCGCAGTAGTAGGAGTTTGAGGTGTCTAAGTTTGTGGATAAGCGATTTATGTAAGTAAATACTTACGGACTTAATTTAATTTTAACGTGCAATATGTCGGATGATTGAGTATACTTTACTTTTCAAAATAATATGTCATGAGCCTACTAATTTTGTAATATGTTTAGACTACTTCAAATGGATAAACACTTATATATGATTTTCTTAAAGTAAAGGACGATACTTGTATCGTATGACATGGTACACTGGTAGGTGCGGTATAATGACTATGAATATACAATTATGTGGGCTTCACCTTATGGTTAAAGATATTTACTTTTATGTTTGGCATTGAATCCAATAGTCTTTTGTGACCAGCGCACTATGTACGGATTGAACCACCATTACGGCTTTGCTAGTAGCGTAGGCAACCTGAAGTCGGACTCAGTTGGGCTTGCTAGTGTAAGACGGTATGCAGCAATATCTGAGGTACTGGTATTGTATTACAGGTCCTTCGAGACAGTGTCAACCCTACCAAAAAAAGGGTCAAGGGCTTGGATATACCATATGGAGGATAGTTATGATTAAATGAATATATATATATATATATATATATATATTATATATATTATATATATATATATATATATATATTTATATATCATGATTTTTATCCATTAAAATATCAGTGATTGTTACCGAAATTATGGCTCACAAATTTTTAAATTAAAATACATTTTTAATGGAATAACAATGGAGGCAATACAAATTATATTTGTGAAAACTCACATTTTGTTGTAAAATTAATGAAAATAACAAGACAAGATAAAGAGATTGTAAATATAAAACTAGTTCTTCAGGAACTATGTATGATTCTTCTCTATAATTGTGTGTTATACAAAGTACCCAATACTCCCTTTTATAGACATAGAATTATAGTGGGAGGTTAAGGAATAGGAAATGATAGGACATGAATTGAAAAGCTACATCAATGTATTACATGAATGTTATGGAATTCTAAAAGATGACATGAATGTGTTGAATTCCAATAGATGAAACTAAATGGTCATCCACCAAATGCATGAATGCATTCATAACACTCCCCCTTGGATGACCATACACTAAGAATATGCCTCATTAAAACCTTACCAAGGAAAACCCAGTGGAAAAAACCTGTGGCGAAGGAAAAAGAGTACATTATTCTTGTGTGTCGTCATATGCTTTATGATTGCCTCATTTAAACCTTGCAAAGGAAAACCCAATGGGAAAAACCTTAGCGAAGGAAAAAGAGTACAATCAGCATAATCATTTTACTCCCCCTCATTAGGATGAAGAGCTTCAATTGTTTATGATGAAAGATCCTTGAGTCGGCGCATTCCAATGTTATTCACCAACTTCTTAAATGTTGCAGTTGGTAATGTTTTGCTAAATAAATCTGCTAAATTGTCACTTGATCGTATCTGCTTCACATCAATATCACCACTCTTCTGGAGCTCATGTGTATAAAAGAATTTTGGTGAAATATGTTTTGTTCTATCACCTTTAATGTATCCTCCTCTGATCTGTGTGATACAAGCAGCATTATCTTCATATAATATTGTCGGGCTATCTTTGATTGTGGATAAACCACACTTTTCTTGAATGTGTTGAATTAGTGATCTTAGCCATATGCATTCCCGACTTGCTTCATGAATTGCAATAATTTCTAAGTGATTTGAAGAAGTAGCAACAAGTGTTTGCTTGACAGATCTCCATGAAATAGCAGTACTTCCACATGTAAATAGATATCCTGTTTGAGATCTACCTTTATGCGGATCAGAAAGAAAACCCGCATCTGCATATCCAACTAACTGTGAATTTGAACCTCTTGGATAAAATAATCTCATGTTAGTTGTTCCACGAAGATAACGTAGAACATGTTTGACCCCATTCCAATGCCTTCGAGTTGGTGCAGAACTGTATCTTGCTAGTAAATTAACTGAAAATGCTATATCAGGTCGTGTGCAATTTGCAAGATACATGAGTGCGCCAATTGCACTAAGATATGGTACTTCAGGACCAATAATTTCTTTGTCATCTTCTCGATGACGAAAATGGTCTTTTTTCACATCAAGTGAACGAACAACCATTGGAGTGCTCAAATGATGAGCTTTCTCCATGTAAAAGTGCTTCAGGACTTTTTCTGTGTATGTTGATTGATGAACAAGAATTCCATTTTGAAAATGTTCAATCTGTAAGCCAAGACAAAATTTTGTCTTCCCAAGATCTTTCATCTCAAACTCATTTTTTAGATAAGTGGCAGTTTTTGTGAGCTCTTCTGGAGTCCCGACAAGATTTAAATCATCTACATAAACTGCAATGATAGCAAATCCAGATTCTGATTTCTTAATGAAAACGCATGAACAAATTGGATTATTCTCAAATCCTTCTTTCAATAGATATTTACTAAGACGATTGTACCACATGCGTCCGGATTGCTTTAATCCGTATAAAGATCTTTGTAGCTTGATAGAATAAATACTTCGGGATTTTGAATTACATGCTTCAGGCATTTTGTATCCTTCAGGGATTTTCATGTATATATCATTATCAAGTGATCCATATAAATATGTTGTAATCACATCCATTAAACGCATATCCAAACTTTCTGTAACTACCAAGCTAATCAAAAATCTAAATGTAATTGCATCCACTACAGGGGAATACGTTTCTTCATAATCAATACCTGGTTTCTGCAGGAAACCTTGTGCAACAAGTCTTGCTTTGTATCTCACAATTTCATTTTTCTCATTACGTTTTCGTACAAATACCCACTTGTATCCAACAGGCGACACACCTTCTGGTGTTTGGACTACAGGTCCAAATACTTCACGTTTTGCTAGTGAGTTCAATTCTGCCTGAATTGCTTCCTTCCACATTAGCCAATCATTTCTACGTCGACATTCTTCGACGGATTGTGGTTCAATATCATCATTACTTCTGGTAATGTCAAATGCAACTTTAAATGAGAATACGTTGTCGACAACAATTTTGTTTCTATCCAATATTTCTCCTGTACTTATATAATGTATTGAGATCTCATTATTTTCAGGTACCTGTTCCTCTTCAGGGGGTAACTCTTCAGGAGATTCCTTTTCAAGAGGTTCCTCTTCAGGGGATTTCTTTCCAGGAGAATTTTGTACAGAAAGTTTGGATGGATCAATTTATGTTGCCTGTTTTGTGGGTAAGGCCTCTTCAGGAGCGCCGATTTCATTTCCTTGTGCTTTTCTCTTCCGGGGAATCTTATCCTTTGCACCAATAGGTCTTCCACGCTTCAAGTGTGCCTTAGATTCATTTGCTGTTGTATTAGTTAATTGTCCTACAGGGACTTGTATCTTTGCTGGAGTATTAGCAGCTGGAATGTGAGACTTAATTATTTTCTTGTTGTCAGTAAATGCATCCGGCAATTGATTTTCAATACTCTGCAAATGAATGATCCTCTGAACTTCTAGTTCACACTGATTTGTACGATGATCAAAATGAGATAACGTCGAATTATTCCAAATGATTTCTTGTCATGCTTCTGGCAACGACTTTTCTTTCCCTAGTGATGGAAATATATTTTCATCAAAATGACAATCTTCAAAACGTGCTTTAAAAATATCACCAGTTAAAGGTTCAAGATATCTAATAATAGATGGAGAATCAAAACCAATATAAATCCCAAGTCTACGTTGAG
Source organism: Alnus rubra (assembly GCA_028654335.1). NCBI lineage: Eukaryota > Viridiplantae > Streptophyta > Magnoliopsida > Fagales > Betulaceae > Alnus > Alnus rubra. The sequence continues at coordinate 1,502,774 of JAJPGS010001817.1, forward strand.
GTCCCATCTTAGTGCGCTGAGGTGGAGCAATTGGAACATATACAGCACAACCAAAAATGCGAAAATGAAAAATATTTGGTGGTTGACCAAATGTAAGTTGTAAAGGGGAATATTTTTGGTAAGATGTTGGTCTGATCCGAACTAATGATGCAGCATGTAATATTGCATGTCCCCAAGCAGAAACAGACAGTTTTGATTTCATAAGCAAAGGTCGAGCAATTAACTGAAGTCGTTTAATAAACGATTCAGCTAAACCATTTTGAGTATGTGTATGAGCAACATGATGCTCAACATTAATACCGATTGACATGCAATAATCATAAAATGCTTGAGCTGTAAATTCACCCCCATTATCCATCCGAATAGATTGAATTGGATAATCAGGAAATTGTGCCCATAATCTAATTATTTGGGCAAGAATTCTAGCAAATGCAACATTACGAGTAGAAAGTAGGCAAACATGTGACCATCTAGTTGATGCATCTATTAAAACCATAAAATATCTAAATGACCCACATGGAGGGTGAATTGGCCCACATATATCCCCTTGAATTCTTTGTAAAAATGATGGAGATTCAAGAATTACCTTAGAAGGGAATGGTTTTATTACAAGTTTACCTTGAGAACATGCAGCACAAGGATAATCACTTTGTAAAAGAATCTTCTGGTTCTTTAAGGGATGCCCATGAGAGTTCTCAATTATTCGACGCATCATAATTGTTCCCGGATGTCCAAGACGATCATGTCAAAGCATAAACATCTTTGGATTAGGGCACTTCTGGTGCATCACAACATGTGATTCAATTGTTCTTATTGTTGTATAATACAACCCGGAAGAGAAAGCAGACAGTTTTTCTAATATGAGCTTCTGGCCCTAAATTATTGAAGTAATATAAAGATATTCGTCACTGCCTTCATTAGTGGTTTCAACATGATAACCATTTAGACGAATATCTTTAAAACTGATTAAATTTCTTCTAGATTTAGAAGAATACAAAGCATCATCAATACAAAATTTTGTTCCTTTGGCAATATAATATTTGCTCTTCCAGAGCCTTCAATTAGGTTTGATGAACCTGATATTGTATCGACACTAGCTTTGTTTAATATTAAGTATTGAAAATATTTCTTATCTCTAAGAATTATGTGTGTTGTATAACTGTCTGCTAGACACAAATCTTCACCAATCATTTTGGAATTAATCATTCCATCAGTATGCCCCATACCTCCATACATAATAAAATAAATATTAAATTTCATTAATCAAAATAAAATAATAAAATTAAAATTGACAACATAATGAAAACATATATATATATATATATATATATATATTACTACAAGATTACTGTGATTAACAAAATTCATTTTAATCCACTTTTCTTTCTCTTTTATGGATGCTTGATATAGGTCGATCAGATGTTTAGGCGTACGACAGGTACGCGACAAATGTCTTTTCATATTACACCTGTAACAATTATCGATCTTCATAGTTCTTTGTAGGTTTATTCTGTAAACCTTTGTTTTTATATTCTTTCGCCTCAGTGTGGTTCCACTTCTGGTGGAAATGAACATTTCTTTTGTAAAAATTATGAGTACGTTCCCATTGACCTCTATATATATTTTCTACCACGTCCACGTCCACGTCCACGATAATGGTTTCCTTTATTACCACAAAATGAGGTTTCATTTGCTTTAGGAAATGGTGTAGAACTCGTTGGACGAGATTGATGATTTTTCATTAATAGCTCGTTGTTTTGCTCAGCCACTAGAAGACAAGATATTAGTTCAGAATATCTTGTGAATTTATGCTCTCGATATTGCTGCTACAGGAGCACATTCGAGGCATGAAATGTGGTATACGTTTTTTCTAACATATCCACATCAGTAACTTTTTCTCCACACAATTTTAATTGTGAGCTGATTTTAAAGAGTACAACTTCAGGTGCATCCAACAATAATGAGCTTTTTGGGAGGATAACTATCTTCTGGTACTTGTATCTCTCCCTCAAATTATTCCACAAGGTCAATGGATCTTTTATTATAAGGTACTCATTTTTATTTAATTCATCATGTAGATGATGGCGAAGAAAAATTATTGCTTTAGCGCGATCCTGCTGGGATGCTTGATTTTCATTCATTGCTTTATCACGATCCTGCTAGGATGCTTGATTTTCATTCTTAATAGTGTATTTACAAGATTCATAACATCAATATTCATAGCATTATAAAATGATAACATTTTAGTTCATATTAATCGCACATGGATCATAAGATTCATATGTTTTAATATGATTCTTAAAACAATAAAAATTTCTAAGCATATGTTAGAATGTTAATCAACAAAATAGATAATAAGATTACTAAATCTTAAAGAGACTTACAATGATTGAAGAATATCCCACGGATAGCTTTTGGTGTTGAAGATCAAAAGAACACAACAACTGGTTAGAGCTTCGTGCTGATAACGTGTTGTAAAATTAATGAAAATAACAAGACAAGATAAAGAGATTGTAAATATAAAACTAGTTCTTCAGGAACTATGTATGATTCTTCTCTATAATTGTGTGTTATACAAAGTACCCAATATTCCCTTTTATAGACATAGAATTATAGTGGGAGGTTAAGGAATAGGAAATGATAGGACATGAATTGAAAGGCTACATCAATGTATTACATGAATGTTATGGAATTCTAAAAGATGACATGAATGTGTAGAATTCCAATAGATGAAACTAAATGGTCATCCACCAAATGCATGAATGCATTCATAACACATTTAATATTTTAGAGTAATGAACTATGCATAAATGGTTTTGTAATAATTTCCTTACCATGTCGTGGACTTATGCTATGAGTAATAATCAGAATTAAGTAATACTTCATTAACAAGTGAGGCTCAATACATGGAATATTTAATTGAAATGGGGAGTGTATTATAAATTCAGGGTTCAAACTCATGACCTCTGATTTTAATATCATATTAAATAATTACTTATCACAAAAGATTAAATTAATTTATATTCTAATAAAAGTAAAGTAATAAAAAAATGAATGTAAACACTTACTAAAAAAAATTGAAAGTAAACATCGAATAAGATGTGACATGGGACAAAAATTAGCTACAAATCGGTTTGTTGGCTACAAATCGGTTTAATAAGCTGACAAATATCATAAAATATGTGAGAGACACATGTGACTTTTAATAGATTTTAACGGTGTTAACTTCCCATTTGTTTTGTTTTGTACCCATTTTTCTAAACAATTTTTCTCCACTCTGTGTTTGCTTGAATTTGCAGATGGAGATGCAGTCCAGCCATATGCACTGCATTAGCGTCAACTGGCTGGGGAAGATGTAGTCCAGCCGTATGCTTGCTTTCAATTTGTGTTTGTTTCTTAAGAAAATATTTTGTATAATAGAAAAGTTTTCATTTTGTTTCCCATTTGAAGCTGCAGTAAAATTCCTAGTCAATTATCTTAAGCTAGAAACAGAGTTTCACACATGGAGTTTTTTTTCCAAGTTTTTCTCCACTTCATCATAAATTAAAGATTTGTTTTGCTGACAATTAGCTCTGTCACATCTGTCTCCCAAAAAACTGCCTCATCACCATAAAGCAAAAAACTGGAAAAAAAAACTTGTGAAAAAAATAATCTAACAATAAGAATGCAAAAAAGAAAAAAAAAATGAAAATAATACCGTTAAAATCCATTAAAAGTCACACGTGTCCTCTCACATGCTTGGATACTTGTCACTTTATTAAACTCGTTTGTAGTTAATTTTTGACATTTCAGTAATATGTTAGCTTTTTTTTTTTTTTTTTTAATGGAAATAAATATTTCATTTCTTTCAAAAGCGATCAAAATCTCCATTTAAAAAAGAAAAAGAAAAAAAAGAAGCGATCAAAATCTTGAATAATAATCTTACCAAAAAAAAAGAAAAAGAAATCGTGAATAATACTGAGGTGGTTGGCCCTTTATCCAACTCCAGTCCATTAGTCCTTAAAAAAATTATCCAGCCCAATCTTGCAAACAAGGTCTTATTTAGAAAACCATTAAAGCCCAAAGCCATTCTCCAGCCCAATCCTTAGAAGCACGAAAAACCATCCTTGACCTCCATGCCCTCGACAGTCGACATTCTCTTTTGGGGCTATTGTTACTAAGGCCCTGTTTGGAAACTCTTTAACCCCTTTAAAAAAGTCAGCTTCAAAACACTTTATTTTTTATATTATATTAATAACTTTTTAACAATTTTTTTTTGACTTTTTATATCATATTAATTACTTTTCAATAACACTTTTCACTTTTCTTTACAAAAGAATTCAAAACTTATTTATACTTTATTATTATATCATATCAATAACTTTCTATTATTATTTTTTTTAAAAAAAACTTCTAAGACTTTACCAAACACACCCTAAAAATATACATGTGGCTGTGGCAATTAAAAACCGTTCTGCATTTGCTATTTGTTTGTTTGTATGGATTAAGAGTGTATTTGCGGCCATTAACCTTGAGCGGATGTATATTATATTCGCTATTTGCACATAAATGCGTAAATAGTAATATATTCACATTAGTAATCCATATATATATATATAAATTAATTTTCTCCTATAAAACAATGTTGTTTCGGTATTTAATCCCTACATGACGTCGCTTCGTTTAGGAAAAGGAGTAGAAAATAAAATCTTAATGCCATATTATATTTCTTTCCCTCTGTCCGCAGCTGCCGCTTTCCTTCAACCTTTTCTTTTACTCTCGCATTCTAAAAGACGAAGCCCAAAATACAAAGCAAATGTTATGGACAGTTAATAAAAAAGAAAAGAAAAGAAAAGCGCTGCATACTTGTGTGTGGTTATGGGCGAATTCCATTTGCACTGAACAGGCGGCGGTACTTTAATTCGTCCACCACATAGTGCAGATACGAAATAAATATATATATATATATATATTTTACAAATTTATGATACAATTAGCATTTATTAAAAATTTGTAAAAAGTGTCGTGACTTTTTGAGTTTCGTTCGTGCCCCTTCCAATCAAACCTAACTCATCATATGTCTCTTCGCTTACAAGCCAAGGAAAAAACAACCTTGGAAATACCCATAATTACGATTGCATGGGTACCTAAGTATTAATCAGTATTTTATCATTTTTTGACTGGGCAACCACAGGCGTAGCCTATTATTAGTTGCTAATAAATCCGCCACTCTCATTTCTCTCTCGCGCCCAATTCGCCTCCTCTTTCTAGTTTCTCCTCCCTCCGAATCCCTCTCTCTCTCTCTCTCTCTCTCTCTCTGTTCCTTCACCGTGTCGATAATTTTATTTTCCCATTTTCAATCAAATTCTCGCTGCGAATCGAAGACAGACCCGAACCGGACTCGAATTTTTGGGATCCAGTTTTTCTGGTAAATCTTCCATTTGCATTTTTTCCTAATCGATCGAAATTTCGCTCTGATCTGTGCATTTTCTTTTTAAATCAAGGAAGCTCGGATCAGTATGCCTATTAATGTATGTTCTGGTGTGCCAGATCCCTTTCTGCATTGATTATTTTACAATGCGATACGATCTCTTGTCGTTTGATAGTTCAATATGCATCTATATATGCATCTGTTCGTATGTATAATCTTTTTGAGCTAGATCTGTGATTATTTTGTTTAAACTCTCTGCCTGTTTGATTCAGACCTTTAATTTATTTTCTGTCTTGGATGGGATGGCCGTATTGGCCATAACCTTCTCTTTGGTTGGTATCTGTTTCCTTTCCTTGCATTCCATTTTCTACTAAATACGCATGGGGTTTAGTTAATTTTCAATTCTTGAAGACTTCATTTGATGTTCATGTGAAGTTTTTAGCTGAAACACTACTCTACCTTCTATTAAAGACGTGGTTTACGCGTTGAGTTCATTAGTTTAAATTGGTTATGATAAAATGTGACTCAGGTTTTTAAAATCTTTGTAGGTATCTCGGCATGTATATAGTGTGAATGAGTATTTGTTAGATTCATGAGCAATACTAATATGGAAGAAGAAGAAGAAACAAAAAGAGTTAAGGGAATTTCTGAGAAGGATTCAGATAGTCATGATGTAACCAGTGGTGTACAGGAAAGTGTAGGATCTTCTTATCAAGAAAATAGCAAGACTACCAATGGAATTGGTGGAGAGATTGAAGATAAAAATGTAGCTTTGCTGGGAGTTGATTTTGTGACTACAGTTGTGGATGAAGAACAGTTTGAGCAGGTATCTTTGAAAGATCAAGAGAAGTTGGCTGGTGAATCTCAGGGTGGCGATGTGGATCCAAAGTGCTCTTCAAATTCAGATCATGTGAGACACTCATCCGTTCAGTTTGAAGATGCTTCTCAATTATCTAGCACATTTGGGGCAGAAATTGATTCTTCTGCAGTTGCTGAGATGAAACATGATCACCCTCTATCAGGACCTGGGCAAGAGAGACAATTAGGTCATACCATCAAGCAATCTTCCTCGTCGACTAGTCTTGATTCTGCTGCATATTCTCCCATTGGTTCACCACCAAAGCCTAAGCCAAAAGCTGTTATGCCAAATGTGTCTCCAGAGTTGTTGCATTTAGTGGATTCCGCAATTATGGGGAAGCCTGAAAGTTTGGACAAACTAAAGAATATTGTAAGTGGTGAGGATAATTTTGGAAGTGGGGATGAAATGGACAGCGTTGCTTTCTTGGTAGTTGATTCACTTCTTGCGACAATGGGTGGTGTTGAAAGCTTTGAAGAGGATGAGGATAACAATCCTCCTAGTGTTATGCTAAACTCCCGGGCTGCCATAGTGGCGGGCGAGCTTATTCCTTGGCTTCCATGGGTAGGTGATACTGAGGTTATCTTGTCACCTAGGACACGTATGGTTAGGGGATTGCTTGCTATATTACGAGCTTGCACGAGAAACAGAGCAATGTGCTCTTTGGCTGGTTTGTTAGGAGCTCTTTTAAACTCGGCAGAGAAGATTTTTGTTAAGGAAGTTGGTTCGGCAGAGCAAATGAGATGGGATGGAACTCCTTTATGCTACTGCATCCAATACTTAGCTGGGCATTCACTCAGCGTTGTTGATTTGCATAGATGGTTTCAAGTCATTACAAGAACACTTACCACTGTATGGGCTACTCGCTTAATGCTTGCCTTGGAGAAAGCAATGGGTGGAAAGGAGTCTAAGGGACCAACACGTACATTTGAGTTTGATGGTGAAAGCTCTGGTTTGCTTGGGCCTGGTGAGAGTCGTTGGCCATTTACTAATGGTTATGCATTTGCAACGTGGATCTATATTGAATCATTTGCAGACACATTAAATACAGCCACTGCTGCTGCTGCAATTGCTGCTGCTGCAGCGGCCAAGTCTGGAAAATCATCAGCTATGTCAGCAGCTGCTGCTGCTAGTGCACTTGCTGGTGAAGGCACAGCGCACATGCCGCGGCTATTCAGTTTCTTATCTGCTGATAATCAGGGGATAGAGGCATACTTTCATGCACAGTTTTTGGTGGTTGAAAGTGGTAGCGGAAAGGGAAAGAAGTCTTCTTTGCATTTTACTCATGCATTTAAGCCGCAATGCTGGTATTTTGTTGGTCTGGAGCATACTTGCAAACAAGGGCTGCTTGGGAAATCAGAGAGCGAACTGAGATTGTATATTGATGGATCCTTGTATGAAAGTCGTCCTTTTGAGTTCCTTCGGATCTCCAAGCCACTTGCATTTTGTTGTATTGGGACAAATCCTCCTCCTACAATGGCTGGTTTACAACGTCGGCGTCGTCAGTGCCCTTTATTTGCTGAGATGGGGCCTATTTATATCTTTAAGGAACCAATTGGTCCAGAAAGGATGGCACGGTTGGCTTCTAGAGGAGGAGATGTGCTGCCTTCTTTTGGTAATGGAGCAGGACTACCATGGTTAGCGACAAATGATCATGTCCAAAGTATGGCAGAGGAAAGTTCTCTTTTGGATGCAGAAATTGGTGGATGCATTCACCTTCTCTATCACCCCAGTTTGCTTAGTGGGAGATTCTGCCCAGATGCTTCTCCTTCGGGTGCTGCAGGTTAAATCATTTTCTATGTTGTTTAACTATATTTTGATTAACATCACATTTGATATAATTAGACAGTTCGATATCTATATAGCAAGCCTTTGGTACCTAATACATTGTACTCTTGTAGAGATTTTACTTGTACAGATGCCTGTGCATTGGGTTAGAGTCGGTAAATTAATATTGGGCGAGGGAGAGAGGGGAGTGGGGGGCCTGGACTCTAAGGATTCCTACCTTAAATTTTTTTTTTTTTCTTTCAAAAAAGCCTTAAATTATTATTCTAACCTATTCTTATGAGAGTGCACATGTATGCTTTTGATTTTTTAGTTTGAATAGAAGTTTATTACTTATCAAAAAAAATTATTACTTTAACTTGTTTGTAAAGTGTGAATTAATCAGATATAATTTGATGGCTTTTTTGTTGATCTATTGTATCTGACACAATAATCTGTTTAGTCAACTCTGGTGTTCCATAAATTACTAAAAATTATTGGAGAAAAAGTAGTATTTTTCATAAGGATTGATATCTATTATCTGTAAGTGGCTATGATGCAGGAGCAGAAAATTAAAAAAAAAAGTTCACGGGTTACTGATCATGTAACTGTAGTATTGTTCATGAGACTGTGGTGAAGCAGTGTCCAATTTTTTCATTTAGGGGTTTTTATGTCTTTTTGAGTTATTTTATTTAGGTTATTTTCCTTGGCTGAGATTTTAGTATTTTATTATTTTAAGCCAATGAGCTTTAGCTCAAATGGTACTTCCTCCCTTTGTAGCAAGGTGGAGGGTGAGGTTGTGGCTTCAATTCTCATTATTGTCGAACAAGAATGTGTATTTGAATCATATCAGATCTTGGTAAATTTACTGCGATGGATTATTTGGGACTATGTGCAGATGTGGGACATAATTCTTTGCCTACAACAAGTCAGTTAATTAAACCGTCAAGAAAATTCTTATGAAGTTGTGTTTAGGCACCAGCCACGACATGTAAAATTGCCTAATGATCTTAAATGTGGGTTTTTTATTATAAATATCTGTAGTACCAACCCGATCTATTTTTGTGGGTTTTTCCTACATTAGGCTAATTTGAACATGGTTAAAATAATTATTTGCGAGTCTCTTGATAAAATATTTGCAATTACTGTTTGAAGAATATAGTTTGGGGGGTTGTTCTAGTAGAGCTAGTCCTCTCAACTCTGCGGGTGGTTCCCAGGCTATTTCTCCTATGGAGTGGTCCTTGTTTTGGTCTTCGATAGGGTTTGGGGACAAGGGGGAAGAGGATAAAACTGTGGCTTTCCTATCTGCCCTTGATGAGGAACATAGGAGGTGGGATAAGATTGAGGGGTGCGAGCTTTAGGGGCTTAGGGTTGAGTTGTTTTGTGGGCTGTTTTTGTAGGGTCGGTGGTGAGGTTGTTGCTTCTTGTATACTCTGTGTGTACTAGGGGTGCCTTACGTTGTTTTTTTAATAAATTTGCAATTACTTATATAAAAAAAAAGAATATAGTTTGGCCTGTTTATGCAGAGGGTTCTAAGGGAAATATATATAAAAAAAAGGTCCAAGGTAAGTGAAGTATCTGAATCTTATCGAGAAAGATCTGCAGGGGTCATAACAGAATGATGAAGTTTGTGGATGTAACACTAGTATAAATTTGAAAAAGCAAAAGGTTGTTATGAAAATATGAGAATTTGCAGGTGAGGTTTATAAAAATCTTGAGAATTGGATTTTGGGGTTTTGTTAAGAATTTTGAAGTACATAAGCAAGGTTGTGTAACGGTTTATACAACTCTTTAAGGAGGAAGGGTGGTGGACAGGGGAAGAGTCCTCTGTCAGCCTCCGCTTCCCTTTCCTTGCCTATGGAAGAATTATTTTTCTTGTGAGGCTAAGCTAATGCTTCTCTAGCATTGTTTTAATTCAATTTTGTTAAATTGGATGAGTATACAAATGACAGAATAAGTTGGTTAATAAGTTTTTTTTTTGTCCTTTCTTTTATTTATTCTTAAACCTCCAATTCATTTTGATACTCATAATTTGAATTGATCCCACCTCTTTCTTGTATCTTTTGCTAGCTTTCAGATGTCAAATAATGCTTGGCATTGATATATGATTCCATGGAAATATTTTTTTTTTGATAAGTATGATTCCATGGAAATATCATTACTCTTAAAGAGTATATACTTAAAATAAACCTTTAACATTTATGTGTTTTGTCATATGCTTTGCTTACTTTTCTGGAATATTTGCTTCTAGCTAGGCGTCTTTCTTGTATACTTATGTGTACTTGGGTTGCACCTTTACACTTTTTAATGAATTTGTGATTACTTATAAAAAAAAAAAAAAAACTTTTTTGGAATATGAAAATTTGTCTTATGCATCGTGCCTCGAATAATTTGCTAGCCTGCTTGTGTCTTCCTTCTGAATTACCCATCAGTTATGATTCAGGCATGCTTCGACGACCAGCTGAGGTTCTTGGGCAAGTCTATGTTGCTACAAGGATGCGACCACTTGAGGCTTTGTGGGCCTTGGCCTATGGCGGTCCTATGTCTTTGCTTCCGCTGGCAATAAGCAATGTTCATAAAGATAGCTTAGATCCACAGCCTGGGAATCTTCCTTTATCATTGGCCACTGCCACTCTTGCTGCCCCAATATTCCGAATTATTTCTATGGCTATCCAACATCCTTGGAACAATGAAGAGCTGTGTCGTACCAGAGGGCCTGAGATTCTGTCAAGAATCTTAAATTATCTTTTGCAAACTTTGTCTTTTCTTGATGCTGGAAAGAGTGATGGAGTTGGAAATGAGGAACTTGTTGCAGCCATTGTCTCCCTTTGTCAATCTCAAAAGATTAATCATGCCCTCAAAGTGCAACTTTTCAGCACGCTGCTGTTGGATCTGAAAATTTGGAGCTTATGCAACTATGGACTACAAAAGAAGCTTCTGTCATCACTTGCAGACATGGTTTTCACAGAGTCATCAGTAATGCGAGATGCAAATGCCATTCAGATGCTTCTTGATGGCTGCAGAAGATGCTATTGGACAATTCGTGAGAAGGACTCAGTAAATACTTTTTCTCTAAGTGAGGCAACGCGTCCAGTTGGTGAAGTGAATGCTTTGGTTGATGAACTCCTGGTGATTATTGAACTTCTAGTAGGAGCAGCACCTCCTTCTTTGGCTTCGTATGATGTCCGTTGTTTGCTAGGGTTCATGGTTGACTGCCCACAACCCAATCAGGTCGATTTACAATGCGGAAGATTTTTCTCTAAGTAGGATTCATACTGGTGTGGCTGTTTGCTTGATGCTGTTAATCTTTGTTTGTTTTTCTCTTTTGTTTTATATATTATTGACTTTTGCTTTTGCTAATGATGAGTCTTTTATTATTGGTTTTAAAATGCTTACAATATATTTTCTTGTGAGTTTTCCACATGAATAATTTTAAGTGATGAGTGCAATGTGCAAATTAATCATTACATGAATTTTGAGATGGTGGATGCAGTCATATTATGTATTATATATATATATATGTTGTGTGTGCGTGCGTGCGTCTTTTAATTATATGTTTATACACACAAATAAAGGTTTATTCTTGTGGTAAATGTTTTTGCATGATGTGTTAATTATTGGTATTTTCCTTGTTTCTGTAAATGTTTTTTTGGCTCACGCCAGTACTAATTTCCCTTGTATCTTTTATTTGTGTAATTAGATTGAGATTTTGTGGGTAAAGCAGGGATGAGTTTTAAGCCAAAGTAGTAACTTGATTAGTTGAGATGAAAGTAATTTTTTAAATCTTTTCAGTGAGGAATTATGTATATTGTAAAATGTAAGATAAAGACCTATATGAACAATTTGATATTAATTTTATAAATTTAGTCCTTTCTCCTTTGCTGCCTGATTGCATCTTAATTTTTTCATCTTAAATTTGAGAGTCAATTAAAGGGACTTTTGTTGTTTTCCATCAAGTAATATTCCTTCTTCACTTTTGCATGAGTATCACCCGAAGTTAATGTAGCAGTTCTCAGCCCAATTGCTCTATATGGTAGCTATTTGTCCTTTTTAACATTGAAAAGCACCATTTAGTCCAAATATTGGAAGTTATGCTTCTGATTTTGTTGGCCAGAACACCAAGCCAAACTAGAAAGTGTCCTATATGTTGGTGAAAATACAGATTGGATTTAGAGAGCGAACTGAATTTTTTTTCCATTGTCAAGGTATAGAAGAAGTTATAAGACCGGAAATCCACTATCTTTATGTTTATTTTCATAGTTCTAGAAGAAAATCCAAACAAGGCCATGGAAAATTAGTTCTGGAAGAAAATCCAAACAGGGCTATGGTATCGCAGTGCTAAACTGTTTGTTGAGAACTTGGTGACATATCAATAGGTGCATATCTTTTGCTTCAATCATCTAATTTTTTTGATTTGGTTACCGTGTAAAAAACGTAGGCCTCGTTTGGTAAGGGTTTTGAAAACATTTTTCTACTTTGAAAACTAAAACCACACTTTTCTCAAAACCATTAACAAATAACTCAAAAACTCACGACACAAAACACTTTAAAAAAAAACTTTTTACACCTTTTTATAGGAATATTTTGAGAGAATAGGTGCTTAATTTTTCATGTGTAGGGGTGGCTGCACAACCACTTCTAACAAAGGAGAGGGATAGCCGCACGGCCATCCTGACTAGCTAGGGGTGGTCGCATGGCCACCACAACAGGCCAAGGGTGCCCGCGCTCAGGGTGGTCGTGCCACCACCTTGGCTAGTTGTGTTGGCCAAACAGCCACCCCGATCAGATAGGGGTGCACCTTAACTACATAGGAGCGGCTGTGTGGCCACCTCTCTCCTCCGTTTAGGTTGGCCACACAGCCATTCTTTTGTTTTTATTTTTATTTTTTACAAGTAAGAAGTCAATTCTACACCTGCTTGTGTTTTTTCAAAGTAAGCATGTTTAGTATTTGTTTCTTTGAAAAGACAACCAAACAATTTTCTTAAGTGGACCCTACTGAAAACATTTTCTCCAATGTGGACCCACCAAAAAACTCTTCTCACCTTTATACCACATCAAAACACTTTTTTCAAACCCAATGCAAAAAACATTTTTCATAACCATTATCCCATAGTTTTTTGAGGGAATGAAGATTCTGATTATATTCATAGAAAGAGTTTGGGTATGTTTGTTATTGTGTTTTTGGTGATGTTTTTTGTTTTTGGTTTGAAAAAGTGTTGTAATGTGACATAAAAATGAAATCTGTTTTTGTGTTTTGGGTTGTTTGTTAATGTTTTTGTTTCGAGAACAGAAAACAAAAGATATAGAACAAAACTTTTAACAAACATAGCATTTTACTTTTTTCATGGTTGGGGATCTCTGTGAACTTTGTGTTTTGTTGTTTCTACTCTTCAGAATTAGGCAGTAATAATTAAGAAACTATCCACTCTTTGTTATCATGGATGTGAAGTGTTTATGGTTCCTGTTGATATTCAAAGGGATTTTGTATGAACTATTTTCTTATTATTCTACTAAGAATGAGTCCTATGTTCCTCATCCAGATTGCGAGGGTGTTGCATCTGATGTATCGATTGGTAGTACAGCCGAATACATCTAGAGCTCAAATGTTTGCAGAGGCATTCCTAGCATGTGGTGGGATAGAGACACTTCTTGTTCTGCTGCAACGGGAAGCTAAAGCCTGTGACTATAGTGTTCCTGAAACTGTGACTGCGAGTGATGAAAATTTGTCAGTCCAAAGACCCGAAGTAGATTGTGGTAGTGGGGTTCCTGAGAGAAGTTGTGGTGATGTGGCATCCATGGAGGAAAAAGAATCTGTTTCACATGAGAAAGATTTTGACTCTCACCCTCTGGAAAGTGGTATCAGTCCTGTTGCCTTTTCCCCTAGTGTGAAAATCGAAAGGATGGCATCTGCTTCCGAGAATCCTTTAATTAAGAACTTGGGCGGTATAAATCTATCGATTAGTGCTGACAATGCCAGAAATAACGTTTACAACAGCGACAAAAGTGATGGGATTGTTGTTGGGATCATAGGGCTCTTAGGTGCTTTAGTAGCATCGGGGTATTTGAAAGTTGGTTCAGGTGGTTCTTCGGATATGACAAGCAACATTTTCGGTAGTGGGCTGCATGACGGAGGTGGTACTATGTTTGATGATAAAGTTTCTCTTCTACTCTATGCTTTGCAGAAGGCTTTCCAAGCAGCACCAAATAGACTTATGACTGGCAATGTATACACAGCTTTACTTGGGGCTTCGGTATGGCTTTAACTTGTCATGTCTCTCATATTGACTAATACATATTTGATCATCATTTTATCACTGATAATAATGGTCCACGCAAAATCCAAATATGCAATTCTTTTCCTATGGTTTTATTTGGTAAAATCATGACCTAGCATGGGAGATAATTTCTTATTTTATTATTATTTTTTTGCATGTTTTTGGCATACAAATACATCCATTTGTATGCATGTATGTATGTATGTACGTTGGAAGGAATGGATATGTTGTATGTGTGTTGGTAGGAATGGATATGTGATATTCTGATTCATATACAGAAATTGTTATTCATTTTACAATGAAAGGTCTCAAGCTGTTTCAATTGCCATTATTTGGTCCACTCTGTTGAAAATTGAGGCTTTTGATGAAGTTAATGTATGCACCCTTGAGGCTCTGCTGCACCCTTATGGTGCCACTTATCTCAAGATAACTGTTTTTGATTTTTTCACTTTTAAGTACTAAAATTATCTACAAGATATTACATTTTTAAAACTTTGCATCTTCTTATATTATAGGCTGCTTTATTGGCCTTCATGCTTTTGTGTATTTTTGTAAATAAATCTTTAAGTTGCTTCTTGTTGTGAGGTCATTGTTTTGCTTGTTTGTGTGGATTGGTTTTTGAACAGATACTTGATTTACAGATGCAATTCTTTCACTCTTTTTTTTTAAGGACCTTCAAATTTGCAAGGGATAGTTGTGTTCAAATTGCAATCTCCAGTGTTAAGATTCATTCAATCCACACAATTTAACTATGCTCAATTGAAGTTCTTTGGAAGCAACCTTAAAACACTCCTTAAATCTCACTTTTTATGAGCTATGCTCGTTTCAGTTGATATCTTGTAAGCGTTATAAACATATACTTGAAATCAAGAATCTGACTAAATTTGCCTGCTTTTGTTTCAGATTAATGCTTCTTCGACTGATGATGTGCTGAACTTCTATGATTCTGGTCATCGCTTTGAACATTCACAACTTTTGTTGGTTCTTTTGTGTTCACTTCCATATGCATCTAGGAGCTTGCAAAATCGAGCTCTGCAGGTATTATTTTCATGCTTCTCGTGCTTCAACACATGAATTCCTTTTATGTAAATTTGTTGAATGAATGCTTGTGTGAGATCTGCTTGCAGATTGTATTGCATTTCAATCTGCATGAAGTCCATTATTTGTGGCTTTTGTGTTTGATATCTGTTAAACGGAGTGAGAATCAGAGTCTTTTCAGATTTTAATATTTGAGGGAGGCGAATAGATCTCAATGATATTTGAGATTATTTGTCTTGTTCAGTGATGTCGGAGTGCGGGGTTTCCATCTACTCGTCAGCTTTTCCAAGCAGGTGCAGAGATATTACCGGAAAGCGAAGAAAGGCAGGGTAGGACAGGTGGACTCTTCTCTGGTTGTTGAGGCTGTGGCGGCGATCAATGTTCTGATTGCGCAGTCTTTGGGTATTCCTTCTTATCCCCCTTTCGGGGCCGTGGACCAGTGATCGACGACGCTAGGTGGGGGAGGGGTTTAGGTTACCCAGCCCTCGTCTGGTGGTGTTGGGCCTGCTTTTTCGTATCCGTTTGGCATTGAGAGGGGGGGGGGGGGGGGGTTCCTTCCCTCTTTTCAGTGGGTTTTGTTTCCTCCAAGGCCGTTCTTCTCGGTATATGGGTGTTCTCCCCAGTTTTTACCTGGTATGTCTTGGAGGGACCAACAGTCTTCTTGGGCCTTCGAGGTGGGTTTTCTTCGAAGGGGGTTGATCCTGAGGGAGGGATTGTTGTATTCCCTAAGGTAGTGCAAGATGCTAGGTCATGTTTGCGCAGGATGGGGATTTCTTTCAAGGGGTATGAGGAAGGTTTTCTGGATTTCTTGACTTTAGTTGATAAGGGGCAGCACTTTTTCTCTACTTCTAAGAAAAATGGGAAAAGAGAGGTCAAGAATCTAGAATGCTCGATCAATTTCAATACTGGGGGTGTGGGTTCTAGCTGGGTTAGAGGCAAGAGGATGAGGGTTTAATGTAGCCTTTCTTCTATTTTTCTTTTGTTTTGGTGTCCTTCTTGTATACTCCTTGTATGCTTAGGGGTGCTTTTATGCTTTTTTAATGCTATTTCTTTTATTACCTATAAAAAATAAAATAAAAATTAACACATTATTTAGTGGCTGCTCATTGTAAAAGAGTTTGACGGACGTATTCTCTATTTTACAGCATCATTAGTATGAGGTCTTTGTTTTTTTTTTTTTAATTAACTGATAGTATGCTGTAATACTAGTCTATTTTATTTCAATTCAATCTTTCTTTATGTAGAGCTCTTCCAATTGTAAATTGCATATATATTTGCTGCCAGCCAAGTGTTGGAGGGAGTATTTGGTGTGTTATCAATTGCTAGAAAGATACAACCTTTGCGGAAGTTAGTTAACTGCTTTCATTTGTTATACTGTTGCAACAAGTTGCATTAGTTGCTTGAATGTCTTGCTTTTGTTCTTCACATTTTTGGTTTTCCTGATTTGGTTCTTGATACTCTGGTTTAGTTCTGAGCTGTTCCTCTCTATATGATTTCAGGATCTTCTGTTTTTGGCTTGCAGTCATCCAGAAAATAGAAGCAGCCTGACAAAAATGGAGGAATGGCCTGAATGGATTCTTGAAATTCTTATCTCTAACTATGAGGTGATGCCAGTAGACTGATGGACTCTCCTCTCTCTTTTTCTTTTTCTTTTCTTTTCTTCTTCTTCTTTTTTTTTTCTTTTTTTTATTATTTTTATTATTTTTATTTTTTTAATGTATGTTTAGTCATACAGATAAACTATGAAACGTGACATCTTGGGGCAAGAAAGTATTAGTCTTTTGTGGTGATGCGTGATCTTGTTTGTTCAGTATATGCCAATATGCAATAATCCTTTTATTGAGGATTCTAACTTTATTGTTTTTACAGATGGGTGCAAGCAAAAACTCTAATTCTACAAGCTTAGGAGACATAGAGGACCTCATACACAACTTCATGATTATCATGTTAGAGCACTCAATGCGCCAGAAAGATGGATGGAAGGTTATTTCATCTAATCTTAGACACTTATTGCCCCTGTGGAATTTCAGTGGACTCCTGCATATCGTTATAAGTCTGTTGTGTATTATCATATCGATGTTGATACCATGCCTTTTTGTGCAATGGTTTGTTGAGCATATCATGTTATTCGTTGTATTTGACTGAATGGCT
Source organism: Alnus rubra (assembly GCA_028654335.1). Taxonomy (NCBI): domain Eukaryota; kingdom Viridiplantae; phylum Streptophyta; class Magnoliopsida; order Fagales; family Betulaceae; genus Alnus; species Alnus rubra. The sequence goes on from JAJPGS010001817.1 coordinate 1,520,268, forward strand.
GCTGCCTTGGAGCCGAGTTTTAGCTATCAAGTTAAATTGATGTTAACCTTGGTGGAAGTTGATATGAAATACTGGTATTTCTTTGAAATATTGGAAGTTTGTATCAAGAGCCAATACTTTGAAATGCTAAAGATCATGGAATGTGCAAGTCAACAAAAGTCTCAAATTTCACTGAAAGTTGTGGTTCAAATTAATGTGACGCATAGAGGTCGATGAATTGTATGATATGCCCTTTCAAATAATTGTTGGGACTGCATATATCTGGATTGTTGATGCTGGGGGACCTACACAATATGCATACGTGTGGACAGTTTCTACATCTTGCACAGTCCTGCAGTAATTGTGGGGATCTTTTCTCTCCCATAAACTTTTCATTGGTTGGCATGCCTTCGCAGGAAAAAAAGTGTTTTAGTGTCTAGTATATGCATTATTTTGATAAGTGCATGTGTGTTCCTGGTATGTGCATGAATGCAGGACCACTTGCTTGTTTGGTTTTTGTTGTTTCGTTATAATCAGTTTCTGTTGAAGGATGTCTTGTATTAGTCTGTTTCTAACTAGTCCTGTAGAATGAAATTCTTTGCACTCACAGGCACTAACTCATGCAATCCCAAGTATCACGGTACAGTTTTTCTGTTTTGATTAGTTGATGAAGCTGGGAAGAATAAAGTTTGTTTGCCTTGTAGGGCTTTGGTATCATATCTTCGATCATGTTAAAGCTGGGGAATTTGGTTCCTTTGGAAAGCTGGCTTTTGAAACACATGACCAATCTTGCTGAATCAACTTGCTAGTTTATTTAAAAGTAAATTAATGTGAAAATAGAATCTATAATAATGAAATGAAAGTAGAAGAAAAAATCATAAGTTTTAAAAATAATGGAAGTTAAGATATTTTTGATGTGGAGGCTGAGTTCTCCAATTAAGGTCAATGGCCTTACCTTGTTGAGGGTGAGCTAGTTGTTTGGCTTATGGACTGTTTTGCCTAGGTTTAACAATTGGCATTCAGAATCTTGAAATAGTGGTGATCCTACCTGTTAAATCTTAACTGGTTGATACAAAGTGTCTGTGATTGGATATACATATGCATGTTGTACTTACAAATGAATGCTGGAAGTTGTGTCTATTTTTCCCGTACTTATGTTGGACATCGATAGTCTGATCTTGATTAGATTTGCTTCCTTAATCTCTAAACATGTCAGTTTCATTTATATAGTTTGGTTATTACTTCCTTTTTTTTACAGGATATTGAAGCTACAATTCATTGTGCAGAATGGCTTTCTATTGTGGGTGGATCTAGCACAGGAGACCAGCGGATCAGGTACTATTATATATCTTTGGACTTATTATTTTTTTGATAAGTAAGTAGAGAATTTTATTAGAAAAACGCAAAGCGCAATAAAGTATACAGGGGGTATACAAGAAAGACAATTAAGAAGAAGAAGAAAGCAATACAAGGAAATCGTTAAAACTAATCTCTAGAGGTGCTAGATACGCAGCCGTCCAGGAGTACAAAGAATGAAGAAAAAAGGAAATGAGCTCCTCTATGGTTCTTTCTTTGTCCTCAAACTGTCTATCGTTGCGTTCCGTCCACAAGCACCACATAAGACAACAAGGAGCCATTTTCCACACGACCGCACTTCGGGACCGTCCCCCCAACCACCAACAGGCAAATAAGTCTATCACCCGAGAAGGCATCACCCAATACAGACCGAAACGGCTAAGGATGACATACCAAAGAGCGCGTGCAACCTCGCAGTGAAGAAGAAGATGATCCACAGTCTCCCCGGTCATTTTACACATGCAGCATCTATCAATCACAATGACACGCTTCTTTCTGAGATTGTCCAAGGTGAGGATTTTCCCTAACGCTGCCGTCCAAGCGAAGAAGGCCACTTTCAATGGGGCCTTGGTCCGCCAAATACTTTTCCAGGGGAATAAAGAAGCTTCTTTGCAGGCAAGAGCCTTATAGAATGATCTAACATCAAAAGACCCTTTGCGAGAGAGGGACCACCAAAGCTGGTCCCCCCCATCTTGAGCCACCTTGGATGAATACAGTAAGGAGAAAAAGGAAGCCATAACGTCCACCTCCCAATCGTGAACATCACGGAAAAATCTGACATCCCACTGATAGGAACCACTTACCACTACCAAATGGTCTTCTACCAAAGTATCCTTGGCACAAGCTATATCATACAGAACTGGAAAAGCTTCCTTGAGGGACATCTCTCCACACCATACATCATCCAAAAAACGTATCCTCGACCCATTGCCCAAGATAAGTCTGGTATAGCTACAAAACAAGCTCCACCCCTTCCTAATGTTCTTCCAAATCCCCACACCGTGAGACCCAAAGGGATCTAAGGAACACCAACCAGCCCTAGTAGAGCCATACTTTGCATCCACCACGGATTTCCACAGAGCTTCTCTCTCATAAGCATAACGCCACAACCACTTCCCTAAAAGCGCCTTGTTGAAAGTTCTCAAGTTTCGTATGCCCAAACCACCTTCAGAAATAGGATGACAAACCTTGGACCAACTAACCAGGTGGTATTTGAATTCGTCACCTATGCCACCCCACAAAAAGTCTCGATGCAGCTTCTCAATGCGACTAGCAACACTGGATGGAATAGGGAAAAGAGAGAGAAAATATGTAGGAAGGTTGGAGAGAGTACTCTTTATAAGGGTAACCCTACCCCCCTTCGACAAATACAACCGCTTCCAGCTAGCCAACCGCCTCTCAATCTTCCCTACAACTTCATCCCAACAAGACTTAGCCTTGAAAGGAGCTCCCAACAGAAGACCAAGATACTTTATAGGAAGAGAGGAAACTCCACAGCCCAATATGTTAGCCAGACCGTCTATATTATCCACCTCACCCACAGGAACCATAACAGATTTGGCCAGATTAATCTTCAATCCTGACACAGCTTCAAAAGAAATAAGAAGCATACGAAGATAATGAAGATGATCAGAATTAGCCTCACAAAAGACTAAAGTATCGTCTGCGAACAATAGGTGAGAAATGTTAATAGCTTCGCTGTTGCCAGAACCCACAGAATACCCTGAAAGGTAGCCCTTTTGGACAGTAGCGAAGAAAAACTTACTAAGAGCCTCCATCACAATGACGAACAATAGTGGTGACAGTGGGTCACCCTGTCTAAGGCCACGAGAGCTACTGAAAAAACCGGTTGGGGAGCCATTCACCAGCACAGAGAACCACACCGTAGATATACAGTGCGCTATCCAGGAGCACCATCTCTCCCCAAAGCCACATCTTCTCAACATATACAATAAGAAATCCCAGTTAACGTGATCGTAGGCCTTCTCAACATCCAGCTTACAAAGTAACCCTGGTTCGCCGGATTTGATTCGACTATCCAAGCACTCATTGGCAATAAGAACTGAATCAAGAATTTGCCTACCTTTCACAAAAGCATTTTGAGGGGATGCTATAATCTTCTCCATCACCTTTTTAAGTCTATTTGCGAGGACTTTTGCAATGATCTTGTACACACCACTTACAAGACTGATAGGACGAAAGTCCTTTAGATCCACAGCCCCAGACTTCTTCGGAATTAAGGCAATAAAAGTGGCGTTAACACTTTTGACAAACTTGCTTTGAGAGTGAAAGTCCCAGAAAACCCTCATAAGATCTGTCTTGATCACATCCCAGCAGTCTTGGAAAAACGCAAGAGAAAACCCATCTGGACCAGGTGCCTTGTCTCGATTCATGCTTTTCACCACCTCTAAGACCTCCATCTCCTCGAAAGGAAGTTCTAAAGTAGAGGCCTCAGCTGCATCCAAGGTGTCGAAAGCAATATTATCCATACTAGGTCTCCATGGGAAAAGTTCTGTAAAGAGAGACTCATAGAATTGAGCAACATGCTCTCTGATAACCTGCTAGTCGGAAGAAACAGAGCCATTGATAGAGAGCGACTCTATGGAATTAGACCTCCTGTTCGAGTTAGCAATTCGGTGAAAAAATTTAGTGCATTTATCACCCTCTTTCAGCCAAAGAACCCTAGACTTCTGTCTCCAACTAATCTCTTCCTGCAAGATAGAGTTCTCCAAGTCTCTGATGACCACACATTTCCTCTCCTTTTCTTCGGAAGATAAACCTTGTTGTTCCTCCAACCTATCAAGAGTACATAACTCTTCCATGTGCATTTTTTTGCGAGACTCCACATTGCCAAACTCCTGTTCATTCCATCTCTTGAGATCAGCCTTTAGGGCCTTAAGCTTTTGAGTGAAGATGAAGCTAGGAGAACCCTGGAAGCGATAAGACTCCCACCAAAGCCGGACCCTATTCACAAACCCTTCAGCCTTCAACCACATATTCTCAAACTTGAACGGTCTGGAACCCCATTGAATGCCACCACAATCCAGGAGGATAGGGAAATGATCAGAACACAATCTAGGAAGCCTTTTCTGAATAGAACCTGGAAACTTGACCTCCCAATCTGGAGAGACAAGAAATCTGTCAATACGAGACCAAGAAGGGTTCTCCTGATTATTGGACCACGTGAAAGTCCCTCCAGCGAGAGGAAAGTCCATGAGGCCCTGCTCGAAAATAAAGTCTGAGAACTCCATCATAGCAGCGTTGAGGCGACCTTCCCTAGACCTTTGCAGGAAATCGAGTGACATTGAAATCACCCCCAATACACCAAGGCATCTCCCACCAAGAAGCAAGGCCAGCCAGCTCGTCCCAGAGCGAGCTTCTTAAAGAATCAAGGTTAGGACCGTATACCCCCGCGAAGGCCCAAGTAAAGTCATCGGCAACGCTCCTAAAAGAACAAGCAACAACAAACTCCCCCACATACACATCTAATTTCTCAACAACCCTTCTATCCCACATGATAAGGATACCACCAGAGGCCCCGCAAGAGGGTAAGTAACACCAATCAACGAAGTGACATCCCCAAAGGCACCTCACTAAACTGTTGGAGATGAACTCCAATTTGGTTTCTTGCAAGCAAATAATGTCTGCCTTCCATTGTCTAATTAAGTTTTTAACTTTCAACCGCTTGCTACCCTCATTTAAGCCCCTGACATTCCACGAAAGAATTTTTGGCTTCATAAAAAACCTCCAATCGCCCTCCCTTTACACCTACTCTGAGAACTGCTTCCGCTTCGCGCATCATAGTTAATAGAACAAGATAATCTATTAAGTTCTCTATTGAACTTGTTGCCCCTTTCAGAGAAGAACCCGTCTCCTTCTTGTCATTTTCAGCAAGGATAGCCTCAAACACGGCTGAAAGCTGACCTTCATAGCCATCGCACGTGACCCCCACCGACTGGCTATACTCCAGAATCGCCTTCAAGAAGTCCATTGGAGATTTTTTACCGGAAAAACCCCTGATATTATCACCCGGACAGCAACACAAAGGAGCCGGCTCTTCCTCCGGGGGCTCAATAAGCTCCATTCCATTCGTGGGCCCCAAACCGGAGGGGGAGAAGAGGGTAATAGAGGCATTGTCAACTTCTGAAACCGAGGGATAAAAGCCCGAAGGAACCAAAGGATCCAACGAACTCCGACCAGCCCAGACAACCATCATTGAGTCTGAATCCATCCGAACTGTGGCAGGGGCATCCGGAACAACCTCCAACATAGAAACGGGTAGCTCATACCCATTACTAGGAACCGGCTAGGAAGTTAAGCATTCCGAGGCAGGGACTACAGTCGGCCCTCCGGCGCAGAGCAGCGGTGGGCAAATGACGGTGTCCACCACGTTGATGACTGGCCCGGAACCTAACTCCAACAGATTGGTGTTGCTTACCGGTGCTTGGATTTCGAGAGGAGCAGAAACACCACCGTCAGCCTCTGTGCATCCCACAAACTGAACTACACTCCTGGCTATACCCATTTCTTCCTTTTCTTCCCTCATATCCGCAACTGTGGTATCAGGTCGAGACCCCCGCTCTGGCCTGGAGGCAGACTCGGCGAGCGTGATCTCCGAAGACGTGATCGTCGAAGGTGGAAGACAGATCCCGTCGGAAGTCGTCGCTCTCTCCGGAACACTCTCTTGTCCACCGGAATCCATCGCTGACAACGGTCCTGTTGCTGGAGGCGTAGCCAGATCGGCCGTTGAAACACTTGGGTTGGGCTTAGTTTTCGGAACCCAACAAGTCCTCTGCTTTTTCTTCTTCCTGTTCTTCTTTCTCTTCCGCCTATCACCATTGGGCTTGAAGCCCGGCCCAACCAACAATAACCCTTCACGCACACTACTCAGTGCTCGGTCCACCTCAGTTTTCAACTTCTCCAGCTGGCTTTGCCAGGGCAGCAGGGAGGGTAACGTGTCTTTCCCTCCAAACATCTGAAACCCATCGCTAGTATCACCAATAGAGTAGTCTGACTTGCCTCGGAAAACAGCAGGGAACTTTGCTTCCGATTTAGGAAATCTTCTGACCCCCTGCACATTGTCGAAGGCGTAACGGTCATGATGGTCTTTATCCAAATGGTACACCGGCTGAACCTGCTTCAACCCTTCCTCCTCCGGTCGGCGAGAACCTGTGCATAGAACTTCTGCGTAAGATGGTGCTTTGTCTGAGGCGTTTGAACCAATAGCAGCATCAGTGACGGCTCCATTTCCGTCAACCCGCTCCATCGCTGGCGGAGGTCCAGTCCGAACCAAGTCTTTCCCTGCTGACTCTAAGAGGAAGTCCCTGATCTTACCCAGCTCTGCTAGGAATCTGCTCCATCCCCACCCATTCCGACCTTCAGGAATGAAAATAATCCCTTTCAAACCACCCAAGGCATAGGCTGCTACTTCGATGAATCTTCCAGCTATGTTGCCTCCTCGCCTAACGATGAAGACCTTGGACCCCTCCCTGAAAGACCTTACAAAATCCTTCCCTGTAAACCTCAGCACACTCTCCAGGGTCGAAAACAGCCACCCACTGCTCTGGGCACCAAGCAGTACGAGCCCTGAACATCTCCTCCTCCTTTCCTCCACTCTTACCACCGAAGCACCTTCTATCACCGAAAGCACAAACGTCTTAGATTCCACGCAACACCACCTCTCCATTTCCACCACACCACTTCTCCCCGGACTGGAGAGACTCCAACGCTTTGGACTTATTATTCCTGTCTATTCATCAAAAAAATTATATATCTTTGGACTGTTCCGCAAATTGTCCCCTGTTTTTTTTTGAAAATAAATGATTTTCTTTACCCTAGTTTTACTACGATATTGTTTCTTCGTACCAATCAGGTTTTTGATAGGTTTGCTGTGAAATTTTTTCCCTTAAGTAGGGTTTGATTTGTCTGACCTGCTATATTGCCATCCCTATTTGTTGTGAACACGATCTAGTTTTTCTTTTAATATCATTTATTCAATAATTATAGAAAAATTAATATTTCGTATACACAAAAACACACACAGAGGTTGTGCTCTTTATGTGGGACAATTTTTCAAAAAAAAATTATGTGGGATAATTTTTCCATTGACATGTCCAAATTCTCTTTAATCATGCTGTAATAACTGCAGTCAACCAATAAAATTTTTGAACTTGAGTGGATTATGTGTTGCACTGTTTAAAAATAGGAGATAGATAAAGGACCGTGAGCCTTTGTGCCTAGCATTACCTCTCCCTTCTTCTAAATAGTTTGTTATTCGTATCATAACTATGACTTGAGTGGGGATTCTATTTTTTTTTTCTGGGGGGGGGGGGGGACCTATGGAAGAGGAGAGTTTTGAGTTGGGGGAGGATTGCGCCCATTGTTCAGCTTAGTGTTTAATACATTTATTCAAAAAGGGATAGACAAGGAAACATGTAATATTTATTTATTTTTTATAATTCCCATACAATACATTACAAAGGCTGATCCTTGCCGCTATCAAGGGAAGATCGAGAAGGGGGAAAATACAATTGGGAATGCTACCAGAGAATCTTGAGGAAGCGGCCCATTGAGTCGAGTAAGGTTATGAGTGCGAGTATTCTTGCTCCTATGAACCTTGGAGATTGACCAGGTCTGGAAAGAGGTAAGCACTCTGAGGATGTCTGAGATCAGTGGAGTGAACTACTAATTTGATATCAGGTCATGATGCTAAGGAGCGACGATCACTGCAAGGGAGTCGCCTTCCAAATTAACTGTTGATCTGGAAGTGATGGTCTGTGGACACAGTTAGCAGGGCTGCTGAGGCTTCTCCCAACGTCGGATCACAAGATTTGGGAGAGGGGGGGGGGGGGGATTGCAAAATTGAAGTACTAGCAAAAATAATGGATCCCTTGGAATTTGAACCTACAACAGCACAAATAGAGAAATTATCTCTAATTCTAACATCAAAATTCAGCTTAATGACACCTAAGGGAGGGGGGGTAGGGCGGGATAGGTGGGTTAGGGAGGAAGTCCAGGATCTAAGATGCTCCTTGCTAATTGTGGTTACATTATGTACAAGCTGAAGTGCATCTGGGTGGAGTTATCATGGACAACCTTGTTTCAAGTGTACTGAGTAATGTCAAGGGCGTTTGAGGTTAGAGTTGGAAGTGATGGAGAGACTCACCATGAAGGTTGAGAAAGTGGGAGGGTCAAATGATAATTTTGATTCAGTCAACATTGGTCAATTCCCAGAGTTGGAGAGTGTCTAGAGGCCTGGGGGAGTGTCTCCAAAGGACACGAGAAAAGTGGCATTGAAGAAAGAGATTTGTGTAGCTTCTAGGTGCAGAATTACAAAGAGGGCAGGAGGATTCATGGACACTGGGAAGGAGGTGGGAGAGAATGCTACATGTAGGGATGATATTCCAGATCAACTTCCCCATGAAGAGTTTTAAACGTTAATGGATCTTCAACCGCTGTAAAGTTTTCCAATCCTTTGTAGAAAGGGGATTGGAGCAATTGTAGGCTGAAATAGTGGAGAAGGTCCTAGTTTTGCTTGGGGTCCAAATCAGTTTGTCCTGAGTGGGAGATTGAGGAAGGTGGATGGCTAAGATGTTGGCAACAGAGTTGTCCGAGAAGTGGCGAAGCAGCGCAGATCTCCGGGAATTGGTGAGAATGAGGTGCCCCACTTTTAGGAGGGGATAAGGGCTATAATTGGGGTTCCTGGGAGAGGGAAGGAATGAGAGGGATCCGGGGATCGACGGGTCAGACGAAGCAAGGATATAGGATCCTTCTTAGACTTGGTAGCACATACCTTGCCGGATGATATCTGGATTTGAGGATGCCTTTCCAGATCATAACGGTAGTGGGGGAGGCTTGAGCTTGAAGGATGGTTGTGAATCTGAAATATTTAGATTTGAGAAGGCGCACCCAAAGGAAATCTGCATTAGATTGAACCTGCCAAGCAAGCTTGGAGATAAGGGCTCTATTATTGTACCACATGAGATGCAGGCCGAAGGCCGCCTTGAGTGGTTGGTTGACAGATGGACTGCCAAGATTTAATGGTGAGGTTTTTGTGATTTCTTCGCCTTGAAACCCCACCAAACGTTTTTGAATAGGACGTCCAAGGACTTGTAGACAGTTATGGTATAGGAAGGGAGAGTGGCTGCGACAGACTTGATGAAAGTGGAGCGGCTAGCATGGGAGAGCAACTTGGCTTTCCAGCCCTCGATGCTTTGCTGAACTGACGCGAGAAGATCTTCAAAAGCTTGTTTCTTGGATCGAGATATGAAAACAGGTAGGCCAAGGTGTTTAGCTTTAGGTGAGAGCCGATTGAGATGGAGGATATCCTGTACCTGATGGATCATCTACGGTTTGGTGTTTTTGCTGAAGAAGTTGGAGGATTTGTGGACATTGATTTTTTGGCCGGAGCACTGGGCATAGTGTTCAAGAAAGGTTTTAATGGAGGTAGCCTCGCTAGAGTTGGTGCGGCCAAAGATGATAAGGTTTTCAGAAAAGAGAAGATGGGAATGTGGCAGGTGAGTTACATGATATTTTGATTCCTTTGAGATTTTCTGGCGTTCTTTCCAGAGGAAGAGTGGGGATAGAATTTCGGCTCCAAGTATGAAAAGTAAGGGAGAGAGGGGATTGCCTTGTCAAAGTCCCCTGCTGGATGTAAACTTACCAAAGGGATGTGTTGAGATCACTTGCTTATACTCACATGGCTCATTACCTATTATTTGTTAAGAAAAGAAAAAAAAAATACGAACATGTTAATTGGTGTCTTACTTGGGTGCTAGTTTGAGACACATCAATATGGCTAAAATGGCATTGCAGAACTGATTTAGTAGAAAAATAGGAGGATAAGGGCTCTTAGATCTGTCATTCTTGATAATATTTGGAATTTATGATTAGCGGAATATTTAGATAATTCTATGCCTTCTCATTGTCAGTTAAAGTCTCTATTGAAATGTGTCTTTATTGTTCAGATATTGCCTTTGATTAGGTTTGTCTGACTTAAATTTGTCTTGTGGTTTGTGCAAAATGTTATCCTTTTCGAGTTGTCTGGGGAAAATTTTGTAGAACATGGAAATGAATTGCACAAAAGCTAATATGTATGCATATGTATTCTGATTTGAATAATATCAGCAACAATAACTATTTTTTCTTTCATCTTGAAACTCTTGCCATTTATAATTGCCTTATTTGGTTTATCTTCCTCAACTTTTGAAGACGCGAAGAATCATTGCCTATATTCAAAAGAAGGCTGTTGGGTGGCTTGCTGGACTTTGCTGCAAGAGAACTGCAGGTTCAGGTAATTTTTGTATGTAAATGTTTTAAGTTTCCCTTGTTTGTTAGAGACATTATGCCAGGTATTTTTGGCATTTTATTAGTCTTTTGGAAGATTGTCTGATATAAATTCCTTTTTTCTTTTATCAAGCTAACTATTGAACACTTTTAGAACATGGCTATAATCAAATGTCCTTCTCTTCTTCCCCTGTTCTTTTTTCTTTTTCTTCTTCTTCTTCTTCTTCTTCTTCTTCTTTTTTTTTTTTTTTTTTTTTTTTTTCCATCACGTATTGGAGCTACATTTGAGTAGCTAGTTATCTCTCTTAAAGTTCTTAAACGTAGGAATAATAAAAGCTATTCTGATTTTTATAGTTTCTAGTTTAATAGAAGCGGAAATCTGCAATAATGTCTACATCCAGCCTTTCTTTTGCAGCAGACTCAAGTTATTGCTGCAGCTGCTGCTGGTGTTGCGGCTGAGGGGTTATCACCAAAAGATGCTAGAGCAGAAGCAGAGAATGCTGCTCAGCTTTCAGTGGCTCTGGTTGAGAATGCAATTGTTATACTAATGCTTGTTGAGGATCATTTACGGTTACAGAGCAAACTCTCCTGTGCTTCACATACTACAGATGGTTCTGCATCTCCCCTCTCTTTTGTGTCTCCTTTGAATAACCGCTCAAATTCATCAACTACAACTGGCAGAGAATCATTAGAAGCTCTGGGTGATCGCAGATCATCATCGAGTGATACTGGGGGACTCCCTCTTGATGTATGTATACACTTCATCTTACACCATATCTCACATATAAAACCATGCGTGCACACAACGGGATTTTTTTTTAATTTTTAATTTTTTATGGACGATCCTTACAGGTTAGTAATGTGTTTCACATAGTAAGCAATCCATAGAACTCTTTCATGATTCTTTTACATTCCATTTATGTATGTGTTATTTTTTATATATCAATGTGTTATTGACATGTCAACCTGGGTGCCTGGCTCTTAGGAGCAGAAACATTTTTCTTCTTTATGCTTAGCTTCTGAATGTCATCATTTGTTGTCTGGGTTCACTTTGCTTTTCTTGAGTGAGTAGGCTATTTTATTTCAGTTCGATTTTTATTGCCTATTTTCTTCTCATGCTGTCATGTTCTTGTATATATCATGATGGTAATTTTTTTATTCATAGGTCTTACTCATTTTAATATATCAATCAGGTCCTTGCATCGATGGGCGGTGGAAATGGGCAAATTCCTGCAGTAGCGATGGAACACCTTACTGCAGCAGCAGCGGCTGAGCCCTATGAATCTGTTGCCTGTGCTTTTGTGTCATATGGGAGTTGTGCTATGGATATAGCTGAGGGTTGGAAATATAGGAGCCGATTATGGTATGGTGTTGGCCTTCCTGCCAAAACAGCGGTCTTCGGTGGTGGGGGCAGTGGCTGGGAATCTTGGAAGTCTGCTTTGGAAAAAGATGCAAATGGAAACTGGATTGAACTTCCTCTGGTAAAGAAGTCTGTTGCAATGCTCCAAGCTTTATTATTAGATGAGTCTGGACTTGGTGGTGGTCTTGGTATTGGTGGGGGATCAGGTACTGGCATGGGAGGAATGGCAGCACTGTACCAGTTATTGGACAGTGACCAACCATTCCTGTGCATGCTTCGGATGGTGCTTCTTTCCATGAGGGAAGAAGATGATGGTGAAGACACTATGCTTATAAGGAATGTAACCATTGAGGAAGGCATGCCAGAAGGAAGGAAACCGCGCTCAGCTTTGTTGTGGAGGTAAATTAACCAAAGCTATTTCCTAGTTTCCTTTGGATCTTAAGTAGTTCTTCTTGATTTTTCTTATAGACAAGAAACGCTTGCAAACAAAGGGTTGGTTTGGCAAAATTTTAAGAAATCCTTCTCAATTTTAAAATGGAACCTTAGTACGCCAAGCATTTTTCCAAGGGAAACAGATACCATCATGACAACCCATGACACTAAAGAAGGGTTAACACCAAACAACCCCTTTTTGGAATGGAGCCACCACAACTTGTCCTCCCTTTCCTGTCTCACTCTCGCTAAATACAACACCCTGAAGAACGAGGCAAAGGCTTCCACTTCCCAATCATGAACCGCTCTAGTAAAGTTCACGTTCCAATGAATGATATATCCAGAAAAATCCATGATAGTCGCAACAAAAGCATCCTTTATGTGAGCAATACCAAATAAAACTGGGAAGGCTTCCTTAAGGGCTGTATTCCCACACCAAAGATCATGCCAGAATCTAACCTTGGAGCCATCTCTTACCTCAAATCTAATATGACTACCAAACTTCTTCCAACCCCTTCTAATATTCTTCCATAAACCCACCACATACACCTTGATTGACTCCCTAGAACACCACCCTCCCTATGCACTTCCATATTTAGAGTCCACCACCACCCTCTACCAAGCCTCTCTCTCAAGACCATAGTGCCAAAGCCATTTATTTACCTAAGAGAGTATGATTGAACCTTAGCAAGTTTCTAATCCCCAACCCTCCCTCAGAAATTGGTGTACAAACCTTGTACCATCTTACCAGGTGATATTTGAACTCTTCACCTAGCCCTCCCATAATAAATCACATTGGAGCTTCTCAATACGGTTTGCAACACTCGCAGAGAGAGGAAATAGGGACATGAAGTACGTAGGTAAGTTGGATAGAGTGCTCTTGATAAGGGTAATCCTGCCACACTTAGACAAAGACAACCTTTTCTAAGTAGCTAACCGACATTCTATCTTGGGTTATGCCTAGACGAGTAATCAATTTGTATGCTTGTTGATGGTCTGTTGGCAACACTTAGAGTGTTATGTGGGATATGGTGTCTTCGTGTTTTTTGTAGTGTCTATGGAGGGAAATGAATAATAGAAGTTTTGAGGACCGTGAGAGGACTTTGGAGGAGATTAATGTCTTTTATTTTTAAACATATTGTATCTTTGGAGAATTGCTTTTGTTTCTCCTTTGGTGATTAGTTATCACGATTCTCTTGTTCTTTTTGCTCTTACTAACTAGTTGGCTTCTCTTGTATATTTCCTATGTACCTGAGAGTGCCTTACGCTTTTAATGATATTTCGATTATTTATCAAAAGCAAATTTTGATACAAACGTATTTAAAATGTGTAGTTGCAATCATATGGCAAATAAAGGCTCTTCTATATTTGGCTTTACGTGAATTCTGTATTTCTGGTATCTTCAGCATAGTATCTTTGATATCCTGCTATTCCAAGTTTTCTTCAATATAGAGCAGTAAACTAATTTATGTCATGGATGTACAGTGTGCTTTCACCTGTCCTAAACATGCCAATTTCCGATTCCAAGAGACAGAGAGTTTTGGTAGCATCTTGTGTTCTTTATTCTGAGGTTAGTTCTCTATGAAATCAATTTGCAATGGTATACAGCTGTTTCATGTTTCCTCAGCTCTTAGCTGTTATGTTGTTTTATGGTAAGATCATAATGGAAAGTTTATTGCTTTACTTCCACTTACTTAATCAAGAGACATGGGAGCTATTACCGTCTTGATTATTGATAATCATTCTTGTAGTTACCTTACCATAAACGTATGTTGCAGGTATGGCATGCTGTTGGCAGGGACAAAAAGCCTCTTCGCCGGCAGTACCTTGAGTCCATTTTACCACCATTTGTCGCTGTTCTGAGGAGGTGGCGGCCACTTTTGGCTGGTATTCATGAACTTGCTACTGCTGATGGTTTGAATCCTCTTATTGTTGATGACCGTGCATTGGCTGCTGATGCCCTACCAATAGAGGTTATCCAAGACTGTCTATCCTTTTATTTTGTTTTAAGTTGTTCTGGATTCATGGCCGCTAAAGTTTTAGTTCAATATTTCCTCCTGCTGACTATAATATGTTTCTGGCCTTAAAAGACTGAATGGTTGCCTGACACTCTTTTTCTTATTTCAACATTTATTCTTTGAAAAATGCTGTCCATTGATGAATATTGACTTGTTTTGCTCATTTTCCAAGATTCCGTTTTATTGGGACACAAATTGAAGAATCATCTTTTCTGAAAGGTCCTGGTTCATGTATATTAATGTTAGTAAGTTAGCATTATGCTCAGTATTCAGGTTGGGCTCTTGATCGTTATCCCCCTGTTCATTATTTTGAAATCAGCCCAAGACTAACAACTAAGTTCATTAAACCCATTTTCCAAAGAGGCCTGAAATCACAACATTTTGGCTTTCATTGTTAAAATGCTGTATTTAATGGCGTTATCATTCAGTACTCAGGTATGATGGACTGTAATGCCATTGATCTAAAGAGGTGCAAGATCCAAGTCAAGATTTAAGAAAAACATGTCAATCAGTCCAAGTTGGAGCCGTTTCTTAACCTATTTTACTTGTTGGTTGTACACAGTATCCAGTGTCTTGTATTCTTCACTAGCGTGGTGTAATGACCCACCATAATGACACAATATTGTTCGCTTTTGGCTCTTCCGAATTAGACCTCCCAGGAGGTCACCTATCCTGGTACTACTCTCGCAGAAGAACGCTTAACTGCTGAGTTCTAATTGGGTCATGGCCATCCTGACTTTAAAACGCGTTGTATCAAGAAAGGTGCGAATATACATATAAGCACATCCCCATTTCCATACTTAGGCAATGTGGGACGTCATAATTGCCCCCTCTTAGGACTCAATGTCTCTGCTGGCAATTCTCATGGAATCACTCCATTCTTGGTGTCCCGGCGAGTGCCCACTGGCTACCCTCATGGGTTTGGGCTTGTGCAAGCTCCCCCTTCATCTCAGGCTAAGCAATGACTCTGATACCATTTGTAACGACCCACCCTAAAGACACAATATTGTCGACTTTTGGCTTCCCCGAATTAGACTTTCCAAGAGGTCACTCATCCTGGTACTAATCTCGCAGAAGCACGCTTAACAGTGGAGTTCTGATAGGTTTATGATCATTACGGCTTTAAAACGTGTTGTGTCAAGAAGGGTGCGAATATACATATAAGCACATCTCCATTCCCATACCCAGGCGATGTGAGACGTTACATGTGGGAAGTGGGATGGTATAACAATTTATATAAACACTATGTATGTACTATCTGTCTGCGGTCTCTAGACTATTCCTTAGTAAGGGACTTTATCCGAAAATAAAATACTCGTCCTTACCAATGGTGCCAAACTTTTCAACATTTTATGTTAGTTCTTTGATTATGTGTTACTCTCAGCATTTGCATTTGTTTTTTTTTGTTTTGTTTTTATTTATTTATATTTTTTTTTCAGTGATTCATATTTCCTCTGGCCAAGTATTCCATAATTTATTTTGGCAGATTCTCTAATCTGTTTGGGGATAGCATTATAAGCACTCTACTTTTAGTTTCCGGAGCTAGACCATTTTTTTTTATATAGATTTCATGCGCTCACAGTTTGGAATGCTGGAAATTAAAATGGAGGGCCAATGTTCATGTCCCTTTTGTCATTCCTTCTTTCTATTAAACGATTAGAAGAGTCTCCTCATGTGCCCTTTCTTATCTCTTTATATGCCTTTTATATTGCTGCCTTTTTTGAGGTATATCTATTAGCAATGGTCTTTGGATCAAATGGCGTGTCCTCCCCCTGTAAACAAGGGGTGGAGGATGACATTACAGTTTCAGTTTTGATTGAGTCAGTTTCAGTTCTGATTGAGTGTTGTGTTTGCCTATCAGAATCTTTTTTTTAAAGATGTATAATTTTTATTTCTTTCAGGCTGCTCTTGCCATGATATCTCCAGCTTGGGCTGCTGCTTTTGCATCTCCACCTGCTGCAATGGCATTGGCAATGATTGCTGCTGGTGCTTCTGGTGGTGAATCCCTAGTTCCTGCAACAACTGCACAGCTTAGGCGTGACTCCTCATTGCTCGAGAGGAAAGCAGCTAGGCTTCATACATTTTCGAGCTTTCAAAAACCTTTGGAGGTGCATAACAAAGAGCCAGCACTTCCCAAGGACAAAGCTGCTGCAAAAGCTGCTGCCTTGGCAGCTGCCCGTGATCTTGAACGCAATGCAAAGATTGGTTCTGGAAGGGGACTCAGTGCTGTGGCAATGGCCACTTCTGCACAACGGAGGAGTGGTAGTGACGTGGAACGTGTGAAGAGATGGAATGTATCTGAAGCCATGGGAGTTGCCTGGATGGAATGTTTGCAACCAGTTGATACAAGATCGGTTTATGGGAAAGATTTTAATGCTCTTTCCTACAAATACATCGCTGTCCTTGTTGCGAGCTTTGCTCTGGCAAGGAATATGCAACGATCAGAGGTTTGAGCAGTGCTTGTCCTTTTTCCACTACTTATTTAGGCAGCATTACCTGATTTATCATTTTTTGTTACTCTCCAGATTGACAGGCGTGCTCAAGTTGATGTGATAGCTCGTCATCATTTATCCACTGGAATTCGTGCATGGCGCAAACTCATCCATTGCTTGATAGAGATGAAATGTCTCTTTGGGCCATTTGGGGACCATTTATGCAACCCAGCACGTGTATGTTGTGAGATAACTTTTTTCTGTTAACTGCATTCTTCAGTTATTGCTGCATTTGCGTTAGGTTCTCATGATTTGATAGCTCTACACCTTTTGTATCATTTATGACTTGTTGACTGCAAATATAGGGATCATATTCTCTGAAAGAAAATATTATGGATCTGTAGGTTTTTTGGAAGCTAGACTTAATGGAAAGTTCTTCAAGGATGAGACTTTGTTTGAGGAGAAACTATAGAGGATCTGATCACCTTGGTGCTGCTGCCAATTACGATGATCATATTGAGACGAAACAGGATCAAGAGAATGTCATAAATTCGTCAAATGCTCCTATTCTAGCAGCAGAAGCCATCTCGGTGGAGCTAGTCAATGAAGAAGATGAGCAAGTGGAAATAGACAATTTGGATGTCAGAGTCCATGAAACAGAAGGAAATGCAGATAATCAGCCAAGGCTGTCTGGAACAGCAGAGCAAGCCCTGCAGGCATCCCTGGGAAGTGATAATCAACTTGCTGGTGATCAAGATTTGGTCCAAAGTTCATCACCAGTTGCACCTGGGTATGTTCCCAGTGAACTTGATGAAAGAATAGTTCTTGAGCTTCCTTCATCAATGGTCCGGCCTCTGAGGGTTATACGAGGAACTTTTCAAGTAAGTTGTACAAGCTTAAGCTTGACATTTCTTTCATTTACGTACAGTGATCTCATTTGCTTTGCTATAATTAAATTCATATCTTGATGGTAACACAAAATCTTTTTGTGATTTCCATATCAATGTATCGGAGGTGTATAAGAAGTTAGAACTAAGGAACATCCCCATTCATGTCTAAGGGCCAACTTTGTATTGCTGCTGTTGTCCCTTCTATTTGTTGCTGTATTATAGACACTGAACCTTGTTAGACACTGCTTTGAACATTGGTGGTGAGTGGTAACTTTTTTCTAGCAATGGTGTTATCATGTTGTCCTTTAGTGACAGAGTTCAAAGGCTCATAGGGTTTTTTTTGGTTGCTTTTGTTGCTTTGAGTGCTCCTTGTGGGTTTTGAATTTAGGGCTTAGGTCTTTGTGGGTTTGTTTGGGTTTCTTTTTGTGGGCTGGTTTGGTTGTTCCTGTGTATACTTTCTGTGTACTTAGGAGTACCTTACGCTTTTTGATAAAACATATCAAAAAAAAAAAAAAAAAAAAAAAAAGAGTTCAAAGGTTCATGGTAGTCATCTTATTTAAATGAAAAATTGGCTTACAGACCAAAATCTGGATTGGATTAGGAGATATTTAGTGTTTATATCTTTAAATAGCATATAAGAACCAATTTCTTGCTTGTCCAATGTGCAAAAATGAATGCATTAGCTGTAATCCCTCCCTGATCTGCCTCTCTTTTGGGATGAATAGCATGTAAATTTTGTTCTTGTTCTTTTATTTTAATAATTTCCTCCACAATGACCGACTGCCAAACCTTTTTCTTTTTCTTTCCAATAGATTGTTTTTGTTTTTTATTTTTATTTTATTTTTGAAGTCATGAGAATGGGAAGCTGGTATCAATATATCAGTGCTATAACATGTTCCAAGAAATTTGGCTTGTTATAATTATTCTTAATATTTTCAACTAAGCGAAGGCACCAATGTCACATTTCAGGTAACAAATAGGAGAATAAATTTTATAGTTGATAATAGCGAGAGTAACATTGCAGCAGACGAGTTGGAAGGTAGTTCTGAATTGAGAGACCAAGAAAAGGATCACAGCTGGTTGATGTCTTCTCTTCATCAAATATATAGCCGAAGGTGAAGTAATCGTTATATATATATATATATATATGTTATTTTTATTGTACTTTATATTTGGTCTTGTCAGCACTGAAGTAAATTGAAGATATTAATTTCAGGACTGTCATTCAATATCCCAATTTTTTCGCTGTAGGTATGAGATGTTAAGTGTGTAAATTGGCCGTGGTTCTTAAACAAAAAGACTGCCGAAAATCACGGTTAATCTAGCTTATTTATTTACTTTTAGCCATATGTAACACATTATATATTATGTTAGTCTTAGGGAACATAACCATAAATTTAGCTTATGAAAAAAGTTTGTTATTGGGGAGCTTTTTGATGAGTAATAATTTATTGATAGAAAAGACAAACCCTTCGCACACAAAAGTATACATGAGATATAACCACGCGAAATGTGTCTAAAGTCTAAAAAGTTAACAAGATCTAAAAGATTTGAAGAGGAGAAATTAGGGGGCATAGATTGAAGCCCAATCCAAGAGAAATCTAAAAAAATATGATTTTAAACGGAGCACGGTGGACTCGCAGTCGTCAAAAAGACACCGATTCTTTTCTCTCCAAATGCCCCACATTAAGAATGCAGGAATAACTTTCCAGATAGTCTCTTTGGGATTTCCCCGCCCTCGAGTCTTCCAACAATGTAGCAACTCTAGGATGTTTCTGGTCGCATAGCCACGAAACTCCAAATAAGTTGAGAACCAAGTGTCAAAGATCACTAGCGTACTCACAATGAATAAGGAGGTGATTTATGGTATCATTTTTTGCATAGGCAACATCAATTTACAAGGGTGATACCCTCTACCTTCTAAGATTATCATCCGTGAGGATTCTACCTAAAGCTTCCATCCATGTAAAGAAAGCAATGCGTGGTGGGGCCTTAACATTCCAAGGGCCGAGAATTGAGTTTACAAAAAGAGAAAAATGAAGGATTGGCCCTTGGTCATTATAATAGAATGATCTTCATTTTTAGTGAAAATTATTTTTTGTTTCATTTATTTTATTTCCTGAAAAACGTGTTCGGTTAACAAAAATGGAAATGGTTTTCGAAATGTGTTTGCAAATAGATTATGTTTTCACCAAAAAATGAGGACAGACCTGGAAATTGCTCATTAACCAAAACCCCATCTTTTCATTCCTGTGCTCTTCTTAAACTTAGCTTTACAATTTGGTTCTTTCCAGTCAGGATATTCCAATAGCAGCGTGCAATAGTTTGCCCTTTTCTAATTTCTCTAATTTGTTGGAGTTCTGCTCTTCTTTTTCTATACATTAGGGGTTCTTTTGTATACTTCTTATATACTAGGGTTGTGCTCCTTTGCTATTTTAATGAATTTGAATTACTTATCGGAAAAAATATTCTGATAGATTGGATGGTTTTGTGTCAAAACTAACTCGCTATGAATTCTGATTTACATATGACCCTTAAGCACCAAACACCAAGGCTAGATTGAGAATGGTGAGGGCCAACTGGTATTGATGTGATATATCTTAATAGTTATTCAATACAATAAATATTGAGCCACTTGGAATCTACGAAGTGGCTCACAAGAGTACAGCCTGGAATCTTTCTGCTGTGAATGAGGATGGCCTTCTTGCATTGTTTGCTCACTTATGCCAGAAAAGTTGTTATTTCTTGTATTATCTTCTGTGTGGTTGTGTGTAACATAAAATGAAGCCATTGCCTCTCAGCTGTTCATGTTTTGTTATTTGATTCTATTCTGTTTTGTTTTGTTTTCTTTTCTTCATCTCTTTTGGCTGGGTTTTTTACCCCACAGATATATCCTGAGGAGGAGTGCTTTGGAACTGTTTATGGTTGACTGCTCAAATTTCTTCTTTGATTTCGGGGTACGTCTGTTTGAGCTATGCCATCTTCGTTTCCTTTTCTCTGTGTTTATGTAAATGTAAATAGAAGCATTTTGATCCTCGTAACATGCCTGCTAATCAACCTGTTGTTGACATTTTTTTTTTCTTGTTTCTCCCCCTTTTATTATTTTCCTTTCAGAGTGTTGAGGGGCGAAGAAATGCATATCGAGCTATTGTTCAAGCACGTCCTCCTCATTTGAGCAATATATATTTGGCGACTCAGGTTTGCATCTTGTTGTTCCTGAAATATGTGTAGGTAATTCTGTTTGTGTGTTTTGTATGTGCGCTCCTGTGATGTTAAGATCGATTAGTGAAAATACAACGGGTGTACAGATGCTACTGTTACACCTGCAATCACTTCATCTGGGACCCAATCTGGTCAACCCCTTTGTTTAATTGAATATCCTCTCATGCCTGTCAAACTCACTAAATATCAAAACATTTCAAGATATGGAAATTTCCCATCCATATAGTGCTCAAACTAAAGTTTTGTCATACTATTTTTTATAAGATATATGAGTTTATGGATTAGACGTCTATTGGCATCCATCAATGTAAAATTTGGTGTATCTGACAGGCATGTGGAGGACATTTAATCTGATGGTGGTGAGTGTAAAATGGGAGTTTTACACCTGGTGTTAACTTTAATGCTTTTAATCTGAGGGCATTTAATCATAAAAGCACAGATCAGTGTTTGTTTGAGTAACTTTAATGTTGGATTATAATTTATACAAGGTTTCTTTCATTCATCTGTGCTTTTATGATCGAGTACTAATGTGATTATTTATTTGTTCTAGAGACCTGATCAACTCCTGAAGAGAACTCAGCTTACGGAACGATGGGCGAGGTGGGAGGTATGAGTTCAAAGTGAACTTCAAATTGTCATAAATCTTGTTTTCAGTTGTATATCGTCAGTGCTTCCATCTTCTCAATTTTAATATGCACCATAAAGAGATGGGAGTTATAATTTGTAGAATCAAAACTCTTCTGCAGATCAGCAATTTTGAATATCTAATGCAGCTAAACACACTGGCTGGGCGTAGTTATAATGACATTACTCAGGTGGATTTTTATCAATAATTGTTCATGTTATATGAAGGAATTCTGTGCACCTATTACTAAGTTTCTTTTCTTTTCTTGCAGTATCCAGTATTTCCTTGGATTCTTTCTGACTACTGTTCAAAGTGTTTGGATCTTTCCGATCCTTCTTCTTATAGAGATCTTTCAAAGGTTGCATCATCTGAATATTTCTTCTGATCATTCTAGAATTTAACCTTTTCTGCTGTCTTTAAAGCCTCATATTCTTGCAGCCTGTCGGTGCATTGAATCCTGACCGTCTTAAAAAATTCCAAGAGAGATATTCTAGCTTTGAAGATCCCATCATCCCCAAATTCCACTATGGTTCACACTACTCAAGTGCTGGAACAGTAGGTTTTCGCTTCTATGTTATTTTTTGTTTTCAAAAGTTGGTGTTTGTATTATAGTGATATATTATAATTGCTGCAAGTTGGGATACTGCTAGCTGTGGACTGTAGAAACACAGAATATTTGGCTTTTCAAGCTTACTCATCTTGTGAGCATCTATTGATTTATATAGAGTTTGTACATAATACAAGATAACATCAAAGTACTAGCTTCCTAATCTAATACTATCTCTTAGAGATAGCCTAATCTAAATACAAAACTGTGATCAGCAACCTAAAGTAAACAAATACAATTAAAACTCTTCCAGTAAGTACTAGTAGGACTCTTTCTCTTTAGGAACCGGTTGTCACTAGTAGTTGTGATCAACCGAGTTTCTCCTTAACACACTCACTAGAACTCTTATTAGTTTGAATAGATCTAGGAGTATGTTGTGCGTATTATCCTCCCTCAAGTTCAACGGGAGTGAGCGGACGTTGAGCTTGTAAGACAAATGATGAAATCTTCTAGAAACAAGTGGTTTGGTTAGCACATCTGCAATCTGATTAGCACTTGGAACAAATAGAATCTCTAGGTCCTTGGATGCAACCAACTCTCGAACAAATTGGAAGTCAATAGCAACATGTTTGGCGCGAGCATGAAAAATAGGATTGACAGACAAGTTGCTCCAATATTGTCACACCGTATCTTCGGTGGACCAGACAGTGTAAGACAAAATTCTTTAAGAAGAGAACGAATCCAGAGCAACTCTGCAGCCGTGTTAGCAACAGACTTATACTCAACCTCTGTTGAAGACCTTGAGACAGTAGGCTACTTACGAGAACTCCATGAAATTAAGTTGGAACCAAGGTAAACACAATAAGCACCGATTGAACGTCGATCATCACATCCTGCCTAGTCAGCATTCGAGTAGGCTTGTAGAGAATTGAATGAAGTCTAGTGCAAAAGTAAACCATGAGAGATGGTATGTTTGAGGTACCGAAGAATACGCTTTACAGCTTGCCAATGGAGCTTGGTTGGACGATGCATAAACTGTGAAGAGATAAGCACTGAAGTGAACCAACAACACTTCGATATAATGTGGGGTCTTCCATAGGATTACCTGTGAAAGCAGATAATGTCGAAGAAGATGCCATGGGAGATGGGACTGGTTTTGCTTCGGTCCTATTGGTTTTGTAAGTAAATCCCGAATGTAGCGTTGTTGAGAGAGTAAGAGACCATCCTTCACTGGTATGATAAAGAAACAGAGAGGAATTGTCTTTGGAGCCAATTAATCCAAGTTCAATAAGTTTTCTACTAAGACGAGCAAACCATGCCCGGGGTGCCTGCTTTAGTCCATAAAGTGCCTTCTTTAGCTTGCATATATGATGAAGGTAAGAAGGATGAATAAAACCCGGAGGTTGCTCCATATAGACATCCTTGGACAATAAACCATGCAGAAATGCATTTTGGATGTTTATTTGTTTTATAGACCACCCAACCGAGTAAGCATGTGATAGAACGGTACATATGGTAGTTAGCTTTACCACAGGGCTGGAAGTCTCACCATAATCAATTCCAACATGTTGGTGAAAACCCTTAGCAACTAGTCGTGCCTTGTGACGATCGATAGACCCACTTGCCTTTCTTTTGAGTTTAAAAACCCATTTGCGGCCAACCACATTTTTAGCAACTGAAGATGGAACAAGAGTCCAAGTGCTATTTTTTATCAAAGCATTAAATTCAGCATGCATGGTAGGCGCCATTCACTAACCTTGACAGCATTGGTGAAGCATGTAGGCTCTATAATAGCAGCTTCAGAGAGCAAGGCCCGAGGTAGAGGATAGCGCATTGTCCCGTCAGTGAGCTTTCGGATGGTGCTAACATTATTTTGAGATCGAGTCCGCATAGGATGTATACAGGTTGGTTGCTGATCAGGAGCCACATCCGGTTCTGCAGGAGATGAAAAAGAAGGAATAGAAGGGCTAAGAGGACTGGCACGATCAGGTGAAGAAGGTAAAGTGGGGATAATGTCGGTAGGTGGAGTTGATATTGCCATTGAATGTGGAATGAATAAGGGTAAGGAAACAAAAAGAGGAATGGAAGAGGGAGGAGCCGGATTTGCAGAAGGTATTGTGTTTGAGAAGGGAAAAACATCTTCATGAAAGATGACATCCCTAGATATATAGATACGGCCAATTTCAATATGATAACATTTATAGCCCTTATGAAGAGTGCTATAGCCTAGGAAGACACAAGGTTTAGAACGAAGGGAGAATTTGTGAGAGTTATACGCACGAAGATTTGGAAAACAAGCGCAGCCAAAAACCTTGAGAAACTTATAATCTGGAACTTGAGAAAAAAGTTTTTCAAAGGGAGAAAGATTTTTGAGTAAGGGAGTTGGCAAGGGGTTTATTAAGTAGCAGGAAGTTAAACAAGCTTCATCCCAAAATTTCTTTGGAAGGGAGCTTGCGGCCAGTAAAGCTAAGGTGGTATCAATGAGATGTCGATGCTTCATTTCCACACAACCTTGTTGTTGATGAGTGTGAGGGCAGAAAACACGATGGAGAATGCAAACAGATTGAAAATATTTGTGAAGGTTGCGATATTTGCCACCCCAATCAGTTTGAACAGATTTTATTTTGGCATTGAGAAGACGTTCAACCATGGATTGAAAATTGAGAAAAACTTGCATGACATCTGATTTAGATTGAATAGGATAAACCCAAGTAAAGCGACTAAAGGCATCCACAAAAGAGACATAAAAACGATTGCCATTTATTGAAATAGTGGGGGAAGGACCCCAAACATCAGAGTAAATTAAATCTAACGGATTACAAATAGAAGTTTGTGAAGCTGAAAAGGGCAATTGGTGACCCTTTGCCCGAGGACAGACAGTGCTGGGAGCCGGTGCCTTATTTGACAAAACAGGAAGCTGAAATTTGGATAGGACAAAGTTGACATTCCGAAGGGCTGGATGGCCCAAACGTTGGTGCCAACTCTGTGAAGAAGTCCTCTCACCAACGAGTGTTTGTGATGTGGATGAAGGCACTTGCGGAGGGAAGAGATGATAAAGACCATCCTTAAGTTGGCCGTGATGAACTGGCATTTTGATCTTGCAATCCTTAATGATAAAAAAGGAGTGAAACTCAAAGAAAATATCATTGTCAAAAGCAAACTGACGGACAGAGAGAAGATTTTTGCAGATGTGAGGAACATGAAGTAATTGGTTTAGAAGAAATTTGCTTAGGTCTCCCTCCCAGTAAAAACCGTCTTGAGGGAGGGCCCTCCCTCCCTCTTCTGGTCCCTTCCTCCTAGTGCTTTTCTTTTTCTTTTTTTTTTAGTCTTTCAGCTTGGGGTTTCTCTTCTTCTTGGGTGTAGATCTACGGTGGTTGGGTTTTTCCGGTGCTCTCGCGTCCCGCCAGAGGACTGCCGGCCTGCTCCGGTCTTATACATTGTTTTGTGGATGGCCGCCGCGCCGTTGTGCATGGTTGATGGGTTCTTTTTCTTCTTGGGTAGTAGATCTACAGTGCTTGGGTTCTCACCCACGTGCACGTGCTTCTCTGGAGGGTTCTCCTTCGTGGTCCGGCTTTTCCCCGCCGCCGTAGCAGCTGCGGGTGACCGCCATGCGCTGGTGCTGGAGTGCGTGGCCGTGGGTGTTTTCTGAAGCTTGGGTGTTAGATTTGCGGAGTTTGGGTCTTCTTCATTGCGTACGCGCACCTCCGGCGGCTTCACCGGCGCTTTCCGCGACTTCTAAGGGTTTTCTGGCAGGTTTCTTGTCGGCGCCGGCGCCGGCGCGTGTGGCTCCACGGGCCACCGTATCTGCGGTTTTTTTTTTTTTTTTTTTTTTGTGGGCTGGGTGTTTTTTTAGGGGTTTTTTCTATAGCTGGGTTTGGGGTTTCATCAGGGTTTTGTTGTTATTTGGGTGTTTAATGGGGGCTTTTACTGTTTTGGGTTTTGGGGCTCTTGAGGGTTTTGGGGTTTATGAGGGTCTTGTTGGGTTCTGCTTTATGGGCTAGCTGGGTTGTTCCTTTGTATACTCCTGTGTACTAAGGGGCGCCTTACGTTTTTTTAATGAAATTCCTATTACTTATAAAAAAAAAAAGAAATTTGCGACGAGAAAGTGAAAGAGTTGTAGAATTGGAGTGAGAAATAGACAAACCTGTACCATTACCTATGCGGATTTGATCTTGCTCAGAGTATTCTTCAGAGGAAACATTCAGATTCTGCAGGTTGTTGGTGAGGTGGTGGGTTGCACTAGTATCTAGGTACCAATTTTCTTCCCTAGGAAGATTAGGAGAAGAATAATAGGCTTGAGTAGGCTGATATGGAGCAGAAGGTGGTCCAGCAAGAGTTGGATCGGGATGCTGATAGCACCTAGGGGCAGTGTGCCCGATTTTCCCACAAAGCTGGCAGATGGGACGTGAAGACTGTGCCGAATCAGATGGGAAATATGTACCTCTGCCATGGCCAGGATAGAAAGATCCCCGACCTCAGTAGTTGTTGGTGTTGCGGCCACAACCGCGATAGCCTCAACCTTATGATGGTGAACCTCAGGTTAAAAAATTAGCAGCAGGCGAGACATGCTCTACGGGTTTGAGATGATGTTCAATCCGCATCTCATGAGCAAGAAGGTGTCCATAGATTTCATCTAGGGACAAAGGATCCCGTCGAGTAGTTATGGAGGTAACAAAAGGATCATAATCAGATCCGAGGCTAGCCAGAAAATAAGAGGTGCGCTCAAAATCGTTGAGGTGTTGGCCAGCAGCAGCAAGGTTGTCACAAAGAGCCTTGAATGATTGAAAGTATTCCGTGATCGATGCGCTACCCTTCTTGGAAGTCGTATGCATATTGCGCTTTAACAAAAGCCATGATCTGAGTTCTCCAACTAGGAAAGTTTGTATTGGAGAGCTTGATTTGCAGGGTGTGGTTCATGTTGGGGACAGTAAAAACAACATTAGATGAGGATGGAAAAAGGGTGGGATTTGTCTCTACCGCCGAAGAGGTTGTAGAATCGGACATGATAATGGAAAAAAATAAAAAAGAAGAGACACTAGTCTATGGATGGCTTTGATACCATGTAGAAACACATAATATTTGGCTTTTCAAGCTTACTCTTCTTTCAAAGTACTAGCTTCCTAATCTAATACTATCTCTTAGAGATAAATCTAATCTAAATACAAAACTGTGATCAGCAACCTAAAGTAAACAAATACAATTAAAACTCTTTCAGTAAATACAAGTAGGACTCTATCTCTTTAGGAACTGGTTGTCACTAGTAGTTGTGATCAACCGAGTTTCTTCTTAACACACTCACTAGAACTCTTTTTAGTTTGAATAGATCTAGGAGTATGTTGTGCATTAGTATGGACCTTCTATTGGTGAATTTATTGATATATGTAGTTTATTTGCTTCTCAGAGCGGTTGTTGCAGGAACGTTTGATCTCAATATATTATGTTGCTAGTGTGTATTGTATGTTGACCGTAATTAAAACTTCTCTAATTTATATATCGGACTTGTGCTGTTTGATTTCAGGGTCGTAGTTTGTTAGGTTAGTGGTGAATTATGGTAATTTTTTCTTTCTGATGGTTGACATGAAATTCTTGGTACATATATAGTATCTGCATTATATTATATCAAATATTGCCTGTTTTCCAGAGTTATTTCTAAGAATACTGACGTCAACTTTATTTGAAAGTAGTACACTTTTTATTCTTTGGTGATTTGGCTGTCTATGCTGAAAATTGGCAATTTGTTTGATTTATTTAAACATGACATTTCTGATACTTATACAATGTTCTTTTTCTTTTTTGCGCTTTTCTACCAATCAAATTTAGTGTCGATTGGGTGAATTTTCTATATTATTAGTAGACTCTCTGATGACACCTCTCGTGATTGTTGGTGTTTCTTTTACAGGTTCTATATTACCTTGTTAGGGCTGAACCATTTACAACACTCTCAATTCAATTGCAAGGAGGCAAATTTGATCATGCAGATCGGATGTTTTCAGATATTGCTGCTACTTGGAATGGAGTTTTTGAGGACATGAGTGATGTGAAGGAATTGGTATGTATATGACCATTATCTTATAGGTATCACTTTTATATCTTCTACCTCATATTTCTTTAATCGGTTGTAATGTTTTCATCTGCTCTCGTCATTCACATTTCAACTGCTTATAATGGTTATGAATTTTGGAGTAAGTGTACATATTGTTGCACCTTAGGTTCCTGAGCTGTTTTACCTCCCTGAGATCTTAACCAATGAGAACTCGATTGATTTTGGTACAACACAGTTAGGTGGAAAGCTTGGTACGTTCCTGAAAGTATTCTGTTTTAGTAATTCAGATAAACATTGGTGGCCATTAAACTGAAGTTGAAAGATCTACTTTCATTTATATTCACTGTACAGATGCTGTCAAACTTCCTCCTTGGGCTGAAAACCCAATTGATTTCATTCATAAGCATCGGATGGCTCTTGAGAGTGAGCATGTATCTGCCCATTTGCATGAGTGGATTGATCTTGTGTTTGGGTAGGTTTCCCCATTCCGTGAAGTAAAGTTACAATTTTCTGCGGCATTGTGCTCTGTTCTTTTGTTTTTGATTTTAATATGGTTGTAACTATGGTTATAATTTTCAACTTTGAGCTTTTCCTTTCCTTCTAGTGTTTACTTCATTGGATTGGAACATTCAGGTATAAGCAACGAGGCAAAGAAGCTATATTGGAAAATAATGTGTTCTTTTACATCACCTATGAAGGGACAGTTGATATTGATAAGATCTTGGACCCAGTAAGTTGAGTTTTCTGTGCCATAATGTCTTCTTCCTTTTGGCCATTTCTTCTTATTTCTTTGTTTTCTGTTCCCTTTTGTACCAACAAAAGGTACAACAGCATGCTACACAAGACCAGATCGCGTACTTTGGACAAACCCCATCCCAACTTCTGACTGTCCCTCACTTGAAGAAGATGCCATTAACTGATGTCCTTCATTTGCAGGTAAAAATCAGTTTCATTTGGCTGAAGATTAATGTCCTTATGTTTGATATGGTTCTGCTTTTATGCGTGCATGTGGATCTGCATATACATACAGCATTGTTTGTTCTTGTTTATTTTTACTGTAGCATTATATCCTCAGTTTTTATGTGTTACCTTCTACTCTATTTTTTTGATCTAGTGTCATGTATTTCATGATCATTTAAGCCATTCAAATGGGGCTTAAGCTTATGAGTCACACCATGGAGCTTCAGGAGAGAATGATTGAGCATAGGTTAAAATATATGAAGCAATAGTATTGGAGAATCAATTTGAGTTTATGCCAGGACAATCAACCATGTAGGCTATTTTCTCGAAATTTAGAGAAATGAGTATAGATCTTCATATGGTTTTTTTTTTCGATTTAGAGAAAGCGTATCATATGGTACCTATAGAAGTAATGAGTGGATTTTAGAAAGGAGCAGAGTTCTTCCAAAATATATCAATTTTGTCAAAGATGTGTATGAGGGAGTGATATTTAGTGTAAGAACTAATGGAGGTATCACAAGTGCGTTTCTTATCACAATAGGTTCACATCAAGGAGTAGCGTTAAGTCCTTATCTCATTACATTGGTTCTGGATGGGCTTACTTCATCGACTCGTGATGAGATTCAGTGGTGTATGCTTTTTGCAGATAATATTGTGTCAGTTGATGAGACTAGAGGGGAGTTAACTCTTTAAGCGGAAGTTCAGAAAGATACTTTAAGTTTGAAGGATTTTGTGTAAGTGGGACTAAAACTGAATATATGGAGTGTAAATTCATTAAAAGTAGAAATAGAGATGGAGGGATAGTAATTTTTTTTTGAAAAAATACCAAGATGGCATTACATTAACCCAGTAGCTTAACTGGTAATGCAAAAAAGAATTGCCACAAAAAATCAAACATTATCTTTCAACATTTCAAAGGCTTAAACACACTCACCCAAACAGATCCGTCTACAGCGGGTCACATTCTGGAATCGGATCCGCGTTCAAGTCAAAACCCACCTTCACCTCCACCACACCCTCTTCTCCCCTCTTGCCCTTCCCTTTCACACCGTTATCATCCGCGTCACTCTCCCTCTCCAGTATTGCCCTCAATCTCCTTGACCCTTCCTGTGTCGTCATCCTTCCGCCGTTGCCGTCAACCTTCCTGAAGTAACTGACCACCACGTGTATTCGCTTCAGAATCGCGAAGAATTCCTCAACCTCGTCCTCCGTTACTGTATCCTCTCGCACCCTTCCGAAAATGACACCGTCGTTGTCCTCCACCTGCCTCCTCTTCTCCTCCACTTGTCCCTCGCTTGCGAGTCCCGCGCTCCTGGAGGTGACCCTATCAGAAACTACTTCTTTTTTCTTGCCTTGCTTATGCCGTTATAGGGATAGTAAAATTGGGACGGTCAAAAGATACAAAGAACGAAAACTTTTAAGTATCTTGGATTGACTATTCATAAGGATAGGAAGATTGAGGAGGATGTAGCTTATAGAATAAGAGCAGGGTTAATCAAGTGGAGAAGTGCATGTAGGAGAGCATTATGTGATTGTAGAATACCTGTTAAGTTGAAGGAGAAAATCTATAGGATCACCATAAGACCTCCTATGCTTTATGGTATGGAATGCTGAGTTCTTAACAAGCAAAATAAAATGAGTGTAGCTGAAAATAGAATGGTAAGATGGATGTGAACAAAAACTAGGAAAGACAATGTAAAAAAATGAAGTTATCTGTTCAAAGGTGGTAGGAGTGGGTCCTATTAAAGAAAGGATGAGGAAGGGACACTTGAGATGGTTTGGTCATGTGCAAGGAACACCAAATAATGTTTCAGTGAGAAAGAATGATTTAATCAAGTTGATGGGCTGGAAAGCGGCTGAGAGAGGCCTAAAGGGTGTGAGAAATGGAGAAGAATGATATGTCAAATAACGAGATGGTAGAGAGTATGATTTTAAATAGGATAAAATGACAAAAGAACATGTGTCTGACCCCAATTAATTGGCGAGGATCTACAGAACCGATCCCTATGTAAGTTGGATTGAGACTTATTGTAGGTGAGTTGATAATGTAGGATCAAATCAGTCTCTAGGTAGATGTACACAGATCACACAACAATGTGAGTGCTTGAAAATCTGTCTTAGAAAGTTAGAAAGTCTCTAGGAGAGTCTTTGACTTGTTTGCCAGTTTGTGGACATCTGGAAGGCTGAGGAGTGCTGCGATTTGGAAGATAGTGCCGACATGCCTTTTTTGGTGTGTTTGGAAGGAAATAATTAATAGGTGTGTCGAGAATTTGGAGAGGTCCTTGGAGGATATTTTAGTTTTGTTTTTTTATACTTTGTATCTTTGGACAGTGACTTTTATATCTCATTTTTTTTTCCGCTTAGTTTTGGCAATTTTCTTGTTCGTTTTTCGCTTTCTAGTTAGGTGCTTCCTCTTGTATACTTCCGGTGTATTTAAGGGCGCCTTACGCTTTTAATAAGACCAGTTTATTATTTATCAAAAAAGAAAGTTAGAATGTAGACAAGCAATGACTGTTCTAATCAAGAAATGGTAGAATAGATGATATCGTTTTGGATTATTTAATGCATTTTTGAAATATATATTTAAGTTGTTTACTTCCTGTGTACCTCGGTTGCGCTCTGCACTTTTAATAATATTTCGATTACTTATAAAAAAAAAAAAAAAAAAAGATATTTAAGTTGTTGAAGCAAGTCACTTAGGTTCCTAAAAGAAGATAGAAGATTCTATCTGCTGTTAAAACCTTGGCAGAATAAACAATAAAGAAACATTCTGGTAAGGAGACTTGTTGAAGTGATGCTTCTAAAAAGGACTGCATCAAAGGAAGTGCTGCAAACAGCTGACACCCACAAAACAGCTGATCGTGCCTGTTTCACTGTAACTTAGGTGACAGAACAGCCTCTTAAGTGCTGCTCAAGAGGCTACTTAGAGGTCATAAAGGGCAAGTGACATGTGATGAGTTTAAGAATGATTTATATTCTGCTGGATTTTAATGTCCTAGCGTGATCTCCATGGTGAAATGTAGATAAGAAGGTTGATTTAGTGGCCATTTTGGGAACAGAGTTCATAGGCATCCAATGGATGGTGACCATTCTAAGATATGGAAGTAAAGAGTTTCTCATGATTGATTCTATGCTCTTTAGAGCCTATTTGAGATTGCGTTAAGGAGCTTAAAAAGTACTTTTAGTACATAAAAAGTTGTGCAAAGCAAAAGTGGGCCCATTTGGTAAAAATTCAATAAGTACTTTGACTTTTTTGCTCTAAAAAAAGGTCAAAACGCTCTTTTGGGAAAAGCTTGAAAATAAAGCTTTTTCTAAAAAGCCATTTTTGGATATAAAAGCACTATTTCCGAACACAATCCCTCATAGGCTCTTAGTGAAATAATATATCCCATCGAAGGTGCTCTCTTTTCACTGATAACCAGCAATGAATAGGAATTTTGCCTTGGGAAGTGGTTAAATGTCACAAGCATGTCTGCGCTGACCAATTAATTTTCAGAAAATGGTATGAGAAAAATATTATTCTTTCAGCATTATTTTTTCAACTGATTTGTTATGTAAAGAAATTTGCTTTCTGATGAAAGTACTCCAGGTATGTAAAATGCTGTCATACCTTAAATGGTTATGGCATGATTGTGCTACACTGCTATGTCTTCTTTCTTTTCTCTTTATATGATTATGTACTCTTTTAAGCGGGTATCTGGTCAACTTATGCCCTATTGAAATATGATGATTAGACTTAAAAATCCTTCATTTCACTTTAACTCCCATAGAAATACTGAGGTTTCAGCTGTTAGGGTATCCTGTTATCTGACAGATTATCTACTTAAAGTTGATCCTGATTGTACTCTTTCTTGTCAGACCATCTTTCGCAATCCAAAAGAAGTTAGACCATATGCTGTTCCAGCACCTGATCGATGCAATCTACCCGCAGCTGCTATTCATGCTTCTTCAGATACTGTTGTAATTGTTGATATAAATGCACCAGCAGCACATGTTGCACAGCACAAGTGGCAGCCCAACACACCTGATGGCCAGGGTACACCATTCCTGTTTCAACATGGAAGGGCCTCAACAAGCTCCACTGGTGGAACACTTATGCGCATGTTCAAAGGACCAGCTGGATCTGGTACTGATGAGAGGCACTTTCCCCAAGCTCTAGCATTTGCTACGTCTGGGATCAGAAGCTCGGCTATAGTTTCAATTACATGTGACAAAGAAATCATCACTGGTAAGCATCTATCAATTTCTTACTTTACCTTTACTGCTTGCATATGAATTTAATACACCAAGTAGAGTGCTTCTTTTCTTGCAAGAAATTCTAAGATTCTTTAACTTGATTAAGTAATTCTCATTGCTAAATAGACTCTTTCCTTGGGTATGCTGTCAACATTTTTAATCTAATAATATATTCTCACTAGCTTACAACCTTGCAATTTTTTTGTTCTTGCTTCTTTTTTTAATGTTTTATTTTTGTTTTTATTTTTTTTTAAAAAAAAATCTGAAAGAACCCATCATCTTAGCAGCTTTGTCAAACACCTAGACATATCTTACACCATTTGTGGTAATTTTTTAAATAATTAGTTTGATCCCTTCACATCGTTCATTTATCGATTATACAACATTTTTGTTGTGACAAATTAATATTTTGGATCGTTAAAAAGTAGAAAAGAGCGTAGAAGATTAGCCAATCACACAAGACATCAAGATTTGTTTGATTTGGCTTGAAAATGCGACATCTACAAGTGGAGACAATCAAGAAGAAATTTCTCTATGAAAGGATGGAGTAAAAAATAGTGGTGAAGAAAAACTACTCAAACCTAAAATCTTAATACACCCACAGCCTCACACTCTGACAAAAAGAGAACTTTTTCACAAAAGAGAAATTCTTTCTTTAATTCTCTTGGTGTGACTGGCTACAAAAATTGCTTCGCTTATGGGAGTAGCCACCTTGGGATAAAGCCCTACTTCGACTTATTCTGAAGCCACTAAATCTTTAGAAGCAACACTTATGTATAGGCTTTAAATTCCTATTCTTTGTTTGACAAGGAATACCAAACTGCTTATGTCTCTAAATATTACTAATTACTTATGTGACAAGGAGAATACTTTCCTTTCACGCTAAAGAGATTCAAAATAGGAATTTGAGACCCCCAACCCTCCTTTAGAGAGCAACGAACAAACCTTGAACCAACTAACTAGGTGATAGTTGAACTCTTCACCTAACGCACCCCATAAGAAATCACGTTGAAGATTCTCAATATGGTTTGCAACACTCACAGGGATAAGAAAGAGGGACATGAAGTACGTAAGCAAATTGCAGAGTGTGCTCTTAATAAGGGTAACCCAACCATCCTTGGACTAGTACATCATTTTCCAACTAGCCAACTGATGCTCTATCTTCTCAATAACACCGTCCCAAATATGCTTGACCTTATAGGAGGCCCCCAACGGTAAACCAAAATAATTCCCACAATCTAGAATGCCAGCCAACCTTTCCCCATGATCAACATTTCCCATAGGAACCAATTACAACTTAGCCAAGTTAATCTTCAAGGCTGAAACAACTTCAAAAATAAGACTAAGCAACGTAGATGACATAGATGATCTGCAATAGCCCCACAGAATATCAAAGTATCATCATCATCAAATAGAAGGTGAGAGAAATCAATCCCACTACCATTACCCACAAAGAAGCCAAACAAAAAACCCTCACTCACAGTAGCGGAAAGCGTTATACACAACGCCTCCATCACAATTGCAAACAACAAAGGGGACAGTGCACCCCTTGTCTCAAGCCATGCGAACTACTAGAAAAACCTGTTGGAGTGTCGTTCACCAAAACTCAGAATCACATAGAAGAAATACAATGAGCTATCAAAGAGCATAATTTCCCCCCAAAAATCGTCATAGTAGCTTTTTTAGCTAGTAGAGAAGGCAGATGATGCTATGGGATTCACCCATCTTTGGAAATGTCTTGGCTAATAGTTTCCCCTCCCCTATGGAGACTTTTCCTCCTTTGGATTGGGCTCTATTTTGGGTTGAGAATATTTGTCTTGTGGTGGGAGTTTCATGTGAGGGGAATAAGGATTAGACTATGGTTCTCCTGATAGCCATTGAAGAGGATCATCCTCGTGAGGTTAAGGGTGCTTGCTCTAATCCTAGAGGTAGAAGGGAGCTACTAAGCCTAGAATGGCCAACAAACTATGATACTTCAAGCGCGTCCGCTAGGCGTGGGAAAGGCTAGGCTCATGTTTTTTAGCGATGAGTGCTTCGTGTGGGTTTTGAGTTTGAGAGCTTTTGGTGTTTAGTGGGATTTTCTTGGGTGGGTTCTTTTTGGTTTGGGCTGTTTGGGGGTCCTTTTTGTGCTTGCTTTAGTTGTATACTGCCTATGTGCTTAGAGATGCCTTTCGCTTTTAATAAAATTTCTCTTTAAGTTGCACAATACTTTTGTAAACTAATTACTAAAATTGGATGACTTTTAAAGGCCCATAAGAAAATTTAGAGTTGCATATAGAGAGAATCAAATAACGGAATTGAAAGCTAATTGTGGAACCATGCATGGCACTAGAGGGTTTAATTTTAACATTGAGAAATATTTTCATTTCTTATTTTATTCGTTTTCAAATTCTTCTAACTCTACATGACATTAGGAAGTTCAACATATTTTTGTGTTACCTATACTTGTGGCTTCTCGATTATTATTATTGTTAATTTTTTTTGTGTTTGCTATATCTATTAGTTTGATTTCTGAAAAGGAATTCGAAAACACTCCGAGAAGAGAAAATGAAAATTTTGGGATCCGTACTTGTCTATTTTCTCCATTCCTGCTAGTGTGGCAAATCGAATAGAGAAGCTCTATCAAGATTTTTTATGGGGTGGGTTAGATGAAAAATTCAAATATCACCTGGTTAGTTGGTCTAAGGTTTGATCCCCCTATTTCTAAGGGAGGTTTGGGGATTCAGAACTTGAAGATGTTCTGTATGGTTCTTTTAGGGAAGTGGTTGTGGTGTTTTGTGCATGAGAGAGGCATGGTAGAAAATTGTTGTGGATGCGAAATTTGGTAGAGCTTGGGGTGGGTGATGTTCTATTGATCCCCTTGGGTTGCACGAGGTGGGGCTATGGAAGAATATAAAGAGTGGGCGGAGTTTGTTTTGTAGCCATACCAGATTTGAGTTGGGAGACGGTTCCAAGATTAGATTCTAGGATGATGTGCGTTGCGGAGAGATGACCCTTACGGAAGCTTTCCCGGTTTTATTTGGCATTGCTTGTGAGAAGGTTGCGTTTGTTGCAACTCACTTGGACTTTTCTTGTGGTTACCTTCAGTGGGATGTTAGCTTTATTAGCGCGGCTCACGATTGGGAGGTGGATTTTTTGGTTTCCTTCTACACTTTGTTGTATTCCCTTACAGTGAGAAGAGAAGGGGAAGACAAGCTTTGATGGGCCCCTTCTCACAAAGGGAAGTTTGATGCTAGATCCTTTTACAGGGACCTTGTTTGTAAAGATTATGTTCCTTTCCTCTGGAAGAGTATTTGGTGGACTAAGATTCCTTTGAAAGTGGCTCTTTTTTTTTTCCGCTTGGTTGGCACCTCCAGGGAAGATTCTTATCATGGATAACCTTAGGAAGATGCATGACATCGTGATTGATAGATGATACATGTGCAAAAGGAATGGGGAGTTTGTGGAACATATTCTTCTCCATTGTGACTCTATGAGGTTGTCTACGCCTTATGGAATGCTATTTTTTGGTCGCTTTGGGCTGTCTTGGGTTATGCCTCATCGGGTGGTTGATTTATTTGCTTGTTGGTGGACGCTTTTGGAGTGTTGTTGTGTGGAAAATAGTGTTTTCTTGCCTTTTGCAGTATCTGTGTAAGAAACAAAATAATAGAAATTCCGAGGACCAAGAAAGGACTTTAGAGGAGCTTAAGACCTTTTATTCTCTTTTTACTTGGACAATTGCGTACTTATCTCCCTTAGTGATTAGCTTTAATGATTTTCTTATTCTTTTTTCCTCTCCTAATTAAGTGTTTCTTTTATGTACTCCCTGTGTTCCTGGGTTGCACTTTGCACTTTTAATGATAATTCGCTTAAAAAAATACTATTTGAATGTCTAGTCTAAAAATGGATTTTGATGTTTAAAGGTAGCAGGCCCATAAGAAAATTTAGAGTTGCATATAGAGAGAACCAAATAATGTTACTGGAAGAAAAGAACGGGAAGCTGATTGTGGAACTGTGCATGACACTTCAGGCTTTAATTTTATCACTAAGAAATGCTCTCGTTTCTTATTTTTGGATCTGGAAAAGGCATATGATCATGTGAATTGGGAGTTTTTGTTGTATTTGGGGGAAATGACGAGCATGTATAGCATTTTTTATTTCTATAGTATGCTTTTCCGTTTTAATAAATGGAGCCCCTCTGGTTTTTTTAG
This sequence comes from Alnus rubra, assembly GCA_028654335.1. NCBI lineage: Eukaryota > Viridiplantae > Streptophyta > Magnoliopsida > Fagales > Betulaceae > Alnus > Alnus rubra. The sequence goes on from JAJPGS010001817.1 coordinate 1,557,843, forward strand.
TAGTACTTGAGGTGTAAGAAAGGGGCATCCGTTATCTCCTCTACTTTTTGTTGTTGTTATTGGAGGTTCTAAGTAGGATGATGTCAGCTACAATGGGCAGGAGCTATTAGATGGCTTCCCAGTGAGGTCAAGAAATAATGTAGAAATGGTTGTCACATCTATTGTTTGCAAATGTCACATTAATCTTTTGTGAGGCTAATTGTGAACATCTTCATAATCTGAGATGTCTCTTTTTATGCTTTGAAGTGGTATCGGGTTTAAAGATTAATTTATCGAAATCAGATATCATTCCAATTGGTGAGGTGGATGATTTAGACAGTTTGGCAAGAATTATTGGATGTATGCTGGCTTTGTTACCGATGAAATATTTGGGTCTCTCATTGGGTACTCCATACAAGTCTTCTTCTATATGGAATGATATTGTCGAAAAAATCTATAGGCGGTTGGCGGGTTGAAAGAGGCTATATTTGTTAAAGGAAGATAGGTTGACTTTGATGAAAAGTACTTTGTCCAATTTGTCCACATACTATCTGCACTGTTCCTATTCCAATGGGTGTGGTTAATAGGATTGAGAAACTTTAGCAAGATTTTAAGATTTTTTTTATGGGGAGGCATCAATGAGGAGTTGAAGTTCCATTTAGTTAAATGGTTAAAGATTTGTTCTCCGAAGCAAGCTGGGGGATTAAGAGTAATAAACTTGACTAAGTTTAATCAAGCACTACTGGGTGAGTGGTTATGGTTGTACGCTACAGAGAGGGAGGCTTTGTAGCATTTAATATGATAGTATGAGCGTAGGATGGTGTTCTAAGGAGGTAGGGTGACCCTTTGGAGTTGGAGTGTGGAAACATATTAGGAGGGGGTGGGGAGATTTTTCGAGATTTGTCAAATATGAAGTGGGAGATGAACTAAGTTTAGGCTCTGGCATGATTTATGGTGTGGGGGATCAACCACTGAAGGAATCTTTTCCGAAATTCTTTAGTATTGCTCGTTGTAAGGAGGCGTGGATTGCGGATAATATGCAGTTTTCCAATGTTGATATTCAGTGGATTGTATCTTTTATAGGATCTGTACAGGATTTGGAGGTAGATTTGATGATTGCGTTTTTTGTTTTGCTGTATTCCCTCAGATTGAGAAAAGGTGTTGAGGATCGTATTTGTTAATAGACATCTTCTATTATAACACTGTATGAAAATGGGCACTGCGCTCCCAAGAAGATGGTGGGAAGGACAAAGGAAACAATGTAAATTTTTCCACTATAACACTGAATGATTATTTGTATTTTCTATTTTACTTTCATTATTTCCTCGCCATTTCATTTTCTGGCAGCCAAGTGGAGCCTTAATGAAAAACTCTGTAACTTGTTGTGGTTTTATAAAGAAAGGGCCTTGAGGATGTTAGCTTATCCATTCAGCATCATGTTAATGTTGCCTTTTTTTTTTTACTTGGATGCAATCAAGATTTATTTTAGTGTAAACTTTTGTTCCACTGCTGCATGTGAAAGTTCAGCCTGCCACTGAATTTGGTGACTGAGATAAGTATTTGCTCTTCTACTTCTAGATCAACTAAATCTTGTTTTGTAATTTTTTGTTTGTAACTAGGTGGACACATGGATAACAGTATCAAGCTAATATCATCAGATGGAGCAAGAACCTTAGAAACAGCCCATGGGCATTGTGGTCCAGTCACTTGCCTTGGTCTCTCACCTGATAGCAACTACCTTGTAACAGGATCGAAGGACACGACAGTACTACTTTGGAGAATACATAGAGCATTTACTTCTCACTCAAGCAAAGTATCAGAGCCTTCCAGTGGGACAGGCACATCAACTTCAACCAACAGTACTATATCAAACATGTTGGCTGACAAAAGCAGGAAGCGTTGTATTGAAGGTCCCCTACATGTTCTTCGGGGCCACCACAGGGAAATACTCTGTTGTTATGTCAGCTCAGATCTTGGAGTTGTGGTTTCATGCTCCCCTTCTTCAGATGTTCTACTGCATTCCATAAGAAGGGGTCGCTTGATGAGAAGGCTGGCTGGTGTGGAGGCTGATGCTGTCTGCCTTTCATCTCAGGGGGTTGTAATGACTTGGAATAAATCACAACAAACTCTCAGTACGTTCTCTCTTAATGGGGCTCCAATTTCCAGAGCACAACTTCCTTTCTCTGGCAGCATCAGTTGCATGGAAATTTCTGTAGATGGGGAGAGTGCTTTGATCGGATTGAACTCATGTTTGGAAAATGATATCTGGGATATGAAGTTAAAGAAGCCAGGCACCGAAGGTCTTGATCTGGAATCAGATGAAACTGGGAAAATCAACAGATTGGATATTCCATCACCTTCAATTTGCTTCCTGGATCTGCATACTCTTAAGGTATGTGACATAGAAAAATGTTTTACTGGTAATTAAAGGGAGAATGTGTTAAAATACAGAATAACTTGCATCATATTTATCCTCCTATATGTTGCTAGTGGTAACCTCGTAGGTAGCTTATGTACTTGATATCTGGTACATTTAGGTGCTGAGATTTGGCATTTACCTCCTTCGTTAAGATAATGAGACTTTGTTAAAAATATTAAATTACTAGCTGTCGCCAAAGTTTAAGTTGATAGAAAATGATGAATTTAATCATTTAATTAATTTTCTAATATTCGTCCTCGATATGTGGGGCCTAACACATGGAATATTTTTTTTGTTTGATAAGTAATGTTGCAACTTTATTGAAAAAGCGTAAGGCGCCCCAACACAGAATATTTAACTAAAAAGGGAGGTAAAATATGGAGTTAAGGTTTAAACTCAGAACCATTGCTCTAATGCCTTGTTAAATCGCCAATTGTCTCAAAAGTTTGAAATAAGAAACAGTGAATGTTATCATTAATTAATGGTTGAAGTCCTTGGTCTTTTTTCTTCCATGCCATACTCGTGATGAAATGAAGTTTGTTTAAAATTTAGCATGCCTCTATATTGGAGTTACGCAAATATTTATAATATTCATGTTCTTACTGCCGGCATGTCAAAAGCATATCTACGCGCTGTTTTGGCATGGCTAGTGTAGACGTAGCCCAGAATATGCTTGCTAGTTGTCAAAAGTAATTTGGGTGCTGTCCTACTAACAAGCAGCAATACTTAATCCTGCAGGCATTTCATACATTGAAGCTGGGAGAAGGGCAAGATATTACAGCTCTGGCTCTGAACAAGGATAACACAAATCTGTTGGTGTCAACTGCAGATAAACAATTGATAATATTCACTGACCCAGCTGTAAGTTAAATGTTCTGTTCTTTGGAGTTGGCGTTCTTCATTAATTTTATATTTGTTACCTTCGTTGACCCCCTGGTACTAGTTGATGGGATAACCATGCTCAATGGTTCTGTTAAATTATCTTCTTTTATTTGCTTAATTGAGCAATTCATAGTGATGATAGAAGAATAGGTTATGGGGGCAAAAGAAAAAGAATCATAGCTTTCGACATTAATCCTAGTTTGGAAGCTTGTTATGACTCTTTGGGCTTTTGCATGCAGCTGAGTTTGAAAGTGGTGGATCAGATGCTCAAGCTTGGTTGGGAAGGCGATGGGCTCAGCCCTCTTATAAAATCGTAGTTTAGGCCGATGAAGTTTGGTTTACCGGAGAAGGAACACAGAATACATTGATATCATTATACCACCTGGACAGATACTACAAGGGAATTTTGGCTGCCCTATTTGAAATCAAGTCAATTTTGTGACTTGTGGTTTGTGTAACATAATTAATAATCTAGAAGAGCAATCATATATATATATATATATATGCATGTGTGTGTCCATAGAGTGCCAGGTTGTTAGGCTTACTATAGGCTTCTTTTTTTCATTCAATTGAGTTTGTAAGTACGCCGTCATTGAGATTGATGAGCTTTAGGCTCTGACGTTAGAGCTGTACATTTTTGTCCATCAATTTTTTTGATAGAAAATTAAATGAAATTATAGTGATACGAGTTCTTGTATCCTTTGGATCGAGGGTACCATGCATGAGTTGCTGACTTTCTCTAAAAAAAAAAACCGCCTTTCTCTTTTCAAATCGAATTGAATCACTTTGCCAAATAAACCAAAACTACAAAAAAATACCGCTATAAAAAATCTAACAAGTTGCACAAAAAATAGGGGGGGGGGGGGGGGGGTTGGTTGTTGGTGTGGTTTGCCAAGCCATCCTCTTGGCTAAGCCAACCTGCTTGACCATTTGGGGGTGCCAAACCACCACCAAGAGTCAATATTTATTTATTATTATTATTATTTTTCTATTCATTTTTATTATGTGTATTTTTAATATTTGAGATACATTGCAATTTTTTTGCAGTTTGGGGGGACATTAATGTAATCTTTAGTTTGAGGATGTATGTGTACTTTTCTCAATATATGAAGTAATGCTACATACTATATAAATATTCCACAAATATCTCATTAAACTAACATGGCAAAGTCTAGTAGCCATTAGGTCAATCATTGTTTTAAAAAAATATATATTTTCAATGTGGTAGGTAGCATTACTCAACATGATATATGTTGTTAGAAGTTCGATAATCACACTACTGTTCAAAGGCATTACAATCCTACTTATGATATAATATTTTAGGAGAACCGTTATTTTTTCACTTTTTCACTACAATCATACTATGCTAATGCGATATGGGTTAGTTGTTCTCGAATTAGCCCTATATATATATCAAATTACTACAAAAATGCTATATACTACATTGTCATCTCACCTCATTCCACTTGATTGGTGTGGAAGTGTTATATATACATATATATTAACAAGAATTGATTTGAGAGTTGATGGACACTGTTATACTAATAGGCCCATGGAATATTAGTGTAGCATATAACATTACCCTTACTTATATTATAATTGCTTTAATTAGTTAGAATATACCACATTATTAACTAACTTTTATTACACTTTGTTGAAGAGGCACGCCAATCAGCCTCAAGATCAACCTTTATTTACAAAAAAAATAATAAAATAAAATTCCAAATTAGAAATGCTAAATCACCAAAATGGGATAAAAACGTTGTGTAAAGCATTACTCAATTAGCTATATTTATTTTTTTGGGATGAATTAAACATTTTATAAAACCAAACACTGCAACACAATTCCTCCGGTGAAAACTGGAATAGAAAGCTCAAACTGAGCAATACAACGCACCTGCAGATCAACGCAGGGAAATCAACAAATTACTAACTGCTCACAAGCAACCAACATCAATACATCTCATCTATAAACCAAACAGACCAACAACCTACCCCTTAGATAGCTCCAAACAATCATCAAATTACAACTACAGCAAAGGCTGCAAATGCCATCTATTAACTAGAGCAATACTAGTTGCAGTCTTCTTAGTAGATCTTTGAGCCAAAACTCAATTAGCTATATTTGTTTACAAATAAATCTTATATACTACATTTTTATTTTATAATTATCCTATAATGTTTATGTGACCCAACTAACCTGTGAATTTTTTTTTTCTTTTTTCTTTTTAAGTAATGCTAAATACCATATCACTATTCTATATCTTACTTTATTATTATTTTTTAACCGGGGCTAATTCATGAAATGATTAAGTACTTGTAAGATAACTGAATAATAAAAATATAATTTTTAGACGGAGATGGATGGAATATGGAAAAAGAGCATTTCTCATCTTGTTAACAATAGGTCGCACATCAACCGGTGGGCTATTCAGACTCGAAATCTCAAATCATTCAAATGAATCTCGACCGTCCGATTCATCCTATGATAAACATTAAAGCCCTGCGTGGTTTTGGTAGTCGTCGGCGCGAGAGAGATGGGAGGGAAAGGAAGGAGAAGAAGAGAGAAAAACTACAAAGCAGCGCACGGAGCGTACAGCCGCCTCCCTCCTCCGCCCAATCTCTCCCAAGTCGACGCTCTCCCCGCCAAACTCCGCAAGCTCATCTCCTTCACTTCCGCTCTCTCCTCCCCTAAACCCCATGGTCCACTCTCTCTCTCTCTCTCTCTCTCTCTCTCTCTCTCTCTGTATTTGCATTTGCCATTTATGTGTGTATTTATAGGCGTTTGTATCTCAAATGCTTTTCTTTTTAATTCAGGGTCTGCTGCCAAGGATGGTGATGCTGGTAAAGTATGTTTCTTCTAATTTTTTATTTTCTCTCTTTTGATTACTGATCCAAAATTCTAAACAAAGAAATTGGATTTCTGAAGAGCTCGCTCAATTTCTTTTGTCTTACGACCCTTTTCTGCCTCCTAATGACAGTGGCGGAAAAAGGTGGTAATTATAATAACGGTAGTGGAATTCATAAAAGAATGCGTTTTAGTCATGAATTTTGGGAATTTAGGGCGACAACACCTTGAGATTGAATATTATCAACATATGTATTTATTTATTTTCCATTTCCAGAATGAAGAGAGATTTTTTTACTAAGTTGCACTTCCTTGTTTATGCATTGGATTTTGACTCATTGATTTGGTTGACCTTAGATACTCCATATTTCGTTGTTTGAATCACGATTTCATATTTTATATTCTGTAGCTAAAATCTTAATAGAAAGGTGCCAGTTGATGCAGCTTACTTTGGATTTCTAGTTGCTTTCATTTTTTATTGGATGCTGAACTAGGAGTGGCCCAGCATGATTGGCTTACAAATGTTGGAATCTTATTCACTACTTCATAATTTATATTTGGACTCTCACTATCGGAGAAACTAGCGGATTTTCTTATCTACTTTTATTATGTTAGTACAAATCTTGCAAAATTAATTGATTCATTCTTCTTCCTCTATTTTACCTATTGTTTCTTGTCTGTTTATTCTATGGGGACCCCACTATTCATGCCCTAAGTAGTTTTCACCATGCTGTAATTTTGTCTTATCAAGCATTTTAGTTATTCTTTTTTTTTTTTTTTTTTTTTTGTAAGTAATAAGTCAATCTCATAAAAAAATAAGGCGGCCCTTGATTATATATGTCTGAAATGTTTACAGAAAGCCCTTCCAAAGGATGGATTGGACTCAGGAACTAGTGGGATCAAAGGTGGTGGTAATAATGAGCATTTGATGACACCTCAACATGTAGATGACAGTGATGATATCGTGCAAAGCAGCACAAATGAAAAGAGAAAGAAAAAGAGAAAGAGTAAGAAGGTTAATGACCTTCGGTTTGAAACTCTGGAGAACTTGGACACCAATCTAAAAAAACGGGATCGTAAGAAAAAGTAAGCATTTCATTTCATTGTATTTTATTTATTTATTGTTTTAACTATTTCGTCTTTAGTACTCAAGTTAACCTAGTGGCTATAAAATATACCTGCATTTTTCACATTATTTTATCTTCTATCGATTTTGAATGATTTTGGTATCTACTCAAACGCGTAAAAACACAATCTGAAAATGACCAAAATATTTAGTCCTCATATGCATTAGTTGCATGGATATCTGGTCCTGATGCTCGGTAATTGATGTGCTTGACACATCTAACTTGGAGTTCAGAATCAAGATAAATACATTCCTTGGTTGTGATTTGTATATATATATATTTGTTGTTATTGTCATAGTTTTCGACTAGGTTATTTTCGCACCACTTCAAAAATTAAATGGGATAGATTTTGTGGCGTCCTTTCCTGGTCTGGTCATGTAATAACGTAATAAAAACACAGTAGTTCTACATCTGTTCATTAAAAAAGTCTGCTTTAGAATTAAAAAACCTGAAGCCAAAGAGGAAGCTGGATAGAAAACCTTTCCTGGAGATAAAATTCGCCACTTTCCATGAGTCACAAATTGATAGCATTTGCGATGTCTCCCTTGATGATGGTTCCAACTATTGGGTATATAATATCTCTGAGAACTGGAAGTATGGAAGTTTATCCTTATTGGAATCTATTGAGCTTGCTGGTATAAAAAAGGTAAGAATTTCTCAACTTCTCTAATTGACAGTTGACCCAAATTCTTTGTGGATCATATATGCTATGATCCTAAGTGTTCCACATGACTTAAGTGCAGTCTTAACCATGTGGATATAAGCTTTTGAACACCTTCTTTTTGCAAGCCGATTTTCAAGGGTGAGTTTTACCTGAAATTTGCAGGGAGAGTGCACCCAAAAGCATGTACAAATGGTTAAGATTGCACTTAAGCCATGTGGGATTGAACATACCACTACACTCTGCAGTTGATGTCCACGGCGACCCATTCTATTAACGCTAACCCGATGATAGCTCTTTCTCTTTTGATGGTTCCACTTACCTATTAGTATTTAATGATTTAACACTATACCATATATAGTACTAAAACATTTTAATCCAACCTATAAGTCGTCCCCCTCCGTGAGTTGACCACAAACTTGCAATCCATTTGATCCCATACTCGACCAATTGCATCCGATCTCATACCCAACGTGGTGGTTGGCTCTGATACCAAATAATGCAAACCTCAAATAGAACTCATCATTGAAAACCGGCTTGCAAGAGAAGGGTGTCCAAGAGCTTATATACACATAGTTGAGATTGCACTTAAGCCATGTTGGACACTTGGGATTGTAACACTATACTGATGTGAAAGTTCTTTGTAAGATTCATTTGAAATGTATACTCACTACTGATTGTCAATGCAAGGAAATTTTCAGATTTTCAGTGTCTTGTGAGGTTGGTTGCCTGGATATGTAGAATGTGGCATCTAAGTTTTAAAACTGTTGTCTGCACAGAACTGTCTACCATATGTTTCAGGCCAATGACATATGATGCTACTTTGATTTTTTTTTTTTTCAGCAGGTGCACATCAAATTCATTACAATAGTTGTGAACTTCCCCTGTTTTGACAGTACTCATGTTGTAATTTGTATTAACTTTGATAGATTCATATTCAAAATTTGATGAAAATATTTAGTCGTACGTTGGTGATGCTTAGAAAAAAAAAAATAGTCATTGGAGATGTTTAGGGGTTTTGAGGATATATTTCTGGAAAGTAATAATAAGGAAAACAGAATATCACAGGAAGTAAAAAAACATATTATGTGCTCGCTATATAATTGAACATTAAAAATCCACAAAATGCCGTAGTAAGAGCACGAAAAATTGAGCGTTTCTTATCACAACCTTTTTTCGTAGCTGTAATGCCCACCTATGTAGCCACACTAAAAGCCCCAATGATGCTGATCAGGGCCCTATCCTGGAGGACGATATTTTTATTTCACTCTTTCTTCCACTTATCATCTCTCTGGGGGACTTGTTCCCTCCTTACTCCAGCTTCAGAGGAGCATCTTTGCTTTACCTCCCTTTTCGTTATAAGTTGTTCTTCCTCTTCCACCGAAAGTGGTGCAGGGGGGGCAGCCTCTGGTTGGGGGGTGGGCTCTCTACTGGGCTGTTCAATTGAAAAAAATAGGCATACCCATAAAAATAGGTGTTCCGTCGTCAGAATGAGCACTGTGAACTATCTGCTTCAAAAAGATAGTTGCCAATAATCTTTTTGCAGCGAGTAATAATGTTTCACGGTTCATTGTGAAAGCAAACAGAGTTGGAATGCCCAAAGGTTCTATTACTTTTTGCACTCAGCTTTGGCGAGCTGCCTGTACTTACCATGTATGTGATTACATCTTAAATCTACACAGGTATTTGGAAGCGAAGAAAAATAAACATAAAAAAGCCAAGTTGGAAGCAGATCTGGACTTTCCTGGACATGAGGAAATCAAATTTGGAGAAGTGGTTAAAGCTCCACCAAAGTTGCTTGCAGTTCCTAAGGTATCATCATAGATGCTTAGTGTTCCATAATAGATTAATGATCTTCCATGAACGATAAATTTTATTCTTTTTTATTACTTTTGTTGTTATGAAGGCATTCAAGAATGCCCCAGATGCTTCGCAAGAGAGGATACGGTTGCGGGCAATCGAGTCATATAGGAATCGCAAAGGATGGGCATCGAGGCCAGGGATTCAACTTCCTCCTCCTGTGACTTCTTCACCAGCATTTTAGTCGGTCTCAGATGATGCTTACCTATATTTTGGTAATCCATGTCTTTTATGTTTGCACGAGTTAGAGGATTTCAGGCCTCACTCTCTCTTCAAATTTTGTAATGAATGTATTATTTGTAGTAAGACATTACAGTGGACCTTTCCAAAAGCAAGCTTTCAAGAGTTCAAAATAGTTCTCACTTAAAAAGGATGTTTTTTGAGGAATTTGCTAATATTGACTATCCGATTGAAAACAGGATTTCTAGCGGCATTAAAAAAACCAAAGATCTCGAACGTCATTTATATGCAAAATATGATTATAAAATCTCAATGTTTAACAACAATGTATATGGCGGTAATCTTTGAAGGAGGAATTTTGGAAGTCATGACCATCGATTAAGAACCCTTTGTCATGATTCCAGCCGTTTGCTCATTCATAGGATTCGGTTAATGAACAAGGGCTATGTTCATGTAAAGGGAGAAGGCATAAAAGTATATTTGGCTGTAATTCCAAGTTGTTACGAATAACTGAGATATTAAATTGAGGAAAAGGCAAAAAAAGTTTGTTTAGTTTAGTAAACTAATCCTTGGGTAATAAAAGTATTTTAAAGATCACTTAAATAAGTTGTCTATCTAAATTGATTAGGATGGCCTTCTCCCATACCTAGTGAGTGATGGCCTCACCTCATCATGTGAGGCGGTCGGCCTGAGGAGAGATTACCGCTCTACGAGCCTTTCTTTTTTTTTAAAAAAATAATTTGAGATAAAACTATAATTTTACAACAGATTAACTCATCACTTATGTCATACGTCAATCAACGATTAATTGTGACATGAATTCACACGTCCATCTGACAATTTATGTCAATCAGCTGACGCATGAATCATTTTAGACAAATAGCTTACTTTAAGAATCTTTAAAATACTTTTGATAACCCTACAAATTAGTTTGATACAACTACAAAACCACTAGGACTAGATCGATAATTTTCCCATAGAAATATGTTCAAAGCCTTGATGGACAAAGCATAAATGCCTAGATAGTTAAAGTCTAAAATATATATTGTGTAGTGACATGACTTTGTTTGACTCTAATCTTAATTTAAGCCCTTTTCCTAGACAAGATCTCGGATTCCAACATAATATGGACAAGGATCCTCTGGATTTAGCAACTTCTCCAAGACTAAAACATATGAAGTATCTCACTGTCCGGGAGCCAGCAAATGCAAAGACAAAAGCGAAAAATATCTTTAAAGATTTAGCAGAAAAGTGAGAATAAACAAAACTAATATATATATATATATATATATATATAATATATATATATATATATATATATATATTGGATTTAAAAAGCATTCACATTGAGCTAATCAAACTTTTTAGCTAATTTGGTAGTCCTTAAGCTAAAAATTAGCAAAAAGATGTTGCATCCAGCTCTCCAAATTAGCTTAGACTTCTTGTTGAATCTGTACGTAGTACTCAACCAAGCCAAAAAAATTAGTTTTTTAATCCCCATTCTCTCTCCTCTCAAATGGATTTGAAGTAGTTTTGTAATTAAACGATAAAATAAGAGTAAAAAAGAACATTTAAATAGAGTGGAGAAAGATTTAAAGAGTGGGGCATTGATATCTAAAATAAAAACAATTGAATTTTAGTAGACGTGGCCAGAATCATCGTTTTCAAGAATAACAAGGGAATTTAGAAGGATTCTTAGAGTGTCTAAGAGATTAAGAAAAACTTCATTTACACCCCTCAAACTGTCATGACTTTTGCAATATCTCCCAAAGTTCGAACGTTTGCGATGTGGGAGTTCGAGGGTAGAAGATTTTGTAGCTGCGGAACAACTGTGAAGTAAATTTTTGCCAATGAAGATACCCTTGGTAAACCTAGGATGCCTATCAGTCGATTGACATGGCATTATTGTCTGGCAAGATCCCCATACCTCCACCATTTGCGAGTGATTGAGATTCGTTAGCTCACAAGACAACCCTCGGCCTATGACAAGCAGGAGCGTGGAGACTTGTACTCTCACCTTTTGGGCTTAAAGACAAGCGCGAAAATGACTCTTGGCCACCATTTGCGAGTCATGTCTAAACACCGTCGGCTCACAACATGGCCCTTGGCTACCTCCATGCCCAAACGAAGATAAACATCGACCATCCACCAGCGGGAGTCAGGGGACAACCTACAGGAAGGCCGTCCTTTGAAACAAGTAACCTCCCATGAATAGCGCACTTATAATGGGGAGACACTTGCTTTAATGCAATTAATATGGTAAATGACAACCTATAAGGAAATTAGACCTAATCAATATGAATGCTACCATATTGGGCACAATGTCTCTCCCATAAAAGAGCCCCCCACCCACACATACAGATATGTTGACGTAAACCCTTTTCTATCTATGTCATTTTCTCATGGAGCTTTACTGATTCAGGCGTCGGAATGCCTTCGGTCTCTGGGATGACAACCTTCTGACATCCTTTCCCTTCTCTTGAAAGTGGAGCTCCTCCCTGGAAGACATACGGCATGAAGCCACTAGTTGGTTTTTGGTACCAACCGTACGTACTGATACATCGGACACCCACGTTACAAACTTTTTAAACTTTTGAGGGACATTGCAATAATCGTGACACTCCGAAGGTGTCAATGAAGTTTCCCCAAGACATTAATATACGGAACATAGTAATTCTAACATGTAAAATACAGGTCTTATATATCTTTGTTGCTTTCACAATAGCCGTGGAGAATATTATGCATTTTGTTTTTCCTTTTGTTCTTTTGGTTAGAGTAGTGGTTGACAACATGTGGATTTTACGACATAGGTTGGAGCTGGTCTGAGGATTTAAATGTACGTACAACTTTCTGCTCTTATTATTTATTGGGTGATTTTGCTTTGCTTCCATAGAGAATTATACAATGCATACCAACATGCATAGAGCATGCAAGTCAACTTCCATGTCTCTTGAAGGCACGAACATGGAGACCTCCATCAATGTGAAGATTAATCATTGTCCTGTAATTGACTATTTTCTTATCATCGAATTCAAACACAAAACACCCCAGCAGGACTAATGAAAAGATCTTCATCTGCCGATATGCAAACTCCTTTCCCAGACAAATTCGCGGGCCACCCTGTTAACACCATTAGAGACTTGAAGAGCTCTTAACAAGCTTGAAGCATGATATATATATATAGGAGTTTGAAATGTCAGAGAAAACATCTATTAACTAACCTGGAATGCAGTAAAACTTGAAAGGGCTTTCTTGTCGGAATACACCATCCTCATCAAGCCATCTCTCTGGTCGAAATTCTTCTGCATCATCACCCCAGATGAATCTCATCCTGCCCATTGCGTATGGTTGGTAAGCCACCATATCTCCTTTCTTCACGCTAAAACCGTCTGGCAGAATATCCTCAGAAAAGCAAATCTTTCCATCCTGTACACAAAGAATTGATGAAGATAATGTAAAAAGCTGGAATCATAATGGTAATTGGTAACTTATAAAGACAGCAAAAGCTTCTGGGACCTGCTATTATATTGTTGCCTTTCCTCTCAGAATTAGATTTAGAAGTAGTGGTAAGCATTAGGCTTAGGGGGGTCTCGGATACATGTTTTGGACTTTGTTGTACATATTGGTGGTTTTTATTTGTAAGATAAATACAATTACTTACCAGAAAGGAGAAATGAAGGGAAACTCTAGGGTTCAACTGAAGGGGAAGAATCCATAGTAACACGACAAAAGTATGTTACAAATTAGTCAATTACACTATATAGGAATTTGTAAGCATAACTTGTATTTCAGGATTTGGCTATGCATTGAAAAAACTATAGCACATGTGCTGTAATCTTTTCAACGGTACAGATTTAATTTTAAGTTTTTTACGAAAAAGAAAGAATTAAATTAAATATGAACTGTTAGGTGCTGTAGTTTTTTTACGGTACCTAAGACAAATCCAGTATTTCATCCCATTATTTGGATGCCAAAGTCTTTTCGGATTTCAAGAACTTTGTCAGCCCTTTCCTGTTAATTATCCACACATGGGTTTCAAGGAGGAAATTTGTTAATGAAAAATTGCTTACAGACAATATTTTCCATACCACAGGAAGCGGGGGGTAAAGTCTGATTGTTTCAGTTATAGCTGCATGGAGATACTGCATCTTTTCCAGAACTTCTTCACTCATACTGGCTGCAAACTCAGCAAAATTATCTATTTCTTTTGTGTTGGTTGCTTCCTTCACTTCTACTGCGACCTTGTCTTGCACAGTAGGATGCCTACAGAGCATGTAAATGAGCCAGGAAAGAGTAGTTGCTGTTGTGTCTTTGCCAGCAATTATGAAATTGAGAACAATATCTCGTAAATATCCTTTACTTATCTCTCTTCCTTGCAAAAACCTTGATAAAATGTCTTCTTTCTTCATCTGCATAGAGTAATGAACTGAGACATTAAGATTATGCCTCTACCCTCAATCCCATATTGAAGATTCTAGGTAGTGTGCTTACAGCTGAATCATCATGTGAATCATGCATTTGCTGAATCTTAGTATGGATTAGCTTATATACAAAATTGTCAATTACTTTGATATTTTTCTTCAGTGCTGCTTCTGATCCAATATTCAGAAACCTCTTTATCCTCCAAAAGATATCAACATATTTCCAAAGGATTAATGCACTAGAATCATCGAAAGCTTTGACAAAATCGGGGCATTCTTCACTTGATCCACACATGCTGTCTAGTTCTACTCCAAATGCAACCTTAAAAATTGAATCCAAGGTTGATTTCATAAAGAGATCCTGCAGTCATTATAGGGGTTACTTCCTCTGCAAAATCAGATGGGCTCATCATGGGCTACATATTCAATTCTTGAGTAGAGCAAACTCACCTGAATATCAATTGTCTCGTTGGAAACAGTACTTCAGACAATATATGAGCAAGCCTTGCCACATTCTTTTGGAAGATTATGCTGCTGAAGTTCCTCAATACCTTTGTAAGAACTCATAACTTGATACTTTTCTCTGTTGGCGCCACTTGTCACCATCAACTGCAAAAATCCCATCACCTAGTAAATCCTTCAGAATGCTGTTATGGTACCAACCCTGCACAAAGTTTGAAAAAGAGTTGAAAATTATATTCGTTCCTCTTTTTGGTAGTTTGGGAGGACATGATAATCTAGTAGTAGTTTGAGGGGTACGTGGACTGTAGCATGAAAAAAGCAGCTTAAGTTATGGTAATTATGAAAAATCTAGCTGTCAAATTTTCATTGTGATAAGCAGAATCATCTTTACTTATTTTTACGTATATAGATAAGTATTTACATGTACGTTTTCCACTTCATTGATTCACTTTTCTATTTTTCTTGTCAGCAAGTCATGCAGACTCTGGATCAGGCTATACCTTGCCATAATTTTCGAAGTTTGTTTTCAGTATATACTCAACATTTGCTGGGTCTGTTGTATAAATCTCACTCCTAAAAAGGCTGAGAAGCCTGTAGGTCTTGTACTTCCCAGCAAGATCAGTCATATAGTGCTGCAACCTATGAAAATTCAGAAGCTGGTTAAATATGGTGCCACCAATTGGATGAAACTTCTTCTTCCTATGCTTTTGCTGCAATTCCCTAAAGAGGATAAGGACAAAGAGAAGAGCTGGGATTAGAGCTATAGAACAACTGGATATGGGGTTGGAAAGGAAATCCATGGAAGCTATATTGTATAATGAAGAAGGGCTGAATTATATAGAGGAAACTGGTGTCAGTTCATTTATTGGACTATTCATGGCTGGAGTGATTCGCTGGCCGGATGGAAGGAAAAAGGACAAAAGGCCTAGGGGTTTATGAATTTGAGCTCCAATATAAGCACTATCTTCTATGTTCAAAGAGGAGAGAATTAAGACAAAATATATGATTGCTAGATTCATGTAAAAAAAGACTTCAATTCAAGTCTTTGGTGTGGCTTTTTCGATGCACTTCTATGTGTTGAAATCAACCCTCCTTTAGTCTTGCTGAATCTGATTTAAACAATGATCATGACAAACCTCATGAAAGGTCCCAGTTAATCACACACATACTTCCTTTCGCCTCAATTCAATCATTGCACATATGGAATTCACTCTTTTCTTTTCTTTTTTCCTTTTTTTTTGGTCCTGGCCGGCACATACTGAATTTCACTCAAATCTTCAAGCAATTATCTTGATACGTCCGAGAACAACAAGAAGTAAATAGAAAGATCAAGCCCCTTTCGAGTAGGAGAGACCATAATTGTTTGATAAAATTCTTGTACATCTTTTTTTATTGATCGATATCATCAGTGACAGGTTTAAGGGGGGGGCTGGGGTGGCCATGGCCCCCCTTAATTCAAAAAAAGAAAAAAATAGGTAAAAAATAAAAATTTAGCCAAGTGGATAAGAGTTTCTGGCTCCGTTCCTTATCGATAGTCCTTCAATAAGCAAAGGTAGAACTCTAATCCCAACTTAACTAATACATCCAAATGATAAGAGATAAAAGTCTTAAACTAAATACTATCAAGAGTAAATGGTCTTTAAATATACTACAATAGGATCATAATTCGTAAATTGATAAGATTATTTTAACATCTGAAAATTGAAATCCTAATCTTAAATAAACTAATCCTAATTAATTGGAATTATATTATAACATATCTCACCCTAAATATATTCCTAACATATCTCGTCAAAGGTAATTTAGCAACTCAGACTAGAAAGGCTAGCTTCGATCAACTAATCTAATTAGAGAAAGGAAGTAAATTTTTCAAAAAATTCATACAGGTCCCTTAAGTGATGACACCATGGCATGGTATATATCAACAATATTTTATGTGATGGTGAGCCTCAGTAAGATGTTGAAGGCAGTTATTACAGTTAATCTTGTTATCATCAGCCACATAGTAGTCCACAAGCATATTAGATTTCCATAGCGGGGCAAGAAAACAAAAAGGAATTACCCCTTTTAAGAAAGAGCATCACATTTCTCTCAAGAGAGCGTGGCGCACTAAATTTTATCGTGTATTACATGAAAACGACACCGTTAACCCACTAACGGCAGTCTAGGTTCTTGAGGCATACAGTGAGCGTTTTCTTAAGTTGGAGCCCATGATGAATGGCTGACAAGGATGGTGGCCACTTGCGGCCGCCGAGTTCAGGTTGAAAGGTTTTGCGGCGGCAGTGGAAGGCAAGAAAAAAAATTGGGTCATGGAGTTGGACCGGTGGGTAGGATTTTAAACCCGCTAAGGCCCATTACAAAAATACGCGGGCTGATCCAAACGTAATCAAGGCCTACTACGAGCCCAGTTTGATTGACCCAAGAAGAATTTTTTTGGATCATTTTGGTGGGCTTGCCCATTTGGGCCAATTCAAGCCATGTGGACCTGTCAGAATCCATGGGTGGTAGGCGTACTGTTGTTTATAATAGTGGGAGTGTACCATTGAGGGAGAATGTACCACTATAGGATGACTCCCAAATTTGTGATTAAATATAAGATCTTTAATGAGTAGCGTGGTAACAATATATAATTTATTCTTTCATCACTCAGAAATTAAAAGGGAATTTTTTATATGTGCTCTGCTAGAAGTGTTGAACACACACACATATATATATTTGAATGCTAGTAAAGTGTACATGATAGAATGTATAGGTCTATCTCATGTCATTAGTGAGTTGCCTTAGTATGTACATATATATATATTTGAATGCTAGTAAAGTGTACATGATAGAATGTATAGGTCTATCTCATGTCATTAGTGAGTTGCCTTAGTATGTACATATATATATATTTGAATGCTAGTAAAGTGTACATGATAGAATGTATAGGTCTATCTCATGTCATTAGTGAGTTGCCTTAGTATGTATATATATATATATTTGAATGCTAGTAAAGTGTACATGATAGAATGTATAGGTCTATCTCATGTCATTAGTGAGTTGCCTTAGTATGTACATATATATATATTTGAATGCTAGTAAAGTGTACATGATAGAATGTATAGGTCTATCTCATGTCATTAGTGAGTTGCCTTAGTATGTACATATATATATATTTGAATGCTAGTAAAGTGTACATGATAGAATGTATAGGTCTATCTCATGTCATTAGTGAGTTGCCTTAGTATGTATATATATATATATATTTGAATGCTAGTAAAGTGTACATGATAGAATGTATAGGTCTATCTCATGTCATTAGTGAGTTGCCTTAGTATAACCATCCATCACACATCTTGAAACTTTTCTTAAAGAAGTTGGATAGTTTATTCTTATAGGAGAATTAGATGATGGTCTTTGTGATGTTTGGGACCCGAAGTATAAAGAGCCCAGAAATTGTAGCTCGTACATTTTCACGCGGCCAAAAACAACCATCTATACAAAGATACTCTATATATTTAGTATTTATTGTTAACGATTTTACTATAAAAATGGGTTCTTAAAGATACCTAATATGCCCACTATCAAGTATTGTCATTCTTTACACATTACTGTAGATTTTTCCTCTTTAATTAATTTGCATTTTAAATACAAGCCTTTAAACACTGAATAGTTTTGAATATAAAGAAACTGTATAAACATGAAATTCTCAAGCTTTTACTTCCATGCTCATATGATACCTAGCTAATTGGCTAATGCTTGGGAGAAGCATTTTTTCTGGAATTCATCTGGAAAAAATGCTTCTCCGTAGCACTGCTCTAGCTAATTTCCATTTCTGTGGAAGGCACAAACTTCAAGACCTCCATCTATGTGAAGATTGATCATTGTCCTGTAATTGACAATTTTGTTCTCGTTACTCATTTTGAACTGAAAAGAGCCCAACATGACAGCTGAGAAGATCTTCATCTCCCTGTAGGCAAACTCCTTTCCTAGACAAATTCGTGGGCCTGCCTGTGAACCAGAAGAAATTTGATCTTAGATTCTTTGACAAGAAGATTAACGCTTTCTGCAAAAGAAGTGAATTTGCATAAAAGGGCAATTTGTAAAATATAGTTTTTTCTTTTACTTGTTTATGGTAGCATCTTTTGTTGCTTTAAAGACATTTAAATGTTATCCAAAACATTTAGACACATGAATGGTCAACGTGAGCTTGAAGCATAAATTAATTGAAATGCAAAATGTCTCAATAGAATTTATGCTAACCTGGAAAGCTGTAAACTTGAAAGGGCTCTCAGGCTGGAAAATTCCATCCTTATCGAGCCATCTCTCTGGTCTGAATTCCTCTGCATCATCACCCCATATGAACTTCATCCTGCCCATTGCATAAGGTTGATAAGATACCATATCTCCTTTGTTCACACTGTATCCATCTGGCAGAGTATCATCAGAAAAGCAGATCTTTGGATCCTGTAAGCAAAGATGTTTAAGGTTTGGAATTAAGTTAGGCATGGAGTATGTCAAACTACTGGGAATCTCCTAGGAAGCTGCTGTCGGAAAGTTGGGAAGCTACTGGTAATTAACTGCGCTATTTGTAAATAACCACAAAACTTTTAGAGTCATCATATCAATTCAATGAGACGGGTCTAAGAAAAAAAAGAAATGAGTGATTCCAGATATTGAAAAACTATTGCAGCAATCACTCTATCAGCCCTCAAATACCGGTCCCAAAGAGAAAATGTACCGGAAAAGAGCAGTCATTTAGTATTTATATGCAACCTTGATGTAGTGATGATTCATACAGTTGAAGTTTTCCTTACCACCGGAACTGCAGGATATAGTCTGAGAGTTTCAGTGATCGCCGCATGGAGATAATGCATCTTTTCTAAAGCTTCTTCACTTATACTGGCTGCAAACTCAGCATAGTTTGTGAACTCTTTCTTTTTGGTAGCTTCCTTCACTTCTTTTGCAATTTTTTCTTGCACAGCAGGATGCTTGCAGAGCATGTACATAAACCAAGAAAGTGTGGTTGCTGTTGTGTCTTTGCCAGCTATTATGAAGTTAAGAATTATATCCCTCAAGTATGTTGGGTCATTCTCAGTCACTTGCAGAAACCTTGATAGAATATCTTCTCGTTTCATCTGCATTGCGTATAACAAGAAGTTTATCTCATTCCTGTACAATTAATCAAAAATAAAAACTCTTAGCTAGTATTCACTCACGGAAGATTCATCCTTTGAGTTCTTCATTTGCTCCATCTTGCTGCTTATTAGCTTAAACACGAAATCATTAACGATTTTGGTACTTTTCTTTAAGGAAGCTTCTGATCCAATGTTCAGAAACTTCTTGATTCTCCAGAATATATCAACGTAACGCCAAACGGTCATTGCACTTGAATCATCGAAAGCATTGGCGAAATTCTTGCCTTCTTCATTTGATCCACACATGCTGTCTAATTCGATTCCAAATGCAACTTGGAACAGTGAATCCAGGGTTGATTTCATAAATAGATCCTACATTAATATCTAAAATTGTCAACGTGTAATATCATATGGGATTAGCCTCTTTGTGAATATTGACTTATCCAAACTCACTTGGATTTCTATTATCTGGTTAGAAGTTGCTGCTTCAGACACCATATTAGCAAGTTTTGCTGCATGCTTTCTGAAAATCAAACTGCTAGAGTCCCTTAAAACCTTTGTGGAGAACTCATGGCTTGATATCTTTCTCTGCTGGCGCCACTTGTCACCATCAACTGTGAAAATCCCATCGCCTAGAAGGTCCTTCAGAATGATGTAGTTATACCATCCCTGCATATAGAAGTTCATAATAAGGTATAGAGATGGAAGTAGGGAAAAAGAGACAGAAATTATGTAGTTCAGCCAAAGGCCTACATCTTTTTTTGATCGATTTGATTGTTTACAACGCTCTTTTTTATAGAAATTTACAAGTAATTTGAATAATTTTAAATGTAAACAAATCACTTAAATTAGAATAAACAAATCCCTTAATTTAGGCTAAACAAATCACAATTTACCACCCAAAAAAAAAAAAAAAAAATTATATCCTTTATCATGGCCCCTCAAGATGAACAGTTTGTCAGCGAGCATTAACCTTGAACATCGAGCGGCTTTAGAATGGCTATTATCGCCTGAATTCGAACATCAGCTGCTGTAGCAAAAATTTAGACATCGGCGACTTGGCCGGGACTTGGTCATCTGCGACTGTGGCCGACATCGGTTACTATGGCCAAACCCACTGTTTTACGAAGAGGACACCTTGTGGTTAAAGATGTGGGAGGGATGAAAAACCCCAAGAAAAGAAAAAGGTCATATGGATGAGTTTTTGAGTTCTGATACCATTCACAGTAAAAACCTTAGAAGCTACATCTTTCTATGATCGATTTGATTGTGTTTATAAATTATTTGAATAATTTTAAATGTAAACAAATTAAAGTAAAGGAATCACCATTTATTACAAAGAATTTATATTCTCATCACTGCACAAGGTTTCAATGAACAAAACTAGAACTAAAATCTTCAATCCCAGAAATTTACTTCATTTCTCGGGCCTTGCCAAAAGTTGGTCTTCAATCCTCAATAAAAAAAAAATGACAATAATATATTCAGTGCGTGCGGCAGGTGAGAAGTCAATAGAAAAACATAGGTGGCGCGTGGAGGCGCGTTCCCTGAACCAGCTAGAGATCGATGAGAGGACAAACATACCTTGCCATAATTCTCAAAGTTTGTTTTGAGTATATACTCGACATTTGCCGGGTCGGAGGTGTAAACCTCGTACCTAGAGGGATTGAGGAGCCTGTAGGTCCTGTACTTGCCGGCAAGGTCAGTCATATAGTGGTGCAACCTGTTGAAGTTGAGGAGCTGGTGAAATGAGGTTCCGGCAATAGGGTGGTACTTCTTCTTTCTCTTATCTTTGCTCAGTTTCCTAGCTAGGATTTGGATAGCTACAAGGGATGCGATCAGAGCCAAAGCAGTGAAGAACATGGGGTTAGAGAAAAAATCCATGTGGGTCATGAGAGAACTGGCGATTGAAGAGGGAAGCCGCTTGTCAATGACCATTTTTACAGAGTTAGATGATTAGATCCATGTATCGAACTACCTTGAGTTGACAAAGAGTTGTGTGGATTTCCTTGGGAGACACGTGTATGAAATAATTGAGAGTATTTAAAACTAGTTGCCACGTCAACGCTACAACGTTTTTTAATCTCATTTGCTTACTCTCTTCCTTTCGGTGCAAGTGACACGTTAAGCACTTGAGAGTGTATAAGAGGGAGTTCATGTAGCATTTTCTTTAATTGGACTTGCATTGATTGCAAATTTTAGTTTGTTAAAAGAGAAGTGCTACATAAACTTCCAAATATTACACTCTCAAGTACTTATTGTCTAACGTGGTGGTAGTAAAAATTAGAGAAATACTTGGTTGTACACTCTCATCCCACTCCTATCCTACCTTTATCTACGTGGACCAATAATGTGAGAGATAATAGAGAGAGTGTAGTGGGACCCTATTTTTTTAACAACATTATTGGTCAACGTAGACAAGGGTAGGATAGGAGTGGGATGAGTGTACAACCAAGCATTTCTCTAAAAATTATCATTAAATAAAATAACAAATAAAAGTACATATAACATCCAATTATAATTTTCAGCCATAATAGAAAGTGAGTACTTAATTAAGAGTGAGCACTTAAGAACATGTGTAGCATTTATATTGTTAAAATGAATTCGACATATAGCATAGAATAATAAGCCCAAATGTTGTCGAGTAATTATTGAGTTAATAGGCTTTATACGATCTTTTTTTTCTTTTTCTTTTTCTTTTTCTTTTTAATTGAGTAAGGAAGGGGTTACAGGAGATGATCATTTCCACACCTTAGCCAAAAGGAAAAGGAAGTGGAAAATCCTATAAACGAAAAAATGAGATGGTCTCTCCAATAATAGACCAAAAACAAACCAAAACAATGCATAAGTAATTACAAAGAGTAAGAAATTGGTCAAACAAGTGGCCCGATCCTCTCAAAAGGCAACTCAATGCGGTTATAAAAGCAAAAGTGACATAAATTAAAGCGAACCTATCTGAACCCCAACATTACACATAAAAATTAAAAACCAAGATTTTAAGCCGCTTGAATAGTGTTGTTTTTGGGCAAAAAAAGACACTACTCATTTTAAGTCATTTAAATAGTATTGGTTGGAAAACAACTTAATAAATAGGGTTTGGACTCCAAATTAGAGTCATTTACTATTTAAACGACTCTAATTAAAGTCGTTTCGGTGCAAACGACATTAATCGTTTGGAGTCATTTGACTAGTGAACGACACCAAATGATTAGTGCAGTTTTACTGTTTAAGCGACAACCACCAGAAGGAGGCTAAAGTGGTAGAAGTACTGTTAGAGTCCAAATCCGGGACTGCAGAAGAAAGAGGTATCAACACAAATTCAGTTACAAAAGTCTCCACTAAAGGAACAAATCAATAAAAAGCTAGGAGATAGTAACCCATAAAACACAAAAGCACCAATAAACAAAACAGGTTGCGAAAAAAACAAAGAAAAACAACTGGAAAATAACAAAAACCCTATAAACAGATACAACAGTGGAAGAGAGCGGTAGAAATGACCACCAGAGGGGCCATGCGCCGGCGCGTGGAGGACACTCTCGGGAGAGTGAGATCCATGTGCCGGTGTGTGGAAGGCATATGGCGACAGGGGAGAAACCGGTACGAAGCTGGGAGGCTCTAGAGCATGGGGGAGGGGTGTGTGAGGAGGCGGCGCCGGTGGAGACTTACAGATCTAGTTTTTTAAAAACCAAATTCATTAACCTCTACAAGTCCGAAAACCGATTGGCTGGGTAGAGCGAAAAATGGACGATGGGTAGCATGACGGCGAGCAATGACCCAGGGGCGGTGGCTGAGCTGCAAATGTAGTGTTTGGAGGAAAGAAAAACACAAGAAAAAAATAAAGAAAAGGAAAACTACAATTTACCCCCCTGATGTTTACACAAATTTGCAGTCTTGGTACCAATGTTTCGATTGCATCAATTGCACCAATTGCACCCCAGAAAGTTTCAAAAATTTGCAATCCACCCCCTTTCGTCCAATTGTTCCGTCTCAATCAACGGAAACTCAGAAACATGCGTGGCACTTGCGTTTTTAAACAAAAATGGACTGAAATGCCCTTATTAAAAACGCTGCGTTTAGGTTGGTTCTTTACATACACGTCACTGTTGCAAAAGGGTGGGGAAGACGCCATCGTACTCGCTGGAAACAAAGTTGGGCGATTGCAAGAGGGCAGCTTCGACCCGGCGAGAGGCGGTGCAGAGGGTGAAGATTGTGCGCTAAAGCCATGCAGAAGCAACGCTATTTGTTGGGGATAAATCCCACTCAACCCGATCCAAAGAGGAGTCAAATAAGGTCCAAACAGATAAGGTGATATCAGATC
The DNA here is from genome assembly GCA_028654335.1 of Alnus rubra. NCBI lineage: Eukaryota > Viridiplantae > Streptophyta > Magnoliopsida > Fagales > Betulaceae > Alnus > Alnus rubra. Next base: position 1,582,117 of record JAJPGS010001817.1, read on the forward strand.
AGAAGTCTAAGAAGATATCCAATTAGAAGTCTAGTAAATGATTAAAGTCCAATTAGAACTCGGACAGCAGTTCTAAATCAACAAGGAACAGGAGTCCTAATCCAGGTTTGACTCCACCTCTACGCCTATAAATAGGCTCATACCCCAGGTATAAACTAAGACTCAATTTTATTCATAAAGCATTATTTTCTCACAGAATCTAACTTAGGCATCGGAGCGGGACCCCCGGAAGGGTCCCTAGGTTTTGTTGTTTTGCAGAGTTATTGAGAAGCGTGAAGAACATCAAAGGAACGTGCAGATTTACACCATACCGGAAACTGTACCAACAGTTTGGCGCCGTCTGTGGGAACGATTTTTCGTTCCTCATAAAAAAAAAGATCCAGGATGGTGATGAACACACGTTCCGGAAGCCAGACCAATCGACAGCCCGTGGCCCCACAGGAACCGGCTATTCAGAATAATTTGCAGCCTCCACCGAACCCTCCCCGGGGGGTGGAGATCAAGATCGCATAGCAGCGTTGGAAGCCCAGATTGAAGACTTAAATGCAGAATTGTTACGCATGAGGCCGGAACAGCCCAATCCCGAGATGAACAGGGACGAGCATGAGGAAGAAGATCACAACAGCAACATTAATCCTCGGAGGGAGGATGACCGCCAAGGAGATCTGAGCAGAATTATTGCCGAGCTGGAGAGAAGGTGCACGTACATGGAGATGGAAAGAAAGGACAAAGGCAGATCCGTAATGGTGGACAAGCTCCTAATGGGTACAGACTCACCCTTCACCAGACGGGTGGCAGACTATCAGCTTCCCGATAAGTTTAAGGTACCCCAAATTCTAAGTTATGCAGGAGACAGAGATCCCTTGGATCACCTAGAGAATTTCAAAGCTCATCTAGACCTTCACGGGACACCCGATGAAGTAGCATGTCGGGCCTTCCCTCTTACTCTTTCGGGGAATGCCCGAGACTGGTTCAGGAAGCTGCCCCCGAATTCCGTTGATCAGTTCAAGGAATTGTCCAAGATATTCCTAACGGAGTTCTTGGCTTTCCGGACAAGGAAGAAGCCTTCGGGATATTTGCTATCATTGCACCAGCAAGGCAATGAGAGTCTTAAGGAGTTTATGGCTCGGTTCAACCGAGAGAAGGCTACGGTAGAAGATCCGACCGAGGATATGATCTTTGCTGCCATTTATCAGGGAATTTCACCCGAGGAGCCTTTGATGAAGAAGTTGATCCGAAAGCAACCGAGTACCTTGCAGGGCCTCATGGATAAGGTAGAAGAATTCATTAATCAGGAAGAGACGCTGAAGTCTATGGCCAGTTCTAGACTACCCCGAGAGACAGCCCCAGAAAAGAAAAGGAAAGAATTCAGGAAAGCTGATTGGGAAGAGCAGAGGCGGGTAAAGAAGTTCACAGATTACAACTTTACACCTCTCAATGCCGAGATATCAGAAGTCCTCATGGAGATCAAGAAAGATCCGGCGTTTCGGGAACCACAAAAGATACCAGGTAATCCTCCTTATAAGAATGCAGGGAAGTATTGTGATTTCCATAAACAAGCAGGTCATTACACCGAGGGGTGCGTAACCCTAAGGTTGTTGATAGAAGAATTCATAAAGAATGGCAAGCTAGTTCGGTTCTTGGGAGAGCGACGGAACCATCCAGGAAACAACAGGCCTCGGAATCATCAGGACTATCAGCCCCGAGATCAACAGCCACGGGATTACTATCCCCGAGACCGCCCTCAGCTAGACGAAAGGCATCAAGAGAATGCTCCCCGAGATGACATAGAAAGAAGAGAGGACCGAAGAAGCAGAAGCCCACAGCATAGAGAGCCGAGGCAACAGCAGTATCTGCCCGTGATCCCATAAAAAGGACTCTCGGGAATTTCAGGCTTGTTTTTATTTTTCAGTATTTATATTTGCAAAGAACTAGACTTTTATTTTTAATTCAGACTAGACAGAAAATTCCCCAGATTTTGGGAATAAGTATTTTCAGAATAAATGAATAAAGCTGACTTAAGCATCGGAGTGTTCCCGGTCTAGGGACCGGGAACCCGTTGATGTTGCTTCTTTTGCAGGCAAAAACTCTCGGATCAGTCCTTGCCGAGAGCAAAACAACTTCTCGGATCAGTCCTTGCCGAGAAGGAGCCTCTCGGATCAGTCCTTGTCGAGAGCAAAACAACTTCTCGGATCAGTCCTTGCCGAGAAGGAGCCTCTCGGATCAGTCCTTGCCGAGAGCAAAACAACTTCTCGGATCAGTCCTTGCTGAGAAGGAGCCTCTCGGATCAGTCCTTGCCGAGAGCAAAACAACTTCTCGGATCAGTCCTTGCTGAGAAGGAGCCTCTCGGATCAGTCCTTGCCGAGAGCAAAACAACTTCTCGGATCAGTCCTTGCTGAGAAGGAGCCTCTCGGATCAGTCCTTGCCGAGAGCAAAAACAACTTCTCGGATCAGTCCTTGCCGAGAAGGAGCCTCTCGGATCAGTCCTTGCCGAGAGCAAAAACAACTTCTCGGATCAGTCCTTGCCGAGAAGGAGCCTCTCGGATCAGTCCTTGCCGAGAGCAAAACAACTTCTCGGATCAGTCCTTGCCGAGAAGGAGCCTCTCGGATCAGTCCTTGCCGAGAGCAAAAACAACTTCTCGGATCAGTCCTTGCCGAGAAGGAGTCTCTCGGATCAGTCCTTGCCGAGAGCAAAACAACTTCTCGGATCAGTCCTTGCCGAGAGCAAAAACAACTTCTCGGATCAGTCCTTGCCAAGAAGGAGCCTCTCGGATCAGTCCTAGCCGAGAGCAAGAAGAAACTTCTCGGGGGGTCGGATTTAACCCTCGGGTTTTGCAGGTTTTTTAAGAGACAGGGAGAAAACCCTAAGGAAAAACAAGAAGGTAATGGGGGGGGGTAAGATTTAACCCTCAGGTTTTGCAGGTTAGCAGGTTTTCAGAAGGAGACAAAGATCGGGTTTCCTTAGACATGGAATTCCCATTATTCAAGCAAGCTTCGGATAAGGGAATTGGGGGGTAACTGTTGGGGATAAATCCCACTCAACCCGATCCAAAGAGGAGTCAAATAAGGTCCAAACAGATAAGGTGATATCAGATCAGAAGTCTAAGAAGATATCCAATTAGAAGTCTAGTAAATGATTAAAGTCCAATTAGAACTCGGACAGCAGTTCTAAATCAACAAGGAACAGGAGTCCTAATCCAGGTTTGACTCCACCTCTACGCCTATAAATAGGCTCATACCCCAGGTATAAACTAAGACTCAATTTTATTCATAAAGCATTATTTTCTCACAGAATCTAACTTAGGCATCGGAGCGGGACCCCCGGAAGGGTCCCTAGGTTTTGTTGTTTTGCAGAGTTATTGAGAAGCGTGAAGAACATCAAAGGAACGTGCAGATTTACACCATACCGGAAACTGTACCAACACTATTAACGTTGTTCTCACCGCCTCAAATGTGGCTGTCGAGAAGTTCTGTCTTAGCCTGTGTGGGACTCACGGGTTTGTACCGGGCTCAAAGGCTGGCCACGTTAAGGGCAAGAACTACAGGTTCATTCATCTTTAGGGAGGGAAATGAATGACAAAAGTTGACCATCTTCTTAATTACGTGCCTCCTCTTGTATATGGATATGGATTGTCGACCATCTTCTCACCAGAGGACAAACACAAGGTGCGACACCGTCTTCTCGTTTTTGTTTTTGGGTTGGTAATAAAGGGTTTTGAAATTTGGCGTGCAGAGTGTTCCCATCCAATTGCATCGAATCATCAGTGTCGCTGTCATTCATTGTTGCGTCTAGCTCTCACTCTTAGCACACCCCATAGACAGATTTTTGTAGATATGGAGTACGTGAGCCCTGAAGGCCTTCGCTTAGATGGTCTCTTTGTTTACCTATTCTCTTATGATCTACTTTATTTGTTTTAGATGAGGCAAATTCGAGCAGAGATTGGTGCCGGGCCAAAGCTGACGAGTACTAATCATATATATGAGTAATTCTTCAAATTAATTTTAATTTGTTATGTTTTTAATTAAATTTACTCTGCCTTTCAATTTCAGTTCTGTTGTGTTTGAGATGGGCAACACTAAAGTCATCGCTACAGTATATGGTCCTAGAGAGGTACCCTGTAAGAACCATGAAGAATGGGAGACGAGGCTGGAGATGTCTCCGAGTACATGAACGTCCATGAAGAATGGTGTTGGTACAGTTTCCGGTATGGTGTAAATCTGCACGTTCCTTTGATGTTCTTCACGCTTCTCAATAACTCTGCAAAACAACAAAACCTAGGGACCCTTCCGGGGGTCCCGCTCCGATGCCTAAGTTAGATTCTGTGAGAAAATAATGCTTTATGAATAAAATTGAGTCCTAGTTTATACCTGGGGTATAAGCCTATTTATAGGCGTAGAGGTGGAGTCAAACCTGGATTAGGACTCCTGTTCCTTGTTGATTTAGAACTGCTGTCCGAGTTCTAATTGGACTTTAATCATTTACTAGACTTCTAATTGGATATCTTCTTAGACTTCTGATCTGATATCACCTTATCTGTTTGGACCTTATTTGACTCCTCTTTGGATCGGGTTGAGTGGGATTTATCCCCAACAGTTACCCCCAATTCCCTTATCCGAAGCTTGCTTGAATAATGGGAATTCCACGTCTAAGGAAACCCGATCTTTGTCTCCTTCTGAAAACCTGCTAACCTGCAAAACCTGAGGGTTAAATCTTACCCCCCCCCATTACCTTCTTGTTTTTCCTTAGGGTTTTCTCCCTGTCTCTTAAAAAACCTGCAAAACCCGAGGGTTAAATCCGACCCCCCGAGAAGTTTCTTCTTGCTCTCGGCTAGGACTGATCCGAGAGGCTCCTTCTTGGCAAGGACTGATCCGAGAAGTTGTTTTTGCTCTCGGCAAGGACTGATCCGAGAAGTTGTTTTGCTCTCGGCAAGGACTGATCCGAGAGACTCCTTCTCGGCAAGGACTGATCCGAGAAGTTGTTTTTGCTCTCGGCAAGGACTGATCCGAGAGGCTCCTTCTCGGCAAGGACTGATCCGAGAAGTTGTTTTGCTCTCGGCAAGGACTGATCCGAGAGGCTCCTTCTCGGCAAGGACTGATCCGAGAAGTTGTTTTTGCTCTCGGCAAGGACTGATCCGAGAGGCTCCTTCTCGGCAAGGACTGATCGAGAAGTTGTTTTGCTCTCGGCAAGGACTGATCCGAGAGGCTCCTTCTCGGCAAGGACTGATCCGAGAAGTTGTTTTGCTCTCGGCAAGGACTGATCCGAGAGGCTCCTTCTCAGCAAGGACTGATCCGAGAAGTTGTTTTGCTCTCGGCAAGGACTGATCCGAGAGGCTCCTTCTCGGCAAGGACTGATCCGAGAAGTTGTTTTTGCTCTCGGCAAGGACTGATCCGAGAGGCTCCTTCTCGGCAAGGACTGATCCGAGAAGTTGTTTTTGCTCTCGGCAAGGACTGATCCGAGAGGCTCCTTCTCGGCAAGGACTGATCCGAGAAGTTGTTTTGCTCTCGGCAAGGACTGATCCGAGAGGCTCCTTCTCGGCAAGGACTGATCCGAGAAGTTGTTTTTGCTCTCGGCAAGGACTGATCCGAGAGGCTCCTTCTCGCAAGGACTGATCCGAGAAGTTGTTTTTGCTCTCGGCAAGGACTGATCCGAGAGGCTCCTTCTCGGCAAGGACTGATCCGAGAAGTTGTTTTGCTCTCGGCAAGGACTGATCCGAGAGGCTCCTTCTCGGCAAGGACTGATCCGAGAAGTTGTTTTGCTCTCGGCAAGGACTGATCCGAGAGGCTCCTTCTCGGCAAGGACTGATCCGAGAAGTTGTTTTTGCTCTCGGCAAGGACTGATCCGAGAGGCTCCTTCTCAGCAAGGACTGATCCGAGAAGTTGTTTTGCTCTCGGCAAGGACTGATCCGAGAGGCTCCTTCTCAGCAAGGACTGATCCGAGAAGTTGTTTTGCTCTCGGCAAGGACTGATCCGAGAGGCTCCTTCTCGGCAAGGACTGATCCGAGAGTTTTTGCCTGCAAAAGAAGCAACATCAACGGGTTCCCGGTCCCTAGACCGGGAACACTCCGATGCTTAAGTCAGCTTTATTCATTTATTCTGAAAATACTTATTCCCAAAATCTGGGGAATTTTCTGTCTAGTCTGAATTAAAAATAAAAGTCTAGTTCTTTGCAAATATAAATACTGAAAAATAAAAACAAGCCTGAAATTCCCGAGAGTCCTTTTTATGGGATCACGGGCAGATACTGCTGTTGCCTCGGCTCTCTATGCTGTGGGCTTCTGCTTCTTCGGTCCTCTCTTCTTTCTATGTCATCTCGGGGAGCATTCTCTTGATGCCTTTCGTCTAGCTGAGGGCGGTCTCGGGGATAGTAATCCCGTGGCTGTTGATCTCGGGGCTGATAGTCCTGATGATTCCGAGGCCTGTTGTTTCCTGGATGGTTCCGTCGCTCTCCCAAGAACCGAACTAGCTTGCCATTCTTTATGAATTCTTCTATCAACAACCTTAGGGTTACGCACCCCTCGGTGTAATGACCTGCTTGTTTATGGAAATCACAATACTTCCCTGCATTCTTATAAGGAGGATTACCTGGTATCTTTTGTGGTTCCCGAAACGCCGGATCTTTCTTGATCTCCATGAGGACTTCTGATATCTCGGCATTGAGAGGTGTAAAGTTGTAATCTGTGAACTTCTTTACCCGCCTCTGCTCTTCCCAATCAGCTTTCCTGAATTCTTTCCTTTTCTTTTCTGGGGCTGTCTCTCGGGGTAGTCTAGAACTGGCCATAGACTTCAGCGTCTCTTCCTGATTAATGAATTCTTCTACCTTATCCATGAGGCCCTGCAAGGTACTCGGTTGCTTTCGGATCAACTTCTTCATCAAAGGCTCCTCGGGTGAAATTCCCTGATAAATGGCAGCAAAGATCATATCCTCGGTCGGATCTTCTACCGTAGCCTTCTCTCGGTTGAACCGAGCCATAAACTCCTTAAGACTCTCATTGCCTTGCTGGTGCAATGATAGCAAATATCCCGAAGGCTTCTTCCTTGTCCGGAAAGCCAAGAACTCCGTTAGGAATATCTTGGACAATTCCTTGAACTGATCAACGGAATTCGGGGGCAGCTTCCTGAACCAGTCTCGGGCATTCCCCGAAAGAGTAAGAGGGAAGGCCCGACATGCTACTTCATCGGGTGTCCCGTGAAGGTCTAGATGAGCTTTGAAATTCTCTAGGTGATCCAAGGGATCTCTGTCTCCTGCATAACTTAGAATTTGGGGTACCTTAAACTTATCGGGAAGCTGATAGTCTGCCACCCGTCTGGTGAAGGGTGAGTCTGTACCCATTAGGAGCTTGTCCACCATTACGGATCTGCCTTTGTCCTTTCTTTCCATCTCCATGTACGTGCACCTTCTCTCCAGCTCGGCAATAATTCTGCTCAGATCTCCTTGGCGGTCATCCTCCCTCCGAGGATTAATGTTGCTGTTGTGATCTTCTTCCTCATGCTCGTCCCTGTTCATCTCGGGATTGGGCTGTTCCGGCCTCATGCGTAACAATTCTGCATTTAAGTCTTCAATCTGGGCTTCCAACGCTGCTATGCGATCTTGATCTCCACCCCCGGGGAGGGTTCGGTGGAGGCTGCAAATTATTCTGAATAGCCGGTTCCTGTGGGGCCACGGGCTGTCGATTGGTCTGGCTTCCGGAACGTGTGTTCATCACCATCCTGGATCTTTTTTTTTTTATGAGGAACGAAAAATCGTTCCCACAGACGGCGCCAAACTGTTGGTACAGTTTCCGGTATGGTGTAAATCTGCACGTTCCTTTGATGTTCTTCACGCTTCTCAATAACTCTGCAAAACAACAAAACCTAGGGACCCTTCCGGGGGTCCCGCTCCGATGCCTAAGTTAGATTCTGTGAGAAAATAATGCTTTATGAATAAAATTGAGTCCTAGTTTATACCTGGGGTATAAGCCTATTTATAGGCGTAGAGGTGGAGTCAAACCTGGATTAGGACTCCTGTTCCTTGTTGATTTAGAACTGCTGTCCGAGTTCTAATTGGACTTTAATCATTTACTAGACTTCTAATTGGATATCTTCTTAGACTTCTGATCTGATATCACCTTATCTGTTTGGACCTTATTTGACTCCTCTTTGGATCGGGTTGAGTGGGATTTATCCCCAACAAATGGGATCCACGTGGCCTTCAAGTGTTTACGTAAAACAAGAGGACAATGCTAAGCCATACGCCAAGTGGCAAAAACAAATATTACAGAATGACAAGAGGTCAAAAAGATGCATTACAGTCTACAGAATGATGATCCAGGATGGTTTCAAACTGGAAGTCTGACAAGCCGTCAAGTGAGTAATTAGGATCCCCACAAAAATGCATGGCCAAAAATACAGAGTGTAAACTATTATAAATGGAAGAGAACAAAAGTTTTTTTTTGCTTTTTTTTTTTTCTTCATCGGGATACTCTCCTTTGTTCACCTCTGTTTTCATGTTCTAAAACAGAGGTGAATAGAGCCATAATGAAGCGTCTGAAAATCTCATTAACCTTTTGTTGTACAACAGCAATTTCAACCGGGTTTGTTTACAGTCTGGGGAAAACATTTGTCACCACTCACCATGTTTTCTCTAATCATTCATACACACTCTGAAACATGTAATCAGTGAATATTCAAGCCATTTAAGGACAACCTTTGTAAAGCATGTCCAGATTGTTCAGTAATATCATGACACTCGCCCAATATAGACAGAACAAGCGGGAAAAAGATGAAGTGAAAAACAAAAACAGAAGGCCAAAATGGAGTTCCATGACAACCACGTATGTGTTGAACATCTGTCTGGTCCGGTTCTGCTGAACTGCCTTGTGCAAAATGGAGTCAACTTTTTCCACGTCCCCAACTCCCAAATAGAGCCTCACTAGCACATCCCAAGCGAAGGGGCATCATTTCAAACACTAGCTAAACATTATTCATGCCAGTGAAATAGTTTTAGTGCTACTGTGCGCTAAAGCCATGTGTCAAACTAAAGCCATCTGGTTATTCGTCCGACTCGCTCCACTCCACTTATGTATCCGTCTCCGATGAAAACAACATCGAGTTGATCTGCTATAGCTTTGAAAATCCTGGCAAATGATTCTCTTTGCCACACACACATACCAGTATATGATCTCCCCAGAAGAAGCTCTACAGTGCACATGTGAACAGAGTGGCCCATGCACTCCAAATCTTTCCTGTACGAACTCCCCGTAGTGTCAACAAGAGACTGAGAGATGAACGGACGTGTGAAGCATGCGCAGGAGCGCATGGCGGTCATCGACGAAGAAGACGACGAGGTGGAGTTGAGTTTTTTTTTTTTTTTTTTTTGGGAATTTGTGGTCCAGTGCCTTTTTTTCAATATAAAATTATTTTGAATGAGAAACGCTGCCGTTTAAATAAGGGTATTTTCGGTAAGTTTGAACCAAAAGATGCACATGCCGCGCATGTGGTGTGATTTCCGTCACTTCAGACGGAACAATTAGACGGAAAGGGGTGGATTGTAAATTTTTGAAACTTTTTGGGGTGCAATTGACGCAATTGAAACATTGACACCAGAATTGCAAATTGGTGTAAACTTCAGGGGGGGTAAATTGTAGTTTTCCAAAAAAAAAAAACAAAAAAAAAAGGAAAGGAAGGAGGGAAAAGTTGCCACTGGAGTTGGAGGAAAGACCTTGCTAAGTAGGTGGAGAAGCCTTACTCTAAAGAGAAGGAGAAAAGTCTCACTAGATATGTTAAATATGGATGTGGGTTTACAATCCTATTAAGATTACGTACTTATGATGGGTGAACTCTATTTGGTTTTCTAGGCATAGACTAGGTCTCATTCCTCTCAAAAAGACAATTACACAAAACTCAACTCTCATTAGGGCATCTCCAACGGTTGGAGTTAAAATAGCTACTCAAAAAGTATCAATCTCTACTTTAACCACTGGCTATCTTAAAAACACTCCAACAATAATCTCTATTCCACTCTTCATTTTTTTAAATATTGTTTTTTAATCTTTTTCTTTATTTTTATTTTTTTTTCACTTCTCCCTCTCACTCTTCGGTCTCCCCCAACCCCCAACCCTAACCCATCTCCCCAACCCTAACCCGTCTCATTTCTTTGAGTATTCATAGCTAGCAAAATGGAAGGAATCCCAACAGAGCCGAAGCTGAGTGATCGGCGTAGTCGACGAAGTTAAGGATCTGCGATGAGGATGATGAGGATCGGCGAGCGTCGAGATGATCGGCGACGAGGAACCAAAACCTGGACGAGTCGAGGATTTGGCGGGCCCCGGCAGTGACGATGCAGAGATCGAATCCGACGGTGACGGCGTAGTCGACGGAGGCGTGGATTTTGGTGTGGGGGAGGAAGGCAACAACGTACTGGAGGTCGAGCATCTCGCCCCGAAGTTTGTCAGGCTTGGTGTCGACGAGGACGAGCTCATCGGCGAGGTCTTGGGTGAGAACGACGACGTTGCTGGGGACGGAGGAAAGAAAGGTAGCGGTGATGAAGGAGAGGGAAGGGGTTGGTGGTGTTGACCGAGAGGGGTGGAGGGTTTCGTTGGGCATCAGGACCGGGAGGGACGAAGAGGGAGAGTGGGAGAGTGAGAAAATATTAATAAAAAATGTTTGTAGTGTTGAACAGTGAATAACCATTGTTGGCTATTTATTGTTCACTATTAAGAAAAAGTAATTAAAGTAGCTAATCTGCTAGAGAAGAAAAAAGGCAAAAAATAATTAAATTTGACTTTTTGGCTAAAGTAGAGCATCTGCTAGAGATGCTCTTAGTGGGAGAATAATTAGACTTGCCCCATTGGGGGCCACAGAGCAAATGGGGAAGACTTAGCTTCTAATAATATTATTTGTAGCACACTTGTTTCAAAAAAATTCCATAAGATGAGTTCTACAGTCATTTTCAAATCCTACAAATTATTATATAGTTATCTTCTAACTTATGGCATATTTATTATAGAGTTTACAATCGGTATCAAAGCCTCTTCTCCAAAAAAAAATAAAAATAAAAAATCAGGTCTTTATTTAACCGGAAAATTCTCACACAATTTGGCTGTTTTCCGGCAATCTTCCAGCCAAGTGAGATTTGTGGTTTTATTCACCTCCATGGTTAATTGTTCTATATACAATTTTATGATAGGATTTGGCCATATTCTTGTTGAATTTGATGTTTCCCCTGGGGCCGAAAATTGGGAAAAATATTCATAAAAAAGTAATTCTAAATATTTAAGCCGATATGACAATGTCCATTAGCTCTTGAATTTTCTTTTATTCACTTTTTAATAACGGTCGGTCTAATACCTAACTGCCACTACTGCATCAGCTCAATAAAATAAAAGTTGAGTATGTAGCATTACCCTTCATAAAATACACAATCATCGAGTCTTTTTCTTCATACTACAAAATACATATTTTTGGGGACCCTCTGGATTGATATTACATGATTTTATTACATAAAAACTTGGTATTTATTTTATATTTAAAGTTTCATTAAACGGATTTTCCATAAAGAAATTTTTTCAAAACGAATCGACTCTCGGATGCCCACATGATTCAAAACCCATAAAAAAAAAAAAAAAGATCTCATGATTATGAATTGAGAAAACATGCTTTAAAATCGAGTTTTGAGGGAAAAAATTAGGGGTGGAAATCCGGACCGGGTATAACCGGCCAGGAAACCGGATCCAGGAAACCGGAAAACCCGGTTGGTACCCGGCTCCGGGTAACCGGGTTCCCGGAGCCGGGTATTGATTTTAAAAAATCCCGGTTATACCCGGGTACCCGGCTCCGGGTAGCTTAGTTTATTAAAAAAAAAAATAATTACCGGTAGTTATTCCATCTACATCACAAGTAATCAATATTCAAATCAGACATGCAGTCGTTTACTTTCATTTATTTATTAAATTGTTTTGCTTTATCCACTTAAACACATATCCACACACACACACAACAAGAGAGAGCGGCAATACGAGTATCCATACTTCTTTAACAGGGGTGAGTCTAGAATGTCTCCTGAATGCTTGAATTTGAGCAATGATCCAAATTCGACGATTTATCCATTTTATTTGCCAAAAGAAAAAAGCTGGTTCGAAGTTCAGCTAAACACAATCACGCGCGAGCATGTACCGCACATCATTCAAAGACGCAATCTATCATAACATGAAACTAGAAATACTGAATTATACACAGATTTCTGGTCCTTATACTGAAAATCATTGACGTCTTCACCTTGAATTTTTGTGACACTCGCGATATTTTTAACCATCTCAAAAGAAAGTAAACAGAGAGAGTAAAAGAAGAAGAAAATAAATCAACAAATTTCATAAAACTTGCTCCTTCAACCACAGTATTTCAACTGACAATCCAGAAACACAAACTGATGCATACCCAGAACAAGTTTCTTCCATCAATATCCACAAAAGTAGATTCAATACTAAAAATAAGCCCAAAAAAATACCACCCAGCCCGGATAACCGGGGTACCCGGGTCCGGGGCCGGGGCCGGGTGTGAAAGATGAAAAACCGGGGACCCCGGAGCCGGTTCCCGGTTTTTACCCAATACCCGGGAACCCGCTCCGGGTTTACACCCCTAGAAAAAATTAGAGAAAATTGTACCATTGGTCCCTATGGTTGGCCCAAATTACAAATTACTTCATCTGGTATCAATATTAATTCAGAGATCCCTCTGGTTAGCTTAATTAATTTACAAATCGCTCCCTATTATCAAATTTCGTTAAAATTTTTGACAGATTCCGTTAGGCGCCATGTCAGCGCCAATAAGATGACGACACGAGTCGATCATAATAAAAATATTAAATAAAATCTAAATAAATAATACTTAAAAAAAAAATTTAAAAAAAAAAATTGAAAAGAGAAAAGGAGTGGTTGCAGGTAGCCACTCCTTTGGGGTGGTTATTTTTTTTTTAACCCCTGTATTGACAGCTACCTTAAGAAATGAGCAAGGAGAAGAAGACTCAGCTGCTAACAACATTACTTGCAGCACACATGTTTCAACAAAATCGAGAAGATGACTTTTCCATGTATTATGAATTCTGAAAATTATTATATGTTTATGTTAATGTAGCTTCTGGCATGTCCGTTTATTATAGAATTTAAAGTAGCTACGTACGTACACTACTAAGAGAGTTTCATCACATCTGGAGCTTGCGAGTCTGTCCTAGAAATTGCACAAACATGGAGGCCTCCATCAATGTGAAGTGTGAACATTGTCCTCTAAGTTACATTTTTGGTATCATCGGCTTGTTTGAACCGGAAGAACCGGCCGGAGAAGAGCCATTGAAACTATTTTCATCTCCCTGTAAGCGAACTCCTTTCCTAGACAAATTCGAGGACCGGCCTACGCATAATAGCACAAGTGAAAAATATTAGAAGTGTTCGACATGTGTATATATATATATATATTTAAGAAACGGATCCTCTCCCGTTTTGGAAAGTATCAAGTTCCTTATAGCGTAGGACTATTTTCATATTGAAATACCCCCACACAATAAGAAACTAGATATTCTTCTCTTCATTTGACTTAGAGAGGATCCAACTCTATATGTGTGTGTATATATATAGAGAGAGAGAGTAACGAAAAAAAAATGATACGAACGTGAAATGCAATGAATTTGAATCGTGATTCAGGTTGAAAGATCCCATTTTTGAGCCATCTCTCTAGTCGGAACTCCTCCGCATCTCCTCCCCAAATATAAGGCATCCTGCCCATGGCATAGGCCATATAAGATACCCCATCCCCTTTCGTCACTCTATAGCCATCGGGAAGAATGCCATCCATTTCTGAACACCTCCCATCCTTCAAGTACACCAAAGAGAGACCACATGTTACTACTATCATGGGAATTTGTAACGTCTTCTTAATTTTTCAATTAGGTTAATGTGTCCTAACAATTTACTATTGGGGCTATAATGTTACCTTCATACTCAAAAAGACAAAAATACCCCTAAAATAAATAATAAAAATAAAAATAGACTAACTAGTCACGCCATGGGTTAGGGGTTTTTTTGCCTTTTTTTTTTTAAATTATTTTTTGGATTTTAAGGGTCTTTTTGTGTTTTTGAAAACTTTTAGGAGTATTTTTGCGTTTTTGAATGTAAAAGGAGGACATTGCAATGCAACCCCTTTATTTGATCAATAGCATACAATGGTTGATTAAGACTTGCATATCAATATTATGGGATAAAAATATTGTTTATAAAATTGCTCATTAACATGACAAGTAGCTAAATTAATGTCAAAATCAATGATCAATAAACTTTTGGGATTAATTATTACCATGGGAACTGCAGGGTATAGCCTCAAGGTCTCTGTCAAAGCTGCATGAAGAAGATGCATACGATCTAGAGTTGCATCGGTTATATTTGCCATGAACTCATCGACGTTTGCTCCGTTGTCTAGACTGCTGGTGACATTTCTCACTTCTTCTGCAATTTGTTCTTATATCAGAGGGTTCTTGCAGAGCATGTAGATGAACCAGGAGAGAGTGTTGGCACTCGTATCTTTGCCGGCGATCATAAAATTCAAAATTATGTCCCTTAGATATTGATCATCCATTTTCTCTGGATTCCTTGTGCTCTCCACCAAAAACCTCGAAAGTATGTCCTCCTTGTCATTCTGGAAATTAATCATGAATCAATTATCAAAATTCAACTAAATCAATCTTCCCGATTACCGATTGATGCAATTGGGCCCCAAGATCATTTAAAAGACACAGCATTGGAAGGTACAAATGCTTCCCTAGGATTATCCAAATAGCCCTTGTCACGAATTTAGCATAATTTATGGAAGGTCTAACTATCGATGGACATAAAAGACGAATTTATGAATGACTATCAGCCCAAGTTATTCAAGGGAAGCCACATGGGAGACTACTGTAGGGCCTAATTACCGAAGAGCCTATAAGACAAATTTACATGAATACCTAACTACCAATGGGATCTTGAAAGGTCGCCTATTGAAATTGGCAGGAGGCTTGATGGTCCATAGCCGAAGGGCCTAAGGAGCCGACAACCCACAACAAGAGTCAAGAAGCCTCGGTGGCCTGCAGCCCAAACAACTAGCAAGGATCCGAGTGCATTCTCACCAAAGTACAACTCTCGACAACTGATTCTCTACCCTGCCAGATCAGACAATAGCCTACTCACGCCATACGCTCTTCAAACAAACTTGAGAAATGAATCTCCATGTCAGACTACTAGCAAAAATTCCTAAAACCTTAAGAAGAAAGGCGAGGAACGAAAGCCTATAAAGAGAACGTACATGTGGATATTCATTCAAATATGCCTCATATCTCACTAGACCAACTTAAGCGACAAGTGGTCTCATCGGATTCGTCTCGTCAAACCCTCTAACCTCAATCTTCTCTTGCAAATTAAATCCACCTTCGAAAAAGAATATTAGTATTTGAAAAACTTACGCATTCTCGTTGTATTGCCAAGAGTTTCCTCTTGGTCCTTATTAGTCCATGCACAAAATCATCGACGATTTTGATGTTCTTCTTGAGGGCAGCTTCAGAGCCAATGTTGAGAAACCTCTTGAGCTTCCAGAAAGGATCAACATAGCGCCAATACACCAAAGCACTTGAATCATCAAAGGCCTTCATGAACGCGCTTTCCCTCCTTCCTTGATCCCTCCAAGTACTCCAATTCTACCCGGCCCAAACCCCAACTTTGAATATGGAATCTAAAGTGCATCTCATTAGTATGTCCTACAAGAACAAACATATATTTATATTCAGAGCAAATAATTCACACAATCTTTTTCTTTTAATACTTTTCATTTCTATCTATCATATATAAATCATTAAATAGTTTTTTTTTTTTTTTCTGAGCAAAATCATGGTCAATTAGTTTCATATTCTTTTTAGTATTTTCTTTTATTCACTACGTACCTTCTTCAGGTTTGTCCTGCTCAAAGTTTGACAATATTTTATAATTTTTTTTTTCATCAACACTAATTTAATTTGTTGATGCAACCTATAATTTCTTGGGCCTAGATACTATTATATTTTTTAGGAATTATTTAGAGAGTTAACCATCTTTGATTCTTTGAAGTTGCAATCATCGTTTCTATGTCTTAAGTATCTCATGCATTAAAAGACACTTTATAAGCATGTTTTTTTATAAATACTTGAAGATTTAGTCATAATTAATCAATTGTTAGCTAGAAATATTTTTTTTAGTCTATATTATTATTAATTGCATTAGAATACCTCTTAATATCTGTCTGGACACTACTTAATTAACTGGGAAAAAAAAACCTTAAACCGGCTTTTTTTTTCTAATTAAATAAGGAAGATAGTTACAAGAGAAGATCATTCCCACCTCTGATCCGAAAGGAAGAAGAAGTAGGCAATCCTATTAATGAAAAAGGGGTAGGCTCCCCAATATTAAACCTAAACCAAACAGAAACAGTGCTGAAATATAAACAAGAGGTAGGAAATGGGATAAATAAATAACCCGGTCCTTTCAAAGGGCCGTACAAGACGGTTTCAAAAGTGAAAGGAAAACAGATCAGGACAAGCCCAACTGTATCCCCACTTATGACTTGCAACAGCCACTAAAAGATGGCAGCAACAGTAAGAACACTGTTAAAGTCCGGAAAAATGACTGCAGACAAAAGAAAACCCAACACAGTTCCAAATACGGAAATTTTCCATAAAGGAAAACAAAATCCCAAACAACATAAAAACACAATAGATAAAACAACAGATAAAACAACAATGGAAAACCGACTAAGGAAAAAGAAGCGGAAGCCACCAGCACTGGGGTGTGAGGACAACGCGCCGCCGCTGGATGGCCACTCACCAGTAGGGAAGCAGGATTCGCCAAGAACCACCAAAAGCCGTCACAGAGGAAATTTGGAAGGGAAGATGTGGTCAGCACGTGCCGAAAAGGGAGACAAACTCCCTGGCGCGTGCAGGCCATGCGCAGATGAGGAGGCAATGGTTGTAGACATGGTGGCCATCAGTGGAGTCGGAGAATGCTGGCAAACCCACTAGTGACGTGTGTGTCGTGCAAAACCAGATAGAGAAGCACATATCTAAATTCAAAGATTTTGACCTAACAACCTATCCAAAAAATCACATAAAACACAATGGGACGAAAAGAGGAAAACCGGTTGGCTTTGTGTTGATGATATTGAAAGCAGAAAAAACATAAAAGTCGGCTGAAAAACTAGCATGATAGTCACCTCCGAAGAGACGGAAGGTTCATGAAAGGATGGAAATGGGAGTTTTATGCTTCCCTTCCATGGCCTTTGATGCAAAAGGTGGATGGGTAGATGGATTACCTCATAAGAGGCAGGGGTTACTAGGGGTGTTCAAACAGGGCGGTTATAATCGCTTTAAAACCGCTAACCGCTTAAAACCGCTAACCGCTTATAACCGCTTTTAAAAGCGGTTATAGGGTTTTAAAAGCGGTTATAAATAACCGCTAACCGCTTATATATATATATATATTAAAAAAAAAAAAAAAAAAAAAAACTGACCTGAGTAGAGGGCGTCGTTTTGGGCATTGCTGAATGCCCAAAACGACGCCGTTTTGGTATATATATAAACCATATTTTCTGAGGTTTAGGTTTCCATTTTCCATTCCCATTTCATTCTTGTTGTCGCCGACGCCGTCTCTCTCGTCTCTGCCCTCTCGTCTCTCTCGGACGTTCGGTCCTTCACTCACGGCTTTCACGGTTCCCGCGGCCTTCATTTCACAGTTCAGCCGTCGTCACCCGTCGACTCCACACCGTTCGTCCGTCCGTCGACTCCTTCCGTCCGACCGAGCGACACCAGGGTATATCCCTCTCTCTAGTCTCTGATTATCTACGCAGCTATGCTCTCTCTTTTGTGCATATTTTAGAGGAAATAAGAGTTGTTATCTTGATGGGTTTTCGGCTTATGTTAGTGTTTAGAAATGGTGTTTCAGAAATGTCAACTCCCATTGTAAAGAGGCTCAGCATTTTCAAATTTTAGTTTGAACTTGATATAAATAAGTTTCAGCCTTGTCTGAATATGGTCGTTGAAAACTAGTCTTCAGTTCTGACTTATGAGGGAGCATACTTATTTTGTGTTTCTGTTGTTATATTAGTCATTTGTGTGTGTGGTGGTGGTGGGGGTGGAGTGGGGGAGGGATTAACTGAGTTGATTCGGTCGTCCTTGTGTGTGTGGACTTTTTGTTGGTTGCCAGATTGTTGCTCCCGATGATTGAACTTGATATAAATAAGTTTCAGCCTTGTCTGAATGTGATTGTTGAAAACTAGTATTCTGTACAAAAAATGGCCCAAAACAGGTGTAAATCTGGCCCAAAATTGGTGTAAAAATAGCCCAAAACCGATTTTAACCCGGTCTAAACCGACCCAAAACCGGTTTTCAATAGCGGTTTCAAACCGCCGGTTATAACTGCTAACCGGCGGTTATAAAAATAACCGCCTCCGCCCAGGCGGTTAGCGGTTGCGGTTGGTAAAATAAAAATAACCGCTAGGCGGTTAGCGGTTAGCGGTTTTAGCCAATAACCGCAGGTTATAACCGCTTGTACACCCCTAGGGGTTACAGAGAAGGGGTTAAAGGTACAGGGAAAGGGAGAAGGAAAGCTAATTGGCTGGCACAAAGGAGTTGAGGAGAGAGAACGGAGAAAACTATTTGATGGCTTAACCGCTAGTAGTATTTTTACCTAAAACCTGCTTTAATCGAATAATTTCAATATTAACGACTCATTTTTTTAGGACAATTAACCACAAATATTAGTCACACAAATATATTCCCGATAATATACATACATGATACATATAATTAAGGGGTAATTATCTTTTCCCCTCATGAACTACCAACTTTTGCAGATACCCCCCACGAACTACCAACTCGACCAAAATAGAGCATTCAACTACCAAAGTTACACGTTTTCTCCCCTTCCGTCAGTCAGAGGCGTTATTTTGGCTGCTACCGGCGCTGGAGAGTCTCAGCAGCGAGACCTGACAGTCGAAGTTTCTGCCAATGCTGCGATCCCTCACGGGCTCCACCACATACGTCTTTGGGGAGCAAAAGCTCGCGGTCCCTGTCGTCGACACATGACAGACTGGACGACGACAACGACTTCACGTGACAGGATCGCTCTCCTTTTCTCTCAACCAACTAGTCTCAAAAAGCCGCAAAGATCGGGAAAAGCTAAGACGTCCACCCATTGCTAGAGTTTCCAACCTCTACCCATTTCCCAAAGCCTTCATGGTGACCGGAAACAATAAAGGATATTTTATGAATTTTTTTCTCATAGCTAAAGATAAAATAGCCATATTAGAGAAATACATTATTCATTACTTGAAAATCTCCAAGCTAGGTTCAGTATATGGATTATAAGCAGGCTTGAAACACAGCTTGGACATGCTTGCACACAGGAGATAGAATTGAAAATGTCAAAATTTTCATTATATCAATGCCTCCAACATCACAAATTCACAATACCCTTTTCAGTTGTTAATTATCCATGTCAACTATAAGCAGCAATAGTTTATATATGCAAGAAAACCAACTAGCTTCATTTTAGAAGAAAAAATCGGTGCTAATTATTCAACATTAAGTGCATAAAACCACTTAGTGCTCAGCCTGGAAAAGTTCCAACTTGAGCAGAAAAATTACCCAACCTGAGAAACGACACCAAGCATTTTTTGCAATGTGTTCGCCACAAATAATTCCAGATATATTTGCTATTGTAACCCAGAAATCTCCAAACTCTGTTTCTGAGATATAATTACGGAGTATTATTTTGCTCCTTCAATTCTTAAACTCTTGCTTTATTGCTTTCATTTTCAATAATAAGTCTTCACGAAAAATTATTAACTGTATAGTTAGAGGATTGGTTGAAAGTCTTATGAACATGGATCGCAACAGTGACGTGCCTCATATATATATATATATATATATATATATAGCGTTCAACCACAGTGAGTCATGAAGCATCCAATAGCAAGTGGGAAATCAAATGCTCTGTTTTAGACCCTCCAAAACAGAGCATTTGATTTATAAGGAAAATGTAGTTGTAGAAACCTAAATTAATTAACAAAATATTGCATAAGGTTTTTGATAAGGGAAAATTTAGACGTGACCGGTTTTCATCATTTTCCCAAGCTATATGAGCACTCAAGGCCAGGTCGACCCATCATGTGAAGAAGAAATACTAAACGTATGATATGGCGACGAAGATGGAAATTTGTTGAAAAAAAAAAAATCACGTCCACGAGTCGTGAATCATGTAACTTTGGTTGAATAACGTAACTTAACAATGCCAATTGTAGCCAAAAGAAAACTTGCAACTTTTCATAACGCTTTTTTTGCAATATAAATGAACGTTTTCTCCAAGTTTCCTTCGTATCAGCTTTCGCACAAAACAAACAAGAAAAATTATTTGCCTTCTACTTTCTAGGTCTCGTTTGTGCATGGCCACCATTGTCTTCTACGCATGCATTTGGGTCCCATTCCTGCAACTCAAGAAAGCTTTTGCCATGACGATGGGCTTCGTCTTCTTCACGTCTCCGCCTGTAGAGAGCTTCACTCAAGAGTCTGTGATGCTGTGGAAGGAAAAGGAGGTTGCGCAAAGTTTTTGTCTACTCTCAACATTGGAGATTTTCCCAGGTAGAAAAAGAGTTGGTGAGGTCTCATTCCACGTAAGAGGGACTGGAAAAAGGAAAACAAAAAGATATAAAAAAAAAAAAAAAAAAAAAAAAAAAAAAAAAAGGCTGGGACAAATGCTTGTTGGCAGTGTCAAGTTGGGTCATTGAAAGTGAGGGCAAAAGAGGAAAAAAAAAACTTGTAACACGGCACTTGATGTGCACATGACGTGTTGACCGTCCAAAATAACGCCTCTGACTGACGGAAGGGAGAAAAACGTGTAACTTTGGTAGTTGGATACTTTATTTTGGTCGAGTTAGTAGTTCATGAGGAGTATTTGCAAAAATTGGTAGTTCATGGAGGAAAAGGTAATTACCCCTATAATTAATTAAGAAGGCACCGAATTACCTAAAATATTTAACCCAAATTTAGCTCAAGAAAAATGGATAAAAGAATTGATAAATTAAAATATTATTTTTCCAATAAACTTATAAACATATATCGGGTTACATACCTGGATATCAAAGGCCAAACCGGCATCCGATAACTCGGAAACAGCTCAATTAGATCGCTTAACAATTTCTGATTTAATAGCCGGCCCCTTAACAGTCTTTACAAAATTGCCTTGCTTCGTCACCTTTCCCGCACCTTTGACAGCCTTACTCTTCTCCTTTAAATTCAAAAAATCTTCCTTTCTCGTTACAGGCAAAATAAATTCTGGGGTACGTTTTCCTTGATCTACGCCCTTTCGCAGGGAAATATTCCTTTCCAAAGAGTCGGGGCCAGCAACCAATCTGGGTTCCTTAATTTTCGTGCTGGGAGTTACACCTTTTATCGGGTTTCCATTCTGAGAATGGTTACCATGACTGGACCTGGAAGGAGCTTTGGGATTGTCGTCAACCTCTGCCTGGGAATGGTGGTAGTTTTCAGCCGGACTGCCATCGGCTGTATCCGGAGCTTTTGAGTGATCTTCCGCCCTAATCCAGGATCCCCAGCCCCAGACTCCTTTATGGTTTGATCTTTTGGACGAAGGAACTGGACAACCCGAAGCTTCGTGAAGAATTCTTCCACATTTGGAACAAAAAGCAGGAAGTTTCTCGTATTTGAATTACACCCAGCAGGATTTGCCAACTAAAATTAAAGCACGTCCACGATCAAGGGGATTATACAGATCGATCAACACTCTGAGACGCAGGTACCGTCCCCACCCCACGTCGTCATCAGCAACATCGACCTCCACCACCTTTCCCAGGGAAGCACCAATCTTTGAACCCACACCTCGGTTCATAAAACCCAAAGGCATATCATGCACCTGTATCCAAATCGGGTATGGTGAAAACTCATCTAAGATGGGGGCTTACTGCCTTCGAGTTCATCAATAATCAGGGTTGTTCTATCATAGGACCAAGGACGACCCTCAAGAACCTTCCTTCTATCACTGTCATCTTCAAACTCAAAGACCCATAAATTGTCCTGGATCTCCTTAAAGAACATATCACCCACCAATCGCCAAATACGGGTATTGAGCGTTTTGAAGGCCTCCTTGTTGATTCTTTTGGGACACCCAGCCTTCCTACCAAACACCTCGTTCCTTTGGCTCTCAGATACTCAATCTCCTCCACACCAATTTGGATACCCTGCTTCTCCCCTTCTATGAATGGGAAATTACCCACCTTCTCCCAGTAGTCTTCAGCCATGGTATTCTCATCTAAGGATCGAGATAACCCTGAGTGAAAGATCGGGACAAAAAAACTCCTACACCGGGAAGCCAGAAGGAGACATCACTCACTTAGAGAGTCCTAACTTGCTTGTATCAGCAACAAAGCTTTAACAAAGAAGATAAATATCTTGCATTTATTATAAAGAAACTTTCTGTCGGTAAAAATAAAATAAAATAAAATTATAGGTGGGAGATCGACTTCCTAGCACTCATAACTACAAGACAAAAATAAAAATGTTTGACAAAAAAGATGGCATGTCTTGCATTTACATAAATTTTACTTATATGTATAAAAAAATAAAAATGTTAGCAGCAAAGCTTTAACAACGAAAATGACATGTTTTACATTTATTATAAATAAACTTTCTATCAATAGAAAAAAATGAAAGATAAAGCACGCACCTCTCTTCAATTAATTCATCCCTACATTTTGTTTGTAAAATGCACTTCTTTTGTCTATGTTTTTTAAACAAACAATAAAACCAAGGGAGTGGATTAATACAAAAAATAAAAATAAAAACTATTTTTGTTCCGAATAAATGAAAAATCAATCCATTTTATTGGTCTAAATTACAAATCGCTCACTGCCGTATAAAAATAATTTAGAGATCATCAGGGTAGGCCAAAATAATAAATTAGTCCCTTCTATCAAAACACTTGACAGATTCCGTTAGTGTCCATGTCAACACCAATAAAATAATGACATGTGTTACTCTTAGTAAATGAAATAAAAAATGCAAAATTAGTTTATGTGATTTACCTTGTTTACAATTAACTTCATGTGGTATCAAAATGAACTCAGAGGTCCATGCATGTAGTATGCCAAAATTCAAATCACACCCTTCAGTCAAAACATTTAACAGATTCTGTTAATGTGTCATATTAGCGCCAATAAAATGTCGATACGTGTCACTGTTAATAAAATATATATATATAAAAGTTAAAGTTAAAGAAATTCAAAAAAATAATTAATTAATTTTTTTTAACAATAAAAAAATAAAAAATAAAAAATAAAATCAGGGGATGGCTGTCAAGCCACCCCCACCACCTTTGGGGGTGGCTCGCGAGCCACTTGAGGTGGGGGTGGCCTTCGAGGCACCCCCGTGGTGGCTCTAGGGTAACCCAAAGGCCACCCCAAAGGAAGCCGAGGGTGGCGCATGCCACCCCAAAGCGCCACTGACCCATGTGGGTGGCCGAGCACCACCTCCAACTTTCTTTGGAGTAGCCCGATGGCCACCCAGATGTAATATCCCATATTTTAATAATAATAATAAAAAAAATAAAAAAAAAAATACTTATTAAGTAAGTACTTAATCAATAAGTTAAAAAAGAAAAAAAAAAAAGAAGAAGGAAACAACAACTTGCATGGCAAGTTGTTTTTCTTTTATTAATTCTTCTTCTTTTCTTTCTTTTCTTCATCTTCTTCCTTCTTCATTTCTCCTTCTTCGTTCTTCCTTCTTCTTTTAGTTCTTTCTCTCCTGTATACACAAAGTCAGCGACAGAGAGAGAATGAGAGGGGTGAGAAGAGAGTGAAATCGGGAGAGTGAGAGTGGAACAAGAGGAAAGAGAGAGAGATAGAGAGATCAGAGATGGAGAGATGGGTGATGGAGCTCGTGAAGGGGAGAGAGATCCGGTCACATCGTCACCGGTAGAGACCGATTGGACCCGAGGAAGAGAGCCCATGACCGCGAGAGAGAGAAAACCCGGAAAGATCGATGAGCCGTGAGCCCAGGGAGGTCCGATCCTCCATGTCCGGTGGTCAGAGGGAAATCCGGCGGACCAGTGGCGGTTCGGACGAAACGTAACCCCGACCCACCAAGCCATGACCCAATGCCGAGAACCCGTGAAGCCTGACCTTCAGTGGCGATGTCCGGCGTGTTTTCCGGCGGGATAGGTGTTTCTCCGGCCGAACCTCGAAGACCCACGACCTGTACAACCTGTGCGACCCACAACCCAGAACCCTGCAACCCCGTGAACCGCTGAACCCGAGAGGAAACCCGGTTCCATGGTGTTTTCCGGCGGTTTGGAGGTGTGAATTCCGGCGATTTTTTGGTAGTTTTCCGGAAATTTAATGTAATTTTCCAATTTCTTGAGTAATTGTTCACTGTAGATTGATATTTTGGTTGTTATTTTTAGTTGTTAAATCTAGATTTGGGTTCTGATTTGAGCTGTTCGTCACTTGTGTTTGGTGAAGGTTCTGATTTTGTGTGTGTGTATCCCGATGGTGGGGTTTTGAAGCTCGGTGTCTCTGTGTTGTGTGGTGATTTATGGAATATTGACTGTGAGTATAACTTTTGGATAAATTCAGTTATTGATGTTATGTATTATAATCAACTCTGTTCGGTTGAAAATAAGAGATGAGTTTCTTGTGAGTGTTTTGAGGCATGCTCTGGAGATTCGAGGAATTATAGATAATGTTAGTGATTGTTTGTTAATGATCATTTGAGTATGGGATTCAGTGAGTATTGAGATTTGAAGATACGTAGAGTACTTTTTATAAAAGGTGTAGGATATATTGGTTATGTTTTAATCTTTGGATCGAAATTTTGGTTATAAATATATATAGGATAAATTGATTTAAGTATTAAACTGAAATTTCAGAAACGCTCCGCTAAATTTATCTTTGTGTTTTATCTAGGTAAAAGTCGATTCTGACGCTAATGGAAAGTCCAGGTAAGGGGATACAACACCGAAAAATCTCCAACAAGATTTTATTACAAATCTTTTGAAAAAGTGTTGGAGAATTTTACAAAGTGTTTGCTTATGTGATTTTTAATGCCAAGCTTTATTACTCATATGTTATTGTTCAAGAATTTTGTGCATAAATCACAATATGATTAAGAGCATATTTTAAAGTTATGATTTATGCATAATTACATTATAATTAAGAGCATTTCAAAGTTAGGATTATGCATACTTATAGTCATGAAAAGAGCATTTGAAAGTTAAGATTATAGAGTATTCCGAAGTATATGATTTTATTCAAGAATATAGTGTTGAAAGAAAAGAGGATCTAAAGTTTAAATTCTGCACATGACTACAGTTATGAACGCGCTCATACAGTTTTAAAGTAAAGTTTACAGTTATTGCAGAGCCTACAGAATTACAGAAAGCGTTCATGTGCAGTAATAATTGTTTAACCCTGAGGCACTATTACAGTTAGGATTGGTACCCATAGGTAGCATGGCAAGCATACCGTAAGTCGGTTATGCTACCATCTGAGGTTGGCTTTCACCTAGGAAATCCCCAACCCGTACGGCTCTCCTCTGACGACAGGCTGAGTCTATAGGTCTGTGTGACAAAAGCCAACGTGCTCCGCTCACGGGAAACAGCGGTGTAGAGTCTGTAAATGGTTAAACCACAGATAAAGGATTAAAGGGAAAACAGATAAAAAAATTTATTAAATCATTATAAATTCATATGCCATTATTTATATTCTTCATTCACTTGTTCTGTTAATTCTTCATATGATTATGCCTCCTGCTTTAAAACAACACATTCTTATCACAAATCATGTTTTTAACACATGTTTTCTTATAAATCATAAACAGTCTAGTATGTCATTTCTTAAACAATTCGCATAACTATAATCTCCAACTTATAATCACTCAAAATACACATATCTTATTCATACTTCTAGACATCATCATAGTTTCAATTTATCAAAAAAATACTCAAATCATCCAAAATAAATTAAATCAATCATACAATTGGTTTAGGTTGTAAAACAATATACATTATGAAATTCACTATATATGAAATTAATTCTTATCAGTGATAGAATAAATTGTCATTATGCATGACTAAAGATTATGGCATAAAGGTTTATAATATGTTTTATTCTCCTGGTGTTGTATTTCCTTACTTAGGTGTCGAATTCACCCATTTTTCCCTCAACCCTTTCCAGATGACCCAATAAGATGACGACATTTCTTGGTATTGGCGTAGATCTCGCAAAGAGCATAGATCATTGCGGACCGACCAAATCTTTATTTTGTATAGTATGTTTCTCTTGGAGAATTCAATGTATTGTAAAGAATTATTAATAGAAAGGTCAATCTGTTGTAAATGCACGCTTCCATTTAAAATGTTTGTTTTTAGCACTCAGTTCGCGTTTCCCCTTATATCCAAAACGGGGGCGTGACACCAGATTGACCACTAAGGGTAGCGCGCGGCCACCCAAAGGTGGCCAGAGAACATTAACAATATTTGGTAAGTAGTTGAGAAAAGTGTCTGGTTCTGTCACGAACGGTGATATGTTAGATACCCTTCTCAACATCAATGAAGAAAACGGTGAAAAGATGGACAAGACCACAATGAAACATTTCTTCTTGGTCAGTATTATTTCTTCTTGGATTTATTTCAACATTAGTCATCTATTTACTTTGATTTTCATGAATATGTGTGATGGGTTGTCGTTAGGGAATAGGATCCTCCTTTTTCATGAATTGAACTGAAATGAAGAGATAGTTTTTTGTTCAAGATTAAATATTATAGTTTTTTTTATTAAGGGTATTTTCATCATTGGGAAAAATTGACAATATTTGGTAGTATGGGGGAACACTAACCAAATTGAAAGTTTGGGGGGACATTGACAATTAGGTGGTAGTTTGATAGGGGTATGTAGACTTTACCCTTTTATTTTTATAACCGCAATCACCCGTCAGTTAGCACTTATTTAAAGTTACAAATGCACCGCATAACACTTTTTACATTTGAGCATTTTGGGCTTATTTTTGGGTTTTGAGCTTTCATTAAACCTTTTTTTGTTGATTTTATATATATATATAGGTAGTCAGTTAGCGGTTAGCGGTTAGTAATCGCCTTCGTCCACCCCTAAAACTATCAACTGCTTCCGCCTACTCCTAAAACTGCTAACTGTCTCACCCTAGATGGTTAGCATTTTTTTCCAACCACTTATAAAAACAGTTAGCGATTATTAACCACCCGCTTTTTCACCCCGGTATAGACAGTTGGATCCGGCTTCAGTGTTGTAGTTTTTAAAAATATCAAAGGGTGCAAATTGTGTTGAGTTAAACTCGTTGTTAGTACTTGACGCCGTTTAAGGCTCTTTTAATCCCTACCCGTGATTCTCTTCGCATGCGTGACTTAATATTGGCAATTATCAACGTGCCTTGTGAGAGAAGCTTTGCCTTCTCTTTAGCCTCCCCCTGAAAAAAGCCACAGATCACAAAACACGGGAGGAG
Organism: Alnus rubra; assembly: GCA_028654335.1. NCBI lineage: Eukaryota > Viridiplantae > Streptophyta > Magnoliopsida > Fagales > Betulaceae > Alnus > Alnus rubra. Next base: position 1,609,679 of record JAJPGS010001817.1, read on the forward strand.
CCTCCTCACCTCCCATTTCCCCTTATCTTATCCCTTTCCCTCCCTGTGCTTACGCCTCTTCTGAGGCTTCTATCATGCTAGAGCTTGCTCTAGATTTATCCACCTCCTCTGAGGTCCTTTTCCTGCTTTCATCCATCGTGTTGTTTGTGATTTTTGGCTAGGTTTTTGGGTCGGAATATTTGGTTCTAGATCTACGATCCTCCATCAACTATTTCCCGACACACGCCTCTTTAGTGAGTTCACCAGAGTCTTCTGTTTCCACCGATGGCCGCTGCGACATCAGCCGACGTCCATGCATCGGAGTATGGCCTTCACGCGCAAAGGAGTTTGTCCCCCTTTCCGGCACTAGGCCACGCTTCCCCCGCCTCTATCGTCCCCCCGCCTCGATTTTCGGTGGTCTACGGTGGCTTCTGGTGTTCTCCACAGGAGAGAGGCCTTCTAGTGGTGACGCGTGGTCTTCACGCTCTGCCACTGCAGCTCCCATCCCCTGTTCCGCCTAGTTCCCTGCCAAAGCTATGTTGTTTCCTTTTTCTTTGTTTTTGGGCTTTTTTGTTATTCCTCTGTTTCACTTCCCCATGTTTATCTCTGTAATTATTGTGTTTGGGTCTTTGCACTTTTAATACAATTTTAACTACCTTTACTGGTGGCCCATTTTTTTGGCATCCATGTCAAAAATCAATAGGCTCGCATCATCTCGCATTATCTCCGCGTACTTACTTTCTTAGATTTTCTTTGTTGGGTTGCCCAGTCTTGTACTGTTGTAATTTGTTTTTATGCTGGTTGTAAGTCTTTTCATGTATCTAAAAAATAAATAATAAATAATAAATAAAAACTACCCCTTCACACACAGATCGCAGCTCATCTAGTTTGGTAGATGATATTGTACTGTACAACATCAATTGCAAGCCTTCCTAATAACCAGTCCTTTGTCCTCACCCTCTCATCTCTCTTCAGGTCATGGACATCCAGGTCCATCTCTTTCTCCCACATATCACTGTAGTCATGGGACACCATGGCAAATTTTTGGAGCCAAGTTAATTTGAGGAAGAACAAGGTGTCGTTGGTTTGAGCCCGGCCTGATGTAACAGAGTGCCATGGTGCAACGACATTGTCTTGTAGGCCGAGAGACTTTTACTTTTGGTCATTTTTTAACTCTTCGAGACATCTTTAGCAGCCCCAGACTTCTCTTGCTGGCCAAGACACTTTGACTTTGCATTTCAAGGTCTGAGTCGACCTTTGAAGAAGCTCCTCCTCAATCCTCCACCTTCAAGATCCACCAAACCCTCCAAACCCACTACCCCAAAATCCATTTTGGAGATACCACCGATCTACAATAACTCTATTAAGCATGAGTTCATGAACAGGAGAGATCTAGAGGATAAGCTTCAGATAGCCATTTCCTAAGGGTGGGGTTTGTGCTTTGCTGAGCTTCAAGTGCGACCCCTCCGCCGTCCTTCCCAACGGCCTCATTCGCCCAAGATGACTCTTGCAAAGAGATGGGCCGTGATCTATGTGAAGGGGGTAGCCGGTAGGGGTTGAAACTTGAAAGAGACTTAAACGGTGTCAAGTCTAGGCTTATGCTTCGTAAGTCTCAAGTTTAGTAAAACAGTTTAACTCAAAACAATATGCGCCCTACAATATATTTATACAAATGTGCCTAGATCCTTGACAGCTACCTTAAGAGATGAGAAGAAGACTCGGCTGCTAATAACATGTTTCAACAAAATTAAGAAGATGACTTTTCCAAGTATTATGAATTCTGAAAATTATTATATATTTATTTCTAGCTAGCTTCTGGCATGTTTATTATAGAATTTATGTTACGTGAATACGTAATGGATCTTGTAACGCGCTTTTCAACAGGAAAAGAAGTTGGATTTAGATTCTTCTTCCTACCTATTTTGATAGATTGTTAGATTCTGAAGGAACTTAAAGCCTTAGGTTTTGAGGAACTATAACTTTTCAAACACAATATTTGGATTAATTCATTTGATCCTTTTTATTCATGACTTCTTCTCTTTAAATAGATAACATAGCATTGTAGGATTGAACCACAGGCTGGTACAATTCCTACTAGGACTCAACTAAGTGGTGATAAGCATCCACTCAAACTAATTATCAAATGACTCCTACTAATCGGCTATCAACTAACACGATAACATAAACCATAGTGATAGACTCCTACTCGACCAAACTAACGATAACAATAACTAAAAATAAGATAACAATCCACTACTAATCTCAAACAACAAAGTACCGTAGAAGACTCTAACAACTCGGGTGATGACTCGTGCTCCTCCATCTCATAACAATTTACAGTAGCTACTGTTATGGGCTAGAGATTGAGAACGTGTTACGGTTTAGTAGCGGGAAAAGCTACAGGATCTAACCTCTTGAGTTTACCTATGGTGACAGATAAGTAGGGTATTCGAGTACCCTAAACTTCCTAATCAACTACTAGGGTTGTGTAATAATTTTTTGATACGTTTTATTGATAAACTTCCCCTTTATATAGAGTGATACATGGTATGAAGAATAGAAAAGGAATACATGGTTAATAGGGAAAGTATTAAACCTACTGGGATATTAATGCCCTTATTGACGCTGCCCAGACCTTCGCTTTTGGAGCAAGAATCTGAATTACGTACCTTATTAAACTTACTTGATGCACAAGTCGTGGAACATACCCACTGCATCTTTTATTCCTTACTAAGACAAAGCTATTTAAGGATCTTCATAGCTGGCACAAGGATCCTTCCTTAATTCAGCATCACAACCTTCCTTAGAAGGAATTTCTTCTAGTGCACGTTCCTTAACAGGAAATCCCTCTAGTGCACGGCCGCTGCATTGTAACAGCTACGTACTACTAAGAGAGTTTCATCACATCTAGAGCTTGCGAGTCTGTCCTAGAAATTGCACAAACATGGAGGCCTCCATCAATGTGAAGTGTGAACATTGTCCTGTAAGTTACATTTTTGGTATCATCGGCTTGTTTGAACCTGAAGAATCGGAGAAGAGCCATTGAAACTATTTTCATCTGCCTGTAAGCGAACTCCTTTCCTAGACAAATTCGAGGACCGGCCTGCGCATAATAGCACAAGTTAAAAATATATATTAGAAGAGTTGGACATTTGTATATATATATATATAGGAAACGGATCCTCTCCAGTTTCGGAGATCGAGTATCAGTTCCTTATAGTGTAGGAGTATTTTTGTATTGAAATACCCCACACAATAAGGAACTAGATACTTTCCTGTTCATTTGAACTGGAGAGGATCCTACTATATATATATATATGGAGTAACAAAAAGATTATACGAACGTGAAAGGCAATGAATTTGAATGGTGATTCATGTTGAAAGATCCCATTTTTTAGCCATCTTTTTGGTCGGAACTCCTCGGCATCTTCTCCCCAAATATAAGGCATCCTCCCCATGGCATAGGCCATATAAGTTACCCCATCCCCTTTCTTCACTCTATAGCCATCAGGAAGAATGTCATCCATTTCTGAACACCTCCCATCCTTCAAGTACACCAAAGAGAGACCACATGTTAGTACTATCATGGGAATTTGTAACGTCCCTCTTAATCTTTCAATTATTTGGTTAATGTGTCCTAATAATTTATTGCTTTTGGTATTAATGATCAAAATTAATAATTTTAGCAGCAAATAGCAAAATTAATGATCAATAAACTTTTGGGATTAATTATTACCATGGGAACTGCAGGGTATAGCCTCAAGGTCTCTGTCAAAGCTGCATGAAGAAGATGCATACGATCTAGAGTTGCATCGGTTATATTTGTCATGAACTCATCGACGTTTGCTCCGTCGTCTAGACTGCCGGTGACATTTCTCACTTCTTGAGCAATTTGTTCTTGTATCAGAGGGTTCTTGCAGAGCATGTAGATGAACCAGGAGAGAGTGTTTGCACTTGTATCTTTGCCGGCGATCATAAAATTCAAAATTATGTCCCTTAGATATTGATCATCCATTTTCTCTGGATTCCTTGTGCTCTCCACCAAAAACCTCGAAAGTATGTCCTCCTTGTCATTCTGGAAATTAATCATGAAACCAATCATCAAGATTCAACTAAATCAATCTTCCTGATTACCTATTGATGTAACTGGAAGGTACAAATGCTTCCTCTAGGATTATCCAAATAGCCCTTAATTATCACGAATTTAACACAGTTTATGGAGGTCTAACTACGAACGGGCATAAAAGACAAATTTATATGAATGACTATCATCCCAAGTTATTCAAGGGAAGCACGATTACTGTAGGGTCTAATTAATTACCGATTGGCTTCTAAGATAAATTTCCATGAATACCTAACTACCAATGGGCTCCTGAAAGGTTGCCTATTGAAATTGGCATGAGTCCCGATGGTCCATATATAGCGAAGGGCCGAAAAAGCCGGCAACCCACGGCTAGAGTCAATAAGACTCGGTGGCCTGCGGCCCAAACAACTAGCAAGGATTCGAGTGCATTCTCACCAAAGTACAATTCTTGACAGCTAATTCTCTACTCTGCTAGCTCAAGCAACAGCCTACTCACGTCATGCGCTCTTCTAACAAACTTGAGAAACCCTAAGAAAAAAGGCGAGTGACGAAGGCCGATAAAGAGAACATGAGGTATTCATTCAAGTATGCCGAATCAACCCCACTAGTACTCTTCAAAATTCCCTCATATCTCACTAGACCGACTTAAGGGACAAGTGGTCTCATCGGATTCGTCTCGTCAAACCCTCTAACCTCAATCTTCTCTTGCAAATCCTCCTTCGAAAAAGAATGTAGTACTTGAAAAACTTACGCATTCTTGTTGCATTGCCAGGAGTTTCCTCTTGGTCCTGATTAGTCCATGCACAAAATTATCGATGATTTTGATGTTCTTCTTGAGGACAGCTTCAGAGCCAATGTTGAGAAACCTCTTGAGCTTCCAGAAAGGATCAACATAGCGCCAATACACCAAAGCATTTGAATCATCAAAGGCCTTCATGAACGCGCTTCCCTCCTTCCTTGGTCCCTCCAAGCACTCCAATTCTACCCCAAACCCAACTTTGAATATGGAATCTAAAGTGCATCTCATTAGTATGTCCTACAAAAACAAACATATATTTATATATATTCAGAAGAAATAATTCACATAATCTTTTTCTTTAATACTTTTCATTTCTATCATAAATCATTAAATAATTCTTTTCTTCTTCTTTTTTTTTTTTTTTCTTTCTGAGCAAAATCATGCATGGTTAGTTTCATATTCTTTTTAGTACTTTTCTTTTATTAACCGAAGGGAAAAAAAAGAAAAAGAAAGAAGAAGAAGCAGCAGCTAAAACCTGTTTAAATCGAACAATTTCAATATTAACCACTCATTTTTCACGACAATTAACTACTGATATGTAGTCACACAAATATATTCCCCAATTATAAACATACATGATACATTATTAATTAACACGGCCACCGAATTACCTAAAATATTTAGCCCAAATTTAGCTCAAGAAATTAAAAATGGATAAAAGAATTGATAAATTAAAATATTATTTTCTAATAAACTTATAAACATCGGGTTACATATATACCTGGATATCAAAGGCCAAACCGGCATCCGATAACTCGGAAACAGCTCTAACCAGCTTAGCAACATTTCTCCGAAACACAGAAAAGCTAAAATCTCTAAGCACTCTCGTCGAGAACTCAAAGCTCGCAAGCTTCCTCTGCTGCCGCCACTTGTCCCGTCCACAGCGAATATCCCTGCCCAAAAAGATCACTCACAATATCCTGGTTATACTCACCTTTCGAGTACTTGTCGAAATTGGTTTTCAGTATGTGCTCGATGTTTCGCACGTCGGTCGTGTATATCTGGCTTTGCGCCGGAGCGAGGAGCCGGAAGGTTCGTCGTTTCCTGGCAGCTTCTGTTTGTTGGTCATAGAGTGTGTTGAAGTAGAAGAGCTGGTGGAAGACCGTGCCATCCACGGGTGGGTAATTCGGGTTCTTGATGGATTTTCCCGTGAAGATTCTCAGTATGAGAAGAGAGATTGTTAGGAAGAGAAAGATTAGTGAAAAGGCTATGAAGTTCAACATGATCCAGATGATGTCCATCTTTGTTTGTTTGTATAACTCTTTTAGAAGGAAGTGTGCCCAAATGTCGTATATATAGACTATAGCACTAGTGTCTGTGTGTATATATATATATATATATTTCCTTGAGATTGAGATTCACTATAATTAACTGTCCGGATAATTATTGTGAGAGATGTGAAACCCAACTACTTGGATAGATGTACGAGTAATTCTAGGCGGTGAACAATCGTCCCTCAAGCGTCCATCACCTGCTGATGTGGCATAGTCCACATCAGGCCTTCTTTTTTTCAATAAAAAAAAATATATATTGAAAAAACCAGCGTTGAAAAGTAAAAGACTCTCCTCCCTCTCTCGATCATTTTCCCCCCAAAAACCTCCCTCTCTCCATCTCTGCATTTCCTCCCTCAACGCCACCGTCAACCACCTACGAAGTCGCCACCAGTACGTCGAGCTCCATCTCCGGCCAAAAGTCACCGGATCTCCAGCCATTCTCCATCTCCGGTTCGACTCCGACAGTTCTCCATCTTCGGAACGTCCAAGCTTCAAGCTCCATCTCCGACCAAAAGTGACAGGATCTCCGGCCGTTCTCCGCACTTTATCACAAGGTGCTTCCACACTTACTGGGTATAACTTTTTTTTGGTTGAATCATACCTAGTATTAGGTTCGTGAGAGAGGCAGAGAAAGATTGAGAGGCTAAGAGAGTAAAGAGGAACTGAGAAAGACTTGAAACTTGACTGTTAGTGGGTGTGAAGGTAAAAAGTTGAAGTCGTGAGGTGAGGGCCAGATTTGTAAAAGAACGGAAGGAACTGGATTACTAGTCTATGAGAACCATTTTATCTTCATAGACTCATAAATAAATTAGTAACTAACAAACAAAAAAGGGCCATCTTCCAGTCAATTAATCAACTTGAGAAAAAAAAAAAACAAAAGAACTACGTAGAAAGTTGGGGCCATCTTCCGGTCAACTTGAGAAAAAAAAAAAGAACTATGTAGAAAGTTGGTCTATATAATTGTAGATGATAGAACTCTCTATAAACTAGTATGTAACACTAAAACTTAAAAAACTAGAATTTATATAATAATGCTGAAGTTAATTAGTGTGATGAATTAAAACATAAGTGTGAAATTTATTAGTGTAGTAGTGCTGAAATTTATTTGGCAAGCTTAAAACTAGGCGTACCTTTTTCAATCGAAATACTAATTAAAATGCAACACCTTGATTTTTCTTGAAAAAATAAAATAAAATTAGATAAATCCTTTTTATTGTGTTCAATTTACTTAGATAATCATTCAGATCTCTAAGAGATTAACATCTTAGACTCCATATACTCTCTTCTTTGGGTGGGACTGATTAAGCCCATGTCATTCTTTTGGAATACAATTTTTTAAGTCAAGGAGCTTTAATTCACTAACTTTTAATTGCAAGCATCTTGGCTCTTGAACTTGAATTTACATTTGATTAACTCAGCTCTATGCATTATATATATATTTTTTATTTGTTTTACTTTCCATTCAAATACCATTAATTACAAATCAAATTTGAGTAAAATCCAAGGTAGCCTTTTTTCCCTTAGAAAAGTACCGTATCAAAACAAACCGAAAGCAATATAGAAAAGTTTGAAAGCTTTATTTTGATGCAAGAGTTTCTTCTTGTTGAATTGTTCACCCTTACAAAATAAACTGCTTTTTGGCAACTTGTCATAAAGTTTGTATATTTATTTATTTACTATTTTTTATAATAACTAGTTAAATGTTTCTGTGGAATAACTTATAGATGGATTTGTCGCCATCTGTATTGGGGAATGAATGCAAAGATGATCATTCATTGACACAACTTCCAATTGAAGATGTTTTGCCTCTTGAAATTGACTCTCAAAATGGTATGTTAGGCGTTTCATTCTTCCTTTAATCTTGCTTCAAATATTAATGACTGTTATTATTCATAGTTGTTTCTCTTAACTTCATTTTGATATAGATCAAAATGAAACTGCAAATGATACAGAATCTGAAGATAATGATGTCAATTGCAAGAATGATATGAAGCTCATAGATGGAGTTGAAAATGTGGAGGAACCTAAGCAAGGAATGGTATTTAACTCCTTAGATGAAATTGCGTTGCATTATAGGAAATATGGAAAGCAACAAGGTTTTGGGGTGGTACAAAGAATAAAAGAAAGAATACAAGTGGGCATACATGTTATATCACTCTATCATGTGCACGTAAGGCACCAGAAAAGCCAGTTCAAGTAAGCCAATTCAAACAACTAGAACTGGGTGCAAGGCTTGTTTGAATGCAAGATTAGTTGATACAAAGTGGTATGTGACTAATGTATCTGCTAAGCATAATCATGATTTAAGTCCAGGCAAAGCTAGATACTTTAGATGCAATAAGAATTTGGACTCTACTGCAAAGAGAAAGCTTTTAATAAATGATACAGCTGGAATAAGTATGAGCAAGAGTTATAACTCACTCGCAGTTGAAGCGGGGGGGGGGTATGAGCACCTCGAATTTGGTGAAAAAGATTGTCGTAATTTCATTGCCAAGTCAAGGCATCTTCGTCTTGGCACAGGAGGAACTGGAGCTCTTTGTGACTATTTCAAAAGGATGCAAGCAATTAATAATAATTTCTACTTTGCCATTGATTTTGATGATGATTGTAGGTTGAGAAATGTGTTTTGGGCTAATGCACGAAGTAGGGTATCGTATGAAGATTTTGGGGATGTGGTTACGTTTGATACGACCTACTTGACTAATAGATATGAAATGACATTTGCTCCTTTCGTGGGAGTTAACCATCACGGTCAGTCAATACTGATCTTAAGGCGGCATTAATATCAAGTGAGGATACAAAGACATTTGTATGGTTGTTTGAGACATGGTTGAACTGCATGAATGAAAGAGCGCCAAGTGCAATTATAACAGATCAAAATAAGGCTATGAAGAATGCAATTAGAAAAGTTTTTCCAAATACTCGACACATATGGTGTTTATGGCACATATTGGAAAAGCTTCCAGAAAAATTTGGATCACATTCACAGTACCATGCCATTAAGGGTGCCATACGAAGTTGTGTGTATGAATCTCAGACACGCGATGAGTTTGATGCAAATTGGCAAAGTCTACTTGATTGTTATAATCTGAGGGATAATGTATGGTTGTGTGGGTTATATAATGAGCGTACTTTTTGGGTACCGGCATATCTAAAAGAGTATTTTGGGCTGGAATGACTACCACGCAATGAAGTGAAAGTATGAATGCTTTTTTGATGGTTATGTGCACTCATCAACTACATTGAAGGAATTTGTGGATCAATACGATAGTGCTTTGTGTAGAAACTATTCTTGTGTTAGTGCTTCCCGAGGAACTATTCTAGTTAAGAACGAGTTAAATAAGCAATGCCTACTTAAAATAATGTTAGATTTAAGTTGTCTATCTTGATAACACCTTAGTTAAATGCCTATAAATCAAAGGTCGAAGGGAATGTGCTTGATGTCTGATGTGTTCCCCAAAATTTCTAAACTCATGACATTATAGCAAGAAATAGATGAATGACATCCACCAACCGTACAAGAAATATTCTATAAGTTTCAACCCAATAGGGGAAAACTAATAATAATAATGATGATGATGATAATAGTCAGCAATTAGGAAGCTTTAAAAGCAATCAAAGGCAAATCACAATTGATCAAAGTCTACTTTGTAGGTACATTTAGTTGGTTGGCAGAGCCTCCTCTAGGGGAGTTGAGCTCTTCCCAAGCTTCAATCCAAGTCACCATTGCATCGGCTAGCTTGTTGAAGTAGGGATCGAGCTGCTAAAGCTTAGCCCTGACCTGCTGGGAGAGTTCAATGTAGCATTTTTGAACAGTCGTGCATTCCTTTGGAAGGACAGCGGATCATAAGAATGAGACCAGCTCTTCTTGCTAGAAGATACCATTGTACTTATTTTTCAGGTTAACAAAAGATTGTTGGCTTTGCTGTGCCATATGTAGGGCAGACTAGTCTTGATTCCCAACTCCAAATGGTCACATATAACCTACAGGAGCATTCATAAGAAGTTATGTGCACTTCTGAATAAGTATGAGCTAGAGAATCTATTCACTATAATCCTAGTAATCATTTTATGAATGTAAATGAATGTAAAATAGAGTAATTTTTGGTAATGAATGTAAAATAGATGACATCCACCCGGTGGAAAATTTTAGTGTTCTTATCTCCCTCTTTCAACCAAAAAGCCTTGACTTCTGCTTCCAACTCATTTCTTCAAGAAGAATAAACCTCTCCAATTATACAAAATATGAAAATTTACATATTTGCCTAATAAAAAGAGCCAAATGTAGAATCCATAATGAAAGAAACGAAAAGTTCATTGAACATGAAAACGGATGGATCCTAAAGATCTAGTCCATAATTAAGTAGTTGGGACCTGGAGTGACTGTAGTACTAGGTCCATATAACCCAGAACCCCATATCCCCAAAAACCTCAAGATCGAATGCCACAAGCTCATCAAACAAAAACTCCATTTTGTTATCAACACACCATTACTCTTATTCAAACACAATTCAACAACTTCTCGGCCACCAAACAAAAAAATGAACTAAGCCAAGAACAAAACATCAAAATCAGAGGGAGAGAGGGAGAGCTTACGAAGCAGTCATCATCGATAGTGAAAATATACTTCTTGGAAACCAGGAAGCCGAAGCACCGATAGGCAGAGTCCTTGAATGAAATGCAAGAAGCCTTGGGACCCAGAATCCGATTGATGTCGTTGCGGTTGTGAAGCCAAATCTCACCCAAAATCAACTAAAAACCCGGATCTGAAGAGAAAATCAAAAGAAAAATCTAAAAAAAGAAAAAAGAAAACCTTACGGCGGATGGGCTCGTTGGCGGTGGAGGTTCGGCTGGGCCTGCTCTTGGCGGTACGGTGGTTGGGTAGTCGGTTTCGTCTTAGTGAAACTGGAGATGGAGAAAGCATGGTACCTTTTGGCCGGAGATCCAGAGATGTAGCTGGACATACCGGTGGTGGTGGTTGCTGGTTATCGACGGTGGCGGGCTCATGGGTGGCAGTCGATGGGGTTGAGGGAGGAGATGTAGAGAGGGAGGGAAAGATTGGGGGAAAAAATTTGGGGGAAGAAAGAAAATGGCTGAAGCATTTAACAAATGCTGGATTTGAATTTTTCTTTTTCTTTTTTTCTTTTTTTTTTAAAAAAGAAAAAAAAATTGAAGGCTCACGTGGCGTGGTGCCACGTCAGTAGGTGATGGACATTTGAGGGACGATTGATCGCCGGATAGAATTACTCATGTAAAGTCGGCATAAAAGAATTACGAATATAAATAATTAATGAAAATATAATAATTAAACATAAGTAGTATTTATTTTGGTAATATTTGGATTAATTATTTTAAGTATGAAAAGTGTTAGTTATTTAGTTTAAGGTTAGTGACTAGTAGTTAGAACTAGTAATAGATAATATTTTGAAGTGATTTAGAAAATAATACTAAAATTTTATTAATGTTATTTGTCTAAATTACAAATCACTTACTGTCGTATAAAAATAATTTAGAGATCACCAGGGTATGGCAAAATAACAAATTAGTCCCTACAATCAAAACACTTGACAGATTCCGTTAGTGTCCATGTCAACACCAATAAAATGATGACTTGTGTCACTCTTAGTAAAAGAAATGAAAAATGCAAAATTAGTTCATGTAGTTTACCTTATTTACAATTAACTTCATGTGGTATCAAAATGAACTCAGAAGTCCATGTAGTATGCCAAAATACAAATCACTCCCTTCAGTCAAAACATTTAACAGATTTCGTTAATGTGTCATGTTAGCGCCAATAAAATATCGATATGTGTCACTGTTAATAAAATATATATAAAAGTTAAAGAAATTAAAAAATTAAAAAAAAAAAAATTTAACCCTAAAAAATGAAAAAAGAAAAATAGAAGCAAGAAAGAAAGAAAGAAGAAAAAAAATGAAGGGATGGCTATCGAGCCACTTGATGTGGGGGTAGCCTTCGAGGCACCCTCAGTGGTGGCTCTAGGGTGGCCTGAAGGCCACCCCAGAGGAAGCCGGGGGTGGCGCACGCCACCCAAAAGCGCCACCGACCCATGTGAGTGGCCGAGCACCACCTCCAACTTCCTTTGGGGTAGCTCGATGGCCACTCCAGATCCACCACTAGTGGCAGCTCACGGGCCACCCAAAGGTTGCCAGAGAACATTAACAATATTTGGTAAGTAGTTGAGAAAAGTGTCTGGTTCTGTCACGAACAGTGATATGTTAGATACCCTTCTCAACATCAATGAAGAAAACAGTGAAAAGATAGACAAGACCACGATGAAACATTTCTTCTTGGTCAGTATTATTTCTTCTTGGATTTATTTCATCATTAGTCATCTATTTACTTTGATTTTCATGAATATGTTGTGATGGGTTGTCGTTAGGGAATAGGATCCTCCTTTTTCATGACATTTAACTGAAATGAAGAGATAGTTTTTGGTCAAGATTAAATATTATAGTTTTTTCTTATTAAGGGTATTTTTGTTATTGGGGAAAATTGATAATATTTGGTAGTTTGGGGGAATATTGTCCAAATTAAAAGTTTGGGGAAACATTGACAATTGGGTGGTAGTTTGATGGGGGTATGTAGACTTTACCCTTATATTTTTATAACCACAATCGCCCCGTCGGTTAGCAGTTATTTAAAACTATAAATTCACCGCATTACCACTTTTTATATTTGAGCATTTTGGGCCTATTTTTGGGTTTTGAGCTTTCATTAGACCTTTTATATATATATATAGGTAGTCGGTTAGCGGTTAGTAATCGCCTTCGTCCACCCCTAAAACTATTAACTGTCTTCGCCTACTCCTAAAACTGTTAATCGCCCCACCCTAGACTGTTAGCAGTTTTTTCAAACTACTTACAAAAACGGTTAGCGATTATTAACCGCTCGCTTTTTCACCCCGGTATTGACAACTGAATCCGGCTTCAGTGCTTCAGTTTTTAAAAATATCAAAGGGTGCAAATTGTTTTGAGTTAAACTCATCGTTTTACTAAACTTAAGACTTACGAAGCATAAGCTTAGACTTGACACCGTTTAAGTCTCTTTCAACACCTACCCCGTGATTCTCTTCGCATGCGTGACTTAATATTGGCAATTGTCGACGTGCCTTGTGAGAGAAGATTTGCCTTCTCTCTAGCCTCCCCCTGAAAAAAGCCTCCGATCACAAAACACGGGAGGGTGCTTCCCTCCTCCTCACCTCCCTCTTCCCCTTATCTTCTCTCTTTCCCTCCTTGTGCTTACGCCTCTTCTGAGGCTTGTATCATGCTAGAGCTTGCTCTAGATTTATCCATCTCCTCTGAGGTCCTTTTCCTGCTTTCATCCATCGTGTTGTTTGTGATTTTTGGCTAGGTTTTTGGGTTGGAATCTTTGGTTCTAAATCTACAATCCTCCGTCAACTATTGCCCGACACGCGCCTCTCTAGTGAATTCACCGGAGTCTTTTGTTTCCACCGATGGCCGCTGCGACATCAGCCAACATCCACACATCGGAGTATGGTCTGCACGCGCTATGGAGTTTGTCTCCCTTTCCAGCACGTGTCCATGCTTCCCCCTAGCCTCCTCCATCGTCCCCCCGCCTCTGTTTTCGGTGGTCTTCGGTGGCTTCTGGTGTTCTCCACAAGAGAGAGGCCTTCTAGTGGTGGTGCGTGGTCTTCACTCGCCGCCATTGGTGGTTCCCATCCCTTGTTCTGCCTAGCTCCCTGCCAAAGCTATGTTGTTTTTCTTTTTCTTTGTTTTTGGGCTTTTTTGTTATTCCTCTCTGTTTCACTTCCTCGCGTTTAACTCTGTAATTGTTGTGTTTGGGTTCTTTGGACTTTTAATAGAATTTTAACCACCTTTATTGGTGGCCCAGTTTTTTGGCATCCGTGCCAAAAATCTATAGGCTCACGTCATCACGCATTGCCTGTGTACTTACTTTCTTAGATTTTTTTTTGTTGGGTTGCCCAGCCCTGTACTATTGTAATTTGTTTTTATGCTGGTTGTAAGTTTTTTCATGTATCTAAAAAATAAAAATAAATAAATAAATAAAAACTACCCCTTTCATACACAGATCACGGCTCATCTGGTTTTAGGTAGATGATATTGTACTGTACAACATCAATTGCAAGCCTTCCTAATAACCTGTCCCTTCATCCTCACCCTCTCATCTCTCTTCAGGTCATGGACAACCAGGTCCATCTCTTTCTCCCACATATCATTGTAGGCATGGGACACCACAAGAAAGTGTTTGGAGCCAAGTTAATTTGAGGAAGAATAAGGGGTCGTTGGTTAGAGCCCTGATGTAACAGAGTGCCATGGTGCAATGACATTGTCTTGTAGGCCGAAAGACTTTTACTATTGGTCATTTTTTAACTCTTCGAGACATCTTTGGTAGCCTTAGACTTCTCTTGCTTGATCAACCCAGATCCAAGACACTTTGACTTTGCATTCCAAGGTCTGAGCTGAGTCAACCTTTGAAGAAGCTTTTCCTCAGTCCTCCCCCTTCAGGATCCACCAAACCCACTACCCCGAAATCCATTTTGGAGATACCACCGATCTACAATAACTCTATTAAGCATGAGTTCGTGAACATGAGAGAGGATAAGCTTCAGATAGCCATTTCCTAAAGGTGGTTCGTACTTTGCTGAGCTTCGAGTGCGACCCCTTCGCCGTCCTCCCCAACTGCCTCATTCGCCCAAGATGACTCTTGCAAAGAGATGGGCAGTGATCTGTATGAAGGGGGTAGCCGGTAGGGGTTGAAATTAACTTGAAAGAGACTTAAACGGCGTCAAGTCTAGGCTTCTGCTTCGTAAGTCTCAAGTTTAGTAAAACGACGAGTTTAACTCAAAACAATATGCGCCCTTCAATATATTTATAACAAATGTAAATGTGCTGTATTTTTTTTTTTTTTTTTTACATGTTCACATAAGATGGGGACGAAGGATTCGAACTAGTGACTTCCACTTCATAAAACATGGTTCCCAACCGATTGAGCTCTCTTGGAGACGTAAATGTACTGTAATTACAATAATGAAGCCAGATCGTTAACGGCTAACTTAAGAGATGAGAAGAAGACTCAGCTGCTAATAACATTACTTGCAGCACGCATGTTTCAGCAAAATCGAGAAGATGACTTTTCCAAGTATTATGAATTCTGAAAATTATTATATATTTATTTCCTAGCTAGCTTCTGGCATGTTTATTATAGAATTTAGAGTAGCTACTGTTATGGGCTAGAGATTGAGAACGTGTTACGGGTTTAGTAGCGGGAAAAGTTGCAGGATCTAACCTCTTGAGTTTACCTAAATATATGGTGACAGATAAATAGGTATTCGAGGTACCCTAAACATCCCAATCAACTATTAGAGTTGTGTAACAATTTTCTGATTATATAGAGTGATACAAGGTATGAAGAATAGAAAAGGAATACATGGTTAATAGGTAAAGTATTAAACCTACTGGGATATTAATTCCCTTATTGACGCTGCCCAAACCTTTGCTTTAGGAGCAAGACTCTGAATTACCTTATTAAACTTACTTGATGCACAAGTCATACGTGGAACATATGTAAGAAATTACATAAATGTCTCTTATGTCATATTTAATTTGATGTAACGGTTACAGCTTTTAATTACTGTAACGGTAATTATAATAAATGTATTCAATATGATTTAAACGGTTTTTTATATTCCACATTATGGTTCATGATAATAACGGTTTTTATATTTATGTTTATGATTTAATTCCTTGATGGGAGGAATAAAATCAGCTAACCATTAAAGATTAGGGTCCCTGGCCTACCTATATAAAGAGTCATGTGTATCCATCTATTGGTATCTGTAGGCATAGGTCAGAAGATCTTCAATCTATTTCTATTTTGCAGAATTTTTGTTTATCGCTAAAGCTTCTTCATATGTTTGAGCAAAAATGGCCGGAGGTATTTATATTCAATTCCGCTGCTTATTTTATTAGCATTTTATTTAAATTATGCTTACAACATACCCACTGCATCTTTTATTCCTTATTAAGGCATGGCTATTTAAGGATCTTCATATAGCTGGCGCAAGGATCCTTCCTTAATTCAGCATCACAACCTTCCTTAGCAGGAATTTCTTCTAGTCTCTAGTGCACGGCTGCTGCCTTGTAACAGCTATACGTACTACTAAGAGAGTTTCATCACATCTAGAACTTCGAGTCTGTCCTAGAAATTGCACAAACATGGAGGCCTCCATCAATGTGAAGTGTGAACATTGTCCTGTAAGTTACATTTTTGGTAACATCGGCTTGTTTGAACCGGAAGAATCGGAGAAGAGCCATTGAAACTATTTTCATCTGCCTGTAAGCGAACTCCTTTCCTAGACAAATTCGAGGACCGGCCTGCGCATTTATAATATATAGCACAAGTGAAAAATATTTATTAGAAGTGTTGGACATTATATATATAGGAAACGGATCCTCTCCAATTCTGGAGATCAAGTATCTAATTCCTTATAGTGTAGGAGTATTTTTGTATTGAAATACCCCCACACAATAACGAACTAGATACTCTCCCGTTCATTTGAACCGGAGAGGATCCTACTATATATATATATGGAGTAACGAAAAGATTATACGAACATGAAAGGCAATGAATTTGAATGATGATTCATGTTGAAAGATTCCATTTTTGAGCCATCTTTCTGGTCGGAACTCCTCCGCGTCTCCTCCCCAAATATAAGGCATCCTGCCCATGGCATAGGCCATATAATATACCCCATCCCCTTTCTTCACTCTATAGCCATCAGGAAGAATGTCATCCATTTCTGAACACCTCCCATCCTTCAAGTACACCAAAGAGAGACCACATGTTAGTACTATCATGGGAATTTGTAACGTCCTTCTTAATTTTTCAATTTGGTTAATGTGTCTTAACAAGTTACTATTGTGGTTGTAATGTTACCTCCATACTCAAAAAGACAAAAATACCCCTAAAAATAATTTTCTTTAAAAAAAAACTAACTAGTCCACATGGTTGGCTTACATACTCAATGCAACCCCTTTATTTGATCAATAGTATACACTAAC
This sequence comes from Alnus rubra, assembly GCA_028654335.1. Classification (NCBI taxonomy): domain Eukaryota; kingdom Viridiplantae; phylum Streptophyta; class Magnoliopsida; order Fagales; family Betulaceae; genus Alnus; species Alnus rubra. Next base: position 1,626,879 of record JAJPGS010001817.1, read on the forward strand.
CAAATTGAAGGATTGAAATTAATGAATTTATAAATGAGCTAATAGATTGAATGAATTAAGTGTAGTTTTCATGTTATCATACTGTTAGAGCTGAGGACCAAAGGAAATGGGGAAAGTTAAATATAGGAAAAGTTGCACCATTAGTCTCTGTAATTGGCCTAAATTACAAATCTCTCCTTCTGATATCAAAATTAATTCAAAGATCCATGTGGTTAGCTTAACAAATCTCTCCCTAGAGTCAAATTCGGTTAAAACTTTTAACAGATTCTGTTATGCGCCACGTTAGCGCCAATAAGATGGTGACACGTGTCAATCATAATAAAAAATATATAAATCTATTAAAAATATAAATAAATAAAACTTAAAAAATTATTTTAAAAAATAAAAATAAAAAATAGTAAAGGGGTGGCTGTTGATTGGGCAGCCACCCTTTTGGAGGTGCCTGGCCACCGATCCCCAGCCCCTAAGGGAGGCTGACCGCCACTCCAGAGGTGGCCAGGGGTGGCATGCTGGCACCCCAGCCCGCAGGCCACCCGCAAAGACATCTAGGGGTGGCGTGAGGCCACCCCCATAGGTCAAGGTTAGCCGCGCGCCACCCCAGCCGCATCTTTGAGAGTGGCCAGGCAAATAGCAAAATTAATGTCAAAATTAATGATCAATAAACTTTTGGGATTAATTATTACCATGGGAACTGCAGGGTATAGCCTCAAGGTCTCTGTCAAAGCTGCATGAAGAAGATGCATACGATCTAGAGTTGCATCGGTTATATTTTCCATGAATTCATCGAGGTTTGCTCCGTCATCTAGACTGCCGGTGACATTTCTCACTTCTTCTGCAATTTGTTCCTGTATCAGAGGGTTCTTGCAGAGCATGTAGATGAACCAGGAGAGAGTGTTTGCACTTGTATCTTTGCCGGCGATCATAAAATTCAAAATTATGTCCCTTAGATATTGATCATCCATTTTCTCTGGATTCCTTGTGCTCTCCACCAAAAACCTTGAAAGTATATCCTCTTTGTCATTCTGGAAATTAATCATGAAACCAATTATCAAGATTCAACTAAATCAATGTTCCCGATTACCGATTGATGCAACTGGAAGGTACAAATGCTTCCTCTAGGATTATCCAAATAGCCCATAAATATCACGAATTTAGCACAATTTATGGAGGGTCTAACTACGAACGGGCATGAAAGACAAATTTATATGAATGACTATCATCCCAAGTTATTCAATGGAACCACGATTACTGTAGGGCCTAATTAATTACCGAATGGCTTATAAGACAAATTTCCATGAATACCTTACTACCAATGGGCTCCTGAAAGGTCGCCTAGTGAAATTGGCATGAGGCCCGACGGTCCATAGCCGAAGGGCCTAAGGAGCCGGCAACCAGACTCGGTGGCCTGCGGCCCAAACAACTAGCAAGGATCCGAGTGCATTCTCACCAAAGTACAATTCTCGACAACTGGTTCTGTACTCCGCCAGCTCAAACAACAGCCTACTCACGTCTTGCGCTCTTCTAACAAATTTGGGAAAACCCTAAGAAGAAAGGCGAGGGACGAAGGCCTATAAAGAGAACATGAGGGTACTCATTCAAGTACGCCGAATCAACCCTCTAGTACTATATCAAAATTCCCTCATATCTCACTAGACCGACTGAAGCGACGAGTGGTCTCATCGGATTCATCTCATCAAACCCTCTAACCTCAATCTTCTCTTGCAATTATCCTCCTTTGAAAAAGAATAGTAGTATTTAAAAAACTTACGCATTCTCGTTGCATTGCCAGGAGTTTCCTCTTGGTCCTGATTAGTCCATGCACAAAATCATCGATGATTTTGATGTTCTTCTTGAGGACAGCTTCAGAGCCAATGTTGAGAAACCTCTTGAGCTTCCAGAAAGGATCAACATAGCGCCAATACACCAAAGCATTTGAATCATCAAAGGCCTTCATGAACGCGCTTCCCTCCTTCCTTGGTCCCTCCAAGCACTCCAATTCTACCCCAAACCCAACTTTGAATATGGAATCTAAAGTGCATCTCATTAGTATGTCCTACAAAAACAAACATATATTTATATTCAGGGCAAATAATTCACACAATCTTTTTCTTTTAATACTTTTCATTTCTATCATAAATCATTAAATAATTTTCTTTAGTTTTTTTTTTTTCATTTTTTTATGAGCAAAATCATGCATGGTTAGTTTCATATTCTTTTTAGTACTTTTCTTTTATTAACCGAAGGAAAAAAAAAAAGAAAAAAAAGAAAAGAAGAAGAAGCAGCAGCTAAAACCTGTTTACTGATATATAGTCACACAAATATATTCCCCAATTATAAACATACATGATACATTATTAATTAACACGGCCACCGAATTACCTAAAATACTTAGCCCAAATTTAGCTCAAGAAATTAAAAATGGATAAAAGAATTGATAAATTAAAATATTATTTTCCAATAAACTTATAAACATCGGGTTACATATATACCTGGATATCAAAGGCCAAACCGGCATCCGATAACTCGGAAACAGCTCTAACCAGCTTAGCAGCATTTCTCCGAAACACAGAAGAGCTAAAATCTCTAAGCACTCTCGTCGAGAACTCAAAGCTCGCAAGCTTCCTCTGCTGCCGCCACTTGTCCCCGTCCACAGCGAATATCCCCTGCCCAAAAAGATCACTCACAATATCCTGGTTAAACTTACCTTTCGAGTACTTGTCGAAATTGGTTTTCAGTATGTGCTCGATGTTTCGCACGTCGGTCGTGTATATATCGCTCTGCGCCAGAGCGAGGAGCCGGAAGGTTCGTCGTTTCTTGGCAGCTTCTGTTTGTTGGTCATAGAGTGTGTTGAAGTAGAAGAGGTGGTGGAAGAGCGTGCCATCCACGGGTGGGTAATTCGGGTTCTTGATGGATTTTCCCGTGAAGATTCTCAGTATGAGAAGAGAGATTGTTAGGAAGAGAAAGATTAGTAAAAAGGCTATGAAGGTCAACGTGATCCAGATGATGTCCATCTTTGTTTGTTTGTATAACTCGTTGAGAAGGAAGTGTGCCCGAATGTCGTATATATAGGCTATAGCACTAGTGTGCGTATATATATATATAATATTTAGGACATAAATTTCCTCCAATTGGATCGAGATTCACAATAATTAATTAGCTGTCCGGATAACTACTGTGAGAGAGCTGATCATGTGAATTCCAACCGCTTGGATAGGTGGCTAGTTGAGCGGTCCAAAAAAAAAATTTGTAGTATTTTTAATTAGTTTTGGACCCCTAAAATTATTTTTCTAGTTCCGCTCTTGCTTACCACCCTAATTTATAGAGGTGAAAAAGCTGATAGATAATAACCGTTTGCATTCGCTTTTCATATATGCACTATCATCTCAAAATCATAAATCACTACATTTACTTTTTCTCTTTTTTTTGGGTAATTTAAATCTTGTGTACTCTATGATACAATGACTTTTTATGGTTAATAATCGAAAATTATGTAACAAGTTAAATCTTAATTTTTTTAAGCTTACATATAGTAATAACCACATTATTTAATCTTGCATTTAGATTTTTTTTTTTTTTTTTTTTTTTTTTACATGTCCACACAAAAGGAGGAGGGGATCTTGCATTTAAATTTAGATAATAATTCAAAACACTCATTATATCATATGCAGATAGCATATAATAACCGTAATAAGCCAATAACCATGTAAATGCGGATAGTAATCATATGATATGAATATCAAAAAATGATAACCACATTATGCAACTTCAGATGCAATTATTTACAATAACCGCATCTACATTTTCACACACACTCACATAAGTAATTATATTTGTACACACATTATACACACACTCACATAAGTAATTATATTAGTACATTAAGTATCCATCAAAAAATGAGGTACGTGGCTTTTAAAATCACCATTGGACATGTGATTGATCAAATGATGATTTTGATCAAATTGTGATTTTAAAAGCCACATCATTTTTTATGGACACTTGATGGACATCTAATGTACTAATAGAATTGAGTAATGATTCACCACCGCCCAAAGATATAACTTTTCACCACCTTACCTATGTGGCAAGGTAGTCTCCGACTACTTTTCAAGTTTTTTTATTTTTAAAAAATAAATTAAGGTGAAAAGTTGTATCTTTGGGTCAATGACGGAGAGAGGGGGGGCCGGTGGGGGCCATGCCCCCCCTCCCCCCCCAACTCTTGAGAAAAAAAATAATTAGGTAAAAAATAAAAAATAAAAAAAATAAAAAGGTTTTTTTGGCCTATAATAAGAAATTTTTGTGGCTCGATCCTTGGTCTCTTCCCTTTTATATCTCTTTAACTAGTTTCATCTCATCTGGAACGATAGTTTCATTGTCAAAAAAATTTCTTTTAATATTTCACGGGTAGCAACGAACATGCATGTCTGAGAATGCTAACAATGAAAGGAATTTTACAAAGTTGTAGAGATTTTGTTCAAAGTAAATGAAAATGGTTTAGTAAATCAGTGTATTGGAAGAAGACAGATGTGGATTTGAGGAATCGCACGCCTGACAAAGTTCAATTTTCTAATGATGTGTGGCCAAAGATAACATGAAATGCAGATTCATTTCAATATAGCTAGATGACATTAGAAAAGTCTAGAAGATATGTATTTCATTTGTTGTGTTGCGTTTAGCATAATTTGTTTTGTGTAGAATATAGTGTGTTTTGTATAACAGTTAGTGGGCTATTGTGTTAGTTAGAGTGGGTTGTTCTAACAAAAGAAGTAAGAAAATGTTAGTTTTAAGAGCCATGTCATTCAAGTAAAGTATTGCGAGAACGTCGAGAAACACATAATTCATCTAACTCAAATTTCTCAATTTTAGTACAGAAACCGATATTTTTTATTTTTATTTTTATTTTTTTTCTTTCAAAAAACTCTTTTCAATTTTGCTTATTAATTTTTAATTTAAAGGGAATAATAAAAATATCAAAACTGGTTTATGTTTAATTTACTTAAAATTTGCCTTAATATATATTCATACTTTAACCCTTACTTAAGAAAAAAATTTATTTGGCCCCCTCCCATTAAAATGTCTAGCTCCGTCCCTGCTTTGGGTGGTATTGAACCATTACTCAATAGAATTACTCTACTCACATTTGATGTGGAACTCATAGTCTCACACCAAATGTAAATGTGTGTAAAAATAGCACATCTCTTCCACACCAACTGATCTGATGAGAAGGGAAGACCCTTTGTTCCCCTCTCCTCCTTCTCTCCTCTCTCATGAAGCTTCTTCCTTCTAGTTCGATATGTCTGAGATCCTCTCAGGTGATCTATCTTTGATCCTCTCAAAATCGATATGCTGATTTTTGGGTTTGGTGATTTATTTCTATTATTTTCTTTACATTTTTGTTGTTTTTTTTTTTTTTTTTTGGGTTTTTAACATCTCTATCGGTGTTTGTTGCTATTTCCTTGTTAGGGTTCATGAAGGATTGAGGAGCATTTCAAGGTTTGTATTCACTCACGTACTTTTTGGTTGTGTCGTCTCTGGTACGCCTTGTCAAATCATCTTAACTAATGGCTAATTTTTTGGTGTTCAAGTTAAAAATTGATAAGACCACGTCATTCATTTGTTTTATTTAATTTTATTTTCTGTTTTCTCATGCTAGTCTAATTATTTTAGAGTTTATTGTCGGATTGCATAACCTTTTGTTATTGTCGTTATTTGTGGTTGGTTTTTACTTTTAGAAAAGAAAAGGTTTATTGCAGAAAGAAGACAAAATATATATATATATTAGATTTATGCACGCCTATACGGCTATACCTTAAAGAGGACGCAAATCCCAATGATACGTTGATTAACCTCTTGATCCGCTCATATTTGTCGGATAGTAAGATTTAAAATGAATTTATTTTTAGCTAAGGAAAGGAACGGAGTCCTTTAATTTGTTTCATTAGGCTGAGACATTTTCCTTGAAGGACGTCACGTCGACGTCGTGATACTTTTTATAAGATAATAACACCAAAAATTTGTATATGCTTTAAAAACATATTTAAATCAGATTATTTTGTTATTTCCTAAACTATATAAATACCAAGCTAAAAACCAAAAGTCGCATTCTAAATCTATGAAAGTAAAAATAGTTTTCTTAATATTATTTGAATATATATTTATAAAAAAAAAACCCGACTTTCTCCTTTCTCTTTTCTCTCTCTCATTCATCTACTATTTATTTGAAATAATATTTAAATAGAATATGAAAAAGATAAGAAAAGTTATTGTAGACTGCATTTAAATAAGGGAAAAAACGTGATTTAATTTCTTAAATTAAAGAAGAAAAAAAAATTAAGAAAAGTTTCTGCTAGTTATAGTTCCCTTTTCAAAGCTATACGATAATTTATTGAATAATAGGCCAAAATTTTCTCCAACGTATATATACTTTATTCAATAAAAACTGAATATATGGAAAATATTGTAAGTATTAGTGTCAACGTAGTAACACGCATACAACAAACCTTACGAAAATGGCAGTAACTTTAAGAATGATCAAAACATAAGATTGGTTGGGAGCTAGATTTACCTCTTGGGGTTTTGAATTTAAAAAAATCCAAGAAAATGGGTCACATTTCTTCCTCCTTATCTTCTCCGATCCCTTCACACACACTCTCTCTCTCTCTCTTCTAGACGTCCCTAGAGCCTCTAGCTGACCAAATGATCTCTAGGGTTTCCTAAATACGCCTTAAATAACCAACCATCAGCTTCCGCAAGTTTTGGACTTATTTAGTTCGCCTACTATCTATCACCGATCGATCTCTTATAGGACCAATCAATTGCTAAGGTTTCAATTTTAATTTGACGTGTCTTTGTGCCACACCGATCCATTAATTAGTTACTTTTACCGATCAATCATTAGGGCTTCAACTTTAATCAAAGGTGTCTTCGCGCTACGCCGATCGATCATCTGTTTTTGGTGATCGATCACTAGGGTTTCTAACGAGTTTCACGCCACACCAATCGACCAGTCATTTAGGGTGATCAATCTATAGGGTTTCTAAGTCAGACCAATTAATCACTCGTACCCACTAATAGATCTGTCCGAGCCAAAATTTCCTAGAAGTGTTGTGCAGCTGGGCCTATCTTCCCAAAGTTCATGTCATTCTTTGTCCCTTATTAATCCATATGCTCTTATTAGGATTTTTTTTAACCTTAATTTAGAAGGGGGCATTACATATGCACATAAAAACACCAATTTTTTTTTACGTGAAACTTCTTTATTAATTATCCTCAACTCCTCATCACACCACACCACATTATTATTCCAACACTTCAATATATAACAACTATATTATCAACAAATTGACAATAAAAGAGGGTGTAGTTTACTTACGTACGTACCCTTAGCTTGTAGCCAACTCCTCCTTGAGTATCTCCTTATTTAGACTAAAAACTAAGTAATAAACCTAGTGTTTTTGCCCGAAATCAGCAGCCTTTTGGTATGCAAAAATCTAGAGAAAAGATGGTGTGAAGAAAGTGTTCAACCAAAGCTCCTATTTATAGCCAATTTTTTTGCTATTGTTCATCTCCGTTTGGATGGGAATTCAGCTCATATGGACATGGCTCATGTCAAAAGCCATGTTGCTCCAGCAGTACTTTTGTGACACGTGTATATCCTTTCTCGTTCGAACGAGAATCTTATTCTGGTCCATTCAATCCTTGTCTCGTCCGAACATGAGAAAGCTAAATTGTGTTCTCCACATTTACCTAGGCTTGTTCGGATGCTTCACTTGTCTGGAAGATACTCTTTAATTTAATATTTTTTAAATTTCTAAGTCAATTTCTTGACCCGAGACCGAATGGGTCAAACCGTACTGAGTTTATGACGTGTTTATTTACCTTAAAATAAAATATTTTTATTTTTATTTTTATTTTTATATTCTTGGGTGTTCATAGAACAACGTTTTGGTGATTCAAGAAGACATGGCAATGATCACATCGATGCAGGCTGATCGGACAATATTGTGGTCACAGAGGTGGCGAAGGATGGTGGATATCATCTTGGAAAGGAAGGGAGAGAGAGGGAGTCTTCGTGGGAGTAAGAGGGGGTTCTTCCCATCCCCTCCTCGGAGGAGGAGCCTTTTGCTTCCTTGAAGGCCTTTCTGATCTTCTTGGAGGATACTTCTGCTTCCTTGAAGGCTTTTCTAGTCTTCTTGGAGGATTTTCCTGCTTCCTTGACGGCTTTATCAGGCGTTTTGGAAGCCATATCCACCTTTTTGGAGGTTTTCTCTTTCAATAACAGCTACATCGGCTTCTCCTCCATCAACTATCCGTCGGAATCTGCTTCCCCCCTCCGTTCCCTTTGGCGGATCCATCATTCTTTTGAAGTTTTTTGATTTTGGTTTTTCAAACTCAGATCTGTAAATTTCTGGAAGCCCCACCCCCAAACGCGCCAGTCCACCATGCTCCTCGGTTTCTCCGCTTTCCATTGCCACCTATCCCGCCTCCATCCGGTCAGCGCGTGACGGTGCGTGGCCCTCACGTGCCCGCCAGTAGATCTTACTCGCTGGCGCGTGGGTCTTACGCGCCGACTTGTTGTCTGCCGTCCTCCTTCGTGCGAGCTCCTCTTCCACCGATACTGCTTTAGTTTTGTGGTTTTTTGTAATTTCTTTGTTATTTTTCTGTTGTTTTCTCTCACTTTTGTGAGTGTTTTGCTGTTTGTCTTTTGTGGTTTGGGTTGTTTTCGTTCTTCTGCAACAGTTCCTCTCCGGTCTTTAGCAGTGTTTCGGTGGTTGTTGTTTTAGTTGGTTGGGGCTTTTTGAGCACTTTTGCCTCTTTAAACCGCCTTGTGCAGCCCCAGGACAGGCCCGACTCGTTTGTAGTTCTTCTGAACTCATAAATGATCACCATTGCCTACTGTTTCTTGTTTGTATTTGTGTTTTTCTGCCTTTCTCGATGAGGTTCGGTTGGTTTGTTGATTGACCTCTTTCCCTTTCCCCATATTTGAATAGAAAAAAAAAAAAAAAAAAAAAAAAAAAAAAAAAGGAAAAGAAAAGAAAAGAAAGAGTAAGGCAATTGATGAACGCATTGCCAGCATCGTGATCTTCGTCTCTCTCTCTCTCTCCACAATGAAAGGAAAGCAAATTAAGCAAAGCAATCAAAGAGAGAGAGTCGAGCACGCTAAATTTTTAGCAGCGTCTACTATTCAAACGACACTAAAATTCTTCCTATTTATATATTATCCTTCCTCTCTCTTAGATCTCCCCATCTCATGCATCCCCTTTTTTCTTCTTCTTTTTCCTTCTCTCCCCCTCTCATGAGTCATGACCAACGTACAACATGTCCCACTTCTTTCTTTCTTTCTTTTTCCTTCTTCTTCCTTTCTCTTCTTCTCCCTCACCCATGATTTTTTTATTCAATGAGTTGGTTATGTTTGTAATGGATGATTGTATTAGAATTTTTATTTTTTATTTTTCAAATGTACAATCTAGTGTCATTTGCTTTTTGAAAATATATAATATAGACTCCTAAAATTAACCGCAACCAAATATGTAAAGCTGTAAAACGATTGAACACAGATATTTGGTTATAAAGTGGAAATTCTTTATACCAAAGAAAAAAAACCACTCCGAGGTAGTAAAACCCAGGAAATCAACTATTAGAAAAAATAACTAGTTACAAGACATTCGTACTCACATCTTTGCAGTGGTCATACCTTGAACTCTAACAAGTACCTATATTTGAGCGCCTCTCTCACAGACATGTCTGGAGATTTCTTCAATTGATCCCTTAACTAGAGCTCCTCTCTAGTTAGACTTCAAACGGTTGTACGGTTACAACTCAATAAACAAAGATTCTAAGAGATATACATAAAACGTTTATGCATAACAAAACATTCTCTTAGCAGAATGTAATTCTACTAAGGAATTCTTAAAGACACAATGCCTGGAAGCCCATTTAAATAGACTTTAGAAATCTTAAAATAAGTCAATAACGAATTTCTGGCTAGACGGCGGCGTCCGGACAGGACTTTGAGCGTCCGGACGGGCAACAACAATTTCATGTTTTGCTGAAGGGTGTCTAGACGGCTTGACCGGGCGTCTGGACGGCTTGACCTAGCGTCCGAACTGTTGCAGGGAAAAGCTTCTCCTTCCACAGTTTTCATTTTTGCGTTTGGACATCCTTGCAAACGGGTGCTCTCGGTGGTTCGTGTCCGCTAGACCATTCGAACAGGTAGCGAAAGGGAGCTCTCTGTGGTTCACGTCTAATGGGTCGTCCGGACAGGTATCGAACACTAATTTTTTGTGACTTGCGTTTGGCCGTCCAGACGATCTGCAAGGAAACCGACTTTGCTGATTCTGAAAAATCTTTAGAGATTCTTTCTTCAACAAGCACTTGCCTTTCTTGATAAATACTGTAGATCTTTCCTTGTTCAGCCCTTTCCTTTCTTGATTAATAATCTTACAATAATATTCTGAAAGTCTTCTTGAATTACGGTGTCTCTGATAAGGCAGTGTTTTTGTCGACAGAATGTAACCAATAAAATAAACCAATACTTTTAGGGTCGTTTGCACAATCAAACGACCCTAAGTGGTTAGTGTCGTTTGAGGTCAAATGACTTTAAGTAACACTATAAGAATATAGGGATAATTACACTTTACCCCCCTGTTTTATCCACGGGGTGGCAATTTACCCCCCAATGTACCAAAATTGTTAGATGACCCTCCCGAACTTGCCAACATGTGGCAAGTTTAACCTTCCGTCCACTCACCCGTCTGTTTGGATGGAAAGTCGATCATGTGCATTGCACGTGACCTTTTAATGCATTTTTCCTTCCCAAAATACCCCGTCCCCATCAGATATTATACCCACGCATGTGTCCACTGTAGTACCATTGACTTATGCATTTCTCTTTGCCAAAGTACCATCAACACCAAGATCGTCCTAGCCCTAACTGGCCGGCTCAAGAACTTCGACTCCAGCGTGGGACTGAGCTTCGAGTCCAGGTTTACACTGCCATTCTTGCAGAACAAGTACGTCGACTCTTCCTTCCTTTCTCAAGTCATGGATACTTTATCTCTCATGCCTGGCTTCCACGATATCTCCATCTACAAATTCAATTCTTCCACGACGTGCAAGTTTCTTTCAATTTCTACAGGACCAAACTCTCACAATTTCTATCCAAAAAAACAAAGACTTGCAGCACCGAATCCATGGGTGAGAATCAGGGCTCATGGCATTTTCCATGAAGGGCAAGGCCGATATACACGTCATTTCCAAATCCATGCAGTATCGACACCCGTTATTCTCCAACCTGTAGCGTGCACCAAATCAAGACATGTTTTCTTTCCATATCATGCAGCAGAAGACACGTGATCTTCCAAACTTGAAGAATCGAGAAACATGCACTCAAGGATCACACGTTTTCCTTTAGATATTCAACACCGAATGAAAGACACCCGACAGTGCACTAAAACAGGAAGGAAGAGCTGTTGGGCAATCTATCGCAATCCAACGGTGGTCCATCCCAATCGTGGCCAGCCAGTGTTCAGGGTGCACCAATGTACCAATCTTTGCAGTGGATACTTCAAAAGGAACATCGATTAATGGATACTTCCCGTATCGAGAGCTTGGTGATCATGACATGTGGTTAGTTGATGGATGTTTAGCACGGTCTGGTTTGGGCAACCACAGAGATTGCAGTGCAATAGCTCTTGATGAATCTATTGATGTAGGAAAAGTTACCTTTACATAAAAAAAAAAAAAAAAAAAAACATTCTCCACGTCCTCTGTTTCATGTTCAAAAAACAGAGCATGACAAAGCCAATCCTTTATTATCGTTTGGTTCTCAGCATCCGACCACATTCTGTGCCTACCTTCTTGCTTGGCCATCACGGATTTGAAGAGAGAGTCGTGCATATGAACAATCTATCACTTTACTAATTACTTAGATATTTGCGTGTCTATGTCTAATATTCTGTGGGTTGGGTTTATATATATATAAACCAGTCACCACGCCATGTTCATATTCAGCACTCTGAACTTTGAAAAAAAATCTAAAAAATCAATCCACATATGAAAGCAAAGGGATTATAAAGAATCCAAGGAAAAAATATAAACAATTAAAGTCATGGTAAAGAAAAAGCAAAAGCATGATTCTTCTTTGTTGGGTAAAAAGGGAAGGCATCGTCGGCTAAAAATAGCCTGCCTCTAAAGCTGTTTACACAACCAACAAGCAGTATTGTTTAAATGTCTTGCCGTTGTAACCGAAAAGATTATGGTAGCATTATTTGATTGAAGAAGGAAAAGAAAAAAAGAAAGCATGCGTCATGCGTGGCTATCATGGTATTCGAGTTAGGAGGAGAGAGCAGAGAGTACAAAGAAGGAAAGGGACATGTGATGTGCTGCCTTTTAAGGTGACGATTTTTGTTGGTAGAACTAACCTTATTGCTATTCATTCACAAAGATACAAGAAGCCGGAGAATTCCTCTTTTAGCCATCGTCGCACTGGTGAGTCACCGCACCATGTTCACGTGCGGCACCAGCAACTTCGGGGACGAGCCTATCCCAATGGAGATCTACGACCTAAGATCCATGAACCACTTGGTTGGAGCAACTGGATGGTGTTGGAGCAATGGACAGTCGGGTTGAATGGGTTTTTTTTTTTTTTCCTTTTTTTTTTTTAATGCATGTACTAGTATGAAGGCTGTTTGGGACAGGGGTATTTTGGGAAGGAAAAATGCATTAAATGGTCACGTGCAACGCACATGACCGATTTTCTGTCCAAACAGACGGGTGAGTGGACGGAAGGTTAAACTTGCCACACGTTGGCAAGTTCGGGAGGGTCATCTAACAATTTTGGTACATTGAAGGGTAAATCGCCACCCCGTGAATAAAACAGGGGGATAAAGTGTAATTATCTCAAAAATATATGTTTAGCACCATCTAGCAAACGACTCTATTCAAACAACGCTAAAAAATCTCTACCTAGCCCACCATGCGAATCTCTGCCTATTTTTTTTATATAATCCAAATTTGTTGCTGTCAACTCGTCGTGGTGATCGATCAGAAAGGAAAAATGTTATTAATTACACCACAAGAAACAAGATAATTAGGGAGTACTCTTTGATTCCCTTACTTAATTGCATACATTTTACATTTCGTTTTGGTTATGCCATTGAATTGATCATGTCAAATAGACCATTAATTAATACGTCTTCCGGGTCCTCTTCTTGGAATTTCCCCACAACGTACGTATCAGGTTGGTTCTAGTGCTGGCCGGGCAGTTGTGTTTTGGTCACTAAAGTCCAAAACATGCATGCATCTTGCTCTTTCCTACTCTTACTGATGTAGACCTGACAAATTTCTTCTTTGTTGCATGTTGGTCATATTCGCCATGTACATCCAAGTTGTTCCACAAAACTTTCTCCTCAAAGAGATTGATGCAAAGAGGTGTTGGACCACAAAGGGTGCAAACTCAAGTGTAAATTTTTACAAGTAATAAATTCTTGGTAAGTACGAGGTCGATCCACAGGAAATGGTAAATACTAAGTAAAATTTCTATTATTGTGCAAAAAAGTAAATTGAATGAATTTTTTTACTAAAAAATAGAACAATGGATAGATGATAAACTAACATAAAATTAACTAAACTAAATTAATAAAAAATGAAAAAATAAAAGAAAACACTAAGGCTTCTGAGATCCACCTAGCAATTTATTACATATTCTTGAGATATAATATAAAATAGATCAAACATGGGTTGATTGAGAATTTGATTTCATAAACATGACACAATAAATTAAGCATTCAATATATTTTCGAATCATAACAAATCAAACAAAGTAAGCATTTGATATAAACAAAAATCATAATGAATCAAAATAAAGTTGTTTCATTAAATTACTCTCAAATAAAAATCATCCACAAATTTAATCATTAATCTATAAAGAACAAATAACATAGTCTCAAGAATACATAATAAAAATACTTGGCTTCACCCCTAGCCTTAGCTAGAGGTTTAGCCACTAATGCTTATGAAAAACATAAATGACAAACAACAAAACCGGTTAGGAGCCTCCATAACTGGCCCCTTCACTGGGGCTCTCGCTTCTTCCTTTTTTTCTCCTCTTCTCTCTTCTCCTTCTTCCTGCTTCTTTTGCAAGAGCAAAACATGATATTTATAGAGCTTGTTAGGTCTTTTCAGTGCTTCTAATTTGGAAAGAATTTGAGTTTCTTGGTGGTCTAGCTAAGGAAAGAATCAAGTCTTGAGAAATGCTACATTTATTTAAATTTTTATAAAAGAAGCATTACTAAAATAATGTGGAGCTTATTCATTGATACTCATAGCATTTCTTTTTATTAATTGTTTTAATCATCTTTAATGAATAAACTCCACATCAATTAGTAAGGCTATTTTTGTAAAAGTTTAAGTACATGTAGCATTTCTTATTACTGTTTGTTCTTCCATCTTCTTCAGTCTTCTTCTTCTTCTCTTTGAAATAAGAACTTCGGAGAAAAACTTCAAACGGTGCAGAAGAAGAAGATATGAAAACTAACCTCATCCTCTATTCCTGATAATCGAACTAGAGACCTCATACAGTGTTGAGTTACTGTGCATTTATATCAAAAGGCGCGTTTGATTGTTTCCGTCTGTTTTCATAAAACCTTTTGAAAACAAGTTGGATTTGTTTTCATTTTTTGTGTTTCGCTGTTTTTGTTTTCGATCGTTTCGTGTTTTAAAACACTTTGCCAAACGCACGGCAACAGTGTCCAAACACGTTTTGCTGTTTTGGAAACATAAAACCTGTTTCCAAAATAACAACCAAACAGGCTCAAAGTAATGGGAGAACAGATTGTCAAATCAACTTGAGTAGTAGACTCCTCACAAATCAGCTTTTCATTAAATAATAGCATCACCAAACTTTGTTATTTATATTAAGATCATCTGAAACACATCGTACAAGAATATGGGGAAGACCAGGGAAAGGGGAAGAAGAATATATAGCTGGTTTAAAACATGTTATGACATGCTATGTACTCACAACCCAGTGAACACTGAACAGAGCTTCTGAGGAACCATTTCAGATGTTACATTAATGTTCTTGCCCTCGGATGGAATAGAAGAAGGGAAATGATGTGAAGGAAAGGGGGAGACGACAACTTTTCCTCTTGCTCTTCCAGTTTCTAGATACCGGAAAGCTTCAATTACATCTCCAAAAGCATGGGGACCGGTCGGATCGATCACAGCCTTAAGCTTTCCGCTCTCCAAATATGGCCTAAGCTTCTCTAAGTTATCACCAGACACTGTCAAGCTTGAATAAACAGCTCTTGGATGAGATGGAGGCCATGTTATGTCAACCATTGGGGCGTCATCCTTAGCTACCACAAAAGAATTCTTGCAGTCGCCTGAAGATCAAAAGTTTAAAGAAAGATTAAGACCAATTGAATAGTGACAATCTGACATATAAGCATGCTTTAAGGTAAATCAGATTAATTCTTGGATTTTTGGTAAGAATTTCTTAATTACCCCAAAATCTACTGTAAAATAAGTATGTCAGCTACCTGGGTGGCAAGAAGATTTTTTCTTACAGCCCATTACTTTAAGGAAGATGATACAACCTTTAGAAGAACTCATTTTTAAAAATCGGCTTGTAAGGGAAGGGTGTTCAAAAATTTATATACACATGGTTAAGATTACACTTCACCAATGTGAAACACTTAGAATCGTAACACACTACCATACTCCGCAGCCGATATTCACGATGGCCCACCCTATAAATACTAACCTAATGGTGGCCATTTTTTCTCTTTTGATGACTTCACTCTTCTATCTGTATTCAATGACTTAACAGTATAATGTGCATACAGATAATTTATGGTAGGTTCTTCGATGGAACCTGACATCCTTCAAATGTAAAACTTCTCTTGATAATTTTTTCATCAAAATAGTCTTTAAATAAACTAACAATGAGATAATAAAGTGATAAGAATAAAATAAATCATAATCCTAATAAATACCCTAATATATCCTTATTAAATACATTCCTACTATATACCACAACTTCTAATCATATCTCATCCTAATTCCATCCGTACCAGAAGATGAATCTCACTTCTGAGCACTGGATCAGGCTTATTGCAAATATACAGAACTCATATTTAAAAACAAGAGTCAATAAATATTTGAGTAATATTTCTTTTCATTCTCCCACGCATTTCTTGCTCATTTCCGTATAAGAAATGAGTAAATTTACCATTGAATCTGTGAGACTCACGTGTAGGCCAGTCCTATAGATTCAATGATAAATTTTAAAAAAAGATAGACAAAAAATGTGTAGAAGAATGACACTAAACACATATCGAAATATTTAGATCTATTCAACAATTCAAGGTAATCATATAGACGAGATTTACCATATATACAGCACTTCTCTAGGGTGGAAATTCCAAGTAAAATAACCTATTTGAGGGATTTACCGATTGTATCATAGAGAAAATCATATTTCTCCTCAATGTCTTCGTATCTAGTCTTTGTGTAGTCAACAACTTCATCAGCACCCAAGCTTTTGACGAATTCCACCTTTGGAGTACTAGTTGTAGCAACAACATGAGAAGCTCCATACAAGTGCTTGGCCAGTTGAACAACCAAAGATCCAACACCACCTGCTCCACCAACTACAAAAACTGTTTGCCCTTCCTTAAAACCTGCTGTTTTGAATCCTTCTATTGCAGTTTGAACTGCTAAAGGCAAGCTGGCAGCTTCCTCAAATGAAAGATTCTTTGGTTTTTTTGCAACCAAACTCTCTTCCACGACTATGAACTCTGCCAGAGTTCCAAGCTGCTTTAATTTTTCTCCTGAATTGAAATCTTGAATGTTGCCATAAACCTCATCACCTATATCAAACTTGGTAACACCACCACCCTTTCCTACCACTATGCCAGCCATGTCACAGCCAGGGACCACCTGCACCAACACTAACATATATCTTAAGATCTTGCTGGTTTAATCACAAAACTGCTAGAGATTAGGGGGAGAGTTATATTTTGCATGTTCTAATGATGTTTTTCAATAGCATTAGGGAAAAGTTCTCTAATTCTCAAAGGACATAAATTTCATACAATCTAGTTTGTCCCGCCTCTAAAAGTGACATGTGTGTGTCCTTTGGAATGTGAGAACCATATGTTTTTTACATATCACTTTTAGAGGTTGGTTTGTAAGAAATTTGTGCCATTTCTAAAAAATTATCACCATATAATATGCAACTATTGCATGGAAGACCTGAATTTAAATTGCGTAGTTCTAAAGTTACAAATTACTTTTTTTTTTCCAAAGCAAATAAGGAAAGGGTACAATGAATCAAAAAACTGAAAAAATGGTGAGCTCCCTCACAACAAATCCAAACGAAAGAGACAGTTCTGAAAATATGAAATGAGTCTATAAATGATCCCAAAGAGACCATAAACGACCCGGTCATCGAAATTTTGGACAAAAGCTGAGAAAATGGCAGCATAAAGCGGTTTAAGCTCCAAATTAGAGAGCGCGTGTAGGTCATGACCGTCATGAGATCCTTCAACCCTATTCAAATCCTCAATGAAATGAACGCAGGCAATGGCATAACCCTCAAAATACCCTTCAACCCGACCCGAACCTGAACCCATGCTTACATATTACTTGGAAGCAACAAAAATATGATACTTTTCTTTTATCTTTGTCCTTCCTACCAGCTTCTCGAATATTTTCACAACTCTTCTCTTTTATTTTCACTTTCCTTGTTAAACCCAAATTCCAATCTCTTCTTTCATGTATATCCTACATCTTAAAATTGTAAACAAACTCATCAGTTCAAGCAGGGTACTCTGCAGGCCAAATAAATCCTATATATCTTAAAATAATCAATACTGATTTATATATGCTAAAAAACTAATATGTCAAAACCAATCAGTTTATGGACTCAAAAGGTCAATTGGTCAAAACCACCATATGATGTTAGAAAGTTAGTGGTAAGCAATTGACACCAAGAACTTGGACAAATGATCAGAACAAAAGTACAAATATATATTTGTCTCACACTTTGTTTCTACTCACAGGAAAATCTGAAGGAAAGATGGGTCGTTGCCGCCTTTTGAAATCAATAGGATTCAAAGCAGCAGCTAGAACTTGGACAAGTAGTTGGTTATGGAGGGGAGTAGGAACAGGGAAGTCTCCCTGCTTGAGGGCTTCCTTGGGACCATACTCCTCGTAAAACCAAGCTGTCTGCATATTGATAGGGACAGTTAATACAGTTACAGAAGGAAAGAACTTCAAATGGTGGTTGTTCTATCCGTGAGAGAGATCATGTATTTAAAGGAGAGGATGCCAGTATAAATGATAAAAATATCTTCTCCTCCATGTCCCCATTATGATTCATTTAGTGGTGCAGTGATTTTATCTTGTCTACTTGGGAATGTTCCAGTGATGATCCTGGACGCCAGTCTAATTGTGGCCATAGGCTCAATTGACAATATATGTTTGATGCAACATCTAACTACCTGATAGATATATTTGTTGATGTTCATTCTTGGAGGATGATCATCCAAAAAATAAACTATGGTGAAAACAAGAAAGTCTCAAGTGATTAAAGCTATGGCTGTCTCTACTGATATTCTTGCAGTTCAATTGGCCAAAAACAGTGATTTTAAGGCATGAATATAGGGAAGAGTCTTTTCTTTCTAGTCATGAGGTCTTGTTAACATTCAAAATATCTTGAGCATTTACAAGAAAATGCATCCAGAATGTTTTCAAGTGATCTTTCAAACACTGCAATTTGGAGCAACCGCCAAAGAAAATATTACTATAATAAATATTGGCTCAAACTTCTGATTGGTGAGTTTGTGCTATATGAAGATCGAGGATGATTGATTGGAACATAATCTCTATATATTAAGGTAGTAGTAATAATTGAAGCATGCGTACGAAGAAGAATTCACAGTAATAATTATAAGATGGTTAAGGTTTCGAATGCTGGCCACTCCTTATATTATCCATTACAGCTAGTGTTGGGAATTGAGGTAGCCAGGTAGGCCACTCTTTGTATCATCCATTGCAGCGACGGCGATTGAGGTACGCCACTCTTTGAATTATCCATTAATTGCAGTGACGCTGATTGAGGTATGGGTACATCTCAGCATATACTTTGCGTTCGCATTTACTATCCATAACTATCTACTATTCACTATTTTTACAAGCGGATATGGTGCGGTTACCCATAATCCGCATATTCTGGTAACGTTTTTAGGGTATGCGGATACTAATGCAGTTAATAAGTATATCCGCATATCCTTTATATATAATAAATATTTTTTTTATAAAAATTATTATTTTTATATATTATATTTAATAAATTCATCCTAACGATGTCGTTTTGAATTAAATATAGGCTATGTTTATATTGTTTTAAGTTTTTTTCTTCACATTTCACTCATTCACTTCACCAATTTATCGTAACGCCGATAGAGCTCAGAGCCACCATGTTTTATTTGGAAAAGGTTCTCTAATGGCATTTTTTCAACAACTTAAAAAAAAAAAAAAAAAAAAAAAAAAAAAAACTTAAGCTTTTCACTGGGAGTGAGATGTGTAGAACTATAGATATTGATCATAGTGTGTAACTGTGTATGACCATGTTCGATAAGAGATTTACCAACTTTTGGGATACCTTTGATTGTGTTCTTTTAGATAAAAAGCTATGTTTTTTGTTATTCTATGCTGGTCTTGTTATGCAGCAGGTACTATAGATAGTTTGGTTAGCTGTGTTACTTTCTCATGTAACCCTTTGACAAAAAGGCAAAAGTAATATGAAATCAATATATTTTCAAAACATTAGGGCTAACAAAAAATTAAATAAGCTCAAACCACTAAAAATCAGCCTAAATTATTTTCAAAATCGTTTAAAATAAGTTTTAATAGAGACCCAAAAAATGCCCAAAAGACTAAAATATATCTCTTACCTAATATACTGATAGCGGATAATAACCGCGCGGACACGATTAGTAAAAATATGATGTAGATGTGGACATCACTTTTTAGATATTCGTATTTTGAGGATGCGACTGTAAATATTGCAAATAACCGCAATCGCATCTGTGTTTTTTTTCTTAATTTTTTTTTTTTATATAATTTTCAGTTATTTTTTCATTTGTCTTTTAAAAAAAAATAAAATTTAAAAATTGTTCTTTTTTTCCTTTTTTTTAATTTTAAAAAAAATCGTTTTTTCTTTAATTTTTTAATTTGTTTTTTAAAAATTTATTATTAGTTTTTAGTTTTTTATTTCCCAATTTATCAAAACATTTTCGTCTTATTGAAAAAAATTTAAGGTATTTTTGTAGGGCTTATAGAGGATATTAACATGTTTTGGTCGTTTAAGAAGGGAATATAAACACAATTGATAATTTGAAGAGACATTAAATATTAATCTATAATATGAGAAATGTACTTTTTCCTTTTTAATATCACGTACCTATGGATTTGTATAGGATTTATTTAATAATTCAAAAAAAAAAAAAAAAGTTTCCGGCAATTAAACCAGTTCCATGCATAAATAATAGAAAAAACCAATAACGCCGTTGCCGGGGATCGAACCCGGGTCACCCGCGTGACAGGCGGGAATACTTACCACTATACTACAACGACTTTCTTGGAAGGTTCTTTACAAATTAAATTAATATATTATAATTTTCTATGCATAAATAATTAGAAGGACCAATTACGCCATTGTCGGGGATCTGACCGGGTGACAGAAGGGAATACTCACCACTATACCACAGCGACTTTAGCGTAAGGCTTTTTACAACTTATTTGAATATATTATTATGATCTTAAAATTGCAATAGTTTTCTCTTTTTTCTATTTGCTTGAAATTAGAGCCACCAAAAACAAAAAGCTACGGGACTTATTACCATTTTTGTTATTAAGCAAATTGTCTACGTATCCTTCCATTTATCAATGAATTAAAATATATACTTTACCCTCTTTTTATTTAGACTTTTTTTTATTTTATTTTTTTTTGAAACAATTCAATCAATCTTATGAAAGAGAATAGGAAAAGATATAATCCAAAAAATCAGGATCTAGGATTCTAAAGACAACTTGCTCCCTAATTACAATATCACCGATACTAGTAGAAATGTCTTCTAACCAACTAAGATCATTACCAGTAGTGACTTCATCCCTTGTAAGAGTGTGAGCCGCACAATTTGTTTCCCTCCGTACATGGACAACTGCAGAGGATCTAAAAGTACTCAACTCTTCTTTAATGCCTTCTATGAAATGGCCCGAACTGTGCATAGAAGAACTAGTCCAATTATGTAACGCCCCACCTTTTACAAAAATGTGTAACATTACTACATCTGATCAACCACGTGACATTACTACATCAGAGATAAACTCTCGCAGCGGAATATTTTTTTTTCTAAAGACTTAGGAATTGATAACACAACACATAAGAGCTTACTAAATTACCTCAATATATTAATTAGACACGTAGTTTTCTTTTACACGTAATAGGCACTCTAAGTACATCAAAACAAGTGCCACAAATGGTACATGAACATACATAGAAGCCTACTAAATACAAACATCTTTCTAAACATATTACATGAAAAAATGACTATAAACACAAATAATTACAAATAAATATAACTAGATAAACAAATGTTAGCTTAAAATCATCAAAGCTAGTAAAGAAAATCCAAGCCTTCGTCTTCTAAACCTACATCCATAATTATGTGATTGTGGACATTACCACAATCTCATACTGTAATTGTGTGAGTCAATTGTTTCAATAATATAATGTTTACTAATTTATTTAGAAGCACATAATGCAATATTGTAACATTGGCCCCGTTTAAAAATCTCTCACCACTCCCTTTCCCTTATAATTTTTTTTTGAATGATTGAAAAATAGGAGTGATGTGATATAAAATTGAAATAATTTATATGGAAAAATGAAAAAAAAAAATTATATTGTAGTGAGTTTTTTATTTAAAAAGTAATAAAAATGTATTGATGTGATATAAAAAGTAAAAAAAAAGTTAAGAATGTTTTTTTAAGGAAGTGAAAATAAGGAAATGAAAGGAGAAATTGAATTTCAAACGAGGCCATATATATATATAAAGCAATGATATGATGACTGTTTTATATGCAAAATCTTAATTATTTTCTTTCGCTCACTCGTTTTAGGGCCATTAGATCCTTATTCATCTTAGCGGCTGTTTACTGGAGCCATTACTCTCTCAACATGTTTTATCAATACTAGTAGCCATGACTTATCTAGTACGTTGACAGCAACGACTTACCAACTTTTATTGTTTGTTGGCATAAGCAGCAACAACTTTCCCATGCCATTGGCAGAAACAATTTTTCAACTTTATTATTATATTTATTAGTCACAATAGCAAAATATGCAAAGTTACATTCACAAACATACAATTAAACAAATATGCAATCAATACATTATGGAAATCAGCATCACGCTCAGTAAGTAATTTATACTTACCTCATTTTCTACTTTCAGAAAATATCCACACAAGTGATCACTGCAATGTAGTTTGGTACATGTGATAGTGTATTAGTACAAATTGCTAAGAAACCTATTTAATACTTTTGTCATTTCTGACTTCTAAACAACTTAACCTAGTTTCTTAATGTCGTTTGGATAATATAACAGCATATAAAATAGGCCGGTTGCATGACTACACATATTTTCATGTGGGCATTATTACAGTATTTATTTAATTAATGCTTTAAAATACCTACAAAGTAAAACAGTATCATAACAGCATTAGTGTAATACTTTTTGGATAAAGATGGACATAGCAACTCCATTAGTAAAAATAATGGGTATTATATTTTAAAAATATACGGACGACATAATTATGAATAATTCATATTATGCGCTTTTATAAAATTTGGGCAGAATAACGGCGCATTTATAAAATATCCATTTTTATTTGGGCATTATATCGACATATTTGGTAAATAAATACACTGCTTTGAAAATACTCTTTAAGCGTATATATTTAAACTTTAAGCAATAACTTTAAAATTACAAAATCTAAAATCAAAGTTTAGAGGCTCACCCAAATACTTCCAAGAAAATTTAGGATATTATGAAAAGAACCCCAAGCATGAATATCAAAACCGGCCAAGAGAACAAAGAGAGGGAACTTTTCTTCTTTCTCCTGTTCTATCAGTGAGAAAAGAGAGAAACCGAGAGAAAAGAGAAGAGAGGAGAAGAGAGTTTCAGCCATTTTATGTTGTTGGATGAAAGGGAGAAACAGAGAGAGTTCATGCTCCTTTCTTTTTTGTTGTGATCAGAAGAAGAGAGAGTTTGAGAGCATTTGGCCGTGGGTTTCACTATTGGCTGAGAGAAAAAGAAACAGAGAAGCGAGAGAGGGACTTTACTGTTTCTGTTACAAGAGAAGAGAGGGGCTGCTGGAAACATACCCAAACATCTTTTGCAAACCGAAAGGAAGAGAGAAAGCTTTTCTATTTTTCTGGTTGAGAGAAATAGAGGGGAGGCTAGAGAGTTTGCTGCGAGAGAGAGAAAACAACAGAGAGTGCAAGAGAGTTTCTTGCTGAAAATGAAGTGAACCGAGAAGGGGCTGCACCTCTATATATAGTGTCTTGAACAGTTGGATGGTTTTGGGTTGATCTTGATCAACGGATGAGAGAGATGCAAGTGGGTAGTGGGTCATCGCCTGAAATCATGAGTTACAAAATATCAGAGGACAGTTGTTCGGTGATATATGCACTCTGCAATTCTATGACGATCGAGCGCCTTAAAGTAGGGATCAAGCGCAACCACCTTGGATCGATCGCCAACCTGTGGATCGATCGCCATCGTGGATCGATCGTCGTCTTCAGATTAGTTATATCTATAATGTTGTATTATAAAGTTTAAGATCTGTTAAACTTATCTATTGAATTTGGAACTACAAATGTACCTCAAATATCAATAAAATATTTAATCCTATAAATATTCATATAATAAGGTCAAATACTAATGAATATTTAATCCTCTAAATATTTATATAATCCTATATTCTTTTGTATTATTATAAGGTTTTAAATTTCAATTTAAGACGTTATATTCTATGACTTAAAATATGGGGATCTACAAATTAACCTCTTTAACAATTTGTAGAGTATCACCTTCTAATATTATATCAAAGAAGCCCACCTCCTTGCTGAGTATCAAAGCATTAAGTGATGCAATTGCCTCCGCCCCTTTTGGATCCACCGCTAACCTTTGGGAAAAATTACAGGCACCCAAAAAAAATTCATAGCAGTCACGAGCTATGATTCCAATGCCAATATAGCCCTTCTTTTTGTTGACCACAGCATCCCAATTGACTTTGATCACTCATACAGGAGGAGGTTGCCACAAAATCTGTCCCATTGTTTCTAATTCCCTTCCCAGCAAAACAGCTTGTTCTTCAGTGAAGTTGCAAAGTTTGTATTCTTCATGAACCAATAAAGCCTCTCGATATACCATATCGGGATGGGTGAAACTCCCATTGTAGACCACCGAGTTTCTACGAAACCATATCCTTCTTGAAATTACAGCCCACATAGCCAAATCCTCTTGGTCACAATATGCATGTAAAGTGGAAAAAACAACCACCAAGCTTTCTCCCCAAGAGCACATCTTTTGGAAAATAATTGGGCCACAACTCCACACATCTTGCGGCGCCAGACAGCTCCATAAAGCATGGATGACAATCTCTTCCTCATCTTCACACAACGGGAAAATTTTATTATTGACAACTCCTCGTCTGAATAGATTTACCTTTGTAGGTAACAGATTATTGCAAGCCCACCACAAGAAATGTTTTACCACATTCTGCACATTAAGATCCCACACTGTCTTCCAAATCTTGTTTTCGTTATCCATTCTCCAACTACAACCTTTATTACATGCCTGAATTTCATTCCCCATATGGTATGCACTGCGAACAAAAAGGTACCATTTGTAGTCCCCCTCTAGAACATGCAATCAGGTGGTTGAATGGGACTCAAAGGAATGTTGGCAATTACCTGCGCTTCCTCCTCCAAGAAAACCGTTGAAAGTAGCTCAGTGCTCCACCCCTTCGTATCCTTGTCTATCAGATCAGCTATTCTGGCGTTCTCCCAAAGTATTTTTTGGGGCGATTGAACCGAGAAGGTATTTGGCGTAGGAAGCCATCTATCTCCCTAAATATGAATGCTATTGCCATCACCTACTCTCCAAACCAAACCCTCTTGTAGCAAAGAACGGGAAGAATGAATGCACGCCTCCATATGAAAAGGAGGTTCTAGTCCCCAAGGATGCTTCCATGACTATAGAATGCTAAAAGTACTTGGCTTTGAAAATTATCGGTAAAGCTTGGTTAAAAATAACCAGATCTCTGAATCCCATTCTTCCTTCATTTTTTGATCGCCCCATTCTCTGCCAACTCATCCAGTGTATCTTCGCATTTTCGCCATATGGCCCTGCCAGAATTTCTGCATCAATCCATTGATCTCTTTACACAACAAGACCGGGAGCTGAAAGACACTAATGCAATAAGTTGGGATTGCTTGGACTACAACTTTCAGGAGAATTTCTTTCCCCACCTGAGATAAAAACTTCACCCAGTTATTCAGCCGCTTCCTAACCCTATCTTTGATGCTTTTGAAAGATTGAATTCTAAATTTTCCAATCAAAAAGGGTAAACCAAGATAGTGATCACACCGTTGAGCCTCTTGCAAACTTGAAAGGCGAAGGATTTCTGTTTTCTTGTCAAGGCTCGTATTTCAACTGAAAAAAATGGAGGTCTTCTGACTATTAAGCTTCTAACCGAATGCAGCTTCATATATACCAAGAATGCGAAATAGTCAATGCCATTAAATAGAATTTTCCTTACAAAAAAGCAAACTATCATTTGCAAAAAATAGGTGACTCAATTTAGGCCCATGTTTTGAGGTTCGAACCCCATTGATACTTCCACTATGCTCGACCTACAAAATTAATGCACTTAAGGCCTCTGCACAAATAATGAACAAGTAAGGGGATAACGGGTCTCCTTAACGAATGCCCCTTGAAGGTTTGATATTCCCCACAGGATTCCTGTTTACCAACACAGAATATGTGACTGATCAGAGACAAGCCATAATTAGACTAATCAAGCGAGAATCAAAACCCAATCTCTGCATAACCTTTTCCAAAAAGAGCCATTACACTCTATCGTAGGCCTTGCTCATGTCAAGTTTAATACCTATGAATTCAACCTTACTCCACATCCTAGTTTGCATGTTATGCATGGTCTCATAAGCAGCCAATATATTGTCAGTAATAGACGCCCAGGAATTATGCACAACTAGTCAACTATTGTTTCATGCATGTAGATAACAATATTTCTTGTCTTCTTTTCTTTTATTTTTTCCATTTTTTTTTCAAATGAGAGACATGCGAATTGCATTATGAATTAATAATATTTTGAATATTATAAGAACTAAAAGGATTGGATCCCTTACTTGAAATTGAACTTAATTCATATTTTTATGTAAAAAAATTATATTAAATAACAAAAGCCAGGAACAAATAACTAACCATCAATACATAGTATTTAAAAATATTTTTTTTTTTAAACTATCTTTTGGAATCATTATTCCCTATTTGTTTCTTCATAGATAGATCCCAAAATATTATATGAAATAAATGTAGGATAAGTTTTTTTTTTTTTTTTCAAAAAAAAAGAAAAAAGAAAAGAAAAGAAAGAGGTTGTCTTAAATAGGTAAATTTATTTTTCTAAGCAACACGCCTTAAATAGGTAATTGTAACACTAATTGTATTCCTTCCGGTTCAAATGAATTGGAGAGGATCCAAATCCGTGAAATTATGGCCTTTAAAAGGTATGACTTTTGAAAATTTTATTGAGACCTATTGTTGTAGCCAGAGCAAGGGCTTTAATATCTGAATTTGTTGTTTTGAGTTTAATAAAATTGATCTTTATTCATAAAAATATTATTAATAATAATATTCTTGAGCTTTGTTATATTTTGAAGCTTTTTTCTTCTTTAAAAATGCCAAAAATCATTTAAAATATGCCCTAAAAAATGTTTAAAGAAGGTTCAAAACAACAAAATAGACACATTTTTAAAAACGGTTATACTGTGCGGTTATAAGTTTCAATAACCAGTGGTTATTCTAAAACCGTTAACCACTTTAGGCAAAACGATTACGTTTACAAAAATTCAATAACTACCTAAAGCAGTTGCAGTTAGCGGTTAGAGACAATAATCACTAACCACATTCCACAATTGGTTGTACACCTTTGCTACTAATGCTCTGTTTGTTTCAGTGTAAAATAGTTTCTAGAAAATGATTTCGGCATTTTTCGATATTTGGTAGGGGCGAAAATAATAGTCAACCGAAAAATGATTTCCGTTTAACAAAAAATGCTTAGTAAATTTCAGAAAATGATTTACGTTTTTTAAAAGCGTAAATCATTTTCTGTAGAAAACAGACGCAGTTGACCTTTTTTAAACGACTTAATCGACTTTTATATTTAAGCAGTCGACTATCGCTAGATTTCGACAAGCCAAATTCCAGCACCGGTTGGTGCCGGAATCTGAAAAATTATGCTGGAATCCGGCGACGCCTGGCTATTGTCGCCGGATTCCGACAATACTGTGCCAGATTCAGGCCAGACTCGTCGGAATGACCGAATCCCTGGCCATCTGGCCAGGATCCTGGACGGATCCCACCGTTTTGGTCGGATCTAGCCGTTCTAGCTGGGATCTGGCCAAAATGGCCGAATTCTTGGCCATCTAGCTAGGATCCTAGACAGATCCAGCCATTCTAGCCGGATCCTCGACCAGTCTGGCAAGGATCCTGACGGATTCTGGCGATCTTCACCGGAATTCAACACAAATGTCCAGATTCCAGCCACTTTTGCTAGAATTCGTATGCGCCATATATAAAAATATATTTTTATATTATTTTACATTAATATTTTTATATTGTGAATACAATTTGATTTTTATAAATTAATATGATTGAATAAAAATATAAAAAAATATTAATAATTTTTTGTATAGGCCAAACATCAAAAAATGATTTCAACAGAAATTACTATTTTGAAAAATATCTTTACTAAAAATATTTTAAGATGAAAATTATTTTACGGCGAAACAAATGAATGATAAGCATGACACAGTAAGTTTGACAAACTGTATGCCGCCTTAATACCTGAATATGCCGCCGTATTAGACGCTTTTGTTGTTCGATACGTTTTTCAGAAGCTTGAACTTGAAGCATTCCGTTGGATGATTTTCCCAGAAAATTACCACCTTTCTCGGAAAAAATGTAAGAAAATCTCTCTCTCTCTCTCTCTCTCTCTCTCTCTCACCTTTTCTTCCTGACTCAGTGAATCTTCCTTTGTTCTCAGACATGAGCATCCTCAAGGGAATTATCGACTCTCTTGGCTCAATATTTAGCTCCCCCAACGAGTCTCATCCAAACCCTAGCTCTCCCAATTCTTCTTCCACCATGGAAGGTGTAGCTGGACCTTCGGTCTCGAACGAGCGCGTAGCCTACAAGCTCAAAGGGTTCTTCGACTTGGCAAAGGAAGAGATCGCCAAGGCCGTGAGGGCCGAAGAGTGGGGCTTAGTCGACGACTCCATTGTTCACTACAAGAATGCCCAGCGGGTACTCATTGAAGCTAGTTCCACTAGCGCGCCTTCCTTTATTAGCTCTAGGTAGCATACAAAATCTCATTTAATTGATGATCTACTTAAAATTGTTGGTAATGTTTTAGTGGATGAAGTAGCGGGTGGTTTTGTCAGTTTGGGTATTGGTTTGATAAAGGGGGATCAGAGTGTCGTTGGGTCTTTTGTGTTTACGTTCTGTTTGGATAATGAGAAAGTGGAAGAAATGAAAACAAAATGGTAGCTAGGTTTTATATGTACATCATGTTTCTCTGTTAAGGGAAAATGAGGAATTTCATTAAGGGGTTGTTTTTAGTTCTAACTTTACCTCTTATCGCATGTATATGCAGCAACTGATATGGACATTACGAACAAATGACATGGGCATTTGTATTTTGTTTGTAATTTTAGTCTGATGGCCAACTTATTAGATATTTGAAGTGGTTCTGATGGTCTTCTGGCCCCTTTTGTCATTCTAGGTCTTGTTGCTGAATATTTTGAACTCAACTATATAATGGCACTTATATGTAAAGGGTAAAAAAGATTTTTAAAAATGACAGAAGAAACTAAAGGTTATCAGCAGGTTAGCTGAATAAAGGTTATCAACAGGTTAGCTGTCAAATTATAAATAATTATTTTTCTATCTTGGGACTTTGATGGTTATTGTTGGTTAATTTAGCTCTCTCTCAAAATTGCTCCCAACTAGGTGTTTTCTCTTAAATACTTCCTATGTACCTGGTGGCACCTTACACTTTTAATGATATTTCGATTGCTTAAAAAAAAAAATGAGCTCTCTCTTGGGTATTCTTGTAGAGCATGATAGTGATCTTAAGATTTCTCTGATCCGATTGGTGAAGAATATTTTAATGAAATGTGAAGTTTAAGTGCTACTATATGGTTTGCGAAACTTATCAGTTTATTTCTTTAATGATTTCCGAAGAAAATTTTTTTTCGGCATTTGTCTTAAGTACTCCTTTGATGTTTAGCAAGCGGAAACGGGATTGGACATGAAGACATTGTTGGGTTTATTAATATCTCCTTTCTCATAAGCTGAAATTTACTAAGCTTTTAAAGTTATCCCACTTCAAAGGATGTGTATATTTGAGTGTTAGATAGTGGTATGGACTTCCAATACTAGTGCTCCTTTTCCTTCTCTAAATGAAATATTTAGTGCTCTTTATGTTGCTATGTATTTTTATCTATTCTTTTGTTTTTTACTTCTTGAGCCACTATAATATTTCCTTTCCTTTCTCTAGGAGTGGATTAGGGGCTAGTTTGAAGGATTCAGATTTTGATAATCTATATCACTAACACATAGTTACCAACTTAGTAATGACCTCCATAGTGAAATTGAAATCTTAACAAAACAGATAATCATGATTGCAGCTTTCTTGTAATTAAGTTACCAAAACTATAATTAGTTTTTGATATTACATTGTTCCTAATGCTCCGTGTGGTTGCCAAAGAGTTGGAAGGTTTTGTTATTTTGGGAAGAGAGTGGAGAGTCTAGGAAGTTGGAAGTTTGTTTGATTTCAACTCTTCTTTTTTACTTATGTCTTATTATCGATTTTGTGGGGCATAAGGGTAATTATCTTTATTACTTAAATCTGTGGATTTGTAACAGTGAACAAGAGAAGGTAAAATCTTATCGTCAAAAAATATCAAAATGGCAGGGTCAAGTTTCTGAAAGATTACAAGCTTTAAGTAGGCGTGCAGGTTCGTATCTCATGTTGATATGACTAATTGTGCTTCTTCTTCTTCTTCTTCTTCCTTTTTTTTTATAAAGCTGATATGGATTTTTAGAGAGTACTTATACATTTTCCCCCCTTTCCTGCCCCCTTGTTTCAGGTGGCACATCCACAAGCAAGGTACATTTTTTCTAGTTGAAGCACAAAGATGGAGTTTTAATTTATTTCATCTCCACCCAAAGCATGATTATGTTTGTCAGTCTAGTAGGTGTAGGCTGTGTCAAATTTTTCCCACTTAAAAACATCCTTTCTTGCTTTTACTGAATAAGAAATGTCTTTGCAACTGTTCTTCATCTTTACTTTTGACTATTCGTTCTGTTGTTTCTACTTATCAGCTAGCCTCCCTGTTTTTTATTTCATTATTAAAGAACATTTTAAAAAAAAGTTTGAGCAGGGAATTATCATTTATGTTGATTGTCACCTATATGCTTTTTTGTTTTATTATTATTTTGTTCTCAGAGCACCTTAGCTCCTGCTCAAACAGCTGCAGTTACATCAACAACATTGAATTCTAGAAAAGATGTTATACGAAAGTCTTCTCGCTCTAGTACAAACAACCCAATGATGAGGAATCAGACAGATAAAGTTGTAAGCCCAAAAACTACGCAAGAATCAAACTCTGGTTATGAAGCAAAATTGGTTGAAATGATAAATACTACAATAGTGGATAGAAGTCCTTCTGTTAAATGGGATGATGTCGGTGAGAAATTATTATATGCTCTTCCCCTCTCATTTTTCTGTTTCTTTGCTTGTCATTTAGCACAATAAATAACGTTACTCATCTGAGGGTTTTTTATTCTTCAGCTGGTCTTGAGAAGGCGAAGCAAACTTTAATGGAGATGGTCATCTTGCCAACAAAAAGAAGAGACTTATTTACTGGTCTTCGGAGGCCAGCCAGAGGTAATGCTTTGGGATACTTTTACATACAGACCGGTCATAGTGCAGCACTCCAAGAATTTGTTTCATGTGAAACTTCTGACATTGCTATCAGGATTGCTTGTATTTGGTCCCCCCGGGAATGGGAAGACCATGCTTGCCAAAGCAGTCGCATCAGAGTCCGAGGCAACATTTTTTAATGTTTCTGCATCTTCCTTGACGTCAAAATGGGTGTGCCTCTGTCCTTGTTATCATTTGTTTTTAAATATTGTGCTGGTTATGGTTCTCTTTGTTGGTTATTGTCATTATTGAAGAGGATATTATAAGTTCTATTTATAATGAAATAGGTGGGCGAGGCTGAAAAGCTTGTACGGACTCTCTTCATGGTTGCTAAATCCAGACAGCCATCTGTAATTTTCATTGATGAAGTATGCTACTCTTTGAATCTAATAAGACACCATGCTTTTCCTGTTTCATGTTGCTGCTATTTCTTCCATGCAAAAGTAGATTGTGTATTTGATGAGGGAACACTGGGTGCATTAAGGTTACATTTCGCTGCTGTGTCCCATGTCACTTTCCAAAATGGTAAATGTTGTAAAGAGAAATTGAGGCAACTCTAATCTGATAGTATTTGTTTGGAACTCAAGCTGGAACTTGATATACCAATCCTAATAGGCTAAAAATGATTGTATATCAATTATTCTTGTAAATGGGAGTTGAATTTCATATCGTGATTTGGTAATCTCAATGTTAATCTTATCTTAGTTGAATTTCATATTGTGATATGGTAATCTCAATTTTAATCTTATATTAGAGGCAAATTAACTAAATCCATGAATATGTTTGAAGATTGAAGATGCATTATTTTACATATTAGGGGCCTACTGGACAGCGTTTCTCAGCTTTGCTTTCCTCAAATTGTTAATAGACCTACTCTTCAGCCATCATGAAATGAATATAGTATGATTTTGTCTATTTTATCTGCCCCAAGGGGGGGGGGGGGTTGTTTCAGTAAGATGGTGCTTTACTGAATTTTTGTTTATTCCAAATTCGTGACATATTGAAAATGGGAATTTATCAGCCTAAATTTGTTGATTGTCAACAGATTGATAGCGTCATGTCAACAAGGCTGGCTAATGAGAATGATGCAAGCCGAAGGCTAAAGTCAGAGTTTCTAATACAGTTTGATGGGGTGAACTCTAATCCTAATGATGTAATAATTGTAATTGGTAAGCTGTATATGTAATTCAGTTGAGTTTTCTCCTGACTGTTTGGGGTCAGCTACATGCATCTTTTTCTATGACAATGCTCTTTCTTGGGCCATATCTTTTATTCAATACTAAATCATCATGTCCAAGATCCATGGACACTTTTGGCTTCTTGGTGGTTCTAATTCATATTGATGTAATTTGTTCTGATCACGTACCTATTGTTCCATTTTCATTTGGTAATTTTCTCTACTTTTATGCTCATGCAGGTGCTACTAACAAGCCACAAGAACTGGATGATGCAGTCCTTAGGAGATTGGTTAGTATATTATGCCATGAATGTGTGGCAATTCAATTGTTCTAGGGACTTAGTATTTACTTTCAAGGATAACTATCATAAAAACCATGATTAATTTCTTTTTTTTATGTCTAATATCTCAAGCAAAATTATGTGATATTTTGGTTGAGATATTTGTGTGTAAAGGTAACATTGTCATTGGATTTAGCCTTAAAATGTATAGATGTGAGAGCTGCTTCTGTAATTATATTTTTTAAATGCA
Source organism: Alnus rubra (assembly GCA_028654335.1). Lineage (NCBI taxonomy): Eukaryota > Viridiplantae > Streptophyta > Magnoliopsida > Fagales > Betulaceae > Alnus > Alnus rubra. Next base: position 1,659,957 of record JAJPGS010001817.1, read on the forward strand.
CATAAACTGCTCCCCGATTGTTGAGCGCATTGTCTTTGTGACTTGAGAAGTTTCCTAGGCACCATACCAAACTTTGTTCTGTACATAGTTGGTCATTACTGGTGTTCTAAATTTCAAAAAGATTCCAATATGAAGAAAGATACGACGTGGCAAACAACTAGAGCAGTATATTTAAAAAATTTGTCATTTTTTTTTTTTTGGGGTTGTAAGCTCCATATGTTGTTGATAGCAATTTTATGGAATGTTACTTAAAAAATTTCACTTTTGGTGTTGTGACTCAGCTTAATGTGAAATCTTGAACCAGGTGAAGAGAATATACATACCTTTACCAGATGAAAATGTTAGGAGACTACTTCTTAAGAACAAACTCAAGGGACAGGCATTTTCGTTACCCAGTAAGAATATGCTCTTATACTGTACTGTATCATAAAAATCTTTTATTTTTATTTTTATTTTTTTGAATTCTTAAAAACTTGTCCTTTTGAATTGAATGGCCCCATATTGCTGATCAGTATGCTTTAAAAGAAGTTATAGAGCTACTTACAGTTGGTGTAGTCTTTTTCTTGTTTGTCTGTTGGTTGGTTGGTATCTCTCATCATGGCAATATATGTGAATTTTTTGAACAAATGATTAAAAAAAAATCTGGATTGCATTGAACTTGGAGAAAGTTTTCTTTTGGGTGGTCTTTTTTGCCCTGCGCCGGGCGGGGGGGGTGGTGCTACAACTTTATGGTGCTAAATGAGTGTAATAAGTCTCATAAAAGATTAAATGCTATCCAAACTACTTACGTTTTAGTGATTAAATCATCACCCTGTCTATATTCAGCTTGTCCAGTAAATCTGAGAGATTGTTATCGGGTTTGATATTAAGCTAGCGTTGGTCCTAGACTGAGAGATCTAAAGAAGAAGAAAAGGTAAAAAAGTGAAGGACAAAGTTTTTTCCAAATTGGATTGGCTGAATCCTCCAATCCAGCCCATAAAATTGTCATGTGTCCCTTAAGCATGTGAGAAACACATGTTTTTTTAATAGCATTAAAAGAGTTGGGGGAAATTCTATTAAAAACGATTAAAAAAACATGTGCTTCTTATATGGTAAAGGACACATGACAATTTTATAGATTGGGATGGAGAAAAGTTCCTCCAACCTAGTTTGAAGGAAAACTCTGTCCAAATGTAAATTGGGAAGGATGAGGAAGGAGACGAGAGAAATAGGGATATGGAAGTTGTATGTTTCGTATCAAGTTCTTGGTACTCCCTGTTTTATATTGGATAATAAACTAAAACGGCTGCAACTAGATTTAAAACGTTGGAATAAGGAGGTATTCGGTAATATAGAGCAGAGGAAGAAATCCTTATTGGGGGAGATACAGTCTCTTGATTATTTAGAAGAGGAGAGACCTCTAGTAGAAGAGGAGAAAATCAGGAGGGCTAAGGCGAAAGTAGATTTAGAGAATGTTGCTGTTTTGCAAGAAGTCAATTGGAGGCAGAAATCAAGGGTAAAAGAAGGGATACAACATGAGGTTTTTTCACCATCTTGCCGACTCTCACTGGAGAAATAATTTTATCTCTAGTCTTTGTATAGATGGCACTACTACCTCCGATCAAGAGGTGATCAATGATACAATCATCCAGTATTACAAGAATCTCTTTAATGAAATAGTTCATTAGCGCCTCAAATTAGATGGGTTGGAGTTTCCCTTATTAGACTCTGCAGAAGTGGATTGGTTGGGAAGACCGTTTCAAGAGGAGGTTCTTCAGGCGTTGCTTAGCGTGGATGATGACAAAGCGCCGGCCCTGATGTTTGGATCTCTCCTTTGCAATATCTATATCACCATAGTTACTAAAAGTACTTCATATGTATATTATGTACTAGTGATATTGTAACCAACAACTGGGGAAAAATGTCAATTCACCATGGAAAACCTTTGTGAACACAACATGAAGTTGGTATGGGTATGCTTAGTGGATACTACATGATAGTCAATTAATGGAAAGTAGATGAATTTGACACCTGGAAATACACAGCTAAATCCATGTCAGATGGATAGTCCTATATACTATATAGTGCGTAGATGTATATATTTGGCTGCTTATATGCCTATGGGGGCAACATAAAGACCATAATTAATGAAGCAAATGAAAAATATGGCTTCTACCTATCTACAAGTCAAAACATACTTGGCAATGTATGTTATTTAGACTCGTATTTGCTTCTCCTCTTCCTCTCCTTGGCCAGAGTGGGGGTGGAAGGAAGGTAGAGGCCATTGCAGCTACAAAGGCCACTAAGGAAATGCTATGGATGAAGAGATTTCTTTGTCAGCTGGGGGTAAGGCAAGATGAGTATGTGGTGTTCTGTGATAGTCAAAGTGTTATGGACTTGAGACTTCTACGTCAGCATTGTGGGATAAAAATGTGGTTTCTAGCATTATTCTAATAATTTTAGGTAATGCTAGTATTGTTATAGTCAAAAGTTGTAGCATCCAAGAGTAGAGTTGGAAAGGGCAAGCCTTTGGTTGAAACAAGTTTTTCACCATTGGTCATGAATGAGACTACTAGATTTTGCTGTTGCCTTTTGGTTTGACAAGCATCGACGTAGGCATGAATAATGGGGTTTGTGTATTATAGCTTACTAGTATTTGTTTTGAGCATGTAAAGATCGTATAGAAGTCAACTGTTCCTAGAAAAGTGCCATTTATTTCACAATATGCCTGACTAGATCTTGATGATATTCTCCTCATTTGTTGAGGGCAGGTTGTACTAAGTAGCTTTGGTTTACACATGATGAACCAAGATACATTGCCCTCTGACCACTGCTTTATGGGGCCTTTTTGCTGCTTTTAGTTTTTTGTACGGATGCTTCCTTCAAGAGCCCTAGCAGTTCTTGATTCTTGGCACGCAAAGGCATTGACGTAGAGGAGCAAATGCTTTTGAAGATGATTATTTATATAAAAACTAGAGATATTACTGTAATTACCTTAGGTATGAGTATAGGAGATAATTTCTTACTTTCGCATTTTTCTCTCCACTTATAAGGTTTTGTTGAGGCCCAGTTTTTTATTACTGGGCTTTTTAGCCTTTTTTGAGGCCCAGCTATTAGATCTTATTAACCACTTATATCTTTTCCTTATTTGCCCTGTTTTGATTTTGTTTGTCGTCTACACATTATGTTCATACTGAAACGAGTTGTCTCATCTTAGAGCACACAAAAAAGTGCATTGGGCAAGCATAGCTCTTGTGATTGTGCATTGTTGTTAGTGTCCCTTTTACTGCATTGCACTATGATACACATGATAATTTGCTTCTCACTATTTTGACAGGTGGAGATCTAGAAAGACTTGCAAGAGAGACTGAGGGTAAGATAACTGTCCATATTATAGCTTTTCTGCTTTTGACTTGTTGAATTGGCAAAACGACTAATTGGTGGCTCTGTCCAAGACAGGCAAAAGGAAAGAATTGCAGTGCCTTTTTTGGTGTACATGACTTATTGAATTGGCAAAATGACTCGCATTTTTTTTTTTCTTTGGCAAACGAATTTGGCTAAAACTGAGCCATTTGGTGTCTCGAAACCTTGGTGCTCTGTGTTTATAATGGCTGCCGGTTTGCAGCCAATGTACTTCTAAGAGACTTGTGGCAGAACTGAATCTTAAACAACTTTTTCTTTTCTTTTTTCTACTGGTCCAATTAAACTTATGAATCGTTATTCGTGATGTGCAGGGTATTCTGGAAGCGATCTACAAGCCTTGTGTGAAGAAGCTGCAATGATGCCAATCAGAGAACTAGGTGCAAACATTCTTACAGTTGAGGCAAATCAGGTAATCTAGCTAGAAAATGGTTGTAACCCTATTTGTGATCTGGTAACCGACTCTTATATGATTTTAATTCTGAGAAAATTAGTTGCTGGGGAGTGATTTAGTAAATTAGAAAGTAGATTTCTACAGTTGCCAATTTAGCTTAAATATTGTGTCAGACTTTATATAATGCAAGGTTTTACTGATGTTGTGGTTCATCCGGAATCTCCTAAATTCTAGTTTCCTTGCAAAGAATCTCAGCAGAAACTGCATTGGTAAATGAAAATGTGAAATTTTTGGGTTTCAAAATCCTCCCTCTATATTGTGTTTGAAACTGATTCCTTGTTGGGAAATGATTAGGGGACACGTCATCTAGTAATCAGTCCTATAGGTTACACATGCACAAATATGTTGGTGGGTGGAGTATGCAGACATTTGTATGACATATGCCAAACTATTGAGGATACATTTCGAATATGGGACATCCATCAACCCTTTTATTTGTCCAAACTGCACAATTAAAGCGGAATTTTTTTGTCCAGCAACCCTTTCAAGTTAGCCTTTTTTTTTTCTTTCGAATTTTTCAAAGTTAGCCTTAATGTTATGCATCTAAGTGATTAGATGTAGTTGATTTTAACCTTGCAATTTGACTAATAAATATTGGGATTTGTAGGTTTTCTTTAGAAATCATGTCAAATGTTTTGATGTGAACTAATTTGTTTTATCAGGTACGGCCACTAAGATATGAAGATTTTCGGAAGGCGATGGCAGTAATTAGACCGAGCTTAAACAAAAGCAAGTGGGAAGAGCTTGAACAGTGGAACCAAGAGTATGGCTCTAATTGAATTCCTATCACAACATACAAAGATTTTAACGATTCAAAGTCACTTAATGTATTCTTCTGCAGATAAGTTATTTGTTGTAAAGGTGCAGTTTTCTTAAATTGGAACCCTCTGTAAATGCGTATGCTGTGTAATTACACTGATTTCAAAGGAAAATAAATGTTTAATCATTTAAACTTCGTTTAATCCTTCTAAACTTTTATCATATTTGCAATTATTCTCCTAAACTTTAAAAACTTTCAATTTAGTGTGTTCATCTTTAAAGTTTTTTTAATTTCCTATATTAGGATTTTCTATTAAATCTTTGACGGATGAGTGTCAAAGTTTTCAAAATACCCTTCGTTTGTTTAAGAAAAAGAAAAAGATTGCAAGTATTTAGGCGTTGGTCAAGATTTATGAAATTTGTAAAAGTATTCACGCTTAAATCTTTGAATATATATATATATATATATATTTTTTTTATATTATATATATATATATGAAATTAGTGTTTAAGGGCATTTTTGTCTTTAAACATAATTTAACGTCCAAAAATAGAATATTCCGTCTGATTTAATGAGATTTCTTAACGGAATGGGGATAACGGTATGAAAATAGTAGTTATATGCTTTCTTTTAATCGAAGTGTCAGGTCGTGGTGGCATGTTGACAATGACCGGTAGTTAATACGGTGACACGTTGACAATGGCCAGTAGTTAACGAATAAAAATGTATTTACCAAAAAAAAAAAAAAGAAAGAGAAGAAGAGCATTAGTTGACTTACCTGGGCCCCAAGTCTTTGTATCTTCAATGGAAGAGGGTTAGAGGGACGTGAAATGTCTCATACATAAAATTAACATTTGAACCTAATCCAAACTCTGCTCTATTGCTTTAGTGGGGAGCACAACCATTGAGAATGTATGAGTTAGAGCATTGCGATTTTGTAGATTAAACGTCTGATTTTAAATTAAATTGTATTAAAAATTGTGATTTGAAAAACGTAAAAAAAATCCACACTCTTAAATCTCAATAAGAGAAGAGCCCTTCTACATAGGGGACGGTCATCCGTCCCACAGCAATCATTTCCCATAAGAGAATGCGTTTTTGAAAATGCACGAATTTAAAAAAGGAACTGCACGGAAAGTGGGCCAAACGTACTTTCAACCAGTTTAGCTTGAATTTTAGGATATGTGCCTTAGGGTTGGGTTTCAAGGTCCAAGAAGGCTGGCCCAGCACGCTGCGTTTTGCACCAAAATTCAAATTCCCGTGAAGCTATTTCTTTTTCTTTTTTTTTTTTGTAAATCCCCCAAGCTTTCAAACCCCGAAAGTTCCCTCTCAATCTCTTCTCCCCGAATTCCCCAATTCTCTCTCGAATTTCAGCATATTCCCAAAATCCGAACAAACCAAAACGAATGAATTCTGAAACCCAACGCCGAGAAGCGAATACAAAGAAGCAATGGTCCATGCAAGACTTCGAGATCGGAAAACCCCTCGGAAAGGGAAAATTTGGCCGAGTCTATCTCGCCAGAGAAGCCAAGGTAATTCGATTCAAATTTCCAAGTTGTGATTTCTTAGTTGCCTTCTTGGATTTGATCTGACTTGATTTTTTGTGATGTATATGTTTTGAAGAGCAAATACATAGTGGCGTTGAAGGTGATATTCAAGGAGCAAATAGAGAAGTACAGAATCCAACACCAGCTGAGGAGGGAGATGGAGATCCAGACCAACCTTCGGCACCCGAATATACTCCGACTCTACGGGTGGTTCCACGACGCTGAACGCATTTTCTTAATACTCGAATATGCTCATGGCGGCGAGCTTTATGGCAAGCTCAGGAAAACCGGCCATCTCTCTGAGAACCAAGCCGCCACTGTATTCCTCTCTCTCTCTCTCTCGCTCGCTCTGTGTGTGTCTGTCTGTGCACACTTACTTTCTTGTGTGTTTGATTTTAAGAAGAATTAGGTTTCAAGGTCACTGAATGTGGCTGGCTTCAACCATATGCAGTATGCTTTCTGGGCATGAGTATGAGTGTTTCTTATATTGCTGTCTTTAGTTATAAGGGACTTTTCGTTTTTAATGCTTTGTTTCTCGTGCAATTTAGTACACATTCACTTTTGGGTTTTCAGTTATATCATTTGGGAAAGATCCTTATGCATGTGTCCCTTGTGAATTTTAGTACATTTTGAGCCTCACGCAAGCATTGGCCTATTGTCATGAGAAGGATGTGATTCATAGGGACATCAAGCCAGAAAATCTGTTGCTTGATCATGAGGTATGCCACAACTCCTTATAGCACTTTTTCTTTCTTTGTTTTTTACCTAGGAACCTTTCCTTTTCCAAGATTTGTGTTGACGATATAGATGGGTGTTTTGGTAGTGGATTAGAACTGATGTTCGGCGTCAGAGAGGTTATTTTAGAATTAGTATGAACTGTGGCTATTGATAGGTGACCTTACAGGGAAAATCTTTGCTGGCTTGAATTTGTATTAGTCATACTTGACAAGTTTACCCCAAATTCTCAGCAGTCAATTCAAGTGTTTTATCTGTTTGATTGCTCAAAAGAAATAGCCAAATTTCAATGATTCTAATTTCTTATAAAATGGTAAAGTATTTCTATGTGGACTTTTAACTTTATTTAGGCATGTGTATGCTATATGGTTTAGCATACACTTCAGCCTAAAGCTGCTCTTTATATACTTATCCAAAAAGAAAAAAGAAAAAAAAAAAAGAAGCTACTTATTTACACAATGAGTAATTCTAGGAGACTCTCATATGTCATTTCAAAAACAATGTGTCTTTTAAAATTACTATGTGATCAAAATTTAATAGTGATCGATCATAACCCCAATAGTAATTTTAAAAGCCATTTCATTTTTAAAGGGATACAAGAAGAACTTCTAGCATTACTCTTAGTCTCTTACACAATAAATACAGCTACACTATGGACTATTTGGATATAACTTTGTCATGCACAATTCAAAGCGGAAATTGATTTTTCCATTCAAAGCAATTTATGTAAGGGCGAGTTTGGTATTTGGATATTATTTGCAGAAATGGTCTGGCCAATCATGAATGCGATTGAGGTTGGACGCACTTGAGCTTATGAACAGAACAATGTTTTTAGCTCTCTCTCTCTCTCTCTTCTTTATTGTCAGTTTCCTTTTCGTAGTTGAATAACAGTTTCCAGAGAATCCTCAGGAGCTGGCGCTCAACTTCAAGATGCATTGCTATTGATCAGCTTCCAACTCAACTCCACTAAGTTTTAATCCTAATTGAATTGAATTGGTGTTAGCTTGTTGACCAACTTCCGAAGTACAAAACATATTACAGATGTTTCGTTTAATGTAGTTAAATTATCTGTAGGGTCGACTAAAAATTGCAGACTTTGGATGGTCTGTACAGTCAAGAAGCAAGAGACACACAATGTGTGGAACTTTGGATTATTTAGCACCAGAAATGGTGGAGAACAAAGCTCATGACTACGCAGTTGATAACTGGACTTTGGGTATCCTTTGTTATGAGTTCCTTTATGGTGTCCCTCCATTTGAGGCTGAGAGTCAAAGCGATACCTTTAGAAGGTAAGGTACGGATAATTGTTTTACTGTGTTTAGTGTGGATGAAATTTTTATCATGCACTGTGTTATATGTAGGTTAATTTTGTTTGGCTGTACCAGGATAATGAAGGTTGACCTGAGCTTCCCTTCTACTCCTTGTGTTTCTGCAGAAGCCAAAGATCTCATTCTTCGGGTAAGTTTGTTAATGATTGTTTTATGTTGATATCTGGGTGTAAACTAATGCTGTCAGTTAATAGGTTTAGTTGCCTTTCTGAATACATAATGTGAAAATATGTGCAGCTTCTAGTGAAGGACTCCTCAAAAAGGCTCTCTCTTCAGAAGATCATGGAGCATCCTTGGATAGTCAAAAATGCAGATCATATGGGTATTTGCAAATAAGTAGGATTTGAAACTTCTGATCTGATTCTGCCATGGCTTTGAAGAATTCACAGGGTTGATTTGTGCTTCCAATGGTGTAATTTTTTGGTGAAATGAAGCAACTTCCAGAGTTCATCATTGTAACCTCCAATATCTCTTCATATTTTGCTCTACTCGTTGACTGAGAAGCTTTGGTTTACAAAACCAAGCTCAAGTATCATGTACTATACCATCTGTAGATGAGAATATATTCCCCGTCTTGTTTATGGTATCACAACCACATATTTAAACATTGGAAATTAGATTACTGGATTGTTGCAACGGTTCTGTGTTCCAAATTGTTTTTATTGGTCTACAATAGAGTTGCAACTTAACTTTGATTGTTGCAAAGGTGGATTATACATGTTATTTGTCATCTAGACTTGCACCTATTTAGCATATAACTCAGGTATTTCTTCTCTAATGATGCTGTCCGACAACTGAAAGAGGGGTCAAGAGTTGTCATATTTTTATGTAAATTTAGACCACTCAACCTCCATCCCTCACATATAATAAATTGAATCGGAGGGGAAAAAAAAAAAAAACTTTGGCTTTCATAAATCTCGTTGTACTAAATTCAAGTCCTTTCTTTGGATTCACGGAGCCCCTCTCAACTGCTGTAGATCAAAATTAGCACCCTCCTATCCTTCCAATGTGGTTAGATACATCCTCACAGCAAGGAAATTTGACTCGGGGGCCCAATTATACTAATAATCAACCGCCGGAATTAGCATGAGGTGTCGTGGTGTAGTTGGTTATCACGTCAGTCTAACACACTGAAGGTCTCCGGTTCGAACCCGGGCGACGCCATTTTGTTTTCTTATAAGTTCCGTGCTTTTTGTTTGCTCATCTCATGCGCACGAGTTATGGTTCCCAGTTTAAACAGTCAAAAGGAAACTTCTACCTTCCTTGCATTTTTTTTTCTCTTTTTTCTTTTTTTAACCCAATACGAAGAAAATTGGGTAAGAAAAAAAAAATGGCACTATAAAGCAATCGGAAGAGGACAGTAATGCTTATAAACTCATCCATCTTCCGCTCTTTCAATTGTTGACTAGAAAAGGACCCGTGATACTTCTAAACTCATTTATCTCACACTCCTTGGCCAATATGAGACGAGCCCTCTTATTTTTTTTAGTCTTTCTTCTTCTTTTTTTCTTTTTTCTACGCAATACCAAGAGAATTGGGTAAGGAAAAAAATGACACTACAAAACTGAATATGAGAGAATTGTTTATAAGCGAAACCCACAAAGATACCCTATCCTGACTGGAAGAGGATCAGTAGTACTTATAAACTCATCCATCTTCCGCTCTTTGGCGAACAAGCCCATTTTTTTTTTTTTATCATTATCATATTCTAGCAATTCTCCAGTCAGTCCTAAAATTTGGACTTCAGAAGTGCCATCCATTCCACCAAGGTAGAATTTTGAGGATGAGACTTCTATAGTTTCTCTCACTCCCATTGGTCTATCTGAGGCAAAAAAAAATAAAGTGATTAAAAAAAAGGCATTCATTTAACAAAAGGCTTCTAGATAGTTACAAGATACAAAACATGAAGCTCAGTGGTTATATATCCCCCTTAAACAACACAAATAACATTACTGTTTCCTCTGTTTGCAACAACGCCTCAAAACTGGTCTCTCTAAGAGCTGGCAATGGTACAAAAGCACTTAGAAGATTAGAAGGCTGGTCTTTCTAGATAAGCATCTTATGCAGAAAAACCTAACCATATTCATTGGCAGTGATGCTGGTGTCCGTAATTGTAGTATCACTGCTACTGCTGGTAGTACTTTTTTCATTATGTCTCAGTGGAGGACTTGCTTGGATTGAGATGGAAAGATCTGTGTTCGGGATTGCATGATCTGCTTTGTTAGGTATGCTTGAAGAGAGAGATGGCGAAGCTCTATGACTTGCAGCAGTGGAAGCAGTGGGTACAGGAATTGTTTGGGAGGCCGCCGCATGCTTTTTGGCACCTCTGTGCATGTGTTGCATGCAATACTTCTTATCAGGAACAACATCCCTGCTACACCGCCACTTCTTCCCATCTGTTCTTCTACACCTCCCTGGTTCAAGTTCAATGCTATTTCGATTTCCAAAGCATGAACTGTTGCAACCTTGAACTGAAAATAATAGTAAACAAGCAAATCCACCTTATTTTCGCCACTCAAAAAGAGAACATGTAGTGAACTAATGATCTGTCAATAAATTTCAGTAAGGCATGATGAGGTTGAATAAACAAAACCCTACTAAAAGCAATGAATTTTATCACATCATGCGTAGATAGTTTATGACAGATAATCCTGTTCTAACTTTAAAATGACACAACATTTATCAAAAGCAAGAGACAAAAGTCCCAAAAAACACCAGACACAAAAATTCTACTAATGAGCTATTTGAGATCAAATTGATTTTACCTCAACTTACACCTCAAATTGCTAATAGCAGTTGATGGGTTAGAAATTTTGGGAATAAAAGCATCAAAGTTTTATAACCAATGAACTAAAAGAATTCTATGAGAGTCTGACATCAACAAAAGCGACTGCATAAAGACCAAATCACAATTACCTAAGAAACTTATTGAGAAAGCATTTTTATAAAGATACAGAAAAAAATAAAATAAAAAAATCTAGAATAACAAACTAAAAGGACATACTTAAAGATAACACAACCTACATGGGAAGGTTAACGGCCTCACTCCAAATGGTTATGAGGGCCAATGGAGGAGCCCATCTATTTGTACCACCAAACAATATCAAGAAAGCATTCCCTTTGTACGGTAGGGAAAAAAAAAAAAAAAAAAAAAGCCTTCTAAGGTCTCAATAATGCCATCAAATATAGTTTATTTTTCAGATGAGAAGGGGCTTTAGTTTTACTAATATTACCTTGAAGAACACTCTTTGGTGAGAAGCCCAGTCCAGGAGATATACCAAAACTTATGTTGTTAACCCTGTTGTTGCTGCTTTTCATGGTGGTATGGTAACTGACAGAGTTGCCACTCATATCCTTTCTCTCAGTAGTCTGGTCAATTTTTTTGTTGGCATTGGCTGTGAGGGTGGGTGCAGTGGCAGGGGTAGTGGTGATCCTCATGGAAGCGGTGGCAGGCAGGGTGGGAGCAGCGGTAGGGGTAGTGGTGATCCTCATGGTTGTGGCGGCAGGTAGGGCGGTCGTGGTTGCTGCAATTGCAGGGATGTGGGTTCTGGTGGTAATAGCGTCATAACAAGCATTTTTCTTGCTTCCAGTATTGCTAATGGAGATGGTGGTGGTGGAGGTGTTATGGTTGGAACCATTATTACTGTAAGATGGGGTCATGAGTCGAAGTCCTACAGCAGCTGAATTGCCACAATTCGCGTTTAACTCCCCTAATTTGTCATTCAACTTGTCAGATGGCATTGCATCTGAAGTAATTGAAATTTCAACAGCTTCCACAGGCTTTCTTGAACGCTGACGGCCTCTGTGCATATGCCGCTCACAGTATTTCTGGTCCGGAACCACATTCTTACTACACCTCCACTTCTTCCCATCAGTTCTTCTACACCTTCCCGGTTCTGGATCCATCATGGTCCTATAGTCAAACCCCTGAGGACTAAAATAATCTATAACTGAACACAACCAACAAAAGAAACGAAAGCCAGATCATAATCTTCAACTGAAACATTCAAAATCATCGCAATATGAAATTAATGAAAACCCATCTTAAAACTCATGTCTAGTAAACATAAACCAATTTCAAATGACAAACATAAATTCATCTCAAACATCATGTCTCTCAAGTAAGCTGACACAAAGCCATTTCAAATTTCAAGCTGAGCCACACGACTGATACCATTTCAGATAAACAAAACCCATGCAGAATTTTTAAAACAAATATTCTCATCAGGACGAAGAGAAAACTAATCTGATATGATTCCCGTCCCAAAGTACAAGCCTAATAAACACACTCCATCTAAGAAAACAAAACTAAAATCAGCATCCTATGGAAAATCCAACAAAAGAAGCCCGGTTGATCTGATTAATATAATCCAATATCAAATCTCACGTCTTATAAGCTTAAACCCATCCCAAATACACGCGCGCATACACACACACATGCATGTACAAAATCGTATTAAAATTTCACTTACAAATCTACTGAAACAAGGTGAAATAAGTAACTTTCTTCATAAAATCATTAACTTCTAGTCTCTAATACAACTAGGCCCACCTCGTGACAGAAAAAACCCAGTTCAATTCCAATTCCTAAAATTAGTTTACACCAATTTTTTTGTTTTTAACCAAACGTTATACAGTATAAATAGACCAAATTAAAACCCTTTTTACCAAAAAAATAAGCTAAGAACCATTTGAACCGTAGAAAAGGAAGACTTACAGCTAGGGTAAAGCTCATAAATAGCAGGGCCGAAACAGCTAGCCACGCTCCTCCAAATGGGAATGAGGAGGTGAAGAGGAACAGGAAGACCAGCCTCTAAATGCTTGTAGATGAGGGCCTGTCCTTGAAGCTCATGCGACTGAGCTGGTGTCAACGACGCAGGCTTTCCGTGCTCACTCACGGGGTTTTGTGCAGTAGGAGCAGAGTAAGCACCAATCCCAAGACCCAGCTTGATCCACGGTGGCTGTGCTTCCTTCCCCACCCTACCCTTCCTCTTCTCTTCAACCTCCACGCTCGATTCCTCCTCGTCAGACATCCTCTGGGGTCCACCTCCTCCTTTCCCTTCACACAACATATATATATCATTAGTTATTGCATTTGCACCATTCAAATCAGCCAACAAAAACTGATTTTTTATTAACACCAGAAACCAAAAAATGAAAAAAAAAAAAAAAGGAAGGCAGACGGAGAGAGAGAGAGAGAACCAGAATAAGAAGAAGGTACAGTTTGAAGCGGTGGAGCTTCCACTTCACACGAGCATCAAGAGCAAACGAACCCCAATTTGTAGTGTTGGACTTGGGGAGAGAGAGATAGAGACAACGTAAAAAAGGCAGAATTCAAGAGCCAAAAAGCAAGAGCTGAAACTACTGAGGGCGTGACAGCTAGTGTTGACAGACATTGACATACTGATTCAAAGGGCAAAAGCAAAACCACCCAAACCCCTGTCTCTCTGTGGTGTGAGAGAGAACGTGAGGTTAAAGCGGTGTCAGAGTGTCAGATTATCTGACCATCTCAGCCTTCTTTTAATTTTCTCTGAAAGCTCTCCTCCCTCGACAGTCCTCAGGCAGCGCGAGAAAAAAAAAAATTAAAGTAAAAAATTCAGAACCAGTTCAAGCGGGAACGCGCTACGCTCAGCTTACTGACACGAGAGTGAGTCGCACGCACCAATCGCCGGAGCGGGTAGGCGATCGCCGAGGGTGGATTCCACGCGCCTTGTCAGAGTGCTTTGTCCGGCAATTGGTCGAGGCAGAGGGAGGACACATCATCGAGTTTTCCGTTACGTGGGCCCGAGTCAGACAGTGGATGTGTGGGGCCCACGTGTGCGTGGTCAGTGACAGGTGGGCCTTGGTACAGGCCGAGGAGTGTCCCTCCAATGAATTTTTTGTTTGTTTCTTCTCGGCTTTTTGGGGATTGGGTCGGGTAAGATAGAAGATCATTATGGGCTGGATCATAAGGTTGTCTCCATAACATCGTCCAATTCATTTTCTTGGGCCTGAGGGGTTTCCGCGGATAGAAGTTGGTCTGAGATGAGCCGGAGATTGGGCTGAAAGTAAATTTTCAGTTTATCATGATTTAAATTACAAATCACTCTATATGGTATAAAAAATAATTACAAGGTCTTTGTAGTAAACAAAAATTATAGATTACTCTCTAAAGTCATTTTCCGTCCACAACCTTAACATAAATCGTTAAATTACCACGTTAATCCAATAAAAAAGCAACACGTGTCCCTCTTTCTTTTCTTTTTTTGATTAACAAGGAGAAAGGAGAAATGGGATGAAGTCACAATACATCGTGATGGAGCCATAAGCGAAGCCAATAGGAGGGGGGGGGGGAAATTACTTTTTTGGCCCACCAAAAAATATTGAAATAAAAAATGACATTCTATAAATAAATGACCCTATGGTGTGATGGTCTTTCAAAAGCACTGGACAAACAAATGGGATTCCTTGAAAGGAAGGGTTTGAATTTCAGACATAATGCGTGATAATAAATAGTATTTGGATTCTCTCAAGTTCAGTTGAATTGGATTCCTTATTTGAAGAGTAAAATTACTCATAAAAATATAAAAAGATAATTTTACCCCTCAAATAAAACTAACTGATCCCGATCTTTGTCTTAATAAATAGGCTCAAATGTATGTTTGGTTTCGGATTAGAATTCATAATAATTAATTATCTAAATTGTTAACAATTTGAGCAAGTAACGGGAAAGAGTTTATATGGGATCTACCTACCCAAAAAAATATGGACTGTTTAACTATCTATTCAAGCATATGGGTTTCGTATAGCCCCTCTCACACTACCTACTCATAATAATTGTCGTGGATCTCAATTTGTTCCCAAATAGCACATTATAAAAATAAAATTAAAAATTAAAAAAGAAGGATCAAATGCTATATTCGTT
This sequence comes from Alnus rubra, assembly GCA_028654335.1. NCBI lineage: Eukaryota > Viridiplantae > Streptophyta > Magnoliopsida > Fagales > Betulaceae > Alnus > Alnus rubra. Next base: position 1,675,084 of record JAJPGS010001817.1, read on the forward strand.
TCCCTATTAATTGCATTGTTCAGTCAATGCCAATTATAAAAATATTTTACAGAGTTGATTCTAGTTAACCTGTAGATTATATGTTGTTATAAAGTAAAGAAGGCTAGTCCTTCCACTTCTATCTTTTAATATCTTTAAATATAAGCCTTCTTATTTTTAGGGAAATGCTCTCCCCCTTTAATAATTTCAACAATGGAAATTTAAAATTCTATGTAATTAAGGTTCTGTTTGGTTCTCTTTCTAATAAGTGCAAAAATTATAACAATAAAGAAAATATGTTTTGTTTAATTTTCCTCAAATATCTTTCTTTACCAAAAAACAAAATGTATTTTTTTATCTGTATTTTGATTTCCAAATTTCTTTAAAAAATAAGAAAAATATACAAGAGAATTCTCATACTATAACTCATTATAAATTTTCTAAAATGAGTGGTAATGTATTTTAAATATGCAAGCAAATCAAATTGGACATACATTAATTATTCAATGTGCAAAACATAAATGATAAAGAGCATAAAATATGACAATATATTAAGAAAAATTATAAAATATGATCATGTTGACTTATTTATTTTGCAAGTTATATTTTTCACTCTTTTTAATCTATTCCTCTTTTTTTAATTAAACTTCGAAATTCTACACATATAGGAAAATAAATCCAATAATTAATTATAAAAAAAAATTAGAGTTGTACAAAAATTAAACAATAAACATTACTCCTACTATTAAAATGTTAATGGGGCACAAACTCACGTGGGATCCAATGGAAAGAAATACTGTAGTTTAAGTCTTTAACCGACATATGTCGTGTTGAATATAGAAAAAACATGTGGTGCTATATTGTTGCCGACAATATAGCAAAAGAACAACCATCAAACACCATGGTCCCATTGCGTTTTTATTCTTATTTTGCTGTGACTTTGAGTGTTAAAAAAGAGTATGACATTAAGATAATTCGCTAACACAGCTTATAAGTAGGGTCGGTAATTTTTTATACGACTCGCGAACTCGATACAAATTTTTCAATATATTGAAGGGTCTAACCCGATTAATTAAATAAATCAATTTTTTATTTCCTACGAAAATTAGTGGATTATGGTTGTGAGGTCTTTTGCTTTATGGTACGTTTGGGTTTGCGATTTCAAAAAGTGCAATTTAAAATAACGAATTTAAAATGTGCGATTTGAAAAAATAATTTTAAAAAACGCAGTTCTCAAACAATTTATGTTTTGCGATTTGGTTTAAAATCGCACTTATTGTCTACGAAATCGCAATCATAAACGCACATTTAATCAAATAGGTCAAATTATAGTTAATTTATATAATCTTATACCGATACTTCGACACGGCTTCGAACCAAACGCGTGAACATAAATTGACTTACCTACACATAAGGGAACGTTCCATAGGGACCAATTTGTGAAAGTAAATGAACTTTGTTTATGATGATTTAAAATCTTTTGAACAAACCAATGAAAAGATTGTTCTAGATTTTGCAGAAATTGATGGGAGATGTGTCCGAAAGGCCTAAAACTGAGAAGAATGAGAGAGAGGATTGTTCACTCATGTCATAAAGACAACATGGTCTCAAACGATTGACAAATATATGTTTTGTCACCAAGCAAAAAAGGAAAATTGAGATCTTTTTTGTATTGCTGGGATTGGATACCCATTGAACAGATGAAAGGCCTGCTCTTGCTTCAGATTGAGGCAGAGTAGTAGATGCTTATTACAAGCTTTTTTCTGCTTTTAGGCCTTTGTTTTTGTCTGTAGCCCCCTCCAGCTTCACGCGACTTTAAAGTTTATGCACCGAAGGGCTTTCCTTCTTTAACCTCTGCATGCGATAATCCAAGGGACAAGATTGAAAGACAATATTAAATGCAAAATTACTTCTTAAAATATTTATGGCAGTCATACATACTAAATATAGAGTAGTGCTATACGCGCGTCAAGAGTCCGGCTGGTGTCCGGCTCTTGACCCACGTGGCACGGCTTTTTTCTTTTTTTATTAAAAAAAAAAAAATTCAGAGAGAGAGCGAGAGGGAGAGAGACTAACCGTAGAGAATGGTCGACCCTGGTCGATGGCACTCGGGTCTACTAGGTCCGAGAGAGCGAAGGTCGGTCGGTCGTTAAGCCGCCGGTTGATCGGTGGGCGCTGGTCTGCTGGGTGAGAGAGAGAGAGAGAGACAGCGAGCTGGGAGCGGGCCGAGGGACCGTGAGGGTCAAAGGGCACCAACCGATCGTTGGGCGGTCGGTGGGGGAGGGGACGGTGGCCGGAGAGGATGAGATTTGGGAAAATGGGGGGAAAATTGGACAGTGAGACTGAAATGTCGACCCACCCGCATTTCAAAGTTTATTTTTGAATTTTTTTTTTTAATAAAAAAAGAAAAAAGCCGTGCCACGTGGGTCAAGAGCCAGACACCAGCCGGACTCTTGACGCACGTATAGCACTACTCCTAAATATAATATAGATGAAAACTACAATTTATTTTTTAATGTCTAATATATTTTTTTTATATATTTTTTTTTTTGCAAAACTAATATCAATTTATTGAGTCGTTGCCTTCAAGGATTTTTCATGTTTTAGAACCGTTGCAACTTGCAAGATCTTTTCATAGTCAATAATAATTTAGGGTATATCTTAAAAATTAAAAACAATAAATTTTGAGGGAATTCTAAAACTTTGGGGACTATTATTGACACAAGAGTTACAATAATTCAAGAGACAAGGTCACAAGAGTTACAAGCACTCAAGAGACAACAGTTACAAGATGATAAATTAGATTTATTGTTGTTAATATAAAAATAGAATAGACTTGTAAGTTGTAACGTTTACCTTTTATCTATAAATAGAGTCTTGTATACAATCATATCCATAAAAATGAAATATGTAGTCAAAGAAAAGGTTTTGATGTGGGGATGTAGGCCATAAACCGAACCACCTAAAATTAGAGCTGTAAGCTAACGCCAGTATTCATATCCCCTAAGGATGCCCTAGGATCTGTCCTGCAACTAGGACTGTAGAAGCATGGGGATATTAAACTCTAATAGCCGTTAACTGCGTAACCAGATAACTTCGTACCTAGACTAGTTATGATTATCAGTTATAGAGATTGACAAAAGCGATTAATAACGACAATAATAATTAAAACCTAAATGCAAAAACCGTTCGGCTTAGATGTTATTTGTGACAATCTTCATGCGTGCAGTCTTGGCAGATCCTCACCAAGTGCCCCAAAACCTCGAGGCAAGCAAGTGTGAATCCAAACCAAGGCTTATTTGATTTTAGGTGGATTTATGTTTATTTTAATATGCAGTTATAATTTTTTCAAAAAAAACAAAAGATATGCTGTTATAACTGAAATAGTGCAATAATTTATGGCTAACATAAAAGGAGGTGTTTTGGATTTTAATGAAAAACAGTTACCAATTAATAAACCTTTTTCATAATTGCAAAACTGTTTGTTGCCATTAACCACTAACTAACTTAGCGGTTGTGTTTATTTAAACATGAATAACTGATTAAATCGGTTGCGGTTAGCAAAGAATAATTGCAACCACTTATTCACTCTTACCCACAGGTTGCAACCACAATTCCATACGAGACATATTACATACACATCACTTGTACATAACTTTTTTAAATAAACCATTATATTTGTATCACCCACATGTATATCCTTGTGGGTCTTACGAATCCAATGGTTGATTTAGAAAAGTGATGTACAAAAGATATACAAGTAACGTGCAAAAGTCATTTCTCATTCCACGGGAGATACTTGAAGGCAGAGAAGGCAATCGAAAATAAGATTAGTTTAAAATTAATAGGGAGAGTTTTTTTTTTTTTTTTCTCAATTGGGTTAAACGAATTTTATTTAATTTATTTTATAAAATTGTCATATATTTTTAAGCATGTGAGAAACAAATTCTATTAATAAAGTTTGTATTTCTTTCATGTTAAAGTATATGACAATTTATAAAGAACAAAAATTTATTTCAAACTGGATTGGAGGAACTTCCTTCAACCTAATCTATAAAAATGTTATGTGTCCCTTTACATGTGAGACACACACTTTTTTTAATTGTAAGGGCAAAGTTATAAGAAATTTTATTAAAAATATATTTGTTCTTCCAACTTTTTCCTTGCAATAATAATAAAACAAGTATTTCTCACATGCAAATAAACACATGACATTTTTATAAATTGAGTTAAAGGAAGTTCAAGAAAACTCTAAACTTTTATAAAATAGGTATTTCACTTGCAATTTTCTATTACCAAAGAGTCAAATGCATATGGGTTTTAGATAAATGATTGTTGTACAACTTTTAACACAATTCTTGTCCAACTTTGCCTACGTGACAGTTTATCTTTATTTATTTATTTTTCAAGAAAATGACCTACAATTTGCCCCATAGTGGTTTCATCGTTTTTTGAAATAAATAAATAAAGATATCACGTAGGTAAAGTTCGACAAGAGTTGTGTTAAGAATTGTACAATAATCATTTTTTTTTTGAGTTATATATTGAGAAATGATATTTGGCCATCCCTTGACACAATTATTATCCACCTTTGCCTTTAGTTTTTATTTTCCATTTTTCATGGGGTGGCCTAATATCGTTAATCTCTTACATTTGTCCCTCCCAATCTCCAACCAAAAGAACTTCATTATTTCGGACTTAAAAATGTATAAAGGAAAACCAATATATAAACCATACAATTCATGAAATGTAGGTAGATAAGCTCTAAAGCGTCATAAATTGTAGGGGTGTAAAGTTGGCCTGTAACCGGCCCTACCAGAGCGGTTACCGATTTTAAAAAAATATTGAAACTGGTTATCTTCGGTAGCTATATATATTTAAAAAATTAAGATAATAAATTTTTTTAATTTTGAAAGGACAAAAAAGTTATGACACGGTATGATCAGAATTAAGGCACCAGTTTCTGCATTGCAAAGGACATAACTTTTCAGGGATAATGAGAAGCAACCCTTGAGTTTACCATTAGGGCAAAATGAGCAAGTATCTTATACATATGTACATAGAGCTAGTGTAAGAACATCATTCGAAAAAGGCTAATGATAAGGAGTAGCACTTTTTTCAGACGAATTCCGAAAAAAATGCTGCTATGTAGCATCACTCTTCAAAAAACTAGCCTGAAAAAAAGATAGTTGCAATGCCTTTTTTTTCATTTAGCTCCGCAATATATAGTTGCGTTCCAAGACCATAATATAGAACCATGAATCCCAAATTGATAGTTGCAAGGACATGATTTTAACTACATGGATTTGGGGTTTATGATGGGTTCGGGCATGAGTAGAATGCTCACCGGAAACCCATCCAAATCAACTCCATATGGGAGACATGGTGAGTTGTATCGCAGCTGCACAACAGAGCCTCATGATATCCCAAAAATTGAACATTGTAAACCTTATGATATATATATGCAAACCGTATAAAATAATACATAGGACCAAAAAAGAGAAGAGATTTTTTTTTAATGGCTAAAAACGTCTAAATTAAGCTCAAAATGTAGGCTAAATACACAAAATAGACCCAAAAGATCTAATTTTTTTAAATTTTGATTATCGGTCCAGATAACCGAGCACCAACCAGTTAACCGCTTATTATTAAATAACCGCTTAATCAGCTATCCGGCTACCGAAACCAGTTGGAAATTTTAGCCAACCAAGTTTTCACTCCTAATAAATTATGGCCAAACTTTGGGTTTAATGGTCATAATAGATTAACTAATAAAATTGTGAAGGGTTTTAAATATTGGATCAGTTTTTTTTAAAAAAAAAAAAAAAAAATTTATTAGAATATTCTATGAGTAGAGTAATTAAAATTTTAAATCATTATTTTAAAATTAAATAGTAGAATTTTTTGTTATATCAATATTATTCTTAGGATAAACAATAAGGTGATAAATGATGGCTTTTTATTTATTTACTTATTTATTTTATTTTTTTATATAAGTGATAGATCATGGTTAAATATGACAAACAATGAAATAATAAATGATGATATGACAAAGTTTTTATCATTTAATTTAATAATAATGGTTAAAATTTGAAAAAAATCTATTCAATATCAATGCATTTACAGCCTAGACTTTTCTTTTCAATACAAAATTATATTTCTACAGCCTGGTGAGTGGTGACCCCTCGGCTGCCCAAACCTCACCCCATCACACCTTTACCATTTTTTAAAGTACCACCCAATGATCAACGGCAGCCGTGAAGCCAAAAAGTTTTTATTACTTTGATACTGTCTTAATATATTTGTATCTCAAATCATCAATTTACACAATTGTCCTTCAAGTCTGAAGAGTTTTCATATACTGAAAAAAGATATTTGCCTAAATTGTCAATACCATCTAGGGATGTAATCGAGCCGAGCCGAGTCGAGTTTGAAGATTTCAAGACTGGCTCATTTATGAGTCGAGCCTAAATAGTCGAGCTTGAATTCAAGCCGAGCTATAAATTGCATGTTCAAGCTCGGCTCGTTTAAAATTCGGGCGAACTCGAGCTCAAGCTCGAGTTCGTTGAAAATGACATTTGAGCCGAGCCAGGTTACTGGACAAGCTTGGCTCAATTAGAACTCGATGTAGACTATTAAATTTTTCAATGAGTAATTAAAGCAGAATTCAAGCCCAAGTTTATGAACAACCTCTATGGATTTATTAATAACAAAAATATATAATATGTAACTATATAAAGCATATTATAAAATATAGTACATAACTATAGTTTATAAGTAACAAATTAACAATATATTATTATATATAAGTAGAGAGTATAAACTATGGTATATGTATAACGTGAACAAATAGTAAGTCTAATATATTCTATATAACTAAGTGACTAAAATATAAGTATAATATATAACTATTGTTAACCATGTGTGATGTGATATATGTGTTTATATATATATATATATATATATATATATATATATATGCTAACTATTTAATATTGTTATATTGTTATATACTAACTATTAATAACTTAATATGTTAATTTAACATACTAAATATTGTTATCAAAATATTATAATTAATATGTAATACTATATATATTATACTATATTTACTATTTACTAATATATATGTAAGATATGAACGAGCTAACGAGTTGAACTAACGAGCCGGGCGAGCGATCCGGTCGAACTTTAAATGAGCTGAGCTCGCGAGCCCCTATCGAGTTTTGTCGAGCGAGTCGGGTATGTATCACTTACTAATCGAGCGGGTTTCTACAGTAACGATCGAGCTTCTACAGTATCGAGCTCGAGTTCGGATCGGGTTAAACCGAGTGGGTATCGAGCGGGCTGTCGAACGGACTGATTTATTTACATCCCTAATTATTACCATTTCAGTACTGGGGTGTATAACTTGTAGTTTTTTTTTTTTTTTTTTTTTTTTTTAATTTCAATTATAATTGGGATATCATATTATTCCTATTTAAATAACCACAATTGCAACTGATCTACCGGTTACAGTTATTACCAGCCGTTAGTTATTCGATTATTAAAAACCAGTTATTAACCGAATAACCAGTTTTTATACATACATTGTTAATTTTTTTAATTCAATATTCAATCATTCAACCATGCAATATTCAATGCTAAATATTAAATACTACTGGACGTGCGTAATTTCATTTACTATTCATCTCAATGAGCTCACAATCAAGTCTATAGATGTCCTTAAGGGGTAAGTCTATAGATGTCCTTAAGGGGTAGCTCAATCGGTTGGGGATCTCGCATTATGAAGCGGAGGTCATTAGTTCGAATCTCCCCTTTCACTTTTGTGTAAACATGTCAAAAAAAAAAACAAAACAAACAAATACTATTAAATATAATGACAATTGTATTGTAATTAAAATACGATGACAATTCAAAAAATATCAAACCTTCATATTAAAAAATATAAGGTGATTCATTCATTGAATTTAAAGGTTGAATTCGATGCTCATCTACAATAAATATAATTATTTGTTTTATATATATAAATCAGTTACCGGTTACTTAGTTATTAATCGGTTTTCTAGAACTCTATAATTAATAACCGCAATCAAATTTTTGGTTTTTCAATTATTCGGTTAGCGATTCTTAATAGTTATTAGTAGTTAATGACCACCGTCTTGGACACCCATACTTAGTGCCATACAATCATTTATACCAATACTTAAATTAATATCGTCTCTAATTAGTAAATTGATTATTCAAAAATAATAAAAATCCAAGAAATTTATTTATATCAATGTCTGCCGTCAACTTAACCCAAGTTTCCCCAACTTTCAACCTTGGGTTTGTTTAGAGCCGTTGAGAACCATCTTCATCATGAGTCATGACTAGCTCCCACCAACTTTCAATGGGTATTCTTCTGACGTCATAAAGAAAAAAGGAAAGGCCATTCCCGTCAATTCAACGCAAAAGAGAAGCAGAAGCAATTTGCCCTGGCAAAGTACATATGCCACAGAATGCCCTTTTCATTTCCAGCTGTGAGCAAAAACCCTGCTGGCTGCTGCCCCCTCACACTCACGTGGCCCCCTCCCATCCCCCTTACCGTTGCATTGACCATGGTTAACGAAATCCCTTAACCCTAGTTAACCCCCTAACCCTATCTCTTTTAAGCTCTCGCAGTCTCGCTCTCATCCTCCTACACAGTCCAGACAGTCCTCACTCTCTCGCTCGCCGGTCTCCGACTCCACCATGGGCGCTTTACACCCAATCCTCCTCTTTCTCGCTCTCACTGGGCTCACCGCCACCATCTCGGCCCACAATATCACTGACATTCTCTCAGGCTTCCCAGAGTACTCAGTCTGCAACAGCTACTTGAGCCAAACAAAGGTGGCCGACGACATCAACAGCCGCCAAACAATCACTGTCCTCGTCCTGAACAATGCGGCCATGTCCGCCCTCGCAGGCAAACACCCCCTCTCCGTCATCAAAAAGGCGCTCAGCCTCCTCGTCCTCCTCGACTACTACGACCCACCCAAGCTCCACCAACTTTCCAAGGGCACCACCCTCACCACCACTCTTTACCAAACTACCGGAAATGCCCCTGGCAACTTGGGCTTTGTCAACATCACCGACCTCCAGGGTGGCAAGGTCGGCTTCGGCTCCGCGGCTCCCGGATCCAAGCTCGACTCCAGCTACACCAAGTCTGTCAAGCAAATCCCCTACAACGTCTCTGTCCTCGAGATCAGCTCGCCGATCATCGCCCCGGGGATGCTCACCGCGCCGGCTCCTTCAGCTTCGGACGTCAATATAACAGCCGCCCTTGAAAAGGCTGGGTGTAAAACTTTTGCGTCGTTGATTACTACCAACGGTGTGAAGAAAACTTTTGAGTCAGCGATTGAGAAGGGTTTGACCATTTTCGCGCCGAATGACGAGGCTTTTAAGGCGCCTGGTGTGCCTGATCTGAGCAAGCTCAGCAATGCCGAAATAGTCTCGCTACTACTATATCACGCACGCGCTGGTTATACTCCACTCGGGACGCTGAAGACCACCAAGGACCCGCTCACTACGTTGGCGACCAACGGTGCCGGAAAGTACGAACTTACGGTTACCACAGCCGGTGACGAGGTCACTCTTCACACCGGAGTCGGCTCGTCCAGGATCGCCGACACGGTGCTCGACTCAACCCCTCTGGCCATTTTCACCGTGGGGAATGTGCTTCTTCCGACCGAGCTGTTCGGGAAATCGCCTTCGCCTGCGCCGGCGCCGGAGCCGGCCACGGCCACATCGCCTAGCCCCGCACCGGCTTTGGCGCCGACTCCGAAAGGTGAAGCACCGTCTCCTTCGACTGCATCGCCGCCTGCTCCGCCGACAGAGACGCCGGGGGGTTCCCCGTCGGAAGCGCCGTCGCACGATTCTCAGAACAGTACCACGGATAACGGAGCTGGTCACGTGAAGGGTTCTGCATTGGTGGCAGTGCTGGTCACCGTGTCCGCCACCATCATTTCCTCCTTTGTCTTGTCCTGAATAGCAATTTCAGATGCCTGTTTAAATTTTTGAGTTATTATTTTCTCTCTTCTTCTTTTTTTTTTAATTTATTTTCGGATTTAATTTATGGGGGAGGAGTCGGTGCCGTTGGTGTTTTGTTTTTTAAGATTGTATTAACATATATATATATATATATATATATATATATATATATATATATATTTACCTGTTTTTATGCGATTTACTATTAAATTTGAATGCATGAGATTTTTTTTGTCGGGGTTTGTGAAGATGGATAGGATGTGGTTGGAACCAAAACGCATTGGGTGACTGGATCAGACTGTTAGCCCACGTGGAGAGAGGACCGGGAGTGGGGTCTACTGATTTGTCGATGGGATAAGTTCTGGTGCGGCGAATGGGGTTGGCTGGAAAGCAACAGTACTAGTTAGTAGCTAGTGGCTACCTCCTAGTGCTACTATTATTTTCTATTATTTTTTACCCTTTTTCATTTTTAATTAGGGTATGGCCGTTGTAAAGAGTGTCAGGTCACGAAGAACTGTCGACAATTATTAATAAGGGCCTAGGCGTGAGTGGTCCAAACGACGTAGCAGGGCGTGGATAGAGTGAGTGGGACTATCTTATGGAGAATCGTACTGATTTTAGGGTATCGATGATTCAATGACATAGGGTGGTGATTACAAACTTACATTGTGCATATTTTATTGAGCTTTGGAATTATGCATATGATCCTTACCTGTGAAATAAGGTTGTCCCCACAATTTTATTGAGCTGATTATTATTCATTTATATATAAGAGTAGACAGTTAGCGAATATTAAAAGTCTCCACTTACTCTTAATTACCGTCCCGCTTGTTAGGGAAATTATCATTTTCAAAGTCTAAGTGAGTCCATGATCGAAGTCTAGGCCCAGTCGGTTCAACCGACCCAAGGAGGCTAGGTCGGTCATCATGGTCTTGATTATTTATGATAGAAGCTTACGAACATTCCCGGTTACTAGAATCGAGAATGTATTCCGGTTTGGAAAGGTCTACTCTCGAAGAATACGAGAAGAACTTGCGGAATGCCATATCCAGTTGGTCCTGGGAGTGGATCTCTTGGAACTAACATGAGGTAATATGGATAGAGCATGCTGGAATCTTTTTCCCTATATTATAGACAAGATTCGTAGTCTAATCGATAACTCCCTGAGAAAGATCTAGAATACTTAATCATCTTGAGAAGATCGTGGATTTCGGAAGGCCTGGGATACGCAGAGCAGGATTGTGGATCCCGAAAGATCAACACTCTCTCCATGAGGAGATCGTGGGTCCCGGAAGATCAGCACTCTTGCCCTGGATGAAATCGTGAATCCCAGAAGATCTGAGATCCTCATAACACTCCTACTATATCTATGGGCCTATAAATAGATTGCTACCCCAAGTATCGAAACACTCTGAATTCTTTGATATTACGCAATCTCAATACTCTCTGAAATTGTTCATTATCGACTTGAGCATCGGAATGAGACCTCGTCGGCACACCCAACAAGCTTTTATTATTTTGTAGATCTCAAATGAAGCGAATAAAAAGTTGACACGTCACCAAACCAAAAACTGTAGGGGTGGGCGTCGGTTCGGTAAGCGGTTAATTCGGTCGGTTAACCGACTTTTGTCGGAATGTAGTCGGTGAATTTATTTCGGTTAAGTCGGTTAAGCGGTTAATAGGCGGTCGGTTAAGTCGGTTAATAGGCGGTCGGTTTATTCGGTAAAACGGTTAATAGGATGTCGGTTAAGTCGGTAAGGCGGTTAATAGGCGGTCGGTTAAGTCGGTTAAATCGGTTAACATTCGGTTAAAATGGGTAAAGAAACGACTTCGTTTTGATTTTTTTAAAGGAAAAAAAAATGATCATACGTTTCGTTCTTACTAAAACGACTTCGTTTCGTTTTATGTCGGTTCGGTTAATCGGTCGGAATAGAATTCGGTTCGGTTCGGTTCGGTTGCCGCTTAAAAGGCGTTTCGGTTCGGCTGCCGATTCGGCTTTCGGAATAAAATTTTATACCGACTACTGAACCGAAATTAATCGGTTAAAGTCGGTAGGCGGTCGATGTCGGTTCGGTTCGGTAAGCGGTCGGTAGGTGGTAGGCGGATAATTTGCCCACCCCTAAAAAATTGTACTAACACCGCTTGTACACACTTAGCAACAACTTTTTTATAACCTCTTATTTTCTCTAAATATGAGAAATTTTGAAATATATATATATATATATCACAAAAAATTACTTGCAATAGTTTTCTTTTTGCTTCCCTAAACATTGGAAATACTTAGTGCTTCGGGTAACACTTTAACTTCCTTATCTATTATTTTAGCATAAAATATTTCCCTCATCTTTTCTCTTTTTGTCTTTAATCGGAAACTGTGTTAGAATTTTGTAAAAAGATGCGAGGATAAAGAACTCGTATTTTGTAAAAATATAATATTTTAATAGTATAAGGAAATATAAGAGAAGCTACAATGAAGTGTATTTAGATAGTAAGTAAAAAAAAACCTACTACTAGTGCTCCTATGAAAAGTTGTTCTGATTTTAGGGTTTCAATGTGATAGGGTGAAGATGAATTATGCATATGATCCTTAGCTCTGAAATTTCTCCCAACAACTTGTCTCAATTATCAAAACCCTTCTCACATGTTGAACTCCAAACTTTCCCTTTCCAAGAAGTAAAACTCCAAAACTTCATTATTTTTTGTTAGGTAAAATTATTAAATTCATTAATGTGATTTGAGGTTGTGATAAATAATAACTCTTTAGCCCCCCTATGGCCTTGCCTAAGCCAAATAATAATAATAATAATAATAAAATTGCATTGGCCTTTTAAGTTCAAACTCAAAGTTGGGCCCTCAAAACTTTTAAAAACCCAAACCCAAAGTAGTCTTCAAAAACTCCAAAAGAATCTATAAACAAATTATATATATGGTGGTTCAGCTCTAAAAACAAATTATATAGAAAAGGCCTCTCCAAACATAATTCTTGAAATAATAATAATAATAAAAAAAGGTCTAATTTTTTTTTAAGTTGAAACCCAAAAGCTTCCAGAATAGTCACTAAAATTAGAAAAGAACAAAAAAAAAAAAAAAAAAAAATCATATGATGTCACAAAATTATATTAAATGACTGTTCAAAATATGACATGGCACGTTTTTCACACTTTTTTTTTTATCTACCCATTACTTATAGGAAAATGATTCTTGCACAACTGTTGTGCAGGTTTGTAGTCATACAAGGTGGAATCCATGTGATGGGAACCTGCACAATAGTTATGCAACTGTTATGCACCAATCAGCTCTCTACTTTTATTTAAAGCTTCATTCCTTCTTCGACCATCAGCTCTTCCCTTTCTATGAAGTTTTCTCTCCTTGTATACACCTTTTTGTTTTCCTTTTCTTTTTTTTCTACAAGCAAAGAATGCAAAAGCCTAAAAATTAAGTATTACAGAGGCCTAAAGCCGTGACGAGAGTCGGTATTCGATAAATCAACTTCTTCTCTTCGCTAATTTCACTGTACTGCATGTGTTATTTTGGCCGAGTTTGTTAACTACTTTTAGCTGTTAATTTGTGGTGATTAGGCTCCCACACAGGTCATAATTAAGTGCTTTACTGTTTGGGTGTAAACTGTAAACATGTGATTAGGTGCAAGCAAATGTCGGGCTCCTTTAATGATGTTGAATTTTCTTTTATTTTTTTGGTGAGCAATATGATGTTGATTGTTTTTTCTTTTTCTTTTTCTAGTTATCGAAAAATAGAGAATGGATTACTTGTTAAGTTGTTTATCAAAGAAAAAAAAAATTATATATATATATATATATAATATTATTATTATTTTTTAAAAAAAAGACAGGAACTTCATACGAAATGACTTCTGCTATTCATTTTTTATTTCAAAAAAAGCAAAGTCCCTACCATTCTGATAAAATAATTAAATTTTTAAGAGAAAATCATTTTCTTATTTCAAAATCTAATGCTCACTGGGGTTTGACTTGGGGCTCGTACGGTTTGCCTCGCTGATCGTTTAAAAAGAAAAGCATTTTGAGTGTGATTGTGGTAATTGGACCGTTGTGCTTTTACCCAACACCATTGGACCACTCATTTATGAACCTAAGGCCTATTGCTATTAATGGTTAGTAAATTTGATATGGATTTAATATAAAATTAATACCTTATAGTTAACAAATTTGATCCGTTTAATTAAATTAATCGAATTATAATTAATTTATATAATCTTATATTTATACTTTTATATAATTTAAACTCGACATGGGAACATAAATTATGATCATAATAAGCATTTGGAGTGTTGGAGCCCATGGCTAGGGTTTAATAAATGCTTGGTGGTTGGGACATAGGTTTGAATTATCAAAGTCAAAATTGGATAGGTGAAATAGGATTTCCAACGGAAAGTTTGAGATTTGAAGTTTGTGGGTAAAGTTTTGCTTTGCAATTGAGAGTAGCTACCTTTATAAAAGTGACAAGACCCCCACTCATGGGTGCCTACCTAAATTTTCTCACCAACCAATGCGATTTCATGGGCCATGGTTGGGTGAACCTTTTTTCTTCTTCTTCCATTTTTTTTTAAATAATAATAATAATAATAATTCAAAATGACTGAACCATTGATGTTTTTGAATTATGATCATCTACAATTATTTATCTAAATTTGAGAGAATTCAGGCATGTGATTGTGAAAAAACTATTTATGAAACCCATCTGACCGAATAAGTGGTTGGGTAGTCCAATTTTTATTTGGTCAGGTAGATCCCATAAATAGTCTATCACAATTACCTGTTTGAATTCTCTCAAATTCGAACAAATAATTAAAAAAAATCTTGATCCATGTCTTGACAGTGTATCGCGAGCTAGAACATTGTGTGTGATGTGTCCCTAGAAAATACAATAATAATGTCAACTAATTAGGCTCTAATGAATGATTGTTGTTTTGTGCTTGGGTTTGGCTCAAAGGGTATGCATGGCAGGCTGGCCCCAATAACACGCTCACGAGTTGGCCCAAACGACTTGACAGCATATGGGCTTTTACCTAGACAACATGCGAACGAGGTGATCCAAATGCCACGCATATCTTTCAATTAGATATTTAGGAGGGAATTATGGATGGGGATTCCTAAAATTTAGACCGTTTCAATTGCATATAATCTGGGCAACTTCGTGCAGACGGAGTTGCCGGATTCAGTCTGGGATTCACTTAGGGTGCGTTTGGGATTAAGATTTCGTAGATAATAAGTGCGATTTTAAACCAAATCGCAGAACATAGATCGTTTGGGAACTGCGTTTTTAAAAATTGCGATTTGAAAACGCAGAAAATCTGTTTTTTCAAATCGTAGATAAGATGATGTTTTTTTTAAAACGCAAAATTTTAAAGGTAAATTCGCGATTTTAAATGTCAAACTGTGATTTTGCTAAACGCTTAACTGCGTTTTTAAAAATCACTTTTTTCAAATCGCACATTTTAAAATCGTTATTTTAAATCGCACTTTTTGAAATCGCAAACCCAAACGGACCCTTATTCGAAGCATCATGCAATTTGAACAGAAAATTGTAAGAAAGCTTCATTTATAAATTACAACTTAAATACATACGGCTTCACCGGTTTGTGGTTCATAAGTATTTAGCCTTACAAAATAGATCTTATTGATTTACACGGGATTTATATTATTTATTTATTTTCAAATTTTCACAACTTCAAAGTGTACGCCTAGGAAATAGTCCAATTTTGAAGAGGTCTTACCTTTCTCACTTTAAAATCTTGGTGTTCACCCAATTCTCTATGCTGTCGAAGGATCATTATCTCGCCCCTACATCCCTCTATAACGTCGTTGTTCTTAGAAATGATAGAGAAATATTACATACTACATTTTCATCTCACTTTCATTTTACTGGAATGATATGACAGTGTCTACCAGTATTTTAAATTATTATTTTTAATAAGGGCTAATGAACACTGTCACATCAATCCAGTGAAATGGAAGTGCATTATGTAACATTACTCTTATGGATAACTTGTATCACGATCAGTTGGTTACTTTAAATAATGACATTGGTCTAATGACTCTAATCCGAATGAATTTGTCATGAGTCAATTCCATTTTAAGTTAATAGGCATTATAAAATATAAACCTTGTCAAGTTCATGCAGCATTGTTTGGTCGTTACATTATGCCCCAGCCCATGATTAGACGCTAAACTAAGATTTTTGTTTTTCGTTTTTTGTGGGTGTGTGTGAGGGGACAAAACTGTAAAGAGTTGTCTAAATGCCAACAATAAGTATTCAATAGTCTTATTTTAAAGTAACCAACTGTAAAGAGTTGTCTAACTGCTCGGGTGACGGTTATTTTCTTTGGGTAACCGTTTCTCTACAAAAGAGGCGTATTTTTTGAGTACAGGGGTTTCTTTCGGGTGTGCTCTTGGGGTGACTTTGCCAGGTTTTGGATTTGGATTCTTCTAGACGGTTTGATGGCGTGACCCAATTTTTGTTCCAGATTTGTTGTTGCTCCCTGTTGTGTTTTGTTTCAGTCTTGTTGTAATATTGTAAGGCAGTTGCTCTGTATTTTTAGATTAAACTGTAAAAGCTATTGTATAGCACTGAATGTGTGCCCTCTCCTCAATTAAGTAGAGACTTATGTATACGTACATGCATCTTCTGTTGTCTAGGTTATTTTGTAGTAGCTGTGGTCTGTTATGGTGGTCTAAGTCTGACCTTGCCTTGGTGGAAGATATTTTGTCCCTGTGCCTCTGACTTAGTTTATTACAGATTCTTTGTAACCCTAAACATTAGACCGATTTTGTCTCAATTCTATCTATCAAAAGGAATCTTTCACTTAAAAAAAAAAAAAAAAAGTCATATTTTAGAAAATTACATAATTTATATATAAATTTTAAAATTTTTTGCCCTGCACATGACACATATTAGGCCCCGGGCATCCGTTAAGGCTCCTTTAAAAAAATAAATTAAAATTAAAACTCTAGATAGACCCAAGCAAAACCCATGGAAGTCAACCCTTTTTGTTAATGTGATTTATTTATTAAAATTTCATTTCTGAAGTCGGTCTCCAATTGTGTTTGAGACACATGCTAAACCCGTGGAACGATGTGGTCAGACACTATAAATGTTGTGTTCCAACACAATAAAAATGAACAACGCGGGCCGAAGCACCTGTCGGTGTCCCCTCGTCGCCTGTCTCGCATGCTAGGAGTATTGCGTAACACAC
Organism: Alnus rubra; assembly: GCA_028654335.1. Lineage (NCBI taxonomy): Eukaryota > Viridiplantae > Streptophyta > Magnoliopsida > Fagales > Betulaceae > Alnus > Alnus rubra. The sequence continues at coordinate 1,692,305 of JAJPGS010001817.1, forward strand.
ACCCAATTGAATAGCAGCACCAATTGCATTAAGCTTTCCTATATAAATATTATATACAATAACTTATACGAGTAGGCGACCAACTTGGATTCAATTTTATAAAGTTGAGGTCTAGATGACGTTGGCTTGACTAACAAGCATGTATTTAATGAAATTCTTGAAGTTATTATTTTTGTTAGGAGTGGGTATCGGTTCGGTAGATGGTTAAGTCGGTTAATTCACCAACTTCATTCCGACAAACTATATTTTCGAAAATATCGGTTAAGTAATCCGGTTAATATTCGGTTAACATGGGTAATGAAACGACATCGTTTTGATTTTTATAAAGAAGAATAAGAAGAAGGAAAAAAGAAGAAGAAAAAGAAGAAGATCAAATGTTTTGTTCTTACTAAAACGATGCCGTTTTGTTTTATGTCGATTCGGTTAAAATGCGACTTGGTAAGTCAGTTGAAATTTTAACTGAACCAACATTCTGAACAAAATTTTATACCGACTACTGAACCGAAATTACTCGATAGAGTCGGTACGCTGTCGATAACGATTCGGTTCGGTTCAATAAGCTGTAGTCCAATAATTTACTCACCCCTAATCTTTGCTATAACTTATCTTAGAGTAGTCATAATTTAATTAGATAATGATAGTTATACTTATCCTTCTAAGTTAAGAGTCTTTTAGTTATTTGAACTATTTGAAGCACTATGGTGTATAAGTCATTTAGTAGCAGGTTTCTATTATTCTATATAGGAGTTATCTCCAAATCAATTTTATCACTTATAGATGTTTAGTTCCAGTGGATGTTTATCTCAATTTAGTTGAGTCAAGATAAGAGTTGTTTTACGTGCGGTGAAACTCAACTCTGCGTATGTTATGTTCATCTATTTAAAGAGATTAATTTATTAATAAAGGTAAACATAAATTAATCATCAGCCTTGTGTTTGAAAAGGTCTAGGTTTCCTCAGAACCTAACAATTTATCCCGTTCTATATTCGATAAATCATTTACGTAACATCCAGATTGTTAGTAATTTGGACAATTATTGTAAGATCTGAGTAATGTTAAAATTAAGACTTTTAAAATCACAGTGGATTAAGATTATAATTCAATAGTGATCTATCACATATCCAATGGTGATTTTAAAAACCATATCAATTTTGTGAGGATTCAAGTAGAAAATGAGTCTTTTTTTTAGCATTACTCGTGAGAGAGTTAATGTGAGATAAATTTTAGACTATTCAGACACGTATATCTCATGTAGACTCTTTTACAATAGCTGTACAAATTACTCACAATAATTGTTTGAATTATTAACAATTTGAACAACTAATTGTTGTAAATTCCAATTCGAGATTGATGCAATATTAGATTCTTAATGGTCTGTTTGGATATGAAACGGGAAAAAAAATTCTATTCGAGGTTTTTTTTTTAATTTAGGTTTTTGAATAACAACCTGAAAAATTACCCATTTCACCTCTGATTTCAAAAATCACCCGAACTCCAAGGTAGGATCTACATGAGTCTGACGCATGGAGAAAATGGGTTGCTTTTGCAACCCATTGGTACAAGTTAATAATTAAATAATAATTTTTCATATTTTTTTAATAATAAATAATTATTATTTCTTACTAATTTTCATAACACTAATCATTATATAAAACTTTTTATACCTCCATTTATTTCCTATCATGGTTATCTGTGAAAAAACAATCTCATACAACTTTCATCCAAACATAATTTTAAATAGAATTTAAATTCATACAACTTTCATCCAAACATAATTTCAAATAGAATTTAAATTCTACTCATTACTCAAATACATTTTATTTGCCTCGAAATTAGTGCACCAAATAAGAATTGAATTCTGATTTAAAAAATCAAACAGTCAAACAGACCATAATTTAGAGAATATCAATCATTGTTAATAATCATTTGGATAATTATTGTAAGAAAACCAACGTGCGACTCAATTGCCCAAATATATTTTGGATTGTCTTATTCAGACAAGTGAATTCATAGATGAATTCTCTCACAATGACTGTTCAAATTGATAATAATTTAAGAGAATATTAATCATTGGCAATAATTTTGCTACTTTTTTTTTTCTTTTCTTTTTTCTTTTTTTACAGTAAATTGTTTGTCCTATATCTTAAATAATAATAATAATAATAATTATTATTATTATATGGTATAAATTGTTGGATCATCGTGACTTCATCTTAAACACTAGATGATTCCATTCACACCTTAAAAATTGGATAAACCAAACCATACCTGCTATCTGTTTATGTCTAGAATCAATCTGTCCCCGGTTGACAACCAATTTGGAAACAAACCGATCCACGAGTGTAATTGGTATTCAACCCTGTAAATTACAAGATGCTTAATCTGATTAGCCTAATTATTTAATTTGAACCCTAATTTAATATTTTATACAATCCTGATGCATGCTTCATCAATTTCAACTTAATAAATCATGTTTGTTTGTCTTCTTTATATTTGTCTTTCAAATCCCAAATATTCTTTCTTATTCGCTGCCCCTCTAATTAGATAAGTAATATTACTGAGGCTTTTTTTTTTTCAAATTAACTATTGAATCATCACTAAAAAAAAAAACTCCACTTATAATTCATAATCTTTCATAATTTTTGTAATTAAGTATTCAAACTTTAAAAATGTGGTAATTTAGGGTATCCATCTTTTAATTTTTCTTCAATTTCAATTATTTCTTAGAATTTTTCGTTAAATCCTATCAATATATATATATATATATTTTTTTTTTTAAAGGAAAAAAATTTTCAAAAATTTAAATGTTGGTAAGAATTTAACGAAATTTTTAAAAACACCCATGCCTGAATTCTTGAAAATTATTTGTAAAAACACCCATGTCTAAATCCTTGAAATTTTTTATAACTTTTGTTTTTTTAAAACAAAATACAGGGATATTTTGGAAATTTTGATAAGATTTAACGAAAAATTCTAAGAGATGATTGAAATTGGAAAAATTTAAAGATGAATACCATAAATTGAAACATTTTAAAGTTTGTGTGCTTAATTGCAAAAAGTTATGAAAGATCATGGGTTATAAGTGAAGTTTACCAAAAAAAATCCGATTTTTACTACCACCATATCATTCTAGTTATATGGAAAAACAAATTCTTATAATATAGGGGTATTTTTGTCTCTTCATATTTTTTTAGACAAAAATGTCCATGCATTATAAGGGACTGGATACTATCCAGTTCCCTAGTCTCCAGTCCCCTTAAACTGGAGAGGATCCTAATACAAGTTTTATAAGACAGTCGTATATCAATGAAATAACTAAAATTACTTATATATATATATATATATATATATATATAGCTTAGTCAAGGCCTGGCTTGGATCCTATAAGAGTCCAGTTCCGAATAAAAGCATGAGAGTAATTAATTATGAAAAAAGGCACATGCCCATGTAAATTGTCACCTCTCTCTCTTTCTGCCTCTTATATATATATATATATATGTCTTTGTTAATTTTGGTCGTAAGCATAATATATATATAGAAAATGTCACAAAGAATTGATAGGGATGGACGCCAAGCTATCTAAGAGCATTACTAGCAGCTTCCCTACAAGGGATCTGTTCCCTAAATTTTAGGGAAAATTTTAAGAAAGTCAAAAAAACCATCCCACAACAGCTTTCCTACACTTATCTGTTCACCTCCCATTCAATTGTTTATTCTAAAAATATAATCTCTCTCTTACTTTATCTCTTTATTTTCTTACTTTTAATTAAAGTAAAAGTAACAAAATAATATTTTAATGATATAGGAAAAAATGAAGGGAAGCTGCTGTAGGGTGTTTTTTGATAGGGAAGCAAAAAGTAGTTTTATTCCCTACATTTAGAAAAAATGAAGAGGAAGAAAATGGAAGCTGCTAGGAATGCTCTAACAAATGACAGATACAGAAGACACCAAGTGCTTGTGGATGGTATTAATGTTTATTGTCATTGTTTTGTCAACCCTTCACACCAAAATTATATAAACCATTTGAACCATGTCCACGATGCGCTGCACCTTCAAGGCCCTTGATAGGGATGGATGCCTCTGGAAACAACCTGGCGCACATGAACGATTTTGAGTTGCACGATTTTGTCGACGAGTCCAACTTCATTCACTGCATCGATTTGATTCGTCGAGAAGGTGAAGATCCGGTTGTTAATTTTGGTACTGGATGTTTTGTTGATACCCAATTTTGATCCGATTCCGGAAGATATTTACAGCTTCAATGCTACAACGTACAATGGTGTCCGACCCCAATTCTGTGCTTAATTCGTTACCAAGTTTTGGTGGGGAAGAAGAAGATATTGATGGAGAAAACCCATGGAAGTCAACCCTTTTTGTTAATGTGGGATTTTTTTTTTTTTTTTTTTTATTTATTAAAATTGCATTTCTGAAGTCGGTCTCCAATTGTGTTTGAGACACATGCTAAACCCGTGGAACGATGTGGTCACACACTATAAATGTTGTGTTCCAAGTTCCAACACAATAAAAATGAACAACGCGGACCGAAGCACCTGTCGGTGTCCCCTCGTCGCCTGTCTCGCATGCTAGGAGTTTTGCGTAACACACGCCCAATTGAATAACAGCACCAATTGCATTAAGCTTTCCTATAAATAAATATTATATACAATAACTTATACGAGTAGGCGACCAACTTGGATTCAATTTTACAAAGTCGAGGTCTTGATGATGTTGGCATGACTTGCAAGCACGGATTTAATGAAATTTTTGAAGTTATTATCTTTGCTAGGGGTGGGTATTGGTCGGTTGTCAGTTAGGTCGGTTAATTCACCGACTTCATTCTGACAAACTATATTTTCGAAAATATTGGTTAAGTAATCTGGTTAATATTCGGTTAATATGGGTAATGAAACGATGTCGTTTTGATTTTTTTAAAGAATTATAAAAAAAAAGGAAAAAAAAAAGATCAAATGTTTTGTTCTTAATAAAACGACGCCGTTTTGTTTTATGTCGGTTCGGTTAAAAGACGGTTCAGTAAGTCGGTTAAAATTTTAACTGAACCGACTTTCTAAACAAAATTCTATATCGACTACTGAACTGAAATTAGTCTGTAGGCGGTCGATGATGGTTCGGTTCGGTTCAGTAAGCGGTAGTCCAATAATTTGCCCACCCCTAAACTTTGTTGTAACTTATCTTAGAGTAGTCATAGTTTAATTAGATAATGATAGTTATAGTTATCCTTCTAAGTTAAGAGTTTTTTAGTTATTTGAACTATTTGAAGCATTATGGTGCATAAGTCATTTAGTAGCAGGTTTCTATTATTCTATATAGAAGTTATCTCCAAATAAATTTTATCACTTATAGATGTTTAGTTCCAGTGGATGTTTATCTCAATTTAGTTGAGTCAAGATAGGATTTGTTTTCCGAGCGGTGAAACTCAACTCTGCGTAGGTTATGTTCCTCTATTTAAAGAGATAAATTTATTAATAAAGGTAAACATAAATTAATCACAAGCATTGTGTTTGAAAAGGTCTAGGTTCCCTCATAACCTAACAATTTATCCTGTTCTATATTCGATAAATCATTTACGTAACATCTAGATTGTTAGTAATTTAGACAATTATTGTAAGATCGGAGTAATGTTAAAATGAAGACTTTTAAAATCATAGTTGATCAAGATTATAATTCAATAGTGATCTATCACACATCCAATGGTAATTTTAAAAACCACATCAATTTTGTAAGGATTCAAGTAGAAAATGAGTCTTTCTTTTAGCATTACTTGTGAGAGAGTCCATGTGAGACTACGTTGCCCAAATAAATTTTAGACTATTTGGACACGTATATCTCATGTAGACTCTCTTACAATAGTTGCCCAAATTACTCACAATAATTGTTTGAATTATTAACAATTTGAACGACTAATTGTTGTAAATTCCAATTCGAGACTGATGCAATATTAGATTCTTAATAGTTTGTTTGGATGTGAAGCGGGAAAAAAGATTCTATCTGGGTTTTTTTTTCAAATTTAGGTTTTTGAATAACAACCCGAAAAATTACCCATTTCACCTCTAATTTCAAAAACCACTCGAACTCCAAGGCAGGATCCACGTTAGTCTAACACACAGAGAAAATGGGTTGCTTTTGCAACCCATTGGTACAAGTTAATAATTAAATAATAATTTTTCATATTTTTTTATAATAAATAATTATTATTTCATACTAATTTTCATAACACCAATCATTATATAAAACTTTTCATACCTCAAATCATTTTCTACCATGGTTATCTGTGAAAAAATAATCTCATAGAACTCTTACCCAAACACAATTTCAAATAGAATTTAAATTCTACTCATCACTCAAACACATTTTATTTACTTTGAAATTAGCGCACCAAATAAGAATTGAATTCTGATTTAAAAAATCGAACAATCAAACGGACCATAATTTAGAGAATATCAATCATTGTTAATAATCATTTGGACAATTATTGTGAGAAAACCCACGTGTGACTCAATTGTCCAAATAAATTTTGGATTGTCTTATCCAGACAAGTGAATTATGAATTCTCTCACAATGACTGTTCAAATTGATAATAATTTAAGAGAATACTAATCATTGTTAATAATTTTGGTACTTTTTTTTTTTTTTTTTTTTTACAGTTAGTTGTTTGTCCTATATCTTAAATAATAATAATAATTATTATTTTTATATGGTATAAAATGTTGGATCATCATGACTTCATCATAAACACTAGATGATTCCATTCACACCTTAAAAATTGGATAAACCAAACCATACCTGCTATCTGTTTATGTCTAGAATCAATCTGTCCCCGGTTGACAACCGATTTGGAAACAAACCCATCCACGAGTGTTATTGGTATTCAACCCTGTAAATTACAAGATGCTTAATCTGATTAGCCTAATTATTTAATTTGAACCCTAATTTAATATTTTATACAATCCTGATGCATGCTTCATCAATTTCAACTTAATAAATCATGTTTGTTTGTCTTCTTTATATTTGTCTTTCAAATCCCAAATATTCTTTCTTATTCGCTGCCGCTCTAATTAGATAAGTAATATTACTGAGGCTTTTTTTTTTTCTTTCAAATCAACCATTAGATCATCACTAAAAAAAAAAAAACTCCACTTATAATTAATGATCTTTCATAACTTTTGTAATTAAGTACTCAAACTTTAAAAATGTCGTAATTTAAGGTATCTAAATTTCAATTTTAACAATCCCTTAGAATTTTTCGTTAAATCCTATCAAAATACTTTTTTATTTAAAGGAAAAAAATTGCAAGGATTTAAATGTTGGTCAGAATTTAACGAAATTTGTAAAAACACCCATACCTGAATCCTTGTTTTTTTAAAACAAAATATAGGAGTATTTTGGAAAATTTTGATAAGATTTAACGAAAAATTCTAATATATGATTGAAATTAAAAAAATTGAAAGATGAATACCATAAATTAAAACATTTTAAAGTTTGCGTGCTTAATTGCAAAAAGTTATGAAAGATCATGGGTTATAAGCAGTGGCGGAGCCAGAATTTTGGTTCAGGGGGCAAAATAAAAAAAATAAAGTTAAACAAAAATTGATTAAAAATGTAAGTAACGAAATAAATAAACACTTTAAACAAAATCTCTTACTATTGTTTAAAATATAAAAAATGTAACTTATAATTTATTTTTTCATGCCCAATATTAGAATGGTAATTGAATTTTTTATTTTTATTTTTAAAACAAGGATTTATGGATCAATTTGCTAAATCTATCTCAACATGAGCTCGTTTATAATTTGATTGGACCTCAATAGAATTATTGTTGTTTTTTTTTTTTTATAATTCCAGCCAACTACAATTATATATTTCATACAATTAAAATATGTCACAAAAGCTATATATATTCATAAACAATTAATTTAAAAGGGCAATTTAAATATAAAAGTTTACATATACATAATAAATTTAAAAAATTAATGAGTGTAAAAATTTGATTACATATCTAAAACATTTTAAGATCGAAAAAAAAAATTGTAAAATGAACAAAGAAATAAAAAAGGTTGAGTTTTTGCTATGTTCTAGGCGGACTTTTGACTCTTTTCATTGAACACCTCTAAAAAAAAATAAAAAATAAAAAAATAAATAAACTAATCAATTGATTTTGAATTCTTAGAAAAGAAGAGAAATTTGCTTGACTTGAAAAGAAGTCGTTTGAAACTTTGAAAAATCGAAATCGCAACAAATTCAATATAAACTTATGTTTTTAACTTTTTATGTAGGCTATAATGTCAACATATTACGAAACAGATTGTCATGGAATTCTGTGTACTTGAGAATTCCGTATATTACTAAACGCAGCGTTTAACAAATATGCTTTAAGCAACATATCAAAATTCACAAAGAGAAATGATATTTATACTTTTTGTGCACAACAACTACACTTATATAAGACACATTAGAGTGGGGCTCAATATGTTTTGTGTGAGTGTAGTTATTGTGAGGGTGATGTGTAAGTATCATTTCCCATTTGCAAATCTCTTCACGCAACTTACAGTCTCACGCAAATCGCAACACGCAAATCAACGTAACTTCAATTTGTAATTTAAACGGTGCGTTTTGCCAAATACTAAACTTGAAACGCATCGTTTGTATTGTCTTCCTTCTTCGTGATTCCAACCTAATTTCTATTTCTCTGAAACACTGAACCGTGAAGGACTGAAAATCTGAAACAGTGAGCAACCTAAATCCTTGAAAGACTGGAAAAGCTTTGCCGGTAATGTGGATGCCCCCTAATAAGTGGCTGAGAGTGGGCAACCAAAGTATTCAGAAGAGTTTTACCGGGGGTAAGGAAACTTTTTGGGGGTTGAGGGGGGCAGTTGCCCCCTCTCGACCCCCCTTGGTTATAAGTGAAGTTTACCAAAAAAAAAAAAAAAAATGGTCTGATTTTTACTACCACCATATCATTCTAGTTATATGGAAAAACAAATTCTTATAATACAGGGATATTTTTGTCTCTTCATATTTTTTTAGACAAAAATGCCCATACATTATAAGGGGCTGGATACTATCCAGTTCCCTAGTATCCAGTCCCCTTGAACCGAAGAGGATCCTAATACCAGTTTATAAGAGTCGTATATCAATCAATTAACTAAAATTACTTATATATATATAGCTTAGTCAAGGCCTGGCTTGGATCCTATAAGAGTCCAGTTCCGAATAACAGCATGAGAGTAATTAATTATCGAAGGTGGCGCATGCCCATGTAAATTGTCACATCTCTCTCTTTCTGCCTCTTATATTTCATTTCATTAAACACTCCGGAAGCATCCAACGCAATTATATATTCACAACATGTATATATATATATATATATATATATATATATATATATATATATGTCTTTGTTAATTTTGGTCGTAAGCATAATATATATATATATATATATATATATAGAAAATGCCACAAAGAATTGATAGGGATGGACGCCAAGCTATCTAACAAATGACAAACACAGAAGACACCAAGTGATTGTTGGAACATGGAAGGTATTAATTAATGTTTATTGTTATTGTTTTGTCAACCCTTCACAATTTTGCGGTTTGATTCCGTTCACACCAAAATTATATAAACCATTTCAACCATGTCCACGATGCACTGCACCTTCAAGGCCCTTGATAGGGATGGATGCCTCTGGAAACAACCTGGCGCACATGAACGATTATGAGTTGCGCGATTTTGTCGACGAGTCCAACTTCATTCACTGCATCAATTTGATTCGTGGAGAAGGTGGAGATCCGGTTGTTAATTATGGTACTGATGATCTTGTTAATGGATGTTTTGTTGACGCCCAATTCGATCCGATTCCGATTCCGATTCCGGAAGACATTTACAGCTTCAATGCTACAACAATGGTGTCTGACCCCAATTCTGTGTTTAATTCGTTACCAAGTTTTGGTGGGGAAGAAGAAGATATTGATGGAGAGGACTCCTCCGCAACCACCACCACCACCACCACAACGAATACAACCCCGACAAAGAAGGAAAAGGTTGATAGGTCGAGGACTTTGATCTCTGAGCGGAGGAGACGGGGAAGGATGAAGGAGAAGCTTTATGCATTGCGTTCCTTGGTTCCTAACATAACAAAAGTATGTCTATCCATCCTTTTTATGTCCATTTTGTTGCCTATGTTTATGATCAAAAACTTTGCTTAAAAGCTCACGAGGTTTAGTTCGAACGGCCGATTCGTTTGGTGAATACTACGAGATCGACTGTTCGAGTCTTCACTCAATTAACCGAGACTAGGCCTTTTTCTTTGCTATAAGCTTACTTGGGTGAATGGTTTATATTTGTGTAGATGGACAAGGCCTCCATTGTTGGAGATGCTTTACTCTATGTGCAAGAGCTGCAAACGAAGGCTAAGAAGCTAAAAGCCGAGATTGCTGGTCTTGAAGCATCCTTATTGGGATCGGAAAGATATCATCAAGCAGCCGGCGGATCAACTGATGATCAAAGCCCTAAGAAGATTCAACTGCTTCAAAACGAACAATATCCGATTTGCAAGAACGTGATTCAGATGGACGTGTTTCAAGTGGAGGAAAGAGGGTTTTACGTGAGATTGGTGTGTGAGAAGGGAGTCGGGGTGGCTTTGTCACTCTACAAGGCGCTCGAATCTCTCACCGGCTTCATTGTTCAGAGCTCCAATTTGGCCACAGTTTCTGAGAGATTTGTGCTCACATTCACATTAAATGTATGCTTAATTAATTTCTTAATTCTCCCAATTAATATTAATTCCTCATTTTGCCTCCTCTTAATAATTTTTTCAACTTGTTTAATTAGAAATGTAACTCGTTGGTTGTTTTTTCTTATGACAACAGGTGAGAGATTGTGAGCGGGAAATGAACTTGCCAAATTTGAAGCTTTGGGTTGCTGGGGCACTCTTGAACCAAGGATTTGAATTTACAACGCCTTTATCTGCCTAATCTCTCCCTCTCTCTCTCCCCGTCATTTTCTGCTGAGACCGGGGTGGTGTTTGGATTACTACAGTTTTTACTACAAATTTAAGCCGATCATAATTAGTGAAGCAAAAACTTTGACTTGTCAATTTAATTAGTTAACGGATTGTAGGTTCTTACAACTCAACCTCTAAAAAATGATATTTGTCCTTTTAATCATGTTAAGGGACACATATAATTTTTTAAGTGATTTGGTTTGAGGAGTTCCGACAACCTAATTTGTAAGAAATTTATGTCCATAAAAAAGTTATAAACTTTAATATCTCAAGTACTTTTCACCCTGAAAAAAATGTCAACCTATTAATTTCTATGATGTGTAATCATATGGTTGGATAATGCTATATATTATGAGCTCCACTCAAACGCCATTAATTTGCTATCATACATCATACATGTATGCAAGTCAGTTGTTAAAGATGAGTTAATATGGTCATAATTGACTTCTAAACCTCAATTTTAAAATTTTGGCAGCCGCAATTGTTTTCGTTTCGTTCATCATTCAAGTGGTTTATTTAATTGGTTACCGATTGCTATGATTAATTTACAAAGCGTTTGCACATATAAATATTTTGGAGAAATATATGAAAGAAAAAGAGAAGTGCGAGAGAGAGAGAGTCGAAGCATATAACTGACCAAATTATATTGAAGTAAAAATATATATAACAATATTACATAAGTCTCTATTTATTGAGAGACAATGAGTAGTGAGTAAGAAACCTTAAATTACATAGATATATGTTATTTGCACGACTCTTAAACAACAATGTTGATGTGTCTAGCATTTTTTTTTTTTTTAAAAAAAATGAAAATGTTGAACACATCAGCATTGTTGTGCAATTGTTGTGCAGCTAACATATCTCCATTAAGGTAGGGAATAACACTGAAAGGAAAGACATATACGGTGAATAAAAAATGAGTAATGATTCAATGCCACCCAAATATACAATTTTTCACCACCTTGCATATGTGGCAAGGTGGTCTCCCACTACTTTATGAGTTTTTTAATTTTTTAAAAATAAATTAAGGTGAAGGACCACCTTACCACATAGACAATGTGGTGAAAAGTTGTATATTTAGGTGGTAGTGAATCATTATTATAACATCCTCTTCAAACTCAAGATTTAAGCTTGTGTTTAGAAAAAAAGAAAGGGAAATAAAATTTTTTATTGGGTCGCAAGAATACAATCGGAGAAGGCAGGAGAAGTCGCCAGAGGATCGCTGAAAAGTCGCTGGAACGTGGTCGGAGTGGTTTATAAAATATATATTTTTTGTAACAATAAAATAACAACGATGGAATTTTCGTGAAGCCTTCATATGACGGTTTTACGTGTTCTTGTATTGGGTTTAGCTGTTGGATTGTGTTTGGTGGGTTTTAAAGTTGTTCTTTGTGTTTTTCAGTTTTTGTAGATTTTTTTGGGGGTAAGGGTTTTGGGCTTTCTTCTTTGTTTGAGGGGGACTAAGTTGACGATGCTGGTGATTGTGGAGATGATAACAATTTGGGCCAGTGCGAAAGATGAAAATCTTTGATTCTTAATTACATTTTTTCAATGCACTGTTCTTTTCCTCTTTACCTTCACTCTACGATCTATAATTTGATTTTTTTTTTTAATTTTTTTTTTTTAAGTTTATCAAATAACGGGTCAAACAAGTCATGTTTGAATCAATTCAACACGATCTATTTGTTAAATGAATTATACGATTCAGGTGGTGTTGCCCGTTTATTTTAAATGGATCGTGTCAAGATTGAATAGTCTGACATGTTTAACTAAACGGATTGTGTTAGGATTGATGAGTAATTATATTCATCACCCCTATCTCCTGAAGCCATGTGATGTGGTTCCCTACCAAAAAACCAAATGCTATGAGGGACCATGCCACATAGGTTTTAAGGGACGGGTGATTTATAACATTATTCTAGGGTTGACCCGAACTCGACACACTAACCCAAATTGCTAGATTGCATTAATAAAAATAACTTACTTCTCACGTTCGAAGAGATATATGCCACCTGGCCTCTTCAGAGTCTGGATTGTAACTTGTAAGTGTTTCGACAATCTAGTTGGTAATAAATTTTTGTCTCATAAATTCTTGATTCTAAGAATTTATGCGAACCCACTTTTGTACACTAGAAACTCTTAGCCAACGACGAACCACTTAGGGTTGAAGGGTGCTAAAAAAGGTCATAATTTTCTATCATATATTGCTCAAAAATAGCATACGGATTCTGAAATTTCCGACGAATGTTAAATTGGTATTATGACTAACAAAGATAATGATAAGAAGATTTTGTTGAGGTTAGGTAATTAACAAGTTGTCTTCGCAAAGAGACATGCTACTCCTCCATTTTCCATTCATATATTTTTCAAATTAATTATTGGATCTGTAGATTTGAAAAAAAAAATGAATAAAGATGAATGAAAAATGAAAAAAAAAAATAGCATTTTTCCTTTGGAAAACTTATCGAAGAAGCAATGACGTTGTCGAAGGAGGAAATCAATAGGCTTTTTAGGATTTGAAGAACGATGATGCAGACGTTGAAGGACCGGGGTTATTTAGTTGGGATTTGGTAGGGCAATAATCGAGTCGAATTAAGTCGAGTATTGAATGTTTAAGTTTGGTTCATTTAATTTGTTTTCGAACACGAGCCGAATTTAAGCTTATCATTGAGCTAGATAATCTGTTTTAGTTATGCTCATTTGTTTTTCGAACAAGGTCGAGCTTGTTCACGAGCTACTCGATTCATTTAGTCATTCCATATATAAAGTAAATATCATGATTGTTTATTATTTTATTTTTTTGGTAAAAAAGTAATACTAATTAGTAGTTATTTAATTACGGTTAAGATTTATTGTTTGAGTAATTAGAGAAATTATCTTGAATCTTAAATAATCTAATCTCAATTTTATATGTCTATCTTATAATATTACACACATACACACACAGACAGGGAAAAAAAAAAATTAATTAATCTTTACCCTTATTTTTTAAAAATTTTATAGTTTTGGCCCTCTCAAATTATTTTTTTTTTAATTTGGCCCCCCCAAAACCTAAAAGCTGACTCCGCCTCTGTGCGCGCACACACACACATACATGTATATACGTACACATAAATTGACTTATATATATACAAAGACACATATCTATATCTAGACTAACACTTACAATAATTCATCTTATTTATATTATATTATGAAGAACATTTTCTTTTTCCAAATATTTAACATGTTCTCATTACAAAGTTAAAAATAATGTTATAAAATAATAAAAAGTGAAGTTATACGAACATATACGAGTCAAGTTGAGCCTAAATTTATATGAGCTTGATTTTTTTGTTCAATATCTATAATTTAATAAATGAACTGAGTCGAAGCTTGTTTGCGAGCGATTTTGTTTATTTACAACTTTAGGATTGTGTAAATTGGCCCCATTGTTTCATTTCTATGTATGGTTCTAAATATTGAAGATTTGATGTAATGGAAAAACAATGTAGTAGGAAAGATATATCATCATATTCTAGTTATGGACATAAATTTTTTTATACAACCTACATATAGGATTGACATGTGTCCATTGATATGTAAGAAGAACATTTTGTTTTAATAATATGTGCTTTTTACATGCTTTTTTAATAGCATTAATGAAAAAAAAAATGTGTTTCTCATATGTTTAAAAGATACATGTCACTTTTATATGTGGGTTGTATGAAATTTCCTACAAACCGGTTTGTAATAAATTTCTGTCCTTCAGTTTCCATAACAAAAATCGATTCTACTTCACACATGTTGCCTTAATAAATACTTTCACTTGTTATCCTATTCTCCAATAGTTATTTTGAGTTGTTTGGTAAAGAGTTGTGTTGGAAAAATGAAAAATGAAGTTAGAAAAGTTACAATTTTTTTATTTTTTTTTGTGAAAAATGAAAAAAAGAAAGAGAAAGGAGGATATGTTGCTAAATCCAAAAAAAAAAAAAAAAAAAAAAAGAAAATTGAGGGGATGACCTTTGACGCCCAAAAATTACTTTACAATATCTTTTTTTGTGTCCCATCATTTAAGAAAAAAAAATTGAAAAAACTACATTTCTCATTAAAAAATGCATCTCTATTCTCTAAGCACACCTTTGGGGAAACAATTTTTTTAAGCTTTGCAAGTGCTCTTCCTAGAGCATCTCCAACAGGCTAGTCAAATGCCTCAAAATAGTTAAATTTGACTATTATGAGTAATTTTTCGTCTTCAATAGAATAAGCAGAATAGATTTTTTTTCATTCTAATATGAATAGTGAATAGACAGAATTGCATATTCACTATTCGCACTACAAATAGTTTTTTATTATTTTCTTTATCCCTTTCCTTATTTCACGCTCTCTCTCCCTCTTTATTTCACACTTTTTTTTCCACACAAAATAATATTTAAAGAAAATTGAGAGTAGAATAAAGAATCTATTGGAGTGTGTATAAAAAAAATGAGTAGTTAAAATAAATAATTGTACTTTTTTACAGCGACGTTGGCTATTATTGTTGTTAGATTGGAAAATTGGGCCCTGATTTTTTGGACTTCCTTCCTCAATTATGATTGTTTGGATATCGTCACTTAGGACCAGTTCCACTCGTTCTTGGACTCTGCCTGGTGGGCTCAAGCCTTTTTTAACCCTTCTCCAACAGAATTAAATGAAAAACCATACATATATATATATAGTGTCATTTTCGTCCATTAATTGGAAACTCTAATGAATCTTTCAAAAGCTTGAACAGAGCTACAATGCTACTATGTTAGAGATTTTTGATGAACATTAATAACATACCTAAGTGAGTTTATAATGTAAATTTATTTAACAAAACAATGTGATATTTTGTAAAAAAATTTGAATAAGCTTTTTATTTAATTTAAGGGTGCATTTGTGATTGCGATTTCATAAACAAAAAGTGCGATTTTAAACCAAATTACAGAAAATGAACCGTTTGAAAATTGCGTTTTTAAAAAATTGCGATTTGAAAACGTTGAAAAACTGCCTTTTTAAATCGCAGGCAATGGGGTGCTTTTTTGAAAATGCAGAATTTTAAAGGCTAACCTGCGATATTAAAGGTTAAACTGTGATTTTGTCAAACGCTAAACTAAGTTTTTAAAAATCACTATTTCAAATTGCACGTTTAAAATCGTTATTTTTAAATCACACTTTTTGAAATTGCAAATCTAAATGGATTCTTACTCTTTAGATCAAGAATAAACAGAAGATAATTTCATTTTTATTTAATAAAGTGTTGTACTTGTTCAACAATAATTTTCCTCATTAATGAAAGAATGAAGCTTCATCTCCCAAAAAAAATAAAAAGAAAAAGAAAAGTTGCAATGTGATGATGTATTAAGCCCCCTTCCAAATTCTAATTTTTTTTTTTTTTTAAATGTCCATAAAAGAGGGGGAGTGAGAATTCGAACTATTGACCTCCGCTTTATGAGGCATAGTCGCCAGCCGATTGAGCTACCCCTTAAAAACAAATTCCAATTCCTCCTTACTATTTTAGATTTTTCCTTAATTCAGACCTACTAAAAACAAGTAAAATGTCTCTTATACTATAATAACACCGGATCATATTCCTTACAATTTATTTAAAATTGTATATTTTCAAATTATATTAATTTAAGTCGTTTCATACATCGAACGACATGAAAAATTCTACCTATTAAAAATGTGTCATGTTATCAATGATAATTTAATATATTTTTATAAAGTTTTTATACTTTAGTCATAGAAAAACTTTGAGAAAAGATTGTCTTTCGGTTTAATAAAAAAAACATATTTTCAAAAGTGATAAAAAAAAAAAAAAGCATTTTATACTGATTATGATTTTTTTTTTTTAGTTACTTTAGTAACATGTCATATTAAAAATATGTAACATTTTTTACCTCATTGAATATAAAAAGCGGCACGTAATTTGAAAACCTAAGCACGACCGAGGATTTTTACCATGGTTTTTGACGTTTCGTATCTTCCCCCCTCCCCCCTTAAAACCGACGCCTTGTCTCTATGTTCGACAAAGCCCCCAACTCTACTGAAGCTTCAAAACAAAGTACAAGACAAACCCAAGGTAATTTCTTCATCTCCATCTCTTCGATTCTCTCTCTGTCAAATTTTTTCCTCTTGTCTTGCCTCAAGAACCGATTGGTGATGCTGTGGGTGCTTTAGTTTCAAAATTTGGAGGATAATCATGAAGTTTGTAGGTAATTGATGTACTCAGAATAATTCTGTTGATGTTGGAAGTTGGCGGTGATACCCGAAAACTCCCTTGAGCATTCACGAAATCCGTTTTTTGTTGATATTGATTTTAAATTAATTTATGACTGGGTGTGTGTGTTGATGAAATTGACAACTTTCGATGTACCCATTAGATGATTTTGCTGATTTCCGTTGAATTTTGGGATTTCGGTTGAATTGACAACTCTCTCTCTCTCTCTCTCTCTCTCTGTTCCGTGGTCGGCCCGCTCCGGTGGCATCTCTACGTTGATTACTCGTGTGAAAGGTAAGCAGTTATCAACAACACCTTTGTTTTGCTGTCACTTTTAGAGTTCACTTGCAATTCTCCGATGTTTTTAATGTTTCTGTTTTCAGTTTGTGTGATTCTGTTGCCCATGTTTCCCATATATTTTTGTTTATTTATATTTACTGTTTCAGACCAATCAATTAATGCCACATGACTCTCATTTGACACATCATGTGCCAATTATACGTGCTACATGGTACAATAACTTTAAATTACAAATGCACTTTAAAAAATATTTTAATTTAATCACCTTGTGTTTTTTGTGAACATTGTTAATTGTTATTTCTTGGCTACCAAGCGGAGAAATTGGTTTTGGGTTCTAAAAAACTTTCTTTGTATGTGAGATAGCGTTCTTGATTCTGAGAATATTTGTGAACCCACTTTTGTACACTGGAAACTCTTGGCTGTTGATTAACCACTTAAGGGTTTGGAGGGGTGCTTTAAAATATTTTAAGTTTCTGTTATATATTGCTCAAAAATATTATATTGATTCTGAAATTGCTCACGAACCTTAAATTGGTATTATGATTGACAAAGTAATGACAAAATGATTTTGTTGCGGCTAGGTAATTAACAAGCTCTTTTCGCAAACTTATTGACGAAGCAATGACGCTGTCGGAGGAGGAAATCAATAGGCTTTTTAGGATTCGAAGAACGGTGATGCAAATGCTGAAAGACCGGGGTTATTTTGTTGGGGAGTTTGAGATTGACATGACCAAAGAGCAGTTCAAGAATAAGTACGGCGAGAGCATGAAAAGGGAAGACCTTGTTATCAATAAAGCCAAGCGAAACAATAGTTCCGATCAGGTATTTATTCGATTTTGTTTGTCTGCGTTTTTTCTTCCGTATTCAATGGTGCTTTTGTTATTCTTATTAATGTATTTGAGTGAGTCTTTTTGTTGCAGTAGCAGTAGCATTATATTGTTTTGCTTGAAGTAAATGTGACTGAGAGGCTCTGCTTCTTTTCACCCTTTGATTGTTGTGTACATGGAGTTTAATGTGGGGTTGATAGTTGACCACAAAGGGATTTTACACTAATGGATTGAAGGGAAATCATATGAAACTGTACTGCTGTGTGTCTGTATATTTTATGATGTAGCCAAGTGAAAAACCTGTTGATAACCTGGAAGCTCAGGTGTTTTCACCGTTTCTCATGCATATAGTGCAATTAAAATTTTTCATGGTGTGGATGATGTGATATGTGGAAGAATTGTGGCTCTAATGGTCTTTTCTTGGTTGAATTTGTAGATTTCTGATTGCTAAGATTATATCCGTAATAAAGATATGAAGCTGTAAGGAGAGTGGCTCCTTAATATAAAGATATTGGCTTGCATGTGTGTAAAATTTTCTTGCTTCCAGAATAGTTTAAAATGTTCCTTGTGCAAAATTTCCTCGTACTTGCCTTTTCTTTTTCATCATAAGGGCATTGACATTTGTATTGTCATTGATGTAACTGTTGCCATAGTTCTTCTGGGATTAGGGAAAGTAGAGCTAGATCAATTTGAATGACACAATTGTTCTCTATGCATGGTTTCTTTACATATATATGCTTAGACAGTATGAAGCATGCTGCCCATGTATTCTTCTCTCCATGCCTTTGTTTGTCTTCTTATTGGTTGTTTCTTGTATGTCAGATCTATGTTTTCTTTCCCGAGGAACAAAAGGTTGGTGTTAAGACAATGAAGACTTACTCTCAACGCATGAAGTCGGAGAATGTTTTCAGAGCAATCTTGGTTGTTCAACATAATTTGACTCCCTTTGCTCGGAGCTCCATAAATGAGATTTCTTCAAAATTCCAATTGGAGGTTTTCCAGGTGAAACTGATTGCTTTGTGATGTTGAAGACCAAAATTGTGGCTGTTGATTTTTGTCTAGCATCTTACTTATTTGTTGTTTTTCTACCCAAGGATTGTCAGTATTATGGACATCAGGGCATTGTGATGGCCTACTTAATTTGCACATCTCCCGAGAGCCTTTGAGGTTCTAATGGTATATCTATTTAAGTGAACATGAAGGTCGTACTAATTTGATTGATCAAAACTTAATAATAGTTAGATTGGACCGCTAGGTTCATCTGATGAATACAATACTTTTACCATAGAAATTATACTTGAATGTTTATTCAACTAGTCACCTTAATGGTTGAAGAAATTTGATCAAAAGATACTTGGAAAGAAATATTATCTTTGTTGTTATATTTGCTTTTGTTTTAAACAGATTTATCATCATCATCAATTTGAAGAGCTGGTTCTATTCTAATTGTGACAAAGTAATTGGGACATTTTATGACATATGAACCATTGCTTTTACATCGTGAGGTGTTACTTGATGGGATTTACTTGATATCTGTGACACATTTTCAACTGCAACTTGGAGGAAATATTTTCTCTGATTTTGATCTTGATCTTATGTCATTATTCAGTGATATTAATTACATCTTCAGTTATTAGCATGCATAATTTCCTGAACTTATTGGAAGATAGTAATTTTTTTTTCCTTTTCGATTTTTCACTAATAGCACCATTTATACAGGAGGCAGAGTTGTTGATAAACATTAAAGAGCATGTTCTTGTTCCAGAGCATCAGGTGCTTACAATTGAGGAGAAGAAAACTTTGCTGGAGAGGTACACCGTGAAAGAAACACAGGTCAGTGGATGTTAAAATTGCATTTATAAATTGTAAAAATTTGGAAAATACTGGGAGTAATATTAGTTAGCATCTAAAAGATTAGTTGCTTAGACCAGAGATTGCTCTATGCAAAACAGGCCATGACCTACTCACTACATGCCATGAAAAATACTATTTATGCGTCCACTCTACACAAATCTTGTTTGATCAAAATGATTACTGTTATGCAAAATCAATCATTGAGTGTCAACTTTGTGCTAGAAATTGGTTTGTCTGCAACCATATTAGTTTGAAATACAGTAAAGCTTTAGAAGCCTGAAGCCATAATAGAGCTAATGAGCAGAACTAGGGAAAATTTTCCCTAGTTCACTAGGGATTTTGAATGTATATTGTTTAGGTTAGTGATTTTGAATGTATATTGTTTGGTTCTCTGGGCATGTTAGGTCCTACCAAGTCAGATTTCCTTTGGTTGTTTTCACTGCGCATTATGCATGGTGCCACGTGATATAGGCCCTGTTTAGTAATCCCCCTCCTCTTCCCTTATGGATAATTTTTTTTTGAGAGTGAATTAAAAGTGATTGATGTGATATAAAGTAGAAAGAATTTATATGGGAAAGTAGAAAAATTTTGTATTGTAGTGGATTTTTTTTTATTTAAATAATAATAAAAAATTGTTGATGTGATATAAAAAGTAAAAAAGGTTAAGAATGTTTTGAGTTGATGTTTTTTGAGAAAGGTAAAAATAAGGGGAAGGGGGAGGGGAGGGGGTTATTAAACGGGGCCATAATCTATCTCAATGCCCCAAATCTATAAATTTTCCAAAGTCCACTCTAAGAAGTAGACATAACATGTCAAAATAAGTTATAAACTAGTTGTAATATGGACCGTTGGATTGGAGGCATATTTATGATACATATGCTTTAGCCTTTGCATAAAGGTTACACATGGATCCTGTTGCCAAAAAGTTTAGCTCAAATCTGTTAATACATGCAAGCCAACATTGCTGAAGAAAGATTGGTGAATTCTGTGAGAAAATGTTGTATTTTCAGCTGGGAACTTCTTTGTTAGGATCAGCCTGTGGCTTTAATATAGGGCATAAACATGTTACTTATCAAAAAAAATATAGGACATAAACATGTATCAAGTTTGTGCTAAAGATAAATCACTAAGGAAATTCTCATGACGTGGTTCATAATTTATCTTACATTATTCTAATAAATCAAATCGAATGATGTTATTGTATGAAAATAGTGATATCAATAATTAAGGGAAAATTACAAATGACTGTCTTTTACTTTTCAAGTGGCTGTCTAAAAGTACAATAATTAAAGTATTTGTTGGAATTACCGTTGTTATCATTTAGGAGGAAATTAGTTATCCCACATGAGATTTTCAGTGATTGAAATATTTTTCTCTAATGAAGGCTAGTCATTGTCAATTACTTGGTACTGAGAAATTATTCATATTTTTCATTACATTTTTTTTTTCAACTGGGATATCAATGTTAATAATTCAGATAATGTATTTTTTGCTATTGTATCTCGTGTTGGGATGTCAGTCTTCACAATGCATATCTTGTTTTGCATTTCTATTGCAAATCCCATCTGATTCTGACATTTTACTGTCTGTGTTGTGGGGTAAATTGAGTTCAGCTGCCTCGTATTCAAGTGACTGATCCAGTCGCGAGATATTATGGGCTGAAGCGTGGACAAGTCGTGAAGATAATCCGGCCAAGTGAGACTGCAGGCCGATATGTCACTTACCGTTATGTTGTATAAGTACTTTTTACATCTTAGTAACAGCTCAGAAAAGTGTTGTGACCGGACTTGAGTGGAAAGTGTTCATTGCCTCTGTCAAAACAGCCAAAGAACCAAACTCAAAGATTTTGTTGGAACTTATTTATGGGTATTTCTCAGTTGTGAACTATTTCTCATGAAAATTTAAAAGACAAACTCTGTTTTGAACTTATTTATAGGTATTTCTCAGTTTTGCATACCTATTCTCTATGTGGTATTTGTTTGTAATGCAGTTAGTATTGTCTAGCATAAAAAAGTAAGCTCTTTGTGTGCTTGTTTGTCTGCTTGTTAGTCTAATGCTGATAATTTTTTGGTATCTCCGTATGAGTAATAAGTTTTGTGTACTTGTTTGTTGTCACGATTTACGGAAGCGCTAGTCATGTATGTGTTATACCTTAAAAGCATTGGTCGAGGTTACAATTAAAACTCCTTAAAGTCGCTTATACGGTATTCTTCCATATAGTACACAACCAATATAGGATTTGTTATACTTATATACCTGCCCTGTGATATTTAATTTTTGTTTTCGTGTGAAGGTTTTGAGGAGCAGTTTCTGGCGTTATTGACAACTATTGAAGCAGTTAGTCCTCAAAAGGAGCCGGGTTCTTGTTCTAATGTTGGCAACAAAGGCATTAGGGAGTTAAAAAGGTTGGAATGTTCTATTAATTATGATTCTAAATTTGAGAATTCTAGCCATGCTTATGGAAACGTGAGGGGCTCTTCTTTTTTCAATGAAGCCTAAAATCTTATCTTGGAATGTGTGAGGATTGAATGAGGGGGACAAATGCTTAGGTGAGAAACTTAAAGATTGGAAAACTGACATTTTTTGTTTTCAATAAACTAAGCTGGAAGTTATGTCTTAAAATGTAGTGCGTAGTTTTTGGGTTGCCATCATGTGGATTGGTGGTGTTTGGATTCCAAAGGTGCCTTAGGAGGCATTTTGATTATGTGGGATAGGAGGGTGGTGGAAAAGATCGACGTATGTGTGGGGAGTTCACCCTGGTTGTTTCCTTGATCATTTCACTTGGGCCTTTGCGGGTGCTTATGGTCCTAATTCTGATAGGGATAGAAGATTTCTGTGGGATGAGTTGGCTGGCTTGCTCAGTTGGTGGAATTTGCCTTTGTACATTGGGGGTGATTTCAACGTCACATGTTTCCCTAGTGAGAGATCAAGAGAAACTCACTTATGCCCAGCTATGATGGAGTTTTTTTACGTTATTTTTTATCAGGGTTAGATAGACTTCCCTCTTGTTGGTGGCTCTTATACTTGGTCGAATAACCGAGAGTCTCTATCTTGGTCCAGGATTGACAGATTCCTTATATCTCTAGCTTGGGAAATCTAGTTTTCGGGCTTGTCCCGGAGAATACTTCCTAGACTTTGCTTGGATCATTTTCAGATTCTCTTTGATTGTGATGACTTTCTTGGGGAAATAGGTACTTCAAATTTGAGAATATGTGGAGTTAGAGGGTTTTGTGGATAAGGTAAAACAATGGTGGGACTTTTTATCACTTCCAAGGCTCTCCAAGCTTTGTTGTGTCCAGCAAGCTCAAGGTTTTGAAAGTTGACCTAAGGAGATGGAATAAGGAGATGTTTGGCGATGTAGGGAGATAGAAAAAGATCCTTTTGGAAGAGGTAGGTGCTTTTGATACCATTGAAGAAGAGAGGAAAGAAGAAGTAGTTAGCGAGTTAAAGATCTCATGGAGGAGGTGAATTGGAGGCAAAAATTTAAGGCTTTGTGGTTGAGGGAAGGCAATAAGTGTACGAAGTTTTTTCATAAAGTGGACAACTCCAGCGAGAGATAGAACTCCATTGAATCCTTGTTGATTGATTGCACACTTTCTACCAATTGGGTGGTGATCAATGAGCACATTGTCCAGTTTTATAATAAATTGTATATCGAGGAATTCAGTTGGCAGCCTTTGGTGGATGGCCTTTCTTTTGATTCTATTGGTGAGATTGAGGCTAATTGGTTGGAGGGAGAATTTGAGGAAAAGGAGGTGTTGAAGGTAATGAAAGCAATGAATGGTGACAAGGCGCTGGGCTCGAACGACGACTCTATGGCATTCTTCCAAGCTTGTTGTGAAGTGTTAAAAGAAGACATTATGAAGGTTTTTGTGAATTCCATGCTAAAGGTAAGTTCGAAATGAGCCTTAACGCTACTTTTATTGCTCTCGTCCCGAAGATTCGAGGGGTTGTTGATCCTAAAGACTTTTGCCCGATTAGTCTTGTGAGTGGTATTTACAAAATTATTGCGAAGATTCTAGCAAATAGGCTCAAGATGGTGTTGGAAAAGATTGTTTCAAATTTGCAGAATGCTTTTATCTGAGGTAGGAAAATACTAGATCTCATTCTTATTGCCAATGAATGAATGCCTTGATAGTAGATTAAGATCTAGGGAGTTGGGCGCTTTTGCAAGCTAGATCTAGAAAAAGCCTATGATCATGTTAATTGAGATTTTCTGTTATATATGCTGAGAATGTGTGGTTTTGGCGGGAAGTGGTGTTCTTGGATTGCTTATTGTATTTCCATGGTGTAGTTCTCGGTTTTGGTTAACGGCACTCCTACCAGTTTTTTTAGTAGCTCCCATGGCTTGAGACAAGGGAACCCTTTGTCCCCTCTGTTATTTGTCATTGTGATGAAGGCTTCCGCTGCTGCAATTGTGGGATTGTTACTTGGCTTTTATGTGGGGACAAAGTTTGATATATCTCATCTTTTGCTTGCGAATAATACTTTGATTATTAGTGGGGTTGATAGATCACCTTTGTCATCTGCGGTGCTTTTTTTTATGTTTTGTGGCCGTCTCAGGCTTAAAGGTCAATTTGGCCAAGTCTGAATTGATTTCTGTGGGTAATGTTACTGATGTGGATGGGTTGGCTGGCATTATGGCTATGAGGTTTCTCCTTTGCCTTTGACATATCTCAGTCTTTCGTTGGGGGCCTCCTACAAGGCTAAGTTCATTTGGAATAGTGTTGTCTGAGTGTCGGTGGACTAGTTGGAAAATGATGTACTTGTCTAAGGGTGGTAGGGCTATCCTTATTAAGGGTACACTTTCCAATTTACCTATGTATTTCATGTCCATCTTTCCTCTTCCAGTGAGTGTTGCTAATCATATTGAGAAGCTTCAACGTAATTTCTTATGAGGTGAGCTAAGTGAAGAGTTCAAATCTAATCTGTTAAGCTGATCCAAGGTTTGTTCTCCGGTCTCGAAGGGAGGGCTGGTGTTCGAAACTTGCTTCTTCTTTTTTTATTTTTTTTTAATCATGCTCTCTTAAGAAAATGGCTTTGGCTCTTTGTGCATGAGAGAGTTGTTTGGGAGAGAGTTGTGGTGGACTCTAAATTTGGTAGTTTGTAGGGTGGGTGGTATTCTAATGACCTTCCTGAGACGTATGGAGTGGGATTATGGAAGATTATTAGGAGGGGTTGAGAGTAGTTCTCCAGCCATATTAGATTTGAGATATGAGATAATTCCAAGGTTAGTTTCTGACATGATATGTGGTAGGGGGAGTTTGTCCTTAAGGAAGCCTTTCTAGTTTTATAAGGCATTGCTTGTGCAAATGATGCTTTAGTTGTGAATTATTTGGAGATTTCAGATGGCTCCAATCAATGGAATGTTTGTTAGAGCGGCTCATGACTGGAAGATGGATGTCTTTGCCTCGTTCTTCAGGGGGTTGTACTTAGCTAGAGTGAGATGAGTCAGTGAAGACAAGCTTTGGTGGGCTCCCTCCAAAAGAGGTTTGTTTGCTATTAGATTCTACTACAATGTCTTGGTTTGCAATGATAGCTCTCATTTTCCATGGAAGGGTATTTGACAAACTAAGGATCCTTTCAGGATAGCCTTTTTTTTTTTCTTTTTTTTTCGCTTGGTCGGCGATCTTAGACAAAATCCTTACCATGGACAATCTGAGGAAACGATATGTCATTATGGTTGATAAGTGTTGTACGTGTAAAAAGAATTGAGAGCCCGTGGACTACCTTCTTCTCCATTGTGAGATTGACGGGGCCTTATGGGATGTTTTCTTCGGTCGATTCGGATTGTCTTACGTTATGCCTAAACGAGTAGTCGACTTATATGCATGTTGGTGGATTGCTGGTAGCATTTGGAGTGCTACTGTGTGGAAGATGGTGCCTTCATGTATGTTATGGTGTTTATGAAGGGAAATGAATAACAAAAGTTTTTCGATAATTAGTTATCATGACTTCTTTGCTCCTTTTCTCTTCTAATTAAGTGTTTTTTTCTTATATACTTCATGTGTACCTGGGACGCCTTACGCTTTTAATGATATTTCAATCACTTATAAAATAAATAAATAAAAAATTGTTGTTAATATATTTATAGAATATCTTACTCTCCATGTTGCCAAGGAGCTGAGTTACTCTACATGTTGAGATGATAGCATGTGTATACTGTATAGTATAGCAGGCCATTATAATTGATAGAGAATTACTGCTACGACCCTTTATTTTAATATATGTTTTAACTTGTAATTGATTTACAGTTTGCCATCTGCATCTATCTCTTTTAGAGAAGAACTGCAAAAATCCAATCTGATATTTTATGCCACATTTTCTTATTGTCAGCTTCGATTCGGTGTCCCGCAGCCATACAAATTTCACAAGAAAAAGGAAGTGGACGTTGCCGGGGACCTCTGCTGATTTGTGCCCAAAGGCAATCAAACGAAAAGGACATCTAGCTTCCCATTGCATGGGTTGTTAAATTGGGATGCGTTACTTGTATAATGAAATGTGTGCATAATTTTTACACAAACAAGATATGGGGTTTGATTCCTACACTTCACCGGTATAACAATTGTACAACACCCCCTCACATGAGGGTGGGTTACACACACTGGGCTCCACCCCCATGTGAGGGAGTGTTGTGCAATTGTTGTGGTGGTGTTGTAAATCCATCATTTTCCATAAGATATATTGGTGAGATTTATGTATGGTGGAACCGAAAGTACATAACTTTTACACAATTAAGATATATTGGTGGGACTTTTGCATGTGGATCTCATCAATGTGTCTTGGTCGTGTAAAAGATGTGCATTTTTTATTGTGTAAAAATTATTTTCTTATTAAATTATAGTAAATTATAGTGAAAGAATAGGACAAAAATTTCTTACAAGTACGTATGTCACTATTAGAGCATTTTTAATGGGTTAGTTATTTGCAATTTAAGTTAAAGTAGCTAAATAAAATGTTAAAAGCACACTCAATTGGATTATTTAAACAAAGTTCGGATAGATTTTTCTTAGATATGTGAACAGTAGATATATCTTTTTATTTTTTATTTTTTTATTTTTTTATTGTCTATCTCATGCATATTACGACAGACGCAAACCAAAATGGAGAATAAATAGCTCTTAATGCTCCATTTGTTTCGACGTAAAATGATTTCCGGAAAATGATTTCGGTATTTTACGGTGTTTGGTAGGGGCGAAAATAACGGTCAACGAAAACTATTTTCGGTTTGACCGTAAAACCTTCTTTAATTTTTGGAAAACGATTTACGGTTTTTAAAACCGTAAATCGTTTTCCAAAATTATATTCTTCGTCTTTACACGCACATTTGATATCTGACTGGTCGAATCCGGCAATAGTCGGTCGATCGAAAATAGGCAGCACTGGAATTCGGCATCATCCAGTCTCTGGAATAATGCCAGCGTCGGAATCCGGCCACCGGAATACTGTCGGCCGGCGACATCCGGCGACTGCCCCGAATGCCGGCGGAATCTGGCCGGAATCCGGCATGGACAGAAACCGGCCGGAATCCGGCCTGATCTGACCGGATCCGGCCACTGATCCTGCCGAGATCCGGCCAAAATGACTGGATCCGGCCGGATCTGACCGGGCCCGGAGGTGTCCCGCCGGAATCCGGCAATTTTGGCCGGATCCAGCCAAACATGCTCGCCGGATTCCGGCGACGTCGACTGGTCGTTGCCGGATTCCGGCGACAGTTGCATTTTCACTTTTCGTAATTTTTTCGTACGAACCAAACACCGAAAAATATTTTCGAGAAAATAATTTCTTTTGAAATTGATTTCGTCGAAAATATTTTACGACGGAAACCATTTTACGTCGAAACAAACGGAGCATAAACCGAATCCGCTTTCCAATTACATGACAAACCGCTTGAAAGCCACCAATCGATTTTTTTTTTTTTTTTTTTCTCTATTTTACAATATTGTATATTTATCTTTCTTGTTATTTTTGTTTTATGGCTATTATAAATGCAGCTAAAGATACGTACAGTTAATTTTAGTTTATAATATTTCTTACTACTTTGCAAATACTTATCGTTGGCAAATACAAACAGTTAAAAATATAATAATTAGAAAAATGACCGTTAAAAATTATTGCATTAGAAAAATGATAGATTTAACAAAACAACTGTTGAAAAAATGACTGTTAGAAAAATGGCCGTTTGAGAAAAAATGCCCGCCGAGAAATATGACCAAATATAACCGTTTGAAAAAAAAGGACCGTAAAAAAATATGATAATTAAAAAAGTAATAATAAAGATAGCATATCTAGATAACATAGAGTTAATAATAAATAATTGGATGTATGGTGCCTCTTAAAAATTAGTTTGTATGAAATTTTCTGCAAATCAGTTTATAAGAAATTTATGTCCGAAAGAATATACTTACAAAAATTTTATGTAGGAAATTTTTTCCTTTAATTTTTTTTTTTTTTTTTTTTGCTTTTTAGTTTTATACCCCTCAAGCTTGCTACAGAGAATAAATTAGAGACTCTCCTCATCCCAAAATATTGATGCCGAAAGAGCTTTAATTTAGTGACATTTAACATATAAAATTGTTGCATGATGCATATGTAAACTTAATTCAACCAGAACAAAAAGAATCAGAATACTCTCATATAAAATTAGTGCCGGAATGGAAAAAGGAGGAAATAGCTATGGATTTCGTAATGGTTTTGCCTAGGGTACCGTCGAGAGATGATGCTATTAGGTAGTGGTTGGCGGGTTGACGAAGACTGCTCACTTCATTCCGATTAAGGTGAAGGATCCTATGGGCAAGCTAGTGAGACTGTACGTGCAGAACATAGTGCGATTGCACAGAGTGTTGATAGTCATTATATCGGATCATGACTCTCGGTTCACTTCGAGATTCTAGCAGAGTCTGTAGCAGGAAATGGGGACACAGTTGAGATTTAGTATGACTTTTTATCCACATTAGGACGGACAGTCTGAGTGGACTCAGTATTGGAAGACATGCTTTGGGCATGCGTATTGGACTTAAAGGGCAATTGGATTCAGTACCTGCTACTAATCAAGTTTGTGTATAACAACAATGTCAATCGCCGCTTTAATAGAGTAATGTTGGCGAGAGACGGCTTTTGGGACCCAAGATAATTCAAGACACCAAGGAAAAAATGGCACTCGTTAAGTAGAGAATGACAACAACACAGAATAGGTAGAAGAGCTATGTTGACAACCGTACGTAGGTGAAAGTTGGAATTTGAAGTAGGGGACAAAGTGTTCTTGAATATTTCCATATGAAAGGTGTGATGAGGTTCGGGAAGAATAAAAAGGTTGGCAAGTTGGCTTATCAGGTTGCCCCTACCGCCAGACCTAGCTGGTATGCACGATGTCTTCCATGTCTCGATGTTGAGAAAGCACATCACGGATCCAGATCATGTTTTTGAGTATGAACCCCTACAAATCCTAGAAAACTTGACTTATGAAGAAGTTATGGTATGGATAATGGACTGCAAAGAGTAGGTGTTGCGCACAAAGAGGATTTCGATAGTCAATATGTTGTGGAGCAATCACGAGGTCGAAGAGGTATCATAGAAAGTGGAGCAAGACATGCGAACCCACTACCCACACTTATTCGAGGAAGCTTAGGACCTCGTGCCGCAGTGATGGATAAGGTATTGTTACTATCCATTTTTCGTGTATTTTGAATTTTGAAATTTTGGTGACAAATTTTTTATAAAGAGTGGAGACTGTAATACCTCAGTCTAAACCAGAGTTAATAGAGAAGTAATTTGGACCATAAAGTTAGTGGCAATCAAGTTTGATGTTAAATGGATAGAGTTTTGGATCGAGAATGACCGTTGGGCTAGTTTTTGGCCTGGGGGATCGAGGATCGACTAGTCCCATGGTCCCAGAAACCTTATTGATCATTCCCAGCTCAATGAGATGTGGTTTTTAGGGTTTTATGGATATTGAATGATGAGTTAAGCCTATAAGAGCATTAGTAGCAGTAACCCTATATTGGTTCCCTTCCCTATATTTAGGGAAAATTTCATGAAAAACATCAAAAAACTTCCCACATCAGATACCCTATATTTAGATGAGGGGGTTGTGAATAAATAGTAATTCCCTATGTATACATGTCTACTATTCCTTCCCTATGTATTATTTTAATATAAAAGAAGTATAATTAATTGATATAGGGAAGAGAGAAAAAGTAGGAAAGAGAGAAAAAGAATAAAATAAGAGTATAAAAATAATATTTAATTGATATAGGCAAATGTAAGGGAATCTATTGTGGGGTATTTTTTTATAGGGAAATAAAAAGTAGTTTTGTTCCCTAAATATAGGGAAAATGGTTGGGAATTTGCTGCTAGTGCTCTAAATACCCCATTTACATAACCCTAGCCTCCCACACCTTTCCCTAAGCTTCCATGAGCATTTTGAGTGTGAGAATCAAGAAGAAGAGAGAGAAAAGCGAAATACCGTAATTCCAAAAGCTTTATTGGGAGTTTCTAAGCCCCTCAAGGTGAGCAAATCATTTCTTATTCTTATTCTTTTGTTGTGTGATTCTTTTTAGTAGGTTTGTGTGTGTGTGTTCTTGGGTTGTTTGGAATCATTAGAATATCATCGATCTAGTTTTATGTTTATGTTTTCCCACTTGGATCCAATGAGCCAAATACGTGACTAGCATAGTCATGTACGAGTAAAGGTCACAATGGAACAACATCACTAATAGTAGGGGCGGAGCTAGGATTTGAGATTTGGGGGGGCCAAATTGATTATTTTTTTTTTGGGGGGGGGAACAAAAAAAATAATGGGTAAAATTTAATTTTTTTATTTTAGGATTTTTTTTTTTGGGGGACCATCTTGGGCCTTGGGGGGGCCTGGTCCCCCGAAGGCACGACTGGCCCCCCCCAAGGCACAAGGTGGTTCCGCCCCTGACTAATAGTGTGGGTCATCTAGGGGCGGACCTGGTCGGACTATTAGTTGGTGGCAGCTATTGTACTTCATTGAGGCATCAGTGTTGTACTAAAGGTTCCTTAGGACTCACAAACCTTATCAAGAAAGGGTTAAAAGTTCGGATATATCATTTGGAGTTGAGCTAACACTTTATTGCTTATTATATAATTATATGTGTAATGTACTTATTTTTGCATTGATATTTTGTCAAAGAACCGTTTTACATGATAATATATTTTATTTGGAAACCTTTTTATCAAACTTATGAGTTCACTGCATAGATAAATGCATTCCATGTGATATTTACTCACTAAGTCGTGAACTTACATTCGATTTGTTTCCACCTGTTTGTTTTACAGTTAGTCAACGGTTAGATGACGAGTCTTGGGAGAAGGTGTGCGAATGTGGAGGATCTAGCCATGCTAGTTTTTGAGGAGCTAGACCTTGATTTGTAGCGTTATATGTGGATTGGGTTTGAGAGTCATCTTGATGAATTCATAGAAGTCCTGTTTTTGGTGTATTGTGCCAGTTGTCAGCCAAATATCTAGGAATGGTTTTCTGCTAGCACATATGACTTAGATTCTCATGCTTAGGCTTGCTTTTGTGATATTGGTGTTATGATGTTTTGGAGACATTAATTTCCATTTTGTTGCTTTAAAGATACTTTTAGAGTGTTGTTTGGGTTTTAGATTTTAATGGTTTTATTCTTGTGATGCTTTGGAGGACTAATAATTTGCATTGGATGCTTAATGAATTAGTTATCTTATGATGTAATAAGAATTTTATTTCCGTGTTTCTTTTCCAGAGTTATAGGATTTAGAGATCTCTTAAGACTTATTTACACAATAAATAAGTTTTGAGAGACGCGCCGAATTAACTACTAGTTAGTTAAACTTTGGTAGCGTTACATAAGCAAACGGTGGAAAGAAAGGTGAAAAGTCTCATTTCCTACCACACCAAGAAAACCAAGTGGGGTGTTTGTTCAATTCTCTTCCTTTATTTTCACTTTTCTAAAAAATAATCAACTTCAAAACATTTTATTCACTTTTTATATTACATCAATAATTTTTTTATTACTATTCAAATAAAAAAAAATTCAATACAATATAAAATTTTTTCATAATTTTTTTTTTATTTTATATCACACCAATCAATTTTTACGATTACTAAAAACAAAAATCAACTCACCACTGCCTAGATTTGCTTGCCAAGACTCGGAACAACTAGCGGGTCGCATCCATGTTGCTAGAAAGGGGAAAAGACACGAATCATCATGCATGACCTCAGCTGTCAAGCATGCAGTAGTACTGCAAGATGCACATCTTGCACCCCATTAATGCAACTAAAAGTATCTCAAATTCTCAATGCCAATGTTGTTGGATTTTAGGGAATAAAACACAAATTGTTGGCATGCTTAGAGTGGTCCGATCACACCCAAATACAATAAGTTATTATATTTGCCAAGTTCGTATCTTTGGATAATGAAGAGGTATGGTTTAAAAATCTCTTTTAAGGTACAAGTCTTGTCAAATTACTGTCAGTACCTCTGACCTATTAAATAGCAGATAAATTTTCACATTGATAGATTTTATTGGTCTAGATAGGTCGCAGTTTACATGTATTCCCTTAAAATTGGACAAGTCAAAAGCATAATTGTAGAAAGTTGGTGAGCAATCTCAAGGAAGTGGCTCAGTTAGTTAGAGTGTAGGAGAACATGGCTTTTCTCCCATTTAATCTCAGGTTCGAATCCTTCTTGGTGATACCTTCTCTTAGGGCTAGCCACTTGGGTTGTGTGTGGGAGTCCTTACGGGCCTATGATCATCTGCTCATAATTTAAGGCTCAATGCCTGGAGCAGTGTCGGACATTGAGCTAAGGATTAATTCTTGGTTTCTTGGCAAGTCAGTCACTGCGCTCGAAAGGTTTGACTACCATCTTAATGGATAGTCGTTCAGCGAACAAGGTACATTACAGCCTATAGGAGTGGGAATACCTTAATAATAAAAAAAAAGTTGGTGGGCAGGGATTACTGGATTACTTTTTTTTTTTTTTTCGAAAACAATTACCGGATTACTAATTTACTACTATCCGACATCTAATTCTATTCACGTTTTTAAACGACCGTTTTCTGCCGTCGTTTTTTAAGAACTCAAAGCGTCGTCGTTTGAAGTGCAATCATGGATCATTACAACCATATAAGCCATTCGTTACAGAAAACCCCTTGGTCGATGATCATGGAGACCGATCATCCTCCTTGCACTAGCACCAACACCAAAGACAACAACGCTTCGACCAACCCTCAGCAAGAGAAACGGCACCGTTGCATCTTCGACCTCCCGCCCAGCTTCTTCGATTCCTGCCACCTTCTCTCATCCCCTCACTCCTCTCTGACTTCAATCTCCGAGCCGGTCGATAACTCCAACGACTCCACCGCCGAAACCCTAGAAGTCCCCGAAAAAGACGAGAAAACCGCCCAAAAAGATGTCGTAGTGACACCTAGATGGACCTGCAACACCTGCAAGGTCGAGTTCGAGTCCCTCCAGGACCAGCGCTCGCACTTCAAGTCCGATATTCACCGATTCAATGTAAATCGAATTCCTTGTCTTTCATTCTCCTTTTTGATTAATCGGGTTTAATCTTATTGCACTTTAGTTGAATTAGGACAATTTAGCTGTGTGTGTAATTTATTTATTTAATTTTTTATTTTGTAACAGAGAATTTTATGCTGTTATTGACTAATTGTTTGAGTCAGTTCTCTTGTAGACTGTATTGCATAATCTCAATTGTTGAAAAAACTTCGATTTTGTTTTGAAGCATCGTTTTGTTAGTGTTTTCTGGAAGAGTTTTCATTGCGTTTGGAAAGCAAAAAGATTTGCTTTTTATGCTAAAACAAGCAGTTAATGTATTAGGGCAGTATTTGCAAGAATAGGTCGGATGCTGACTTGCTGTGTCTTTGCTTGTGTTTTGGTACTCTTCATAACTCTTATCTTTTGAAATAATTTATGCCCCGCCCAAAAAATAAAAATATAGAAATAGAAATTCTGTTAATGATCAGTGAAATATGTTTCCTTTATAAGCTTTACCAAAATTTAGTGAAAACAATTGTTTTTAGGTCAGTAGAATGGCAGATATATTGATAAGACTTTTGGAATTTTTTATAATTTTTTATTTTTTGTGTTTTTTAGGAATGCTAATTTGAATCATATTCTTGGTTATATGTGACAATAGGTGAAGCTAAGCATTGCTGGAAAGAACATTGTGAGGGAGGAAGATTTTGATGAGTTGACCTCTGATTCTTTCATCGACTATGATATATCAAGTATATCAGGATCAGAAGATGAAGCTGACAAGGGATTTGTTCCCAACAGTGATTTGCTTAGGGGAACGAATGAAAACTTTAAGCAAAAGCTATTTATCTGTCTTAATACGGGAGAGAGAGTTTCGGTTTGGAAGAGTTTACTTATGAATGAATCCGAAAGTGTTTCTTATGAGAATGATGTTGTAGTAGACAATGGTAGGTGTGTGCCAGAGAATGAAGTGATCAAGAGACTGAAAACTTTGATTCATGAGCCTAGGGATAAAACCTATTTGAGAATTGTGTTGCTTGCAAGTGGTGGGCACTTTGCTGGTTGTGTCTTTGATGGTAACATAGTCGTTGCTCTCAAAACATTCCACAGGTTAGTATATTTTCTTCTTTGAATGAACTAAATAGTGGAAATACGGAGATTTTCTTATTTGTCTTTATCTTTGCTTTTTGCTTCTCCCCCGCCAAAATGGGGTAGAGCACTGTTCCCTATGGCAGCCTTGCCTTCATGCACATAGTGTATGCCTTAGACATTTCAGTGACGTGCATTGGTTGAATGCCCCTTAAGCTTTGAAGTATCGACTCTACAGTTTAGCATTTACTCTTGAGGCATCATCATAAGCTGCGCTTCAAGGCAAGCTCTAAGATTTGAGTGGCATGTGGCTTTTTAAAAATTGTCTTTAATAAACATTTCATCCTAATGTTGTGATTGTCAATGTTTCATGTTACATTACCTTGAGATCAGAATCATGTATGAAGCATGTTTCTGCAATGCACCCATGGGATGAGTCTTATGGCAGCAAAAGGCAAGCCTTAAGCTTTAGGCTCATATGCCTTCTAGCATGCCATCTCTAGATTGTGGTTTTCATTGCCTCATTGTCTTAAATTCACTTTTCATTTTCTAGGGAAAAGTTGCTTTTGTACTTAGTTGCTACTACTGTTTCCAATCTGATTTGGATAACTAACACAGTGGGGCACTTTTTGGTGACTTGAGATTGAATATTTGCAATCGTTGTTATTTCTTCCGGTCTGCTTTAAGTTAATGGGGCTTTAGGAGAGGCAATAAACTTATCAATAGGCGCCATCGAGCTTTAGCTCAAATTGCACCTCCTCTCCTGTAAGAATGGGGGTGGACAGTGAAGTTGTTGATTTGTTAAAGTATTGATTAAGTGATTAAATTTACCTCTTCCTATCAGCTTTAGCTTTTGGGATAAGTAGTGATTTAACATAGTATCAGAGCTAAAGGTCTTGAGTTCGAACCTTGACTCCGTCATTTACCTCCTATTTCAATTAAATATTCTACGTGTTAGGTCCCACCTATTAAAAAGGAAGTTTGAGCCCACATATGAAGGGAAGTGTTAAAGTATTGATTAAGTGATTAAATTTATTTTTTCCTATCAGCTTAAGCTTTTGAGATAAGTGGTGATTTAATATGATTCAATACCCACTTAACGTGTAAATTACCAATCAACAGAAAAAAGAAAAAAAAAAAAAAGAAAAAAAAAAGAGAGAAGAAGAAGATTTACTCAATAGTCGTTGTCTACAATCGTTCAAACATTTTATATCTGCTAAAGTATGCTTGAACTCTTCTTTTTGTCATGTAGATATGTTGTAAGGGCCAAGGCTGGAAAAAAACAGTCATCAAAAGATGCTGGCGGCAAGGCTGTACATTCTGCTGGGGCTTCACTTCGTCGATATAATGAACTGGCTTTGAAGAAGGTAACTAAAGCTAAATTGTTTGCTTCAACAGTGTCTTAATTGTTTGAGTTTTGTTTTATCACATAATTGATGTGCACTTTGGTATTCTGGTTTATATCTATGAATATCAATTCAAACTGCTTGACACTAACACATCATTGCTAGTGCTTTAAATTTTTGCATTTAAGACATCTCTTGGAAAAACATTTGCCATCCATGTCGGTGATAATTTTATATAATCCAAACATTATTTTGTCTTCAATTTTGTCAATTTCTTTCCTAATTTTCTCTTCTATGATATCTTTAACTCCAATGATTATTGTTTTTGATAAACAAATTAAATGGCCTTAGCTGTGTTGCATCAGAATTTAAGTTGGGATCACAGACACATGAATCTTTGAATGCATGACTGTACCAAAGTATGGATTTTAAACTCTTTTAAGGTTGACGAATTCTTGTCTCATGTATTTTTCAGGATATTCAGGAACTACTTGCTTCTTGGAAGCCTTATTTTGATGCTTCCACTTGCATCTTTGTTCATGCCCCTTCAAACAACCGTCGACTCCTCTTTAATGGGGAACAACCTTATTTTAGCCATCAGCACTGTGTAGTTCGAAATGTTCCATTGACTGTTAGGAGGCCTACCTTGAAGGAAGCCAAGCGTATATATAGCCAATTGACACGAGTTGTCTATCAATTAGATGAGAAGGAAATTCCACCAAGCATCGAAGTGGACTCATGTTCAAGTTTGAGTACCATAAATAATGGCAGCCTAGGCTCCATCAAAGAAGATGTGGGTAACAAGTTGGGCCATAGGGATAATGTGGATGCTTGTTCAAGTTACAAAAAATCTGAAGCACTCTCTATGTCAAGTGAGAGTGAGATTGAACTTACTGGTAGATCAACTCCTCTGCATGAAGCAGCACAGTTTGGCAATGCTTATAAGGTTTTGGAACTCCTAGAACAGGGTCTTGATCCTTGCTGCGAGGATGAAAGAGGACGGACCCCATATATGCTGGCAAGTGAAAAGGAAGTCAGGAACACTTTTAGAAGGTTTATGGCCTCAAACCTTGATAAGTGGGATTGGCAAGCTGCTAAAGTGCCTAGTGCATTGACAAAAGAAATGGAGGAATCTCAAGCTGCTAAGCAGGTAGACATTTGTTTCTGTCAGCAATGATGTATCAGTGAGTGGCGTAAAATGAGAGTTAAATGACTCCTAAATTCATACATCATTATCTTGGTTATTTGCTCTGTGGCTTGAGTGCCATGTCTCATTCAATCTATTTCTTAAATTCACGTATCTGTTATATACTAGAAACATCATATATTGAAGGGAAATATTAATGATAAGAGGAAAGGTCATTATAACCGGAAAATATTAATGCAAAGAGGAAAGGGCATTATGTTATCTAACCAAAGTTTTAAAACATTCTACAGAAACTGGGTAAAAGAATACACAGTTGGGATCTTGGTGGTTGTGTCACTTATTGTATTTTGTAGCACAGATATTCCATGTTAGCTTGTGCAGTGTCAGAACACATCATGAAGAGCCACATTACCTTTGGGTGGTGTCAAACATCATTAAAAAAATGGATTTCCCGGTATTCGAGTGATTGTGTAACTTCTTATCAGTCAATGATATTCACATACATAACGGTTTTCTCAACCAAATCTGTTTTCTCAGTAGTGATGCATTTTCCCTTGCTTTCTTGATCTAACCATTTGTAGATTAAATTCTATGCTTAACATGAGAGACTGGTTGTTTCCTTCCTTTGTGGTTCTTCAGGCAGAAAAAGATGCAAAGAAGAAAGCAAGAGCAAAAGAATTGAAGAAATTACGTAAAGAAAAAGAAAAGAAGGCTCAGGTGCATAGTGCTCAATTTTTTTTTCTCATATCTTGTGAAAAGATGGTAATGGAGAGTTTGTTAGCCTTTAGCTCTTGTCTTGTTTTATGCTCTCCAGAATTAAATCTAGGTTTACCAGGGATTTATTTAGATTAAGTTTGATGTGATCTGATTCCTTTTTATTTCTGTAGCTTTTAGCCAATAGAAAGGAGTGGCAGTGAGGAGTCAACTTCTAGTAACTGATTTTTAGTATAATGAAATTTATAGTTTGAATTACCCTTGTGTGTAGCATTAATTATGAGAGTATAATTAAATTTCAAGCATCTTAGTTACCCTGTTTGGATACCACCTCAGAGATTTTGTCAAGTTCGTTGAGCTTGGACCTTGAGGCATGGGTGCATGACCCACTAAAATTCAATGATTCCAATCATTATTCTTTCTATTAGTCCGTTTGTTAAATTGGAGAGCTATAGTAGCCAGTTGTGGAATTCTGAGAAACTTTTTGTTGTTTTATAAGTAAATGCAATTTATTAAAAAGCGCAAGAGACGCAATCCAAGTAAAGTATACAAGAGAAACATCTAGCTAGCACAAGAAAAAAGATCAAGAAAAACATGAAAGTTAGAAAAATTTAAGTCAACAATGGCTATCTAGTGATAGTCTTGAAGAAAAAATCTTTAAGTTCCGCTACTGTCCATTCATAGTCCTCAAAGTTCTGATCATTTCTCTCCCTCCAAAGATACCACATAAGGCAAGAGGGTGCCATCTTCTATATAACAGAATTTTGAATCCTACCAAAATACCCTTTCCAGTAAGCAAAAAGATTTGCCACTCGACGAGACATAACCCACGCCAACCCTACAAGGCTAAATATGGTTTTCCATAGGGCATTAGCCATCTCACAATGTAGTAAAAGGTGGTCCACTTACGCTCCCTCTTTCCTTAGACATATAGTACCAATCAACCACAATGACATGTCGCTGTTTAAGATTATCCATGATTAGAATCTTCTCTAAGGCAGTCAACCAAGCAAAGAAAACCACTCTTAGGGGAGCCCTATTCCACCAAATACTCCAAGAGAAAGGAGTGTTATTGTGGGAAACAAGGATATTGTAGTATGATTTGACATCAATTAGCCCTCTCTTGGAAGGAACCTAACAAAGCTTGTCTTCGCCACCCCATCTCAATCTGAAGGAGTACAACAAATTGAAGAACGAGGTAAAGAGATCCACCTCCCAGTCGTGAGCCACTACGAGAAAGTTAAGATTCCATTTATGAGAGTCACTAGAAAATTCCAAATGATTTGCCACGGAAGCATCCTTACAACAGGCCAAATGGAGCAAGTCCGAAAAAGCTGCCTTGAGGGCCTAATCCCCACACCACATGTCATACTAATATCTTATTAATCAGCTAAAGCATGTTATCCACTGCATGTAATGTTCCTGCTTTTTAAACACATTTATCCTTCACTATTTCCATTTCTGTATCATATCTTCAATGTCATCCTGGTGTGATTTTGCAGTCTGAGGCTGCCCTAGGCCAAAATGCTTCAAAAGTTGTAGAGAATCAAGGAGCAACTTCAACTTCTGTTCTCAAGGGATTGCATTCTAGTAGTGGTTCACAGATCTCGAAAGAGGTTAGAATTATAAAATTGATATTATTATTAATGTTGTTGTCATGATTAATACTACTGTTGAAATTTTGAGTGTAGAGAGCCAGGCCCTGGCTATGTTTGGGAACGACTCTTCCACTTTCTCCTAAAAAAGTCAATTTCATTTTTTTCCATTACCAAACAACTGTCTTCGCTTTTCTTTCATAAAAAATTCAAAACTTCTTTCTACTTTATATCACATCGATCAAATTTTCTTCATTCTTTCCCCTCTCAAAACTATTTACCAAACACACCTATCTTACATGAAATTAATACATAAAACAACATTATATTGGTTTAAAAATGCTTTTGCACAGTTTTTTCTTTTGTATTCATAAGGTCATCAAAAGGCAAAACTTGAGTCTGATTTCTGGGTCGTATGCAGGTTTTTTTGCTAATAACATAGATTGTTTTTAAAGGTTTCAATTTTAATTTTGATTGGAGCAGGTGCTTGCTGGGGAAGGGCACACTTAATTTATTACCTTACTTTATTTACCTTCCTCCACATCAGTGCCTTTGATTATTCAATCACAATTACATTAATTGTATGAACCTTTTTTGTTTTGTTTTTGTGACTGAATCAGGAGGAGCTGAAAAGGGCACTGGCTGCTGAGAGGGAAAAGAGAGCAGCTGCTGCTGAGAGGCGATTAGCTGCGGCTGCAGCCCATAATGGTCAAGGTAACAACGTCCCAATTGTGCCAAGCTCTTCACAACCCAAAAGTGGGTTAGCTGGCGACCTTACTTGCTCCTGTTGTAGTTCTTCGCTGGCGGGTAAAGTTCCTTTTCATAGATATAATTACAAGTACTGCAGCACCTCATGCATGCATGTACACAGGGAGATCCTTGAGGATGGATAACAGAAAGCCCTTTTTTAAGTAAGTAATTTAATCTTATTAAAAAAGAGCAAAGGGGCGCAACTCTAATACACATGAAGTATAAAAATGAATTCCTATCACAAAGCCCTTAGTATTACTTTATAAATTTCATGATCTAATTTTGACTTTTTAAACGCATTCAATTTAATTTTTGTCTTTCACTTAGTGTATCTTGTCTCATTCTTTTGGTAAATCCATTGAAGATGTAAGAACAGCTTATATCTTGACGTCTCTAAAACTTAAAAGAACCGTGAACTCTAAACTTCACTCTCCTAATAAAAGGTCTATGTTAAGAGGACTCTCGACAACTGCATGTAATTTTTGCTTTTTCGTTCGTTTTAAAAAAAAAAGGTTTAGGTAATTTTTTATTATTATTTTTCGACGTCTGATGTGGCATAAATACAATATGTATTGCTAGTGATATAATGACACATCATGGGATATGCTAAGTTGTCTCCCATATGTGGCACACGGGACATGTTTTTACAATTTTAAGGGAGGTGACGTGAATTTTTGTAAAAAAATGGACAGTAGTACCAAGTGGGTATTTCAATTATCGACAGGTACCACATGTGATACTTTTTGAAACCGAGACGGCCGTTTGATAATGATCCTTACTATAGGTACAAGAAAAGCATTTAACCCTAAAAAGAAAATTGCATTTCAAAAGCGTGAGTTTTGCCAAGACTTCTAAAATAAATATATTATTACAACTCTATAAGTTTACGTGACAACTTGTATTTTATAGAAATATGTAACATGAACTAATATCTTGTAGTACCTTTTAGTGACCGACGTAAATGTCATGTAAACTATTATGTCAATTTGTAACGTATAGTTGTCTACATTTTAGTGTTTTAAGGGACTTGTATTAAAAGTCATAGTACTTCTAGCCACACTCAATTAGGAATTGAAATTAAATGGCATCAAGAACTGACAAATATCTATCATCACAAGGCAAATATATTGCACACATAATTTAACCTGAAACACCGGCAAGTCCTCCAAAATTTCAGGCCATACTATGAATGAAAGATTGGCAAAGGCAATCCTCACATGTTCGAGAGCTACATCATTGAGTAATCTAGTATGCCATAATTCTAACAAAGTCATCTAAATACCTAAAACAATCAAAATCACAAGCCCCAACGAAAACACGTTGATGTATGCAACTCTCATTCGAAAACCTTTAACAAAAGATTAAGGCAATTGTTAATGGTAAAAACTTAGACCATGCACTAATGGGGACTTCGAAAGTCAATTGCAAGGATAAGAGAGCGTATTCTTCGCATATTCATTTACACCAAAAAAAAAAAAAAAAATTCGTGTTAAATCTCTATTATTCCTAAAAGTTAAAGTTGATTAATCATATAATTTATATTTTAACACTCCCTCTCACAAGTGTGTGCTCAAAACAATGTTTGAATTCAGGGTTTTTACTCTGATACCATATAAAAAATCATAAATAGAAACGAAGAAGGTCAACAACTAAAAAAAAAAAAAAAAAAACTTTATACATACGTATTTCTTGATATCCAATCAATTACATGATAGGGTATTTACACAAGAAATTTGGGAGATATTTGATCCCATGCGAATTAAATGTGATTATTTTATACATGGAAGATATTTCTGTAAAAAGAAAATGTTATCCTTTTTTGGCAAACTCGGTAGGTGACAACATAATTTTTTGCTAGGGTTTCTTTCTCGTTGATTTTTGGTTGGTAAGTGAACTATGCTTTGCTTTTCTTCCTACATAACTAATGCCATTCACATTTCCAATGCTCTGCCTCCCAAACTCTCCTTGCAAAAGACAATGCAACTATAATATATATCCATTATCTGTACATGAATGGCACTGTTGAAATCATGGGCTCCATGTCAGATTTTCCAGCAGTCTCAACTCTTGATTAAACTATACAACTCCAACCGGGCTTTGCAAGTTGGTTGGTCAGCCCCACTGCCACAAAAACTGAGCCTATTCCAGTAGGAGCCCCTCTTCTTCGCATTGCTGATTAAGTCGCCTTGGCATTTCCAACCAAAAGTTTGATCCGATGCAATATATTCTATTACCATATTAACTTATTAAAGATTACAGTTTTAACCAAATCAGTATCTTCCACTCGTGTAGAGTTTTTGAATCAATGGTTAAGACCTTATCAATTGGTATTAGAGTAGGCATTACGTCATAGGTTTGAGCCATAGAGAAGGCGATTTATGGGCTAAATTAAATTATCTTGGTATTATGTATGAGCATAGCATTACATTATTGAACATTAATAAGTGAGTAAAATCATCAAAAGAGATGTCAACGATATAGTCAGCCGTTGTAGACGTCAAATTAAAAAGCATGATGGGATGGAATGTAAACAACAAACGTTGTGAAAAATTATATTTTTCCATCTCCGTTTTAATACTGAACCATAGGGTACATGCAATTTCTTCTTCCTTATCCTCATGTTGGCAGCCTCTTGTGCAGCTCATGTTTCTCACATCCATGTGGGTCCATAACAATTCGTAACAATATTTTTTCCTTTAAAAGACCCTTGTCCTTCAAGAGGTAGTTCAATCGGCTGGAGAACACGCCTCATGAAGCGGATGTTATTAGTTCGAATTCCCCCTCTTGTGTAGACATGTCAAAAAAAAAAAAAAAAAAAAAAAAAAAAACCCTTGTCCTTGAGGGTTAAGAATTCGAACAGGCCATGTGACGGCGTCGTTTTGTCATTTGGGAAATATATATATAACTCTTTGTTGAAAATAGAGTATAAACCGACATTGCCTAACCTTCCAGAAGGATCTCAGCGCAATAAAAAGCTGGACAAAATTTGCAAAGCTCGATTGCCTTAAGAATTTGTAAGAAAAGAAAGGCTCGCAAGTCGCAAGCATAATGGTTAGTCTCTCTTCGCGTAGTTTCATCGAACACCTTAACTTCATGAATTAAACCATGAATTCACGCTTTTTGCTTTTCTTGGCGTTCTGCAGTCAGTTACGCTGCACACGAATCTCGGCGACATCAAGTGCGAGATCTTCTGTGACGAGGTCCCCAAGGCTGCCGAGGTCAGTGCCCACATTAACAAATATTTCTATATTCTGTTTGTTTCCTTCGAAAAAAAAAACGTTTCCTCCAGAATTTTCCGGGGAAGTTTTTCTTGGACCTCTTATTTGCCCAGAACCTGAGAAGAAGGGAAAGAAAGGAAATTCGAACATTAGGGCTTCTTGGACCTCTATTTGTTTTCTGTTGAAATAAATGAAGCAACTGTAACTGAATGTTATTTAGATATTCACACTCAGTTCCAAGCGTTCTG
Organism: Alnus rubra; assembly: GCA_028654335.1. Lineage (NCBI taxonomy): Eukaryota > Viridiplantae > Streptophyta > Magnoliopsida > Fagales > Betulaceae > Alnus > Alnus rubra. The sequence goes on from JAJPGS010001817.1 coordinate 1,736,143, forward strand.
TTATGCTGCAATTTTCGCCGTATTGTTGAGTTGTTCTACATCATGATGCGCTTTCTTATATATATATAAAAAAAAACATAATCTAAAAGGCGGGCCATCTTACAATTATGCTAAACCCTAGCCAAGCAAGAAAGATATGCTCTGATACCCTTATTGGACATGAACTGTTTATAGAATGAAGCGTTATATTGTATCCTAGTTCCTAACAAAAGCAGAGAAAGTAACTTGAGCACTCTCACTTCTGATTAGCATATAGTGCATTGTCTTGTAATGCATTTGTTTTGATTATTTGCGTTGCTTTGTACTGCATTTGAATTGGCAACTTAAGAGTTTTGTGAAGTGGAAATTCACCATGATATGTGTTGCTGCCTTAGTGTCTCAAACCCTTGTTTTAGTGATGATGTACTTGTTCACAATTCTTGCGATTCACTTGAATGCAGAATTTTTTGGCACTATGCGCAAGCGGTTATTATGATGGGACCATATTTCACCGGAATATTAAAGGTTTTATGATTCAAGGTGGAGATCCAACAGGTACCGGCAAGGGGGGGACCAGTATATGGGGCAAGAAGTTCAGCGACGAGATAAGAGAGTCTCTCAAGGTAAGTTAGTCAAATCCATGAGGCATAGTTAGGCTGTTAGAGTTTGCCATTTGCCTGCTGTAATATCTTTACTTAATTTGTAAATTTTGGTTGGTTACCTCTTCTATCATGTTCAATTGCCATAGCCACCATTTTGTTTTTATTTCCCAAATAGGACTGGCAATCTCCTAGTTATTTGACTCTTTGACCTATTTAATGCAAATTGATAGCAGCATGTTAACCTGACTTTCATTACTCTTGGACTGCCAATTATTGTCACTACATCCCATACAAGGAGCTTTTTTTTTTTTTTTTTTTTTTTTAATGACGGAGAACCCCTTCAAGGTAGGGCCACTTTGTATACCCACTCCGTTGGACAAACTTCTGACCTGTGCAAAGCTCCCCATCCACACAGATAGGGTAAGACTCCGACTTCGCCGGCGGTCTTGGCCCCAAAAGACTTATTTGCATCCAATGGGACTCGAACCTCGGGAACTTTTTCCAACTAATCCAAGTAAAAGCAATTGTGTATTTTTTTTTCGTCATGCACGTTCATTGCTAAATAGGAGGGAGATTGGCTTCCATGCCACTCTTACTCATGCGCTTGCTCCTATATAAGTTGAGTTTAAACCTCTAGGAGAATTCTTTTGGAACAAGGACTCCATAACTTAGCTAGGGTCCGTTTGGTTTGCTCTTATATAAGGCTTGCAAGTTCTTAGTGGTGGCTATGAATTATACGTTTTGGGCCTGAGAATAATATTTTGTATCCTCCTTCCTTTACTTTACTTTGCAGGCTGCAAGCTAAAATTACCCTGAAAAACACAGTTCAGTTTTAGACCCAACAACACCTTGCCCGGGGGGGGGGGGGTGTTGAACAAGTGTTTATAACAAACATCACCAATTTTAACATTATGCAACACACTGCAAGCAAAATAATTCACCACACATAAAATAACCAAAAATCACATAAAGCATATAGACATTCAACACACGATTTTGGTTACGAAGTGAAACCCTTTGAAGAACTCCTTAAAGGTAAACCATCTGGGACAGTCAAACCCAAGAAACTTATCAACTATAGAAAAATTCAATTACAAGGACACTTAGGTTTTGTTACAGACACCTTCCTTGTACAGATAAACGACCTACTTATCTCTTACCGCAGTAGCTCCAAAACCTCTAGGTAATTCTTCTATTAAGCTTCCTCTTGCAATTCCGGAACTTTGGTGGCTGAAGGTTTTTGTGAACTGGTGTAACCACGGATTAATCGAGCCGAGCCGAGTCGAGTTTGAAGATTTCAAGACTGGCTCGTTTATGAGTCGAGCCTAAATAGTCGAGCTCGAATTCGAGCCGAGCTATAAGTTGCATGTTCAAGCTCAGCTCGTTTAAAACTCGGGCGAGCTTAAGCTCGAGTTCGTTGAAAATGACATTCGAGCCGAGTCGGGTTACTCGACAAGCTCGGCTCAACTAAAGCTTGAGGTAGACTATTAAATTTTTCAATGAGTGATCAAAGCAGAATTCAAGCTCAAGTTTATGAATAACCTCTATGCATTTATTAATAACATAAATATATAACATGTAATTATATAAAGCATATTATAAAATATAGTACATAAATATAGTTTGTAAGTAATAAATTAACAATATGTTATTATATATAACTAGAGAGTATAAACTATGGTATATGTGTAATGTGAACAAATAGTAAGTCTAATATATTCTATATAACTAAGTAACTATAATATAAGTATAATATATAACTATTGTTAATCATGTATGATGTGATATGTATATATATATATGCTAACTATTTAATATTGTTATATTGTTATATACTAACTATTAATAACTTAATATGTTAATTTAATATACTAAATATTGTTATCAAAGTATTATAATTAGGGAAATGCTCTAGTTCCCAACTTTTTATCCCAAAAAGTGGTTCCCAAATGATGTGTCATCATCCTATGAGATGATGACACATATCCCAAAATGATAAATCACATGAGATTGTGACACATCATTTGGGAACCAAATTTTGGGAAAAAAATTTGGGATGTGTAGCACTCCTCTTATAATTAATATGTAATACTATATATGTTATACTGTATTTACTATTTGCTAATATATATGTAAGATATGAACGAGCTAACGAGTCAAACTAATAAGCCAGGCGAGCGATTCGGTCGAGCTTTAAACGAGCTGAACTCGCGAGTCCCTATCGAGTTTTTTCGAGCGAGTCGGTTATGTATCACTTACTAATCGAGCAGGTTTCTACAGTAACGATTGAGTTTCTACAGTATCGAGCTCGAGTTCGGATCGGGCTAAACCGAGCGAGTTGTTGAACAGACTGGTTTATTTACATCCCTAGGTGTAACAAACTCGAAGAGAGAATTGATCTTGGAAGCATGGAAACTAAATTTGCTCTCTTAGCAGTTAGCACAATAAATAGACAATTGAAGCACCTTGGGAGTCATGCATAGCTTTCCTTAAATACCCTTAGGTAAAATCCCAGTGTTTTAGTCCAATAAGAAAATTGACGTGTAATTTTGCTGGCGGTGTCTAGACAGATAAGTAAGCTCGTCTAGACAAGGCTAGGGTTTCATGCCTTGAACCCTAGTGGCGTCCAGACCTATTCGAACCCATTTGTGAACGAGCTTCTTGAGGGCTCCAAATAAAAGCTTCTTGTCTAGACCCCATCGACCGTATTTGCAAACGAGGCTCTTGGTTGCTCCAAATACAGCATCTCGTCTGGACACCATCAAATGATTTTGCGGACGAGGCTCTTGAGGGCTTTAGATACATTTCACTTGTCCAAACCCATGCGAACGGTTTTCCGAACTACTTTCTTGGTGGCTCTTAAGTGTCTTGTTCGGACATGTGCGAACACAATTCCGAACGAGTGTCTCGGTGGCTCTTTATAACACCGTGTCTGGACATAAGCAGACAAATTTCCGAACGTGACCTTTGTTCTTCACAACATTGATGAATTTTGTCAAATACTCCTTAGTACTACCCCCGCCAAGTGTTACATTCAAACATAGGTTTTGAACACTGAATCGGCTAATAAAAAAATGAACACAGCGTAACAAGATTTGAACTATACTCGAATAATCATGATCTTAAACCAAAACTTCCAACATTATTAGGCCAACCTTATAGAAGTGGTTTAATTTGATACGCAACCCCCCTTTGCCTCATTTTGGAGAGGAATAATCGCACATTTAAGGGTGTTGAGCTGTCTAAAATCTTTACTATTGGGATCTTTGTATGAGTTGATATCTGCTTTTGATAGTTTCCTATTCCTTCTTTTGTGTATTGTATAGATCTTTTAAAGTCAAATTGTAATTTTTAGGTGAACCTTTTGTCTACCTGTGTAAACGAGATTTCTACTCTTTTTAATACAACTTATTGTACTTGTATTCATTCTTTTGTGTACCGCCTGTGTGGCCATGTGTATGCACAAGCATATTTGTTATCATCTCTTGTTTACCACACCGTTGGTTGGAGATATGCTTAATTGAGTAATATTAGTTTGGAAAAACTTAATTCTGATCTTTATACCAATAATGTTCCCCTTTTCTCTATTTTCCAGCACAATGCAAGGGGGATACTTTCAATGGCCAACAGCGGCCCCAATACTAATGGAAGCCAGTTCTTCATAAGTTATGCAAAGCAACCACATCTAAATGGATTATACACTGTGTTTGGGAAAGTGATCCATGGGTTTGAAGTCCTTGATCTAATGGAAAAGGTATGTTACTGAGCTACAGTGCAAAAAATGTTTTTCCCTGTTTGGTTGGAAGTAAACTATTAATGAACTTTTTGGAAGTAAGGTCTTGGTGAACAGCTATATATGAGATTTTATTAGCCGGCCAAAGGACTGGTAGCTTTGCACTCTGTGTTTTTGGGACAGTGACTTCCTTATCCCATGCTTCCCTATCTAATTCTGTACTCGTGAAGAAAAATTGCCCATCCTGAATTTCCCAATAAAGAAGATTGAATGTAGAATTACTGACTTGAATTTGGGTTTGTGCAGACTCAAACAGGTCCAGGAGATCGACCGCTTGCAGAGATCAGACTCAATCGTGTAACAATGCATGCTAATCCGCTAGCTGGTTAGTCTCAGCTTGAAGCATTTTTGGCTGTACTGCATTCTGGGGGAGGGCTGTGTTATTAAAATTTTAGGATTGAACTGTTGACCGCAGTTTACTTCTGATCGACTGTGGCAATGTACTTGAACTGAACTAACAGAGAGAGAGAGAGAGAGAGAGAGTCATATTATCTTGAGAATTATATAATGCTGTTATTTATTTGTATGACAGCATTTGGATAACTTGAGAAATGTAAAATTGAAGCTGGCATTGCACTTCCAACTGCTTTGAGTATTGCCATGTGATATTATTGTAATTACTTACTACATTTAGGGTTCAATCGAAGTTGCTGATCTTGTTTTGTATTTGGCCATAGTGTTTGTGTGCCTGCTTGAGGCTGGGATATTGCCCAGTATTTGTGTTAACCTTGATCAGTTTTGCAATCTAACAGCAAACAGAGTTTTTTTTTTTTTTTTTTTTTTTTTTTTTTTTTAATTTTAAAAAAAAAAGAAAAAAAAAGAAAAAGAAAAAGAAAAAACATGTAAACCATGAAACAAAGAAAGCCATCTTTAAACATTGGGGTTGCCAGAGTTTTTCTTTCAAACGAGGGATAATAAAATCAACGATTAGATTTTCAGAATTCATTTTGAACTAAAGAGCTACCCTACTCTTATCTCATTCCATCAATCGCGAAACTGTATGACTAGCCCGAAACGAGAATCCACTCACTTGAGGCGGTCAATACATCTTTTTATGCTAATCATTGGCTCACTTTCTTGCTAACGTAAAGTCCTATGATTTAAAAATAATTTGAAAATAATTTTTTTAAAAATACAGTTAAACATTTAAAATAAATTATAATTTAAAGAAAAGTACAGATAACCCCCTCAAACTACCACCTCATTGTCAATGTCCCCCAAACTATCAATTGTATCAATGTCTCCCCATAAACTACAAAAAACTGTCAATGTCCTCTTAATGACAAAAATACCTTTCATAAAATTATTAAAATAAAATAAAAACTAAAAAAATATTTTAAAAAATATAAAATAACAAAAATTTATACAAAAAAAAAATTAAAAATTAAAAACTGGTTTTTTTTTTTTTTTGTTAAAACAAATTATTTTTGTAAGTTTCAGTTATTTTTTCGTTTGGTCTTTTAAAAAAAAAAAGCATTCTTTTTCGTTTTTTTTTAATTTAATAAAAAACTGGGTTTTCCTTTTTCTTTTTCCTTTTTTTATTTTTTTTTGTTTTTTATTTAATTAATTTAATTTTTTTTTAAAAATAATTTTTTAGTTTTTATTTTTAGTTTTAATTTTTATTTTCTAATTTATAAGAACATTTTTATCTTTTTATTGGTATTAGGGGGACATTGACATTTTTTTGGTAGTTTAAGGGAGGTAATTGACACAATTGGACCAATTGGTAGTTTGTGGAGTACATTGACAATTGAGTGGTAGTTTGAAGGGGATATGTATACTTTTCCCTATTAACTTTTTAAATTATGTATTTTTTAAAATGCATTATATCTCTTTTTTTAAAAACGCGAGATTTCAAAAATTTTATATGGTAATTTTTTAAAAACTCACTCTAAACCATATAAGCCATTAAAGCTACTTTCGCTCATTGTACCCAGTCCAACCGGAGGGCGGCGAAGCAGGCAAACCCCGTTCCTAACTCCCAAATATGAAAATGAAAATGAAAAACAGGTAGTTAGGGTTTTCAAAGTCCCCGCCAAAATATCTCACTTCCATGGCTGCAGTCAGCGACGAGAAGCCAGAGACGACGACCCCTATAGCTCCAAAGCCCTCCGCAACCCCCGGCTCTGTAGTCTCAGGCATTGGCTCTCCTCAACCTCCTCCTCCTACGGACTCTTCATCGAGCGCCAAGGACCACATTCTCTCCGTCGCCTCCAAGATCGCCTCCCAGCCTCTCCAGAACTCCGACCCCGACGTCTGGGCCGTCCTCACCGCCATCTCCGCCAATGCCCGCAAACGCCACCAGGTCTAAACCCTATTCCGTTCTCTTTCGATTCTTCTTTTCCGTGAATTTGTCAAATTGTACCCAAAAAAAAAAAGACTTTGTGCCGTAAACGCAGAGCATCAATATGCTTTTGACTGCGGACGAGCATTGCATCGGGCGGTTGGTAGGAGATACGCGTTTCCAGATTGAGTCCAATGCGGTCAGCGCAAATCATTGCAAGATATATAGGAGGAGGCTCAGTGCCGATGATTCTTCGGAGCACACGGTCTTCCTGAAAGACACGAGGTTCGTGCATTGTTCGTCTAAGGCTTTTATCCTTTTTCTCTTCTACTATATTTCTAAGTGTACGGAGTCCTTTGCAGCACAAATGGGACATATCTCAATTGGGAGAAGTTGAGGAAGAGTAGTGCCGAAGCCAGACTCCGTCACGGTGATATTATATCGTTTGCTGCTCCTCCTCAGCATGGTAATATCCAACCGTTTGAACCCCCAAAGGGTTTCTTCACTGATGAAGTCTAAACTATTTTACTTGATTAATTATCGAGTAATAGATACTTATATGCCTTTGATTGCATTTCCTATAGTTATTTCTGTATTTTAATTGTGGATGAGAAGCATTTTATACAGAAGAGATTAAAAGAAAACCACAAATGGGCGCAATAGGAGAAAGAGAGACGCCTTCTATTTTATTCCCTGCTTGTGTTCTGTCACCATTTTTTTTCTTTTTTAATTTCTTCTCTCTTTTCTTTCTTTTTCTTTTATTCGTATTACCTTGAAAAATTATGAAATTTGTCCCTCTTTTATTTTTACTTTTTATGAGTAATTGACTCAAGGGAAGGGGGAATGGAAGATTTGAATTAGTGACTTCCATTTTACGAGGCGTGATTCCCAATTGATTGAGCTACCATTGGGGTTATTATATCATAATCATTAACTTTTGATATTGTAATGTGTGGAGAAGGATCCTCTCCATTTCAAATGAAATTGAAAGGAGCCGGTTCCTTATTCAAGAGAGGCAAAACTGTCCAAAAAAATAAAATGACAATTTTGCCCCTCTTAAAATAATGAACTGGCTTCAAATAAAATGGAGAGGTTCCTATTCCGTAATGTGTAGTCTCTTATTCTGTAGGTTGCTTAAATAAATAATTTTGAGGAATTGTTACATCTCTTGACTTATATGCATATGGTTTACAAGCCATCATGTTTGAAAACTAGAGTCCTATTGACCTTTTTCATCTCTGTCACTTGATTACAGAAATTTCATTTGCGTTTGTATATCGAGAAGTTCTTGTGTCCACACCCATGGCAGATGGTGCAGTTTCAAAAAGAAAAGCAGGTATATTCTTGACAAGTATGATTTATGGTATCCATGGTCTTTTGTTGTATATTTGCTCCAAAGCATCCTTGTAATGAATGGTGATTTTGGATATAAACTTGAATGTTTCATAGATGTGGTGATTTTTTTTTATGATCTTGTTGGCATAGAAATAATTGAAGCAAAACCTAGTTTTCATGATTGTTGAATTATGCTGCCCATTAAGTGCAATCATTCTCTGTTCGACATTTGCAACTAATAATGTATGAGTTTCAAAAGCATTTGAATGCATTAGAAAATCAATCCTAGATCAAATGGAAATTGGAATGCCATATAGATAGATCAAATGCTATTGGCAAAGGTAGACTTCTACATAATGAGATCCATGTGTGGAAAGTTGTCATTTGAAATTTATGGCTCCGAAAGAATGGCATTTGAAAGACCAAGGTGGGGATTAGAAACTCCAAAAATGTATAAATGACATGCTTCCAAACGCGATTACTTGATAAGTGAAACTGATCATTTTTAGGGCTGATGAGTAGCCTTTAATAAATAAATAATTGATAATTGAAAATTATCAGTTGCATTTCTATGGTAAGTACTTCATTAATATCAGCATATCAATATGTCTAATTTCCAGTATCAGTATTGGTAGATTGAATGGTCAGATATAACTGTGGTTATGGTGGAATAGTTTTAATGTTGATGCTGTTAAATGCTCATTTGTTCATTGAAATAAAATATTATTTTAGAAGAAGCAGCTCTTACATATGCTGTTTGCATTTTACTTTGAGTTGATGGCTTGAAATTTGGACATTTTGGAGATGTTGATATAATGATACTGATGGGCTTTGTTTGTTTGGTTCTTTTTGTTTTGGTGCAGAGGAGTTTGTTACTGACAACAAGAGACTAAAAGGTATTGGCATTGGTGCTCCTGAGGGACCTATCTCTCTTGATGATTTTCGAAGCCTTCAACGGTCAAACATGGTATCTCTATTTGGGTTACTCTAATGAGCGATTATTTAAATAAATTTTATCATGAATACAGCTAGAATGTCTTTATTTCATAATTTATATATGTGAAGTATTCAATTTTGCAGGAACTGAGAAAGCAATTGGAAAATCAGGTCCTTACAATTGATGCATTGCGTGATGAGAATCGCGCATCAGTTCAGCGTCATGAAAATGTAAGTGATGCTGGTGAATTTTGACTCTCTGTCTCTCTCATGTGTGTGCTGGGGTGTGTTGAGTTGGAATGAGTGACTGAGTGCATATATTGTGCTTATATGGATTTCTTCCACCAAAAAGGTTGTGTATTCATTTGAAGCCCAAGTTATATGAGATGATTTTTAATATTTCATCATTTAGTAATCAAAATCAATTTTCTTCATTTCTTTTCTGATAAGAGTATATGACAACAATATCTTTGCGATCTTCATCCTAATGGAAACAATAGCAATTTTTGAGCTTTTTCGTTACTTGTATTTCTTTTTAGCAATTCGACTAGAAAATTGCTTATGGGAACTCCTGTCCTCAATAATAATTCATTTCATTCTGTAGGAAATGAAAGAACTCAAAGAATCAGTTTCAAAGTCATACCTTGATCAACTAAATGGGTTGCACCATACATTGGAGGTCAAACAGAGAGAGCTGGAGTCGATCAATAGAATATCTGCAGAACAAAAACATGCTATGGAAGACCTTAACCGAAGACTTAGTGATTCTTTACAGTCATGTACAGAAGCTAATGCAATAATGAAGAGGTAAGAAACAATTTCATGGTAATTTGCTATTATAAGCTTTGCCCTCAAATAGCAACCTTCAATCACAAAAATATTATGTTGCTATGTAACATCACAAAGGTACTTTCCCTAGCTGAAGTAGTTAAACCAAGTAGAAGCCAAGTCCAAAGACACCAAGCTAACCAACTCGTTGGCCACTCTCCTTGCCAAAGACCTAAAAACGGAGTTATTAAGTCTTTATTTTTCAACACCTTTTACCTTTGGACAGCTGTTTTTTTCCTCCTTTGGTGATTAGCTATTATGATTTTCTTGTTCTTTTTGCTCCTATTAGCTATGTGGTTTCTCTTTTATACTTCATGTGTACTTGGGGGCGCCGCTTTTAATAAAATTGCAATTACTTATCAAAAAAAATTCCCTGCAAATCTCTCTCTCACTCCCCCACCTATAAAGGACGATAAGCCTGAGATCTAGCTCCAATCACTGGAAGATGGCATTGACTAGATGTTCAAATGGAATATGTAGTCCTTTTTATTTGTTTTTTCAATGTGCTTTTTTCCCTTGGGGCCAATTACTTAAGAAAAATAAAGGTGCTTTTTTGAGCAATAAGAGCTATCCTTTATGTGATGCACTAGAATAGGAGGCAGCAACTCAAATTGAGAAACGATTTATGGTATCACTTACTAGGATGATTGATTGACTTCACTGGCTAATATTGATTTGTGTGTTGAGGTACTTGTTAATAGAGTTACTTGAGCATGTCTTGACTCTTTGGAGAATGGTGTTTGACTATGTAGTTCTCTTTAGTTGAAAGCAAAAACTTTAGGAAATCGACAAGAAAAAATATATTAATAGCCCGATTACTTGCTTGTAGTCAGAAGGCATCTATAGCTGAACTCAAGGCACAATTATTTGAAGAGCGAGATCAGAGGAGAGAAGAACGAGAAAAGGCTGCAGCAGATTTAAAAGCAGCAGTGCAGAGAGCACAGTTAGAGGCACAAGAGGAATTAAAACGATTGTCTGATGCATCCTCAAGACGAGAAAGGGAGTTTCAAGAAGTGATTAATAAGCTTCAGGTCTGAAAGCTTTTTTATACTAATTTAAGAAGGGATTTTTCTATATGTATTGTTTGTTTTAAATGAACAGCTGAATTACATATCCATGTTTATATTCTCAGGAATCAGAGAGAGAAAGGTGTTTGCTAGTGGATACTTTGAGGTCCAAACTGGTATTGTTAGAGATACCTTTGTTTATACCAATTTTTCTACTTTACTTGAATCTTCAGAGGTTTGCCTCTTGCTTGCCTTTTCTGCTGCAGGAAGACACTAGGCAAAAGTTGGTTATCTCTGACAATAAAGTCCGTCAGCTGGAAACCCAAGTTTGTGAAGAGCAGCTAGCCTCTGCAAATGGAAGAAAGGTAATCATGTGTCTTTTGCTTAATTAGGCATTATATTTAATGTGTATTGCACTATCTTGTTTTGGGTTTAATTGACCTAAAAGAGATGCTGAAGCTAATGCTTGTTATGTTTGTTCGGTTGTGGAAGCAGAGAGCGGAAGAACTTGATCATGAAATGAGAAGATTGAGGAAAGAGCTTGAGATTGAGAAGGTAGAAATGGAAGTCTCTTTTGCCTATTAAAATATTGTATTGGTTACATGAATCCTTGTTAGCCACATTGTTTATATAGTCTTCTTCTTACCTCTCCTTTAGAATCATCTTTGATTTTGTCCTGCCATTTCCAAAAGTCCTTGCGTGTGAGTTGTCCATGTTTTGTAGGTTATGTCATAAACTAATATGATGTGTTTATATTAATGACATTGGGTTTTGTTGACTGGAAAACATTGAGGGAAGTATTTTAGCAGAGATGACATGAATGAAGTGTTTCAATCTCGTTATGAGCAATAATATGGCACATCTGTCTACAGATGCTGATTTTCCTGCTAGGCTGTTGCAGTTTATATTCATATTTTAAATTGATTCTGGTGAGATGCTTAAATACTAGTTTGAAGGATTTAGCATTGTGTTAATTCTTCGAATGTGATTTTGGTAGAGGCTGAGCCTAGTTTCTTTTTAGGCACCTTAGTGAATATATTCTAATTTTAAGCTGAGGTTTATCTTACTGTTGGTAGCAGTCAGCTCGAGAAGAAGCATGGGCTAAGGTTTCTGCCCTTGAACTTGAGATAAATGCCGCAATTCGGGATCTTGATTTTGAGAGACAAAGGCTAAGAGGTGCCAGAGAAAGAATTATGCTTCGGTAAGAGATCTGAAACTGTAGAGAGACGCTGACTATTAGCTATTGGAATATGCCTTTTGTTCTATGTATGTCACACATGCTTTGACAACTTTTGTTTGCTGAAAATTTACTGATAATACGGAGTTTTATTTTTCTAAAAGTCATTGGTAATGGGAGTGCTCGCGCCTCAATTTTTAATTTCCATCCACTGATCTTTTAAATATCTTGCTTTGTTGTTTCCTTGATTTCCTATTTTCATTTGCCTCTCCTCCTTCCTGCAACACCATTGCTGATTACGGAAGAGCTTTTGTGGATTTTTTACCTGATTCTGCTGGACACTGCCGAAGTGGTAACCCTTTTTTTTTACAATTAGAACAAAGGCCAGTATTTCTCAGCACCTTTTAGGTTAGAACATTAGTGGGTGTTCTTTTGTGTTCGTAGAGAAACCAAGAGATGTCTCATATGGGGCATGTGGTTTAAATTTCAATGGGATTTGCTTTTGGCAACCGTGGACTATTATAAACCTCTCAAGATGAAATAATGATTTGAAAATTGCAGTGGAGAATTTTGAAGTTAATTATCAATTCTGGCCACAAATGTAATCTGTGACATATTTGAAATCTTGATAGCACTATGTGCACTTACTTTGTGGCCATAAATCCATGTGGAAATTATTCTTTATCACTATGGTGTCCGCCCTGTGTTTGGCTCACTCCTGTGGCAGTAATTTTGCTGGTCCCTGAAGCTTTTTGTGGTATTGTTTGAGATATGAATATGAAAGCTGGGCACCTATTGTTGGTAATCCCTTAGATGGAAATACAGAATGTTGCTTATTTTTTCTAAAGTAAGGTGGTGGCATTGAGAGAGACATGGAGGAAGCTGGTAATTCCAAATATTTTTGTATTGATCCAGGTGATTTAATCAGGAGGTAACGTATTCATGATTTTGCATAAGAATTGATCACTTCCACTCAGATCATTTCTGGCTCAATAGTTTCTGCTAATCCACCTAAATTTCTGAACCCATGCTTTCTGGGCATTATTCCAAATGATATCCTTATGTACTTGCCACTTAAGTTAGAAATGAAACAGTTAAAAGGAAAACAACCTTATTAATTATAATTATGGCCTTTATACCATATGATATTCAAGGAGTTAGACAACCAACATTTTCATTTTCAGTTAGCAAAAAATAATTCCGATGATAGATGATGTATTCATGGGCTTAATCTTCTTAATCAAGCATAAGAAAGATTCTAACATCAAAGAAGCACGTTGGATTTGTCATGTGCTAGAACGCACTTCTTGCTTTTTGTGGTGCATGTGGAGGGAACGAATTGATAGAAATTTCGAGGATCAAGAAAGGACATTAGAGGAGCTCAAAACCTTCTTTTATTCTCTTTTTATTTGGACAGCTGCGTACTTTGGCTCCTTTAGTGATTAGCTTTAATAATTTCCTTATTCTTTCTTTTTTTCTTCTAATTAAGCTTTTCTCTTGTATACTTCATGTGTACTTGGGTTGCGCTTTTAATGATAATTCACATACTTATCAAAAAAAAAAATGTACTCTGGTGGCATCCATTGTGAACAATGTTCTATTTTATTTTAGGCTTATAGTTGTACTTGAATTTTTTTGGAAAAATGTACATGAAACTCTCTCTCAGGTGTGAAGGTTCTCTAATATAGGGTAAGAATGAAATTTCTTGTTTACAATCTTTGTTGGTCTTACATTGCGTTTCCCTTTTGTAATTACTTTGTGCATATTTTCTGTGGATAGAGACCTTCTAAATGTTCTGCTGACTTTGTTATTTTCTTTTTCCAATCTTAGACCATATTCTGCTTACATCACGAGTATGATCTGCTACTGCCAGATTTTCGTTTGGTGAAATAGACAGACACCAATGGATAGATAGATAGACTTAATTACAATTGCAGGAATCCATCTTTTTGTACTTAATTACAATTGCAGGAATCCATCTTTTTGTAATCGGGCCTTTATATATTTTCGTTGAGTGTTGAAGGTTCTCTGAATTTTGCCTCTTTCAATTTGCTTGAATTTGCAGCAACTCAAGTTGTGGTCGTTTTTTGATTCTTTTTGGACATATGGTTGTCATACAGGGAAACACAGCTACGAGCATTTTATTCCACAACTGAGGAGATTTCGGTACTGTTTGCTAAACAGCAGGAACAACTGAAGGCAATGCAGAAGACTTTGGAAGATCAGGAGAATTATGAGAACACGTCACTTGATATCGACCTCAATGTACCAATTGGGGTCATAAAGGGAACCTTAGGTGGAGAAAAAGAAGCAACAGGGTTCTGTAGTAAAATCACTGCTAAGGCAGGCCCAGCTGCTTCAGCACAGGGGTTTGACAGAAATCAAGTTGAAACTTCTAGTGATGAAGACAGCATTACTGAGAAGCATGACTGTGGTTTTAGAAGCCAAGAATGTCAAAATACCCAAGAGGCTGAATTTACAAGTTCAGACCATTGTGTCAAGGCTGGCTTTGGTTCTGACATTGATGGTGTTGACACAGCACCTGTTTTTGAGGGAGATGCCGTTGGCACTGAGCGAGTTCTTGAAACTGAAAGCCCTGCACTTGATGGTGAACGCAATATTGATTTGAACAAGTGCAGCACTTTAGCTGGGGATACAATGCAGCTTGATGATGAAGCCCATGTGCAAGAAACTGATGAGCAAACACTTTGTCAGGGAGCTATGCATCACTCTCAATCAAATAATCCCCTTGAAAATTTGAAGTCTATGGAAGATACGGAAGCTGAAGGCACAATAAGAACGGCAGACCTTTTAGCTTCTGAAGTTGCAGGTAGCTGGGCTTGTAGCACAGCTCCTTCCGTCCACGGAGAGAATGAATCCCCTAGAAGTAGGGACAATGATGGGGAAGCTGCTGCAGCTCAACATGATTCCAATGTTCAGGTGGCTGAGAGTCAAAGTGCCTCCTCTTCTGAGGGTATTGCCAAAAGGAATGTATCTCCAAGAAGTAGAGGCAATGATGAGGAAGGTGCTGCTGCTCTACACGATTCCAGTGTTCAGGTAGCTGAGAGTCAAATTACCCCCTCTTCTGAGGCTGCTGCCAAAAGACGTAATCAGGAATGTCAAGCACTAAGTGAAATGATTGGAATTGTTGCTCCTGACTTAAAGGATCAGTTTGGTGGTGCAATGGATGATGATTGTGATCGAGGGAGAGAAAGGCGGTGTTCTACTTCGAACTCAGATACTGAGAGTTGCACCGACAATGGTGATGATGATGATGCAGTTGAGGATAGTGATCAAGCTGATGAGGATCAGAAACCGGATGATCCAATGGATGAGGATGACGAAGCTACCCAAGACGATTCTCTTGGATAGGTCTATCGAGAGGTGCACAAAGTTTCTTTCTTTTTTCTGGTCTGGATGGGTGGACAAGGCTGTAAATACTGAAGACCTATATCATAGTTTCCTTCTCTCTTTTTTTTTTTTTTTTTTTTTTTTTTTTTTTTTTATATATATATTCAGAAATTTGACCTAATGTATCCAAGGCCCTGATTATAGTGTACATGCTGTGTATGGCTTTTTTCTAGCTTTACTTCTCTGAGTTTAGTTCTTTAAGCTCAAAAATCCACACTCCTGAAATGGGTACACTTTTAGGTTTTTAAGCAGGACCAGAAGGACGCTTCTTAATTTCTCCCAGTCGCATTTTACTTTAATTTTGGTTTTCTAGTTTATGATTTTGAAGGATTTCTCTTTGCTCAGTCAACAGAGGCTATTGCTTCTCTAAGCAGCATTTGGAGGGAGTGATTTCATCTCGTCTCTTACCCATATTTGTTGCACAAATTGTGTCGTTGATGCAATGCAAGTCTCTCTGTTCCTGGAGAGTGACTTTGGCTAATAAAGGTCTTGAAAAAAATAGTAAAAAATAAGAATAATAATAATGAAAAAAAAAAAAAATTAAGGAAAGAAAGGTGTAGTATATTAGGCCAATATATTGTACAACAATATATTTTGCTGACAAGCATCTAGAATGATAGAATATTGAAAGAAAAAATGCAAATTACTTCACAATCACTATTCACTAATAACCAGAAAACATTTAAAGAAGCAGTTTTAATTGTATTATAGTCAGCAAATATGAGTTTCAGGTTCATTTGGCAGAGATCACTTGGAGCTACAGCACTGGAATCGAGTATCCTGCCCAGTGGTATTAAGTTTTAGGGTTAAACGCTTATTATCCACGTGGTTTAAACCCTTTATTTTACTTGTTTTGATTTTAATTTGCATCGTAAATAGTATCTCACTTATAGCTAAAAATAGATATGGTACTTTCGTTTATTAAATTGACGAAAGTTCACGTCAACCCGATAAAAAATTGAAATGTGGCCGTATGCGATACTAACAATTTTAAAACTATTTAAAAATTGAAAAGAAAAAAGAAACTAAAAACAAAAAAAAAAAAAAATAATTAAAGAAAGAAAAAAGAATGGCCAAATAGGGCCGGCTGAAACCACCCCAAACCACCCCTAAAAAGCAAAATGGGGGTGGCTTGAGCCAACCCCTCTTTTTTTTTTTTCTTTATTAAGTTTTTCAATTATTTTTTTAAAAAAATAATTATTTTTTTTTGTTTTAAATTGTTTTTATATATTTAATTTTTAATGAGTTTTTAAATTCTTATTGGGTTGAAGTGGATTTCCGTCAATTTTTGGATGTATGTGTCATTTCCACTTTTAGCCATAAGTAAGCTACCATTTACGATACGAATCGAAACTGAGGATAAAAATAAAGTCATTAAACCACATGTACTAAAAATGTGTTTAACCCTAAGTTTTAAATACAGTTTTTTTTTTTTTAAAAAAAAAAAAAAAAAACGTTTTACAAGTACAAAGAAAATAAACACACAAGTTCACATCTTAGTAAGTAAATTGCCAACAAAACTTAGCCCATCTAGTGAGCCCGATTTAGTTGGAAATAATGTAAAAAAGATGAACAGTTTTAAGAAATGTTTTGAGGAGCGCTATTAAAACAACGTTAAGGCTTAGCAATAATTTTATACAAATTATGCTCTATAACAATTATTGTAGTAGTTATGCTAGTATGTAAAGTTGTACATTTAAAAAACAATTGAGGCATAATTCGGAGAAATATGCTACAATTTTAAAACATAAAATCATATTGATAAAGTGTACAATATAATTTCAATTATTATTTACTAGTTCATAGTCATCCTCCACATAACATATTCATATCTATAACCCTCTTATGGTGAGGTTTGTGTGTCCTGTGAGACTTCAGGTACAACACCGATGCACCGATGAGGACCATGAGGTACAATAGCCAGCCACTGTTAGTTGTCCGATTGGGTTTGATCTCGGGTGATCCACACAACTAGCGATTCTGCAGTTTTAAGACAAAATAATGTTGATGAAGTGTACAATATAATTTTAATTATTATTCCATTGTTCATAAAATCATTCTCTACATGGCATATTCATACCCATAACACTTTTATGGTGAGGTTTACGTGTCCCGTAGGACTTCAGGTACAACAATGGTGCCCTGATGAGGTACAATAGCCAACCACTGCTAATTGTCTGACCGAGTTCAACCTCAAGTGATCCACACAACTAGCGATGCTGCAGGACGTGAACACCATCCATTCATGGCTACTCTAGTCACTTTAGACCTCGGATCTAGAGTAGAGAATATTAAAAATAACGTGGGTCATAGGTTAAGTCCATATACTAGTGTGCATATACCCCAAACTCTTCGCTCCTTTTTCCAATGGTGGTATGCCACACAACATTATAATTTCCAACCATGAAAACACAATTTATATCATGGATAATACAATGAATATCAATACATTTTATGACATTCCACCGCTTGGGTATGCAAATGTGGATATATATATATATATTCGCATATATTCGTACCCTTCTTGACACAACGTGTTTTAAAGCCAAGATGATCATGAACCTATTAAAACTCCACAGTTAAGCATGCTTATGCGAGAGTAGTATCGGTATGGGTGACCTCTTGGGAAGTCTGGTTCAGGAGAACCAAAAGTAGACAATATTGTGTCGTTTGGGGTGTGTCGTTACACATTTTCAAATCAAACATTGCTAAATATAGGACCCATCACATGTTTTCAAGAGAAACATGTATGTAAAAAAATGTGCAGTTTGTAGATGAAAATGTACATGCTTGATGATAAATTATTTTGGCGTTCTTATTAACAACTACTTACCTCATATGCTAAAATCTAAATTCGAAATTTCCAAAAAGTCAAGCTCCTTATTTTTGCATATCCACACTCTAGTATTAGACACTCTCCTAGAACACAAATTCTAGTTACGCTTAAAACACTAAAATTTGATTTATGGGCTACAATGATTAATCACCGGCAAAGGGTGATCGAGCAGTTATCAATCATTGGTCGAGGGCTAATCGATCACTCAGTGCCCATAAATCATTTGGGCCATTTTCAAGTTCCAACTCTCAACTTTACTAAAATCCACTCGTACTAGAGTGTCCTAAGGTCCTAAAGGTAGCCACTTTACGGACCTATAACACATAAGTCTTAAAGGTTCCATCTTTAACACAAATCCCTTAAAGAGGTCACATTTTTCACCCTTTTAGCTCTAAGACCTAACCTTGTACTAACAAGCCATGAAATTACAAATGGCATATAAGGTCTCAACCTTTCTTTAAAAACAACCAAAAACCAAACTTGATCTACACATTTAAACAACACATTAAAGGAAAGTTAACTTAATAAATAGAAAATGGAGGTTATGGTTTCGGATTATACCTAAAAAGGGTATAGATTTCCTCCTCTAAAAAACCCTAAAAGGTTCCTTTCTCTTTCTCTCTCTCTAGGTGGCTAAGTGGTCGAGTAAATGACCTCCTTTAGGGTTCCTGGACTTTTTATAGGGCAAGGCCAGTGCTTTCACATGTTTTGGACACATTAATTTCACATGTTAAGCTGTCATTAATCGATCACCACATTAGGAATGATCGACCATGTCACTGATCGATCACCACTTCCAAAATTAGGGTTTACAATATTCCTTAATCACACAATTTAATAAAAAAAGGTCTTGATTACTCAAGGGTTTTTCAATTTCTTTGTCTCTCTCTCTCTCTCTCTCTCTCTCTCTCTCTTTTTCTTTTTTTTTGTTCTATGCTATGGGAAAAGGAACAAGACTACAAGCAAGCGTTCAACATAGAATATATAACACAGAAGACAAATGAATAAAACCACAACATTTGTGCGATTTAGCTTATTTAGCTGCAAGATGGACTCTTTTGTTAGTCTTCATGTTCACTTTGGCGGCTTTCCATGAGTGAAAAGCATTGAGTTTGTTACACGTCTGTAATTCTTTAAGTATTTTCTGTTTGAATTCAGAATATAGAATGGAATTTGTACGAGAATCTGGAAGATAAAATGGAAATGAATGGATGATATTATTGAACTGAAGAAACTATTACAAGCCAATTTCGAGGATTGACGACCTCCCACTATTTCTAAGAACTAAGAGCATTACAAGAATTCAGCGTAAACTTCTTCTAAGGCCTTTTCCCTCTATATAACAAAGCTAAGCCCAACCAACTCATAACCCATTCTGTTATTCCAGCCTTAATCCACGCATTCAACAGCCCAAAACCCACGCGTTAAACAGCCCACGTGCCTTAACCCCTCAACCACAAGTTCAATGTATCTGGACACTCAAGCTAGCTGCAACCCACTATCTTGATACTCTAATCGCCCATCCACTGAGTACTTGACACATCACTTCCTCTTCTTCTTGAAACTTCCATCCTCTGTAATCACTTTCTTCCTCCAACGTTCACCAGCCATCAACGGCTATTATTCAAAAACAAACTTTCTTCCTTTGGCCTGTAACAATACCTCCCCTGTTCAAAACACCTTGCCCACAAGGTGTGGGCAGGTAGACCGAAGCCGGTGGTATGGTTCCCAAGATGCCTTCTCACAACCCAAGCCAGTCTAGCGAACTAAGAGCTCAACCACAGCTCTGTTGTGGATCTTCCGAGATCTGCGGTCAAGGACCTCCTCAGGTTCAGATTGCACAGTGCCATTCGCATCCACCGGAGGAAGGTGAGAAACAGCGGTGGTAGAATGACATAATTTAAGTTTGAGTTGGGAAACATGAAACACAGGATGGATAAGCGACCCAGCTGGCAACTCAAGTTTGTAAGCCACTGTACCAACTTTCTGGAGAATCTGAAATGGCCCAAAGAATCGCGGGGAAAGCTTCAACTTCTGGCGAAAAGCAACTGAAAATTGCCGGTACGGCTAGAGGTGTAAGTAGACCCACATCCCAACCTCAAATGTCCTTTCTGTCCGATGAAGATCAGTATACTTTTTCATTCGATTTTGACTTTTCTGCAGGTTCTCTCGCAGAAGCTTCAAGATAGCATCTCGGGATTTCAACTGATCTTCCACAGCAGCTAATTGGGTTGTCCCTGGCATGTAAGTAAGCAGCCGGGGGGGGGGGGTGAGTAACCAAACATTGCTTCAAAGGGAGTCATCCTCGTAGAATGATGAAATGAGGTATTATAGTAATATTCAGCAAAAGGTAACCACTGGACCCAATCTTTTGGTTTGTCACAAATCATGCATCGTAGATAATTCTCCACAAATTTATTAACTGCTTCTGATTGACCATCTGATTGAGGATGGTAAGCCGAGCTGAATGTTAAGAAAACCCCCTGCAACTTAAAAATTTATGTCCAGAATTTACTAGTGAACAATGCATCCCTATCAAAATTTAGTTAATCGATCAATAACTACCCAAATAACACTATACCCAGAAGATAAAGGCAAACCTTCAATGAAATCCATAGAAATGTTGAGCCAAGGCCGAACTGGAATTGGCAGAGGTTGGAGTAACCCTGCCGGAGAAACATTTTCTTACTTCACTCTCTGGCATGTATCACATTCACGTATTAGCCGTTTAACATCAGCCTTCATCCCTAGCCAATAAAAATCCTTCCGAGCTCAAGCCATAGTTTTATCATAGCCCGAATGGCCAGCAATTGGACTAGCATGGACAAAATGCAAAACCTGCTCTCGGAGAGTTAACCCCACATACAATCGGTGCTTGTACAATAGGATATCATCCCTGATGGAAAATTTAGAGCTAGGTAAAACCCCTGTTTGAAATTTTTGCAACAATTCATTCATCTCAGGATCAGTCAAATAAGAAGACTTAACTTTCTGCAACCAATCAAATGTAGGATAAGAAATAACAGCCAAGGAAATCTCTTCCTCATCTCTGCGGGATAAGGCATCAGCCGCCTTATTTTCTTGACCCCACTTGTACTCCACTAGAAAATCATATCCTAGGAGTTTAGATACCCAACGTTGCTGCATAGGAGTCCCAATTTTTTGATCTAATAAGAACTTTAAAATTTGGTGGTCAGTGCGAATTTTAAAGGGATGGCCAAGCAAATACGGTCGCCACTTTTTAACTGCAGCCACTAGAGCAATGAGCTCATTCTCATAGGTAGACAATAAGAGAAACCTGCCCTTAAAAGCTTGGCTAAAATAGGCAATAGGGTGGTGATTTTGCATCAAAACCACACCAATTCCTTTCCCACAAGCATCGCATTCAATTACGAATGGCTTAGAAAAATCTGGCAAAGCCAAGACAAGAGGTGTTGTTACTGCTTTTTTAAGATGCTCAAAAGCGACAGCAGCCTCCTCTCCCCAACTGAAAGAATTCTTCTTTAATAACTGCGTCAAAGGAGCTGCAATACTTCCATAATTCTGCACAAACTTCCTATAATAGCCCGTAAATCCTAAAAATCCTCGCAAGGCTTTTAAAGACTTAGGTTGAGGCCAATCCAACATAGCCTTCAACTTTTGAGGTTCGGCTCTCACTCCTTCAGCCAAAATTAGATGGCCTAAATAGTCCACCTCCAAGCACCCAAATTTGCATTTCGACTGTTTTGCATAAAGCTGATTAGTTCTCAACACCTCTAATGTCACCCTCAAATGCTGTAGATGGTCTTCCATAGTTCGGCTACAGACTAGAATGTCATCAAAGAAGACTAGAATAAACTCCCGCAGAAAGGGTCTGAAAACATCATTCATTAATCTCTGGAAGGTAGATGGGGCGTTTGTCAACCCAAAGGGCATCACAAGGAACTTGTAGTGTCCTTCGTGAGTCCTAAAGGCTGTTTTAGGAACATCTTCTGGCCGTACTCGAATCTAATGGTATCCAGAGCGGAGATCCAGCTTAGAATAGATCTTAGAACCATGCAACTCATCTAGCAATTCATCAATCACTGGGATTGGAAATTTATCCTTAACCGTCTCATTATTCAGGGCCCTATAGTCCATACACATACGCCAAGACCCGTCAGCCTTCCTGACCAACAAAACAGGGGATGAAAATGGGCTTTGAGAAGGTTTAATCACCCATGAAGTCAGCAATTCCCTTACAATTTTTTCAATTTCTTCCTTCCGATAAAATGGATAACGGTAAGGGCGTACACAAATAGGCTGAGTGTTTGGTTTCAACAAAATAGCATGATCATGACTTCTACTGGGAGGAAACCCAGTAGGTTTAGCAAACACATCTGAAAATTCACCCAACATTTGTTGAACAGCTCCACAAAACGGCTGAGCTGCATTGGGGCCTTCAGCATCCAAAAGTTGCAACAAAATACTCTTCTGTAACGCATTGTCTTGTGCTGAATTCTGAATATCAACCAACATTGTAGGAGAAGCCAATCCTTGTAATCGAATCATCTCCATGGCAATGGTGAATTCCATAGTCAAATCCTTAAAATTCCATAAGATTGACCCTAAGGAAACCAACCATTGAATCCCCAACACAACATCACATCCAGCAAGAATAATCACAAAGAAATCAGTATGAAACCTGAATTTCTGTACTTCAACCGCTACTGCTGCACATTTACCTTCACTTAAAATCTGCTCACCATTTGCAACTTGTACTCTTACACGAGACTCCTTACTCACTAATAATCTGGAACTCTGGACTACAGAAGAATCCAAAAAATTGTGAGTACTTCCACTATCAATAAGGATTATCACCCTTTTCCCACCAATTGTACCAATTATTCTCATAGTTTTAGGATGAGAACTCCCTGTAATCGCATGTAAAGATATCTCTGGATGCTCCTCACTGTAAGCATACTCCATTGAGTCCATCACTGGCCCCTCCATTACTGGTTCAGAAGTTGGAATTTCACAAACTTCCACACTCTCAATCACAAACAACTTTGGACTCTAACATTTATGGCCAAACTGCCACTTAGCATCACAGTTATAACACAATCCCTTCTTCCTTCTATCTTCCATCTGAGCTGGAGAAATCCTTTGAATAGGAACTGTTACTTTGGACACCCCACCACCTGGTCCCCCCACAAAAGACTGAGTAGGAAGAGCTGCTTTAGGTAGACCCGAACCAGCCATATTCCAACTGGAATTTTTAAAACTTCTCTTGCCACTCAAAACGTGTTCCTCCTGAATTTTGGCTAACCCATAGGCTGCTAGTAATGTTTTAGGCCCAAACATTCTAACAGGTAGCCTAATCTCCTCTTTCAACCCACTAAGAAAACAACTGAGCTTGTAGCCTTTAGATAAGTCTCTTAAACGGTTGGAAAGGACTTCAAATTTAGCCTTATAGTCTTCTACTGAAGTCTGTTGTCGTAAGCGAGTCAATGACTCCATCGGGTCATCATAGGCACTAGGGCCGAATCTCTCCAAAACCCTTAGGGATAAAGTCTCCCAATTGGGTAAAAATCCCGATTGATCCATATCTTGGAACCAAATCAAAGCTTTGCCTTCCATGTTAAATGAAGCTAACACATTTTTGTAATGGTATGGAGTATTATACACACAAAAAAATACTGATTAGCTTTATAAAGCCAATCAGAGGGATCCTCCCCATTGAACTTAGGAAAAGACACCTTCACTGACCTGTGAAAATTGCCCAAGTCCTCCTGCTGGAATGGCTGTCCTCTCTGACCATTGTCACCCTGGTAATGTCGCCACTGGTCTCTGTTATCTGGGTAATACCCAAATTGGTTGTGGCCTGGATGCATTTCAGCATTTCTGTTTTCCCCTCTATCAGTTGGTGGATACCCCGAACCATGATTTCCTCCATACTGCTCATCATGTCGAGTCTCTGAATAAGGTCTCCATTGGCTTGAATTTTGTTGGAAATCCCATTCTCTCTACTTAGAACCACTGCCCTCTCCTCTCTGATCTCGATCTTGATGAATTACATTCCCATCCCCCCATTGAACTAATTTTGGGTTTTGTTGTACAAGAATAGATGGCACTGGAGGTGGGCTTCTTCTCCCTTGCGCCAATAAGCCAGAAATTAACTTCTCAATCCGAGCCTCCATGTCAGTAGCTCGCAAGGCCATCTTGAAATCTAACCTTCCCTCCAGCTCGTCCACCATCAACTGGAACTTCTCTCCACTTTGATCCTCATTTCTCTTCAACACATTCACAATTTCTGTTAGTTGATTAATTCGAGTGCCGTTAGCCATAGAAGCGCCAGAAAAGAGCTTTGATACCACTTGTTACACGTCTGTAATTCTTTAAGTATTTTCTGTTTGAATTCAGAATATAGAATGGAATTTGTATGAGAATCTGGAAGATAAAATGGAAATGAATGGATGATATTATTGAACTGAAGAAACTATTACAAGCCAATTTCGAGGATTGACGACCTCCCACTATTTCTAAGAATTAAGAGCATTACAGGAATTCAGCGTAAACTTCTTCTAAGGCCTTTTCCCTCTATATAACAAAGCTAAGCCCAACCAACTCATAACCCATTCTGTTATTCCAGCCTTAATCCACGCATTCAACAGCCCAAAACCCACGCGTTAAACAGCCCACGTGCCTTAACCCCTCAACCACAAGTTCAATGTATCTGGACACTCAAGCCAGCTGCAACCCACTATCGTGATACTCTAATCGCCCATCCACTGAGCACTTGACACATCACTTCCTCTTCTTCTTGAAACTTCCATCCTCTGTAATCACTTTCTTCCTCCAACGTTCACCAGCCATCAACGGCTATTATTCAAAAACAAACTTACTTCCTTTGGCCTGTAACAGAGTTGAGCCTCTGCATCCTTAATAAAATGCTCCATTCTTCATTTTTGAATTTAATCCGGCTTATTGATAGCACAGATAGTGAGAAAGAGAATCTCCTTCCAAGATTAAAGAATTTGTTCCCATTGAGACTGCAAATCTAAAAGCAAGCAAGGCAGCATAGGCTTCTCCTTCAGCAACAATGGTTGAAGATATAGCTTTGTTGAATTACTGTGCAAACAGCTAACACTTTTCCTTCTTCATTGCTAATAATACAACTCATTGAAAAATCAGGTTTGACAGCCACATAGAAGTTGCTTGCTTCTTTGGATCAAGAATTATTTGGACCAAGTCTGATGTTGAAAGATTGTCCAAGGAAGCTGATTTGATTGGCCAATCTGACAATCTCCATACAATTCTTGTTACATCACAACCAAAGAAGCCAAGAGATGCTGATAAGTTTTTTTGATGAGAATGACACAAGGGACATCAATAATATTATTGCAAAAATTTTATTCTTGTGAAATTAATACTCTTCATTGATTTTCAAAGCTGTGTTATATATATATATATATATTTATACAAAAAAAAAAAAAAAAGGTTTTGTTTTCGGGGTATTACATACAGCCTGAGCGAGCACACCAAGAGCTCCTTCAAGCTCCAGCCACGTACACATCAGCAAGAACACTTCTTACCAGAGCCACATAAACGTCATTTAAAAATAAAAATAAAAACAAAAAATATTAAAAATATTATTTTAGGGAGTGAGATGTATGGTGGTTTTGAAAAGTCAGTAACTAAAATAAAATAAAATAAAATGATTTTTCTGGTTAAACTTTGGCTAGTCTAATAATGGAAACGCGCGCTCTGAGAAACATTGCCTTGAAAGTCAAAACCAAAGGGTTTTGTCAACCAAGTGGATTGAAAATTATTAGGCCTTTTGATTACTTTTGACATATGGGTTAACTGTTTTAAGATAATAAATAAATTAAAAAGAAAGAAAGAAAATTTCAACAAGCTAGCTAGCAATTAATTGTTTTAAGTAAGATGGGTTTCAGATTAGGCTTAATTATCCAAAAAGAGTGGATGCATGTTAATTAATTATGATCATTACTTGGATAATTACTCTTAATTCAAAGTTAATTTGTTTACAAAATTTTTCTTGGCTCTCACGACTTTTGGTTTTGGTTATTTCTCATTCAGAAACGTCGGTGCACCTAAATTGAAAATAAATTAAAAGAAAATAAAAATAGAAACTTTTAATTTTTAATTTTATTTTTTATCCATATGTATCTCTTCTTTCTACCATAACTTTCTTTTATTCTTTTTCCCTCTAGGTTTGAAAATGAAACTTGTTCTCAAAAGTTTCTTTTAATATAGGGTGAAAGACCTTTTTAGTACGTGTGGTTTGAAAATTTGATTTTTTGATACCTCAGTTTTAATTCGCATCACAGATATATGGTATCTGGGTTTTGAAAAAAGACTGAATTGGTACCTCTGTTAAACAGTTTGCCACGTGTCATAATGTAAAAAAATTAATAAATAAACCTTTAAAAATTAATAAAAAATTAAAAATAGTAAAACTTTAAAAAAAAAAAAAAGTAACAAAAAAAGTTGAAAAATAAAAAAGAGGGGCGGCTCATGGCCGACCCTTTAATATAAAAGTTTTACTTTCTAACACAATCTCAAATAGGCTCTTCTACCTTCTTATATATAACATCACTTCAATCCGTGGATCCAAGAAAAAGGGGCTGGGTTTCATATTAGATGTTAATTATGATCATCACTTGGATAACAACTCTTAATTCAAAAATTGTTTACAAAATTTCATTTCTCTCTCATGACTTTTGGATTTGGTTATTTCTCATTCAGACAAGTAATTGGGTGCACCTTAATTGGAAAAGAAAAGAAATTCATATGCATTACTTCTTTCTACCAAAACTTTATTTTCCTCTTTCCCTGGCTAGCTAGGCTTCTATCTCCTTGTTAAGTCACTTCAATCAGTGGAGATGCAACACATTTCATGTTAAATGAACGGTCCATATGGTGACAAGTAAAAAAATGTGCAATACTATATTATATATATATATATATATATATATATGGCAGCATTAAAATTAAGAGGTTATGTTTTCAAAATAATATAAATAAATTTGCAATAATAAGGAAAATATATAGTAAAAAGCATAGTATTGATGAGATCCAAAGGGCAGGGGCAGAGAAAAAATCTGATTTATTTTACGTGGGAATATTATTTCGTACTTGCAGCCATCGTCGTTTACCAAAACATAAATTCATAGAAGCTATTATTGTACACGTTAAAAGCAAATATCAATTCATGATGGTTACAGAGAAGAAGAGATGACGTTGAGGGTGTGTACCAATCTTGAGGGCAATCGATTACAGTAGAAATTTGAGTGGCAGAGGGAGCTTGGGCTTTTTTCTTTTTTTTAATTGGAGGATGCTGATGCCGACGTGGACCACATGATTGATGGTGAGAGGTGCATGAGCAGCCATGATACATCATACATCCTATGTTGCACTCTACTAGCATCCTTCATTAAACTTCCTTTTTCTTTTTCTCCTCTTATTTCTTTCTTTTATTTTTCATATATATTAAAAATATTAATTAGTTATATTGCCCATTTCTCTCTCTCTCTCTCTCATGATAGACAATATGTTATTTATCATTTCAAAGTTGTAAATGACGTGATATTATATATGTACATCATTAAATACAACAAAATAAAATTTCAATTATAAAATAGATAATTTTGATTTCACTCCAAATAGAGAAAATCATATTCCGTCGTTATCAAGAAGAAAAACATAAAGGACTCATTTGTTTCTCTTTAATTAGTAGTATGAATATGACAATTATATATATATAATGCAATTTCAAGAATGAATCATTGGAAGTTATGTGTAGTTACTGAATTCTCCAATTTAATTTGGATTCTCATACTTTTGAAAATAACATTTACCCATTGAAGGAGAAGGACCATATTACATATATAATATATATATATATATATATATATACAAACATGCCTCGAATTAATGCTCAACTATTAAGAAAGTTCGAGTAGGCCTAAAATGATGCACATATAGCTAAGCTCTTACCAAACTTCAGGCCAACGTACAGTAGAGTGCATTAGGGTTTCAGGCACTCTCTATATATCTCTCACGTATTACTACGTTCATGGACGTGGACTCTCTTACCTCTTCTTGCTAGCTTTACTCTCTCAATTAGGGTTTGCATTGACTTTGACATCAGAGTGTCTCCGGTCTCCGGATCAATGACCTTCTGACGACCCTCTCTTATTTTGCAAACAAAACTCTTACTTAGGGGCGGCTTGAAGTCACTGTAGATTTTCAGCAGGTTGACGAAATTAGTGTTTTATTGGATATGCCATACATATACTGGTATTGCCATCATTACATTACCCACACGGTCATCGATCAGCTGTTGCAGGAATTGCACCGCTACTTATACCAACATGATCACCAATGTATATTGTCTTTCATTCTCTCTACGACTCTACCTCCTCCACCTGCTATTGTGCCCTGCACATCACAACCTCCATTGTGGATGTTAATTATCACAACACCATTGAGATAAATAGTCAATGCCACATGCCACCGACCCTTGAATATTGCATGCATCATTAACCACCATTTCTAAAAAGCTTATTTTATCATTAAAAAAAAAACACTATATCAAATGGTCTCTTTCAAATTCATTTTGATCGGCATTGGCTACTTTGTAAATAAAGGTATTTTATTATAAGAGGATGGAAATTGGATACTCTGTGTTAAAGTATATTTTTGAACGTACGGTTGAACTAGCGACAGAACTCTTATATATAAAATAGGAAATTAAATAGTCACATAAAGTACGCCGGTCCCAGAGTTTGTGGTCAACACTCTATAAATACACACCCAATTGCACCATTAATTAACAGTAGGGTTAGGCAATAGGCAACCCCAGGCACATAGTGCATTATTTTGGTCTAGGCAACTCAATCTAATTGGCCAACCCATGTCTAGCAAAGGTACATAATATATAGAGTGGTAAATTAAAGAAAAGTATTTAATCTCACCCTATGTCTGTCTTTTATATTATTATTATTATTAGTGACAGAAAGGAAAAATGTGATAGGAGAACTTCATACTCAATATATACCCAAAACGATTTTGTTATAAAATAAAATATATATATATATATATATGAACATGCATCCAAATATAGAGAGTATAAAGCAATTAGATCATTTTGAATATATATAGGGGAGACTCATTTCTTAGTTGACTTTCTTCATCTCCCCTAGCTCGTATAGTAGTGCAAGGCCTTTGGTGATATATAGTAATACAAGAAATGAGTGAAGTGTAGTGGTCCTTGTCCTCATCAAAATGCCTCAATCTTCCATGTTCAAACAAGCATGATGAGGATTGAGGAGTTGGAGTCCCCCTATTTTAAACCTACATAATTCACATATGGATGTGCATATGCACATCCATTTACTCACAAGACAAACAAAAAAAACTATATTAAAAACACAAGATGAAAAGGCATGTGTGTGTGTTTATCTCTAGTTCTTGTTGGTCTCTTTTTCTTTTCTTTTTGTGACAAACAATTAGAGATAGTAATTCCATCTTGCTCATATATTATCATGCTAAAATGTTCTGTTATTGGTCATCAATGGAAGTTGAGAGTCACAATCTTGCTAATCTAATTAACCATGTCATGCATTCCCTCAGTCGTGATTTAATTAGCTCATTCCAACAAATTATAAGATGAAAAATGTTATTTAGTAAACTGTTTTATGACTAGGATAACTTGTGTTACAATTTTAAGTGTCCCGCATAGCTTAAATACAAGTTTAACCATGTGTATATATATAAGCTATTTGGCATCCTCCCATTACAAGCTGTTTTTCAATGCGAGTTTTTCCTAAGGTTTGCATCGACTTAACTTGACAATGAAAATTAGTCAACCCTTGTTAATCCAAAAGCTGATTTGGCAGTCGTATAATAGTCTACTAAATAGCACTAAGAAGCTAGCGTTGTGATAAAAAGGAAAAATGTATATAATTACATTTTGGTCCCCAATCTATTGTGGGCTAGTAGGTTAATTGCCAACTAGTAGAAGTAAAGGGACCATGTGCAGTGGCTGAGCTGAAGTTGGACAAAATACCACCACCACCACCTCCATCATCATCATTATGATAACACCGCCGAGTGGATGAGAGAGATAGAGAGGGATATTGATGGATGGTGGTGATGATGGTGATGATGATGATGATGATGATGGAGGAGAAGAAGATGAAGCCAAAATGGGGGTTCATTTTCCAAATAAATGAGCATGGCTTTTGGTACTCGATTACATGAAGAAAAGGCGACAAAAGAAGGACCTAACCACATTGACTACTCACTCTTCATCCTCAATATATGCCCCGCTAATCCCTTTCCTTCCAAATTCCTACTCATTTTCTCTTGGCTTCTTGCCCTCATTCAATGCCGGCCTGCACGTGATTTTGCACGTGAACACCATATGCCTTCTTTTTTTAGTTGGAATTGCATGTGCTCGCGATAGTGGCACATGTAGAGATTACAAATCTTGTAATTAAGAGCTAGTGTTGTTAATTAAGGGTACTACAGTTTCTATTATATATAAGTTCTTTACAAACTAAATAATTACTATCACCTGAGTTTGTAAGATTCAAATTTTCTACAAACGTGAGAGAGCCTTTATAAGACCCACCTATTCGAACAGGAGGCTGACTGCCCAAGACATATATATATATACATATATATGCTCATGCAGGCAGATTCATAAAAACTCTCTCATTTATTGTTTATTCGAGTTTTTAAAGAATTATAGTAAAAGTTATAGTACCCCGAATATTTTTCGGTCAAAAAATGGATATTTGGCCACCCCACGTATGACACAACTATTGGCTTTTTTTTATTCAAATAAATAAAAACCATGTATATAAGTAGGTAATTATGTTATGGGTGACCAAATATCATTTCTCTTTCCCGTAACTAAAGTACTAATTACCTGCAATGCAAAGTGGCTCCTTTTGATTGGTTTGGCCCACGGGATTAATAAGTGGTTACGTGTCTAAACAAATCAACTAATTAATATTATATTTGCATGGCAATCTAGGCAGCATAACAATAAAAGGAAGTTTGGTTTGCCTCATTATCTTCTAAAATAAATGCAAATGATGGCTAAGCACAAAGAGCTTAGCTTTTGGAGAAGATTTCAACACGTAAACTCTTATGTAAAGGAGACTATTGGCAACGCGGTGTCTGCTTTTCAAACACCCACCTTTTTCATTAACAAATGTTTAAGATCGAGTTGGTCTTCATAATGAATCAAATTATAACTTTTTGACCACAGATGGAAATGCCGTTTATGAATTCAAGCGAATTTTACGGCCTAGTTTTCATGTACCCGATCGAGTATATATGGCCTATTCATTATAGTTACTAGTAAATCAATCATATCACCAGTAAATTTAATTAATTGTTTAATTAATTAGTGGCTAATTACATATTACCGGCCCAACAGCTAGCTCTATATATATATATATGAACCCTAGAGCTAGTATATTATATGTACGTGCAGGTCGGGCAGAATGAAGAAAATGTCCAAGTAGTTTTTCCACAGTAATGATGGCATACATTTGATTACACCACATGACCATATGCCTTCCATTTCAAGGCGTATACGTAACAGGAAGGACCCCCAACGGTTATGAAACGGAAGTGGAAATTTTCTAAAATTCAAAAAAGTGACTGGGTGCACCCCTGTTCTGTGTGCCCCAGCTCAATGTACATCCCCCTTAAGTCTCTGAGAGAAAAAGAAAGTAACCCAAAAGGCCAAGGAGTGAAATGAAACCCCTCTTTATTCATCTTCTTCTTCTTCTCCAATATTCTTCGTCTATTGCTGGCCTTTGTAATCATGAGTCTTTGTGCCATCATTGCTATCAAAAGCCTCTCTCTCTCTCTCTCTCTCTCTCTCTCTCTCTCTCTCTCTCTCTCTCATGTGAAGATACAAACACAATATCACAGCTAGCTAGCTAGCTAGCTAGCTATATGACTCTTCACTCACAAAGTTTCCTATTTAAAGTGTAAGAACCTATCTCTTTAAAGCCACCTTTTTTTTGTTCTTTCTCAAAGCTTTTCATTCATTCATCTCTTTAAAAAGAAACCCAAGGTCTCTTCTATTGCAAGTCTTTTCTCAAAATAGAGGAACAAAGATGTGCTTTAACTCTTCATCCATCCTACGTAGTCCCTTGCATTCTGCTTTTTGCCATCCACGGCCGTCAAAGAGACAGAACCTTCGACTTGGCCGGCTTTGCAGGTTCCACATCTTTACTTCCTCCACCAATTCTCTCTCTCTCTCTCTCTGTGACAACAAGTTGTGTGAACTAATTAATGCAGGAGAAGAAGACTTTTGAAAGAAGCAAAAGAGAAGAAAAGGGCGAGGGTGGTGATCATGAAGGCAGAGATGGAACTCAAGAACTTGAAATTGTACATGGAGAACCGGAGCATCATAGAAGAGAACGAGAAGCTGAAAAAGAAGGCTCTGCTTCTTCACCAAGAGAACCAGGCCCTGTTATTTCAGCTCCAAATTAAAAAAAGCTCTCTCAAGACCAACAGCGACATCAATCGCTGATATGAATATATGCAGAAACAAAAAGAATAGGAAGGAATAGGAGCCTGAGCTAGCCTCGATCAGTTCTTTGATCTTTAGGGGGGAGTCTCAACTTCTCTATATATATCTCCTTTTTTTCTTTCTTTTTTTTGGTTTTCTTTGGGGTATATTAAGTTTCTTTAAATAATTAGGGTGGGAAAGAATAATAGGAAATGGGTTTATTAGCCTTTTATTATGAGCATGATAATGCAGAATGATTCCACTTTGTGTATTTTTTTTATGGGTATTATTACAGGGAATATGGTGTAGAATACTACCACTATGCATGCAGTGGTTCCATAAAATCTTGTGCTATTGAGCTTTTAGAGAGAGAGAGAAAGCATGCATTGAATTATGGATTAATTAGCAGATAAGAAATCCTGTTTTGGCTCGACATTAATATAATGAATAACATTTCTACAGTAGCAAAAAAAAAAATCTACAATTAATTTGAAGTCTTGAAGATCATCAAGCACATGAAATTGTACGTGTTCTGGTTAGCATTGCTTGTATACTCTTCACTTTCTCAAAGTTGGACAATTGCCTAAAAAGTAGCCTGTCTAAGGAAAACCAGTAAAATCTCATAGCCCCAATGAATAGCTTAATTTTTATGTTGAATGAGCATTTCCATGGCCTCCAATAAAGGGCTATTAAACTTAAAACGGATTGCAAAGAAAATAGAAACATATTGCAGCTTTAGTGTGTCTGCACATGTAATTATAAATTATATATAGAAATTGATGTGCGGACGAGCTCTGATTAGGACTTACAATTTTTAACATGACCCACGAATCTAATACGAAATTAACGAATTAAAGTTAATGGGTCTTATTCGTTTAATTAAATTAGTCGGGTTAGGCTTGACTTACGTAATATTATACTCATGCTTCGGTACAACCTGAACCCAACATGCACTATAAGAGTTAGAAATTAAGTTTTTACAGGACCCGTAAACCAGATACGAAACTAACTCAAAATTAGCGAATTCGAGTTTAGGGGTCTAACCCATTTAACTTAATATAATTTTATACTCGTGCATCGACTCAATTCCATCACACAAACACAAATTGTCACTCCTAATGAATACTATACACAATCCAGAACCCAAGTTTTCATGAGTCACCTAAAGGAAGAATTCACTAAGTTAAATTGGGCCAAGGATCAAGAATGAAGCGAGCCTCAGCAAGAATACAACCACCAATAAGTGTGTCCATACTATTTTGCCCCGTGTGAATAGACCTGGGTGTTGGGTTTACCATTACCGATTTTCAACTGAAATAGTCCGGTAAATCAGGTAATTACCCGGCATTTTTCCGTGGAAGCCTAGTTTCGAAATTTTCGGATAAATTGAATAAGTTGTGTACGTAATTGGGGCATGCATGTGTTTTAGACTAGATCTTTAAGAATTGACGCAACACGTACAGCTAGGAAGTCATTAAGAAGCTGAAGTTATGATCTTAAAGGATTGGGGTTAAATAGTACTGTTGAACTCTAATGACCGTAAACAAATTATAAATCATAAACTTACTACCATGTCTCATTATTCTGGCTGTTAAAAAAAAAAACTAATGCTGAAAGACAACTTAGACAAGAAATTTAGCAAGTTACCTCGCTTGATTCAGTGGATCAGTAATTTCAATTGATTTTGAGTTGAACACGAGAGTGAGAGAGATAGAGAGACGACAGATGAGAGTGACTAAGGCCAGAGAGAGAGAGAGAGAAAGAGAAAGACAGGCGATTGGGTAAGGCAGGTTTGGGGGAAATGGAATCGACAAATCGTTCAACAGGTGTAGGAGAAGAAAGAAAATTGAGTACTATATATAGTCTAATATAGAGTATCTAAACGGCGTCGTTTTACTCTTTATCAAAACAGTGTCGTTTTGATAATGAGTCAAACGGCGTCTTTTAGAAATGGTCGGGTCGGCATTCGACGGAAAAATCTTTTCACCGATTACCGATCGACTAATAATTCGAAAAAAAATTATTTTTTTCGATTTTCGATTTTTTTTATCATACGGTAGGCGGTTCGGTGGTGGCCAATAATCGAATAATTTGCCTACCGCTACGTGTAAACACTCTCCAAGAATTCCGACTCCAAGATGACCTTCACATGACACAATTTCTTTTTCTTTCTTCGATTGATGAATTTGCATTTGACATTCTTATAATTATTAACAATCATGGTGGTAGAAACATTACTCATTATCAAATCCATTAACCAATTGAATTCCTTTATAACATCAATGAATTCAAAATTTTAAAATACAGGAAAATTTCGCTTACCCCTTGATTTTTCATTATTTTTGCAATCTTACCCTCGATCTTTAAAAATTTGCAATGTCAAGTCATCATCTTTCAAAACTTTGCAATTTCACCTATTAGTTAAAAATTTTCATTAAATCCTAATTGAGGATGAAAAAATTTCTAAAATACTCCCATTTTTTTTTCTTTTATTAAAAAAAAAAAAAAGGAGAAGGTCAGCCGTGGGTTTGGTCTGTTTTACTTATTTTGGTGAATAATAAGGAATGGTAATTCATTGGAGCACAAATTGGGATTTTGACTTATTTAGCTAATATGAGCTATTTAAAGCATCGATCGGAAATGCTCTAACTTCGAAGTCAGAAAAGGAAAGGGAATAGTGGAAAATTAGAGGAGAATAGGGGAGATTTACCAGTAAGTTTAGAGAGAATTTAGTTGAGAGCTTTACTTTTATGGAAGTCCACGTTATGGAATAAGTTATAATCCTTAAAGAAAAAAAGAGGAATGCTACGTGCCACATTGATGCTTACTAGGGTTGGCAATTTTTGACACGACCCGCGAACCCGGCACGAACACGACACGAAAATATAGGGTTCGGGTTTTACATAATCGGGTTCGGGTCATAATCGGGTTGACCCGATTATGACCCGATTATAATCGTGTTTGGCGGGTCAACCCGCGGGTTGACCCGCGAACACGATTATGACCCGATTTCTTAAAAAAAAAAAAATTTGAAAGTGAACACTGAAGAGAGACCAAACCCGTTTAAACCATGAACACGACTATGACCCGCACGCCTTTTGAGTTTTGCCCTTTTCATCACTTTCAGAGTTTCAATTTGCCCCAAACGTTCAACTGCATCGACGGCCACAATCTACCATGGAACTGATGGAAGCTTAAGCACAGAACAACTGAACAAGCACTGAAATCAGGAAGCCATCATCCCCACAGAAATCTGGTGATTTTGTCCTTAATCGTTTGGGCGTATTATAGCAATCATCAATACTCTCCCTTTCTCTATTTTCCTTTGACAAAAAACTCCCCTCTTTGCTCAGTTGCTGTGTTCACTGTTCAATACATCACCGTCGTTCTATTCAAAAAGCTTCCTCTGTTCAAAAATTACCCTACCTTTTTAAAGATTTTAACGCGTTTTGGTTTTGGGGATATACCTAATAATCTAATATCCCCAAAATCAGGAAGCGGATCTATGTTTGCCCGGACCTTCCGTCGAATCCACTGATGATCGGCTCTTGTTTGGTCTCCTTGCCTCTCGGGTCTACTCGGCTCTTCAGGTCATACGGGTTTGGTCTTTCTTCACCGGCGATCTCTGGCTCTGAAGGCGTCGTTCCATCAGAATTCGGGTCCTCAACCACGGCGTCGTTTCTGGCTCCATCGGCCAACAACCTAGCCCTCCGATCGGACTCACACTCTCACACGATCTCAGTGTTTCTCACTTTCTTTCTCTCCTGAATTCTGATCTCCCCCCTCTCTCAGCTACACTCGGAAACTTCTTCAACTCTTTAGAGTTCAAAGAATCAGAGAATTGAAGGAAGGAGACGGGTTACCCGGGTCGTGTTCGTGTTACCCTGTTGGAAATCGGGTCGTGTTCGGGTTTAAGGGTTCAACCCGATTAATAATCGGGTCGGGTTCGTGTCGAACCCGATTATGTAATCGGGTCAGTCGGGTCGACACGAACCCGACCCGCTGACCCGAATTGCCAACTTGCTTAGTCTGTTGCGAAAAATGTTTTCCATAAAAAATTATTTTTCAACGTTTAGCACATACAAAAAATCACAAATATTTTTTTATATTTTCATTCAATCATATTAACTTATAAAAATTAATTTGTATTCACAGTATACAAACATTAATATAAAATAATTGTTTAGTAGTAATTTGATGATGGTCTAAGGGTGTCTCAGTGGTGGTTGGATGATTACCTAGGAGTGGCTCAGTGGTGGTCAGGTGGTGGTTTGGGAGACTCAGTAGTGGCTTAGTGATAGTCTAGGGTGGGTTGGCAATGGTCAGGGGTTGGCTCAACGGCGGTCCAGGCAGGGCTCGATGATGGTCTAATGTGGCTCAGAGGTGATCTTGTGGTGGCTCGATAGTGGTCCAGGGGTGGCTCGGTAGTGATCTAGGGGTGGCTTTGTGGTAGTCCAGAGGTGGCTCAGTGATGGTCCAAGATGGCTCAACGGAGGTTTGAGGGTGGCTCAATGGTGGTTTAGGAGTGGTTTGGTGATGATTCAAGGTAGCTCGATGATGGTCCAAGATGGCTCGATAGTGGTCCAGGGAAACTCGATGGTGGTCCGGGGGTGGCTCACTGATGATCTAAGGTAGCTCGGTGGTGGTCCAAGGGTAATTCAATGGTGGTTTGAGAGTGGCTTGACGATGGTCCAATGGTGACTCAATGATGGTCCAGCGATAACCCGAGAGTGGCTCGAAGACAGTTTGCAGTAGTTTGGTAGTGACCCAGCGACGGCCCGGGTCTGTCTAGATGGTCCAATGATGATCCAAAGGCTTATGAATGAAAAACTCAAATTTACAAAATGAATTACGAAATTTGAAAATGTAAATAATTTTTTGAAACTAAAAAAGATTTTTTGGCCAAACCAAAAATATTAATTTCGGTCACACCAAACATCGAAAAATACGAAAAACATTTTTTATAAAATATTTTACGCCGAGACAAACAAAACCAAATATCTATTAGTACAAGTAAAACTCATAACTAAATTACATTTATTAGTCCTATAATATATTTAAAAATTAATAAATATAAAGTACAAGAATTATTAATTACACAACGTAAGATAATGTTTATTCGTTATCAATTATCAATTTTAGAAATAGTTAAATAACATAATATTAGTTATGAGAGGACCAACTGCACAAGAAAGTAGAAACATAGATAAGCACACATGCACGTACCTGGAGACATCAACCCACAAAGCTCCGAAAATCCAAAGACCACCATTTAATTAATCCTTTGTTCCTATGATCCTATCTTATCTCACTGCAGTTCAGTGAAATAGGATTCTATTTCTCTCAATTGAAATGGATAGTTGTCCCAATCGATTAGGACACGTAAAGCAGAGACAATTGAGTTAATAACTAAGCTTCCCTCTTTAGGCAAAGTTAATGATAATGAGCACTATCATGGGAAGCAGCAACAACCAAATCAACAGACTCAGTGCCACAAAAGGAAATAATACTCATATCTATGACTAAATACTACAGATTTACTGCCATAAGAAGTAAAACCTGCTAAATGCATCATATTAACTTTATTTATGATTTTATAATGGGTAAAAAGATCCAAAAGACAAAAACTAGTACTTCAAAACCCAAACCAAGAATCTAGAACAAGGAAAACAGACTAGTACCGGTCAATCAAGATAAAGTCCTCGCTGTTGAGAACCTTAACAACTTTTTCTCCAACAAAATTCTCCCGGCCAATTTCGTTCACCAGATTCACAAATTCTACCCTCTTTGCCAGAGAAAGAGGTACATATGGGAGCCTGAAAACCGGCCTTACAACTCCAAGTTGAGCGAGAGCCGTGTTTAAGCCAATGGGATTAGGCTCATGAAAAAGCCACTTAATCAGAGGCATGAGCTTCGCATTCAGTGAAGGGTTCTTTCCTCCAAAGATGAGTTCCCGCATTAAACCTGGAACCAAGTTGCTAGCAACAGATATCACCCCAGTTGCCCCATGGCTCCATCTAGCATCATGGCACTCATCATCATTGCCACTCCACACCACTATACCATTCTCTGTATACTGTTCAACCCGATCATTTCCAGTACACTCCTTCACACCAGCAAAGTTAGCACTCCCAGCTATAGTGTGAATCACACGTGGGGGAATATCTTGGCCGGTCCGTGAAGGCACATTGTATATGATCGTAGGGCCCATGGATAGAACACTTTCGAAGTGAGAAACCATGCCCTCCAAGGAGGTTTTGCCATAGTAAGGATTAATGTGAAGCGCAGCATGCATTCCAACAGCAAAACCCTGTTCAGTGGCATGAATTGCTTCCCTTGTGGAATTGCTTCCGGTGTTTCCAATTACCTTAATAGATCCACCAAAACAGTTAACCGTGTGGCCAATAAGCATTATATGTTCATCCCAGCTCATCAATTGCCCTTCACCAGTTGTGCCACCGACAATAACACCTTCAACACCATCGACAATCTGCATGTTCACCAAGTCATCATATGCTTCTAGATCGAATCTACCATCAGGTAGGTATGGAGTTTTGATTGCAGTTATCAATTTAAGAGACTTTATACTCTCTGCTGATGTCCTGCAAACATAGGAAGAGAATAACTACATTCTATTGGACCAATTCTCTCAAAAAGAGAAGTATATATTTATCATCTTCAATTTTTAATACCCCACAGCTACAACACACCAACTAGTACTGTGAAAAGAAATTAAAATTTATCATCATTCTATTTGCTGACAAGGTAATATTTAATAACACATAACCATACACACATGGAGCAGCACAAATGCACACTGATGATTTGCAACACTCATCAGTCAAATGCTGGATATTTATACACATATAGATACATTTCATATGATGACGCAGTTCTATTCGAACAATAAATGCATATAATTCAAGCTTTCTTCTCAAATAAAATAAATAAATCTTTGATGTTATGGAAATGTTCTATAAGCTTTTCTTTGAAAACGCAATCAAAAAGGCAGAGCTGTTTCCTGTCAAACTCTTTAGTGCATTATATGGGCACATACCCACACGTTGCAAAAGACTAAGTACATAAGGCATTACAGATAGCACAACCCAAATATTTTGATATGAAAATGCAACGATACAGGATATATAGCTTGATAATTTACCTATTTTTAGATTCTAAACTGCGCATTGGAAGATGGAAATTAGGTATTACAGCAGCTCGCGGAGACCTCCACTTCGCATTCCTACCTCATACCAACAGAGGAAACGACATTAGCAAACAAACCAAAACAGAGTTTGTGTTAGTAGCATCAAGCATAAGCAAGGCAAAAGAAACCTCGTACTAGGAGAGATCATCAATCCATAGATAAATAACTAACACAAAAAGGAAAGGGCTCCGGTTTATTTAATTAATATTTAAAACCTCGCACCAGATAAAATAAATGAACAAATGCATAACAAAACGATTTTTTAGTTTGTTAATTAACAAACAAACAGAACAGAACAATTGATTAAATTAATCAGATTAACCTCTTATAGTTATCCCCATAGTTGGGACGCGGAGAACACAAGCTATAGCTCTTCAACGTAGCCATTTCTTCGCCTACAGACAGCGAGCAAGCCCGGATCCGATTACCAGGTTGATCCGACCCAAATAAAGGTTCGAAAGACGCGGGGCTGGATGCAAAAAGCGAGTACGGGGGGAGGGGCAGAAGTGAGATTTTCAGTGAATCGGAAGGGCGATAATGTTGGTGGAAATGCAGGGGGTGAGGATCGTGGCGAAGGGTGTTTGGTTAAGGGAAGTGAGGAGGTTGGCGAGGCGGGACATGTACGTTGGATTGTGGAGAATGAGTGGTGGATGTTGGCTCGAGCGGAGAGGGCAATGGAGGCTGCGCTAGAGAAAGATTACCCTGTGTCCTTTAGGGTTTTGTTTTGTTTATACTGAGCCGGGCTGTGAGCTGCTGGCCAGTAACTCGAGACTCCCCGACTCCCGAGCTTAATTTATGGTATGGGCCTCCTTCACTGGCGTGGCGAAACATCTGGTGATGACGCGTGTTACAAACTTCAAGTGTTCACTGCTTTTTTCTACTTCTGTTCCTTTATCCTTTAGATTTCAGTTTTTTAATTTTATCCCTTTTAATTTAAAAAATAAAAAATAAAAAATGGTCGGAGTGGTATGGCTCGTATGGTGGGCTTCTCGATGGGAACCCAACCTGTCCAAGGTCTGCTTGGCGGACCTTTAATGTTGTGATCGTTGGATATGACCCAAATTTGAGTTGAGTATCGATATTTAATAAACTGATATACGATCGTCATATATAACCGAGATTATGTAACAATAAAAATTAATTATTAATTTTTTTTTTTATAATAACATATTTTTATTATCACATCATCAATTTATATGACAGTCGTATAACAGTCTGTTAAATAGTATTACTCATTATACAAAGCTTGTTTTACCAAATGATTTTGTTATGATTATTGAGTAGTGTCATTTAGTAGATTCAAGGGCGGCGCTAGCATTTGAGATTTGAGAGGGCAAAATTGAAAAAAAAAAATAGGAGGACAAAACTAAAAAAAATAAAAAAGTTAGGCATAAAATTTTCATTTTAATTTTTTTTTTAAGGAAAATATGGGGCCCAAGTCTCAGGGTGGCTCTGCCCCTAAATAGACTATTATAAAACTTGATGATGTGGTAGTGAAAATCAACATTTAGATCAACACTTACTAAAAAAAATTAATGGC
Source organism: Alnus rubra (assembly GCA_028654335.1). NCBI lineage: Eukaryota > Viridiplantae > Streptophyta > Magnoliopsida > Fagales > Betulaceae > Alnus > Alnus rubra. The sequence continues at coordinate 1,777,605 of JAJPGS010001817.1, forward strand.
TGATTTTTACTATCACGTCATTCTAGCTCTCAAAGAATTAAGGCTCTATTTGTTAGAAAAATTATTTCTTGTCTTTGTTTTTTTATTAAAAACAAAAATATAAAGAAACAACTCAAATACAAACATTTCTAAAAACACAAAAGCATTTTTTTCATTTTTACGTCTCATCAAAATACTTTTTCCAAACTAAAACTAAAGTGATAAGACTCTAATTGGGTAGAATAGTCTTTTTATACTAATTATGTATTTTTTTTTTTTCATATTTTTCAATAACAATTAACATTAGAACATTTACATTTTTTTCACTTTTTATATCACATAACTACTTTTTTTTATTACTATTCAAATAAAAAATTCACTAAAATACAATTTTTTTTTTTCACTTTTTCTATACCAAACTTTTTACATTATATCATATCTACCACTTTTTACTAATTCTAAAAAATAACAACTCACAGACATGACAAGTCACTTGCCAAACACTGCCAATAAGACTGGATCTTAAAAACGTGTCTAAAAGAGCGCAGTTGGTCACGCAAGTCCTAAAATAAAAGGGCATTCTATATTTCCATCTAATAATGGTCCTTTGTTGTCGCTTACTTTTCCAACATTAGTGTTGAAAGCGGGTCACTTGGACACTTTGGTAATTGGAAAATGACTCTTGCACAATAATTGCGTAACTATTGTGCAAGGTCTTAGAGACACGAAATGGGTACACATAGATCCCACGTGAGACCCATTCCATATCGTTAGAGTGGTGCACAACACAACCAATCATTCCTCTTGGTAATTTGGGATGGCGAAACCCATTCTTATTGGGGATGTGCATGGAGATTGGATACTGATAGTAAATTAGTAGTATGTTAAGGTTGTTCTCGTAAATTAAGTCGGAATATGAAGCCAAATCCCTTCTTGGCGCCTTCGAGGATTTGTAATTGTAATTTTGTGTGCGTTCCCTAAACTTTAGCAACTTTTTGCCCTTTCCCATGCCATGCGTGCTTTTGCATTAAAAACAAAGTTTCTTTTGGCGCCATCTAATCATAAATGCCAAACTTCGGTATTTAAACAGAAGCTTTTCAGTAATGCATATTTTGGCTCTATTTAGGGTCTGTTTGAGTTTGCGATTTCAAAATGTGCGATTTAAAATCACGATTTTAAAATGTGCAATTAGAAAAAAGTGATTTTTAAAAATGCAGTTAGGCGTTTGGCAATTCTGTGTTTTTAAAAAAGCACAATCTCTATCTGCGATTTGAAAAAGCAGATTTTATCCGTTTTCAAATCGCAATTTTTAAAAATGCAGTTCCCAAACGATTTATGTTCTGCGATTTTGTTTAAAATCGTATTTATTGTCTACGAAATCGCAATCCCAAACGCACCCTTAATAATGCTTGCTTTTTTACAATGGGTCGATAAGGTAAATGTAAATTTGAATGTTTTGTATTTTAGGTTATTTATAAATGTTTTTATTTATTTTTTTTAAAAAAAAGGAAAAAAAAATATACTATCAAACAAAGCCCAGTTCAATGATGTATGCATTTACTAATCCTTGTGGTTTGTTCATTACCTAAGTGAACCTTTTAAGATTGGATTCATGAACCTTTTTGTATATTTATGAATATGTTATGTATCTCTTCATGGAGGATCCCGATCTTCTATGCTTGGAATGCTTGAATTGCTAGCAATTTAGACAGATCTATAAAAAGGAAGGTTGTAAGATCCATTATTGCGGGTAACCCCACTTGTCCGGAGGAGAGGCTTGGACAAGTATGTCCGACAACTCCCTACTCTATGATTCTATGAAGCTACTCAAATTGTTAGGTGTCATGCATAGTTGATAAAATCATTTTTTTTTGTACGGGATTAAATTTAAATGAGATATTTTTTAAATATTTAAATATTAATTAAATAACATGTATTTTAAATTTTATTTAAAAATCACTCTTTTCACTTTTTGGGATGCAAAAATACCAATTAAGTTTTTTTATATTATAGTTTTTTAACATTTTCTTTTTCAATTGATAATATGACTAATTTACTTAATTGACATTGTCAATCTAAGACATAATTTTATCAATGTTAACACTTAATCTTCTTGATTTAGACTTGTGTTTATGAGTGAGTTGGAGATTATACAACTTCAACGCACATAGAAAACTAACAATCATATAAATAGAAGAGATGTCTATTGGGCATTGGCTAATTTTTTGAAAGCGATAATGCATCATAATTGGATTTTTTTTTTTTTTTTTTTTTTTGAAAATGGTCGTATACCATAAATGAGACCTTAATAATTTTTTTAGGGCTTCAATCTTTTTTTTTTTTTTTTTTTTATAATTGCATTACTGATCCCTGTGGTTGGTCTAAATTACGAATCACTCTATATAATACAAAAAGTTTATGGAGGGTATTTGTGGTAAACTATAATTACAAATAACTTCCTAAACCCGTTTTTCGTCCACCAAGTTAATAAAGTCCTTTAGTGGATTACGATATAACTAATATTTAATTAGAAGTTGTCTCACTATTTATATAACATGACAAATTAACGGATTTTATTAACTTAGTAGACAGAAAACGGGTTCAGATAGTGATTCGTAATTATAATTTACCACAAGAACCCTTCCTAAACTTTTTGTACTACATAGAGTGATTCATAATTTAGGTTAATCTTAGGGACTAGTGGTACAATTATCTATTTATTTTTATAAACCTGCATATATATATATATATATATATATATATATAAAGAAAGCCTCAAATAATAGTATTATTGGTAATATATATCTTTCCTTAGATAGACACGAGCTGTCATCGCTATCATAAGGAAGTAAAAAGAAGCAAAGAAATCCATAAAAAGCGTGAGCTACGTAAAAAGCTTACCAAAACCGCGTGTTTCATTAATAATATATATAGAATTTGCAGTTGAGTTGTCGTAGTTATGTAATATTCAAAACTAAACATATCTACCTGATCTCTAATACAAAATAATCTCAAATAATTTATTTACATCTCTTATACATTTTCTATACATTTTTTTTTTAAGTCAATCATCATTGAATATGTATGACCTACGATGATTACAACTAAAACAGATAACACAAAGCTTATGCAGCAACTGCTATCTTGCATTTCAATTTAATTATTATAGTTTAAAATACATCGAATGTTATACTCATCACGGCTTAGGAAATAAATAAAAAAAACTCTAAAACTATTTTTGGAAAAAAAAAAAAAACCACTAGTCCACAACGTTAACAAACATCCGAATAATACTATAAAGAGGACTAGAGTCTCGTTGTGTCTTCCATAATGTCACGTGCTGTATAAAATTATCATTAGATCAAAATTTAATAATAATTATTTCAAATTTAATGATAATTTTAATAGTTACATGACATTTGAAAAAAAAAAAAAAAATTTAGTCCTCTTATAGCATTACTCCAAATCATATAGTATTAAAAACTGATTTCACATTTTAGCTTAATTGGTACGAAGAAATGTTTTATTAAAAAAAAAAAATTATGGGTTAATTAAACCCTCGTAAACCAAATGAATACCATCACATTTTTTTATCTTTTAAAAAAGAAAAGAACACCATCACGCGGCCATTTATAAAAGCAAGTTTTGACCGTAACAAGAAAAATTAACGATGAGCAACTAACGGGTAAATTATCACTTATTTTAGAAGTTTAAATTGATAAAAAAAATTAAATTAAATTATTTAATTAGTATTTTAATACTATTTTAATATTTACTCTTATGTGTTACTTCTCATGTTCCTCCATTGCTTAGAAAATTTATAAAAAAGTAACATAGTATATTAACAAATGTAATTTGTTATTGTCTCCGACTTAAAAAAAGAAAAAAAAAAAAAGAAAGAAAAAGAAAAAAAAAAAAAAGGGAGAGGAGCTGCGCCACTCTCGCAACACGGGCCGGTCGGCGCAATTCTAGTCACCCACGAGGGAAGACAGTTCTCAGACACAAACAGATATGAGTCCACAGTACCAAACGCAGCAGCAGAATGGCAGACTGCGTACCTTCTCGTAATTTCACCCACCGGGCCACAGACTATAAAAACCAGTGGGACCCACCGCTCTGCGACCCCTCTCTCCCCTGTCTCTTCCGCACTTCGTTGTTTCTCTCTTTTGGTTGTTTGAAAATCACGAGCGCTGCTTTGAAACCACAGAACCCCTCCAAATCCGACGCACATTCACGCTCTCCGAATCTTACTGCTTGGTTAGCTTGAATGGAGGAGAGAGTGTTCGAGCTTCGGAGGAGAAGATAGCGATTGTTTTTTGATGGCTTCCAGTGCGTATAGAAATGGCGTTCACAGGGGAAGTAGTGGCATGAAGCTGGATCGGCCACTCCCGGCGGCGAACCTCAAATCTTCGTCGTTCAAATCCAGGATTCCTCCGTCTCAGTCCTCGGGATCCGCTCTCCGCCGCAGCAGCCCCGCCTCTTTCGCTGCAAGAGACAACGACGGAGGTGAATTTCATTCCAAACATGATCCAATGCACTACTTTGTATATCTACTTTTTTATTTCTTGCAATGCGATTTCATTTTGTGTGTGTGCGCTTTTTTTTTTTTTGGTCCGAGCGTTTGAGATTGATGCACTAGAAGTCTAGAATGTACAAATGTACTGGAATTGGCATGAACTGTGGAATTTTTGAATTATTAGAATTTTTTGAAATTATGGAAGTGATTTTATAGCTCAAATTGTGGTTATAGGTCTGCTGCTCTGGTATTAATTTAATGGTCCGGTTCCGGATGGTGGATTTAGAGCTTTTTATATGCCCTGCAAGTAGTAGATTTCATTTTCATGGAGACATGAGACATCCTAGTTTTTTCTTCTTCTTTTTTGTTTTTTTTTTTGGTTATCAAATTATTCAAGCTTTTAGAAGTGTTAATAACTTTTTTGTGCTCCAATTCTTGCATAGCCCTTGTCTCAGGTGCTAACTGTTCACATCTCCCACACACTCGTGTATGTATGTATATATGTGCGTAAGGCGATCTCCACATGCATGACTAAATAGATTTTGTTTATGTTTGTGCTTTTTCCTGGACAGTACCGGGAAGAGTTCGAGTGGCTGTAAGACTGCGACCACGAAATGTGGAAGAATTGGCGGCGGATGCAGATTTTGCTGATTGTGTGGAATTGCTGCCAGAGGTGCCCCTAGCCCCCTAGTGTCATTCTAGTTACGATTTGTAGATTCTGCACATGACTTTTAATTCTTGTATTTTCAAAAAATGTTCCCGTACGGATGTTTCCTTTTTCTTTTTATGTTTTAAGCTTTCTGGTATTTTATTGCTTGGTTGTGGTGCCATAAATTATTCTGGGATTTTGCTCTACCTCAGCTTAAAAGATTAAAGCTTCGGAAAAACAATTGGGATTCAGACACTTACGAATTTGATGGGGTGCTTACTGAATTTGCATCCCAGAAGCGTGTCTATGAAGTTGTCGCCAAGCCTGTTGTAGAGGTCTGTTATTTTTTGGTACCTATATTAATTGTTAGACGATCTTCCCTAATTTAGTTTTTTTTTTTTTTTTTTTTTTTTTTTTTTTTTTTCTGGTTTCGTTATTGCTGATTCATGTACCCTTTACCTCTAGTTGTATTACTTTATCACTGGCAAGTGTTCACAATATTTCTTCACATTAAGGTTATATGAAACAAATCTCCTGTCATATACTCCTACTATTATATCTTAGATATTGTGGAGCAATCTAATAACGTGCCCTTTGCTTTTGTAGAGTGTTCTAGATGGTTACAACGGGACTGTTATGGCTTATGGTCAGACTGGTACTGGGAAAACTTTTACTCTTGGACGGCTGGGAGAGGAAGATACATCTGATCGTGGAATCATGGTTCGTTCGATGGAGGATATTTTTGCAGATATTTCTCCTGAGACTGATTCTGTCTCAGTCTCATATTTGCAGGTTTCTCTAGTTACATTGCTGCATAAAGAAAACTTAGTCACAATTCTCATTCACCATTGACGTTAATATTGAAAACTTGTTTTCAGATTTTAATCTTTAATTTCATCCTGTTTACAAAATGTCTGAAATTTTTGTTCTCAACAAAAATGTGTAGCTTTACTTGGAGACTCTCCAAGACCTGCTCGATCCTGGAAATGATAACATTCCTATTGTGGAAGATCCTAAAACTGGTGATGTTTCAGTACCTGGGGCAACTCTTGTAGAAATCAGGGACCAACAGAGTTTCATGGAGCTGCTTAGAATAGGGGAAGCTCATCGAATTGCTGCTAACACAAAATTGAATACTGAATCTTCTCGTAGTCATGCTATTCTGATGGTGAAATAATTTTATCCTGTCTATTATACAATAATTTTCAATTATATATTTGTTTAAGCTCTTGCATCAACATTTCGTGATATAGATGTTGTAATTCTTTGCACTGTTCTGTATTACTGAAATGTTGATATATTCAAATTCCTTACTGCAGGTACATGTTAAAAGGTCTGTCATGGGGAGAGAAGACATCATTTCCAGTGAAAATGGTGACCCTCCTCCTCACTTGGCCAAACCTTTTAAGCCGCTTGTTCGGAAAAGCAAGTTAGTTGTGGTAGATCTGGCAGGTTCAGAGCGTATCCACAAGTCAGGTTTATACCCCGACTTATGACCTCTTTCATCAGTCACGTGACATGTTTATTTGGTTGTATAACCAATAAGTTTATAAGTAGCTGTTTCTCCAAGGCATGTTGTGTATGTTCCACCCAGTTTTAATAGTATGCTAGTAGGCTCCACAATGGGGGTTAGCCTTCCTTGGGCAGAGCTGGGTATTTATGCATTTCCATGCCTGTAATCGTAACATGGTTTAAATTTCTGTACTGGAGGTGGTGGAGCTCCAACTGCAGACTTGACTTGGTCCCTGGGGCTCCTTTGTCCCTGAAAAAATCCCACGCACTTTGCTCTCCCCCTTGAACTTGCAGCGCGAATGGTCGCCCCAAGTTGTTTGTTGAATCTTAGTGTTTCAGTTGTTTGGAATGATTGAAAAGTCAATGCATGTATATGGTGCCGAAGGTGCTATTATGAGATGGATTTGTTCAAAAAATTTCATTACTTGAAGAGAACAGCATCTCACCCTCTCCCCTCACTCCCGCCCTCTTTTTTCTCAAGTAGGTGGCACCCTGCTTGCTTGTGGCTGTGAAACCCAACATCCTACAATCAAGAGTGCATAAATGTCTACAAAAGCTTCACAAGTTGGAGTCCTATTCATGTCTGTTACATGAACTTTTCACGTGTAGGGGTTTGGGAGATTTAATGCACTTGGCCTTTGGAGATGGATTATTGTGAGTCCAGTAAAGCACTTCCCTTAGGCTACTTTCATTATAGCGAAACTTGTGCATGGAAATGAGATGTAGAAGAGTACTGCAAAGAAAAAAGGTTCCTATTCTAAAAGGCTTTTGTTTTAGATGGAAATCTCGCTAGAAAATAGAATCTTTTTTTTTTTTGGTTCCCATTAAGCAGTGCATTACAGCTGGATCTGCTTGATGGTATCTAAGGGTATTAGGTCCTCATATGAAGACATTTGTAGGTGGGTCTCTCTCTTTTTTCTGAAAGAGCCAGCAAAAAGTGAGGCAATATTCTATTTTCTACTAGTTTATAAGTACGGTGAGGTTTCCAGTAGTTATGGTTATTGACTTGGAGTTTAGGCATACAATCTCTAACTTAGTTTTATGGTTCTTATGTGTAATTCGAGAGGGTTTTTCTTCAGCATCCAACTTTATGATTTCTTAAATTCTTAAATGGCTTTCAGCCATAGTAAAACGTTTTAGTGCATCAATTTTTTTTTAAGTATGAGTTGTTCCTGTCTTTGTCTTCCGCTAGAGGATGTTTTCCCATTGAATTTTTACATCCCAAAAAGTGCACTGCTGTTGCAATGGTTTAAGGGCCTTATATGGCTTTTGATGAATTTGCTTTATTTTGATTCCAATGTGTTTATGAGGTACACTTCCTTGTTATATAGTGACATTATCTCTGTCCTTTTACTGGCAGGAAGTGAGGGACATATGCTAGAGGAAGCTAAGTCTATCAATCTCTCTCTTAGTGCATTAGGGAAGTGCATAAATGCTCTAGCAGAGAATAGTCCTCATGTTCCAGTTCGTGATTCAAAGCTTACGAGGTTGCTTAAAGATTCATTTGGAGGTGAGATGTCTTTCATATTTATGTGACTGTGCTCAGACTTTGATGGTCATTTTTTTTAATAAGTAATTCAATTTTATTAGAAAGCTTAGAGGGATGCAACCCAAGTACACAGGGAGTATACATGAGAGACACCCAACTAGGGAGAGGAATAACACCAATCTGAAAACTCTAAGACATTAGAAAATAAAGGATTATTGTGAGCAGCCATCCAATCATAGAGGGATTTGAATATAATAGCTTTTAACTCAATCATCAAACTCTCACAATCTTCGAAATTTCACACATTGCATTCTCGCCAAATACACCACATTAAGCACAAGGGAACCATCTTCCAAACTTTTATATTATGATGGCTTTGAAATTGACCTCTCCAACTAGCCAATAGCTCCGCCACCCGTTGGGGCTTGACTCACTCTATTCCAAATAGACAGAAAACTGAAAACCATGTCTCTAGCCACCTCACAATGGAGCAGAAGGTGATAATGGATCCCCCACTCTTCTTGCACATACAATACTAATCCATCATGATTACATGCCTCTTTCTCAGGTTATCCAAAGTCTATGTCTTCCCTCATGCAGCTGTCCAAACAAAGAACGTCACTCTCGAAGGAGCCTTGTTTTTCCAAATGCTACTAGAGTGGCGTTCTTTGTTTGGACGGATGTGTTAGAAAAGACATTGACTTTGGATAACCTGAGGAAGAGGCATGTAATCATGATGGATTGGTGATGATGGTCACATTATTATATGAGACGTTAACCATGATTCAGATGTGTACATATTGAATCATAGTGATTCAATGCACATTTGGGCTTAATACTTATTTTAGCCTTCTCTGACATAGTGCCAATCTTTATCTTCATTCCAAGTGGTTCTTTCTACACTTTTTTCCCAGCATATTGAAGCTTATTACAGTGTTATAAATTTTACTAAATGCTCTATTTCACATTGGTTATTGTTTCATAGGCACGGCGAGGACGTCGTTAATTGTGACTATTGGCCCATCCCCACGCCATCGAGGAGAGACTGCAAGTACCATACTGTTTGGACAAAGGGTAAGTTCTTATTTTTAGAAGGGCTTTAAAGATTTAGCTTCGAAGCGTCTAATATGTGTCGTGCTTTCAGTATTATTTGTAACTTCTCACAGACAGAGCTACTCATGTACTATGCTATATTTTTTTTTAGATAGGCACTTTGGCTGATATGTTATTATTTAATAGTCATGTATTGTTTAGATCATTACAATCTTTTTCTTTTTCTTGTTCTTCCATATCTTTCTTGACACCTAGTGTTTATCTTGATATAAATGCGAACTTTTTTGAGGGTTCATATTAAATGACCAGGTGAGTCATTATTAGATTGTTATCTCTCACAGGCTATGAAGGTGGAGAATATGTTGAAAATAAAGGAAGAATTTGATTACAAAAGTTTGTCCAGAAAGCTTGAAGTACAACTGGACAAGCTCATTGCAGAAAATGAAAGGCAGCAGAAAGCTTTTGAGGATGAAGTTGAAAGAATAAATGTAGAAGCACAAAATCGAATTTCTGAGGTTGAGACAAGCTTTGCAGATGCATTGGAGGTTTGTTGAATTATGTATTTGAACACTCTTATCTGCAATAAATTTTGAACTGATTTTTTTTTTTCAAATACATATGTACATTGTGGGTGTGTGTACTTAAATAATGAAATCTGTTATATATTTATGCATCAGACTTGATAATGGTTGATGGTTTAATTCTAATGCCTGTTCAAATGAGTTGAAGAATGAAAAGTGCTAGCTAAACTGGCTGGGATCTTGAGGGTCAACTCACAGCCCTGGTGGATCAAATCCAAGTATTTTGTGTTGTTTCTTTGTTAAATGTTGTCATGCTGGTTTGGCCTTCATTTGGATCTCAAAAAGAACAAGAGAAAGAAACAGAATGCATAAAATGCTCAAGAAAGGACTTATCAAAAAAAAAAAAAAAAATGCTCAAGAAAGGAAGCCATATTAGAACATTTCCTTTCACTTCTCTTTCACAGTTGCAAGGATTCCTGGAGCCTTGAAGTTATTTAGTTTTTAACTTTTTTCTCTTTTATTTGGCTGTGTGTAAGTATCGTTGTTTCTTTCAGAAGGAGAGGCTAAAATGCCAGATGGATTATATGGATTCAGTCAAGCAGCTGGAGGAGAAGTTGGTGTTGAATCAGCAAAAGCATGATCATGATGGCTTCGCTGATGGTAAATGTATTCTACAGGTACTCCCCTATAGAAACCATTTTAGTTGCTATATTGTGGTTTTCTTGAAGGAATCTTGTGCCAATTGTTGGTATTAGGAAACTTTTTGAGACAACAGACATGCATTCTGATATTTGTCAACGTCAACTTGGACCGATTTTGTATATCTTTTGACTGTCTTTTGCATATGTGGCTCTTTAGAATCTTTTTTAATGAAATACAGAAGTCATTTTTGTTCAACATTGAAGCATAGTGTAACAGTCTATGCTGGTGCATTTAGCTTTCTTGAGGTTGTATCAATTACCCGTTCTTTTTTTTGGTGGTGGGGTAGGGGTGAGGATCTGGTCCATTGGCTTGTTTAACTTCGTTTGCTTAGCATAACCATATTACCATGTAACCTGTTTCACACACCTTTAATGACAATGAGTTTAAATTTGTTTACTTCTATGTGAGATGACTGGAAGGGTCTGATTCAAAATCAGCTGAGTTCAATCTAGTCTATAATAACAGGCATATTGCACTGCTTTTATAGAGTTAGATGGCTCATTGCACAAGAATGAAGTTTTGATGGTTTTGGTGTAATGGAAATGTTTTGGTATAATGGCCCTAGTTGGTTTAAAAATTTACCTTCTGCACACTAATGTGTTGACTTATTTTAAGATAATCATATTGTATTTTTATTTTATTTATCATGCAGGGGTCTGGGCTTTCTGTTGCCGAGGAAGTTGTTGAGATCAAAAAGCTCCTTGAAAAGGAAACTAACCTAAGAAAGGTGGCTGAAGAGGAGGTGAAAAATCTTAGAAGTCAACTAGGGCAACATCCGCCGTTAGCGGTATGGGTTTTTCCTGGATTACAGAGTTCTTTTGTACCAGCATCCCCTGGATTTCTTCAACTTCCAAGCATGTAATTGCTGGTGTATAAGGTTTTGTTTTGATGTACTAGGCAGGTGGAGATGCAGAAATGCTAAAGCTTCGGAAAATTCTGGAGGACGAGACTCGTCAGAAGAAGAAACTCGAAGAGGAAATTATAGTACTAAAAAGCCAGTTGTTTCAATTGAGTTTTGAAGCTGATCAGGTATTTGATTATGGAGGTTAAGCTTAACCTTTAGGCTTGATCTAAATTCTGTTTGTAGTTTATATGTTGATATTGCCATGATTCTTTTGCTTTTTAGTACATTATGGAGATGTTTTAGATTTTAACTGTTACATCATATAAAAGCTATATAGTTTCATGGTTTGTGTGAATCCTGGAGTTTAATAACAGTTTGAGACAAAGGGGAGAGTATCAGGAAGAGCTCACTAGATTTTGCCAGATATCTGCCTCCTTGGTGACAACTCTGAGAAAAAATAAAATCTGAAGTGCCTCTTTGTATGAGGAACCCCCTTGTTTAGCAGATTGAATGGTTTAGGTTATTAGTGATAAATGGTTATGAGTATTCTTGTCCCTCCTTTGCATTTGCTGTAGTACATGTGTATTTTCTAAAAAAATTTAATACTATTTTCTTTGGTTTATGTTTATAGATGAAAATGTGTCTTGACAGAGGCGGGACTGGAAATGTGTTTGCTGGTCTAGATTCCTCCATGTCTCCTGTTAGGCATTCCCAACTCAAAGACTCAGGAAATGGACAGAAGGCATCAATTGCAACACTCTTTGAGCAAGGTAAGAGAGAAATTTGTGAAAATTAATGTCATTTGGATCTTATATAATCTTTCTATTTCTTTTTTTCTTTTTTCTATCAATCAATTTGACAGTTGGATTGCAAAAGATCTTGGCACTACTTGAGTCAGAAGATGCCAATGTACGGATTCATGCTGTGAAAGTGGTTGCCAACTTAGCAGCTGAAGGTGGGTAACTTGTTTTTGGCTCTCTTTCACCTTGTTTTCAGATATTTGCTCACATGTAATATGTTGTTGTATAGCTAGCATAAGTTTTTTGTTTTTTTGATAAGTAATAAGTTGGTCTTATTAAAAGCGTAAGGCGCCTCTCAATACACCGGCAGTATACAAGAGAACGCACCTAGCTAGAAAGAGAAAAACGAACAAGAAATTCATCAAAGGTAAACGACAACGGTGACACAAAAGCCACCGTCCAAAGATACAACGTATGAAAAAAAGAAGCTAAAATATCCTCCAAGGATCTCTCCAAATCCTCAAAACACCTATCATTTCTTTCCTTCCAAACACACCAGAGAATGCATGTCGGCACCATCTTCCAAATAACAGCACTCCCCGGCCTACCAGCCGTCCACCAACACGCAAACAAGTCAGGACTCTCAGAGGCATAACCCAAGACAGACCAAAACGAGAAAAAATAGCACTCCACACAGCGTATGCAACATCGCAGTGAAGGAAAAGATGATCCACTGATTCCCCGCTTCTCTTGCACGTGCAACATCTATCCACCACAATGACATGCCTCTTCCTGAGGTTATCCACCGTTAGGATCTTGCCTAGAGCCGCAGACCACGCGAAAAAAGCCGCCCGCGGAGGAGCCTGAGTTCGCCATACACTCTTCCAAGGAAAGTGACTTCTCACATCGCAAGCCAGAGAGCTAACGAAAGACCCAACCTTGAACAAACCTTTTTTGGAAGGGATCCACCACAATTTGTCTTCACTACCTCTATTAAAACTGACCGAGTGCAATACCTGGAAAAAAGCAACAAAGGTATTCACTTCCCAATCATGTGCTTCTCTAAAAAAGCACGCGCTCCACTGATTGAAGCCACCCACAAGCTCCACATTATCTGCAACTGAAGCATCCTTCGCACGAGCAATTCCAAATAAAACAGGAAAAGCTTCCTTAAGAGTTGAGTTCCCACACCACAAATCATGCCAAAATTTTGTTCTAGCCCCACCTCCCACCTCAAATCTAGAGAATCCTACAAATTTCTTCCACCCTTTCCTGATGTTCTTCCACAACCCCACCCCAAAAGTACCTGTAGGCTCTAGGGAGCACCAACCTTCCCATAAACTTCCAAACTTGGAATCCACCGCTATTCTCCACCAAGCTTCCCTCTCAATCCCATAACGCCACAGCCATTTGCCTAATAGAGCCTTGTTAAACACCACCAGATTTCTAATACCCAACCCGCCTTCTGAAACTGGAGTGCACACTTTAGACCATTTCACCAAATGATACTTGAACTCATCACCAATTCCTCCCCAAAGGAAGTCTCGTTGTAGCTTCTCAATACGAGCACCTACACTTGCCGGGATAGGAAAAAGAGACAAAAAATACGTGGGCAAGTTGGAAAGAGTACTCTTGATGAGGGTAACTCTACCTCCCTTGGAAAGGTATAACCTTTTCTAGCTGGCCAACCGACGTTTAACCTTCTCAATAACACCATCCCAGATATGAATAGCTAGCATAAGTCAGGTTGCCCATTGTTTAGGTTTTCTACTGGTGACAAAATAAAAAAGTAAATTCTTAATGAGGTTTGGTAGAGGAGAATATTTACCCGTTTAATATTGCTGTAGTTATTGTTCAGTGAAGGCACAGTCCTATTTTTGTGGTGTACAGTAAACTTGTCGTCCTTTTATAAAGAAAATTTTCTTTATCACTATCATTTGAAAATAAAGGTAACATGTGCAAATAGAGTTGCAACTACTTGCTAATCTTTATTTCTAGAAAGGGAAAATGTCATCACACTGTATTCTCACTCATAATCAAAGAGTTCCTGGAGTTTTTATTTTTATCAAATAGATTATTCCGTCTATTTTGGTTGATTTTTTCTAAGCATGTTGTTAGAAAAATTGGCAGAATCTGAAGGGAAGGATCTATTTGATAAATTCTTCATCTGCAGGGATCCATTTGATAAATTCTCTCTCTCTCTCTCTCTCTCTCTCTCTCTCTCTCTCTCTCTCTCTCTCTCTCTCTCTCTCTCTCTCTCTCTCTCTCTTTGTACCCTGCTCGTATGTCATTGTCCTTTCACCTGCTAAGTTTGTGTCAGAGTAATGGTCAATCATCTCAGGATCCTTAAAAATCCTCTCCAAATTTCCAAATTAATTCTATATCTTAGCACGCGTATTATTCTTTTTTAGATGCATTTCTTGTTTTTCGTTCTTTTTTTTTCTTTTCTTCAAATTTATTGTTAAAAATGATGTGTTCTCCCATGCAAAAAGCAGAAGCTAACCAGAAAAAGATTGTTGAAGCTGGTGGTCTTACTTCCTTGCTGATGCTTCTTAGAAGCTTTGAGGATGAAACTGTGCGCAGAGTAGCAGCTGGTGCAATTGCCAATCTTGCAATGAATGGTAATTTTGCATTTATATTTTTCCTTACCTTTGAGAGGGCTGGAGCTCTATTCCTTAGTTTGAGTTGTATTACCATTGTGCTGGTATTTTGTTCATTTGGATAATATCGGTTTTCATGTTTCTTCCTTTCTGACATAGCAGAAGCCAATCAAGAACTTATAATGGTTCAAGGGGGAATTAGTCTTTTATCAATGACAGCAGCTGATGCTGAGGATCCTCAAACCCTACGCATGGTTGCTGGAGCTATTGCTAATCTATGTGGCAATGGTATACTGAGCTTTTTTGCAGCATCTCCTTTGTTATGTTTTTGTCCATTCATGCCATTTAGATTATGAAAAGTTTCTGTTGGGAAATTGGAAAGAATTCTTGGGCACTACATCAATCAAGAAGCGCTTCTATTCTAGCACCTTTGCATTAAAGAAGGGATACTTTTGGTACCATGACAAAAAAGTTAATCATGATACATTCCTATCTTCTACTGTTTAAAGATCTTATTTTTATTTTCTTTTGCTTCTAATAAGATATGGAACATTGCCTTTACCTAAAATTCTCTCTGCTTCACTAATTTTTCTCCTGTGTTTCAAGTTAATAATAATAAAATCTAGTGAATGAAGATAAGACTTTTGCTATCAGTTTCCAAATATTATGGTGTAAAATACTGTTTTTTACTTGTTGAACCATTTTTTTTTTCTTCTTCTTCTTCTTTTTTTTTCTGCTAAAAAATTGTTAAGAATAGGAACCATGGTCTGGAAAATTGGAAGAGATAGGTTAAGTTGATCTTGCTGATGCCTGTTGCCCTGTTATATAAGACTTTATAGAAGATCCAATTTCCATTCTTAAGTATTAAACTGGTTTGAATGTTTTGTCCTCACATCTCCTGTATGCTAGTTTTTCAATCTAAATCATGCTTTGTTGATAGTCATTTGCTCTTTTTTTTTTGTTCTTTCCCTATCCCCTTTAACCTGTAGATAAGCTACAGATGAAGCTGAGGTCTGATGGCGCTATTAGGGCCTTGCTAGGAATAGTTAGATGTGG
Source organism: Alnus rubra (assembly GCA_028654335.1). Taxonomy (NCBI): domain Eukaryota; kingdom Viridiplantae; phylum Streptophyta; class Magnoliopsida; order Fagales; family Betulaceae; genus Alnus; species Alnus rubra. The sequence continues at coordinate 1,793,266 of JAJPGS010001817.1, forward strand.
GCATCCTGATGTCCTATCTCAAGTTGCACGTGGAATTGCCAACTTTGCGAAATGCGAGTCTCGAGCCTCTACTCAAGGTACGTGCCTCAATTCATTTAACACAAATCATTATATAGTCCTTCAGTATTGATGCGTCTAGAGTTGTTGTCTTCCCATCACCTGTAAGTGGTGGCAATGGATTTTGATAAATATTCAACCTGATTGATGTTTAGTACATCGTGGTCATGCAATTTACTAAGTTGCTTGTTGGTTGTCCAAAAATGAATACCCAAATGGTTGAATGAAAAGATTGTCTTCTTAGCCTAATTTTTTCTCGTGTATGGTGTGTTTTGAGGTCATTTTCATAATTTCAGCAAAATCAATTTTGATAATTATGTATGTGCCTCAGTTTTGGATTTGTAGCTACAATAATTTTTTTTAAAATTTTTTTATTATTATATTTTTTTAATATATGTGATATCTGCCATAGAAGATTGCATTCACATGAAATGCAGTTTTTCGTTATTAAGGTAATTGATATGGTGCCTCGTTATAGGGACAAAAAGTGGCAGATCTCTTTTGATAGAAGATGGTGCACTTCCATGGATTGTACAAAATGCTAATAGTGAAGCTCCACCAATCAGGCGTCATATTGAGCTTGCACTATGCCACTTGGCACAGCATGGTACATGGACTTCTCTCATCTTATTGAATAACGTACTTAGATCTATCTCTTGTACTACTTGTTCCTTTAAAATTCTGGGTTTTTGGAGTGCAGAAGTAAATGCAAAGGACATGATCAGTGGAGGTGCCCTCTGGGAGCTTGTTCGTATCTCACACGATTGCTCTCGAGAGGACATAAAGAGTCTTGCCCATAAGACATTGAGTTCCAGCCCCACCTTCCGATCTGAAATGCGACGGCTACGGATGGAGTATTGATTAATGGAATAATATCGGGGTTTCTCCAAACTGTTATTCGCACATCTAGCTGCGGTGAGTGTGATGTACGTGCGGAAGAAGCTTCTCATAATACGGCGTATACATACGCGCAGTGGAGGGGATCTTACACCCCCCACCCTACTACATAAAGGGGCATCCCATAAGATATCCCACTCGCCAATTTTGTGTAAAGCGTGGGTTGGGCTTGTAATCCATGTTTTAGCTTCTTTCTTGAGCATCCATGATTGTAGCTTAATGGAAAAGGGTGGGAAAAATGGGAAGAGAAAATTTTGTTCCTGAACGAGCGAGTCAAATTGGTTCCACCTTCAGTTCTCTGAAGTGGGACGTACAGACTCAAAATGTCCAGCGTTTCTTTTTCAATATTGTACAAATTGTTTTTTATTTTTTATTGGCAATGAAAATCAATATTGTATAGTTTTGTTGGGGCCCAGTATGGGAGTAGACATTTTAGTGCGAGACTTGTCTAGCTAGTGTTGTAGCTAGAAAGTAAAAGGCTTCTAAGCCCTCTATGTTGATATTTCCTATGTGATTTCCAAATATTCCCCACGTCTGATCCGGCCCATTAATCAAGCGACAGCTCCTCGTAATTAGGAAAAATGGTTGGATATGTTGTACTAGTGCCGCTACAAAAAATAAGCAATTTAGTGACGTGTCTACATTATTCACTTTATGTCACATCACTAATTAGTGATGTTTTATAAAATAAAACATCACTAATTAGTGATGTTTTATAAAATAAAACGTCACTAAATAATTTAGTAGTGTGTTGCATACGTCACCTTGCTATTTAGTGACGTGCTGAATTTAGTGGCGTGGCATATTCAGCATGTCACTAATTTATTTATAAAATCAAAATTATTGTATATTTAATGTTCTAAGTATAGATGGATGGTAAGAGAGGTGCTCTTTACTTATTGAAGAGGTTCAAGGCTTCAAGCAGGATTGGAGTAGAAAAATCTGAACATGGTTAGGTTTTTTGACTTATTTAGTGGGGGCTGGTGTTCGTCAGAGAAAATATGGAAAGTATGAAGCTAGAGTTTCAGCACAAGACCCTCTGAATAGAATTTATACCGAGAGGAAGCAAATGTTATTGATTAAGAAGTGCAAAAATTTGAGACCCCTCCCGGGTGGGTTTTTTTTAGGTGATTTTGTTTTTTAATAATAATAAGAAGTGATTGATGTGATATAAAGTTGAAAGAATTTATATGGAAAAGTACTGAAAAGGTTTTGTTTGAATTCTAATAAAAAGTAAAAAAAGTGAGAATATTTTGAAATGATTTTTTTAAGGGAAAAATGAGGGTGGAGGCAAAACATAACAACATAACTACTACTTTCTTTTCTTTGTATTTGGAATGTTTCAGTCTTGTAACGTGATTCAATCTCATAACTGTACAATCTATATATATAAGAGCAATACAATTAAAATACAGTTTTTGTAAGTTTTACCAAACCATTCACATACAATTCTTTCATGGTATCAGAGCTTCTATAGCTCATGCTTAATCTGGGCTTTTACTTTCCTATTTTCTTTCATCTTTCCAAATGGCTGAGAATACATTTTCCTCAACATCCTCTCGCTTCTGCAGCTTCTTTCTCAGTTCTTCTCACCTTCCACTACTACTGTCTTCCTCGGTAAACATCTGCTTGTGAATTTTACCAAGAAACTATCATTTCTTGTGTCTACTCGAGTGACGTCTTCTCCACTAGATCGAGTTGATCTATTCCGATGTCTGGACTTCCACTATATATTGTCTCTCTCAGTGGCTACATACCATTACTATGTCATTTTTATAGATGATATAACTAGGTTTTGTTGGTTTTATTACAAAAATCTGACGTATTTCCCTAACTCTTTTCTTAAGTTTAAAACTTTGGTTGAGAATCAGTTCATCTTTCAAATAAAGCAATTTTAATCAGATAACGATTGTGAATTCATCTTCTTTCATGTCCCAATTATTTGATGCAAGAAAAAATCGACATTACTTAGTGTTATTTTATTTATGCATGTGTATTTTAGTTTTTCTTTTCCATTAGGATTTGGTTTTTCTTTTTCCAGTTATGCATGTGTGTTTTAGTTTTCCTTTCCAATAATGATTGAGTCTCTCTTTTCTATTAAAGATTAGGTTTTTCTTTTCCAATTAGGATCTGTTTAGTTTTTTCCTATATAAGGGATACATACTCAATGTAACAATGAAGTTAATTTTGAAGTATCAATTAAATATCAGTCTTTCAGAATTATTTAACTGCTTACTTATTTGGGCTAACTTCTTTCTCTTCTCCATTTTTTATTTTCTCTTCCTGAATTCACTTTTCAATCTTCAATTTTTAATTTCTGCTACTATCATACACTGTCAGAACATCTTAATTCTACCCAGCGTCACAATTTTTCTAAACAAAATGGTTTAGCTAAGTGTAAGAATCATCATATACGTGAAATGGGTCTTTCCCTATTGGCTACATCTCATTTACCTCCTCCATTTAGGTTGATGCATTTCTCATTTCGATCCATATATATATATCATCAATCGTTTGCCAATGCCCACATTAATTGGATCATGTTTTACCATACATGCACTAAGTTGTTTAATCAAACACTTGAATATAAATCTTTATAGGTCTTTGAGTGTGCGTGCTATATATCCTTTGCTACATCCATATATATATTATATATATATGCATCACAAACAATGCATGTATATATATTTCTTGGCTTTTAGTACTAATCACAAAGGATATCGTGGTGCTACGATCCTGTTTAATTCTCAATGTATTTATCTGTCACACAAAGTTGTTTTTCACTTAATTTGTTTTGCATATCCCAGAACCCACGTATTTTTCACAAACCGTTAAGTGTGCTTATTGGCGCCAAGCTATGCTTAATTACTGAGTATGAAGCTCATCATGGCAACAAGACGTGTCCCCGATCGGCCTCCTCATCAATAGATTATCAGGAATAAGTGCGTCTACAAGTTGAAGCAACACTATGAATATTGATACATTTGAGCATTATGAAGCATGATTGGTGGACAAAGGATTCGACCAACAGTGACATTTAGACTTGTCATCAAACCTACAATTGTTCAAATTGTTTTTGCCTTTGTAGTGCATTAATTTCAATTGGCACATTAAATAGCTTGATATATAAAATGCATTTTTTCATGGAATTAAGAGGTATTTATGGATCAACTACGAGGTTTTATTAACACTGGTTATATATGCTAATTATGCTTGCAAACTAATTTATGGGTTAAAACAAGCACATCGTGATTGGTTTAATCAACTCTCTGATTCTCTGTTAGATTTTGGGTTTCCACAATCTTCAGTGGACAATTCTTTTTTTGTGCTTCACCATGGTTCTCAATATTTGTTCATGTTAATTTATGTTGATGGCATTTTGGTTACGGCCGCACTCGTTTTGGTCTTATTTGCGCTCTATTGCAAAAAAAATCAATCATGATTTTGCATTGAAGGATCTTGGTCAATTTTTTCTTGAGAATTCAGGCTTCTTGGGATAACTTAGATTTACATCTACGACAATCCAATTACATTTTGGATCTTTTGGACAAGGCTAAAATAGTAGGTGCAAAACCTTATATATGCATCTCCGTGTGTTTCAAGCTCTAAATTGTCTTCCTATATACGGAGGTGATTCTATCTTCAATGTTTCTGAGTATTGCCAGCTTGTTAGTGCTCTTCAGTATTGCACCAGGCATGACACATCTTGAGATTGCTTACTCTGTTAATCAGTTTTGTCAGCATTTGCATTTTCCCGATTCCCATCATTGGACAGCTCTCAAACAAGTTCTTCGGTATCTAGAGGGCTTGATGAGCATGGATTATTTTAGTCTAAGAGATCTCTATTACTTCAAGCCTTTTGTGATTCTGATTGGGTTGATGACCCTGATGAAAAAGTTCCACCACTAGTTTTGGTGTGTTTCTCGGTCCTTGCTTGGTGTCTCAGTGTGCAAAGAAACAATATGTTATTTCTAAGTCCAGCACCAAGACTTAATATAGGGTAATGGCGATTGCTACGTCGAACGTTATCGGCTTCAGATGTTAATTATATATTAAAGGATTTGGAAGTCCCACTTCTTTCGCGTCCAACACTTTGGTGTGATAATCTTCATGCTTGCACTTGTTTCCAATCATGTCTTTCATGCACGCACTAAGCATATTGAGGTGGATTTTCACTTTATTTAAAAAAACTTGCTTAGTAAGGATATATATTTCACTACGATCCATTTCTACATGTGATCAACCTGTAGATATCTTCATTAAAGGGCTTCATCATGGTTTCTTTTCCTTCATGACAATTAGCTCATGGTGTTTCCTCCCCCGGCCTATTCGCTTGCGGGGGGAATGTTAATCAAGTCACCATCACATAAGAACTATTCATCAGATGACTCTCTCAAGATAACTACTATAGATGAATAGTTATCCTCATACACATGCAGTTTAATTATCAACATAACAACAGTATAGTATAGATTAGATTACTTAATTTGTTTGTGTTTTGAATGTTTCAGCCTTACCAAACCATTCACACATACAATTCTTTCACCATCTTAGTGGAATAGTAAAAAGGTTGCTCTCTGGAAAATGTTGGACAAGCTGAACTTGAACCAGTTAGCAAATATGGGAAAAGTGATATATAGACAGAAGGAGCGAGGCGTAGGAATCTGTGCTTAATTGAATCTTGAATTGCAGCACGGCCATAGATTGGCGTTTCAAGCTTTCAATCAATTTCGCAGTTTTTTCTTGAGAAAAGAAATCAAGCAAAGAACCAAACGGTGCTCATCATTTGACATTAATTTTAAGTCGCATCCTACGCAAAAATCTGCCTTAATTAATAATAATATTATAGCAAAAGCCAGATGCCGGTTATATTAGGTTTTGCATGAAATTTAACAAAGAAAAAGTTGACTAATATTTTGAGTAGGAAGGAACATCCAATTATGAAGAGGTGCAAAAGATAGAAAGTGTTATATATGTATATATAGGAGAAGGAAACCCTCCACCCGGCACATACGCGCATGCATTATATTGCATCCCACGAAGAACACGATGGTTTTCTCCTCTTAATCCATGTGCTTCGAAAAATAACAAAAGAAGATAATGAATATCTATAAGACGTACGAGGAAGATTACAGAAACAAGTAAAAGAAACCTTAAAGGCAAGTAATGAGGCTAGACGACCTAAAAAAAATATAAAACTCTTTCTCTATTTATTTAGTTCTTGTGGGGTGATATCAAGATCGAGATTTTCTCTGAAAAAGATCTCTGAAACTCTGATCATGAGAACATATAGGCAAGTATAAAACAATGAAAATCCAAAGAATTTTGTTCTTTTAAAGAAAAAAGAAAAGAAAAGAGAGAGAGTAAGGGATATGCTGGTACTGGGGGAGTTAAGTTCCACTGCAGAGAACCAGTTGTGGGTAGGGTTTCAAGGAGCATCCATTCCATAATCAAGACAAAAGTATAGTGTTATATATATATTACAATTACTTACCTTTCTCATTTGTCGAATCATTCCACCCCTTTATTTCTCTGGTGCCAATGACAGAGAGAGGTAGAGAGAGAAGTAGAGAGAGAGAAACTTTAACGCTTGCTTAAGGTCTGTTTGTTCTGGTTGTTGCCTCGAAAAGGAGCTTTTTACAGAGCAGAGCACGTGTGACCCAGTATCCAATGTTCATCTCTGCTGCCTCCATAACAAACCCTAATTTTTCAGAGACTCCCACACATATACAGAGAGAGAGAGAGAGAGAGAGAGAGAGAGAGAACTCTAACGATGACCTT